>OZ026846.1:32624030-33298487 GCA_964023205.1 Lutraria lutraria
TCATTTGGTTGAAAAAAAAACACACCTGTGACTTTATACTGATTTGACGGAATTGAACAAGTATGTATTCATATGATACCAAAAGACTACTGATTACCGAGGACTATCCTTACAAAGTTAAGGCAATTTCTAAGAACATTAGATCTTCTTTCAATTTGAGAAAATATCTTAGTATGAATAATTAAATGTACTATGGGAAGGTAAAGGTTAATTCCTTTCATAAGTTTAGGGATTGCCTCAGACAAAAACAAATAAAATCAAAGTACTGAAAGTACTATGGAAACTGAACTTACATAGACGTGCACTGCAACATGAAACGTGAACTAGTTTAACAATTACATGGCGAACGTAGATAAACGTAGTATAAAAAATTCATGCGCGAGAACGAGTGCCGGATATGGAAAGCTGACCTATCGTTCAGTTTTCACACTGTTCAGAACCCAAAACTGAAGGCTTGTATAGGGACCGAATGAATAAAAAAAGTATTTTTGTGAATGTAAAAATCGTACTTAGATATGTCTCTTCGATGAAATATACGACAAACATATGAATAGTATGTCTTCTCTTATTCGATAATTTCATCAGTTGAACCAAAAAGGTGAGCTGTATAACGGGTTTCATTGTTATCTTCTTGTGTAGTTATTTAGAAATACCAACCAAATGTTTCCGATTTTTTGGAAACTGACCGATTATAGTTCAGCTATAGATATGATATATGATATGTTTTGTTACACATTTTGTCAAACACTTCAGATGTATCAAAGTTATTCTCAAATAAATCACTAATCTGAAAAATCGTAATTGCTTTTTGTGGGATATTGAACTCAATAATTCGTGTGAATACAATATGTTAATTTTCGTTAGACTGCTATTAATTAATCAACGTCGATCGTTGGGTTCTTAAAGTCATCTGGTAGACTAAAACAACAGCACGTTCACATTTTTATTTATTCGCCAGTTACTTGCTGAACAGATCAGATCAACAGTTTACCATACATGACCACGGATTATCGTGAAAAACAAGGTCCGGAAACAATGTATGCCTTGTGGCAATCTCATTGTCAGAGGTGAGAAGTCGGTGATGCAAAATGCGAGTGTGCAGTCGACCGTGGTCGTAATATCGGGGTCAAAGAACACACAGATAAACAAAATGGTCGGAGATAAGTGGTCGTATTACGTAATAGCGGGGTGGTCGCAATTTCGGATCAAAAGAGCATTAAACATAGAAGGAAAAAAATCCTTTCTTTTAAAAAGTGCCCGTATTGACGGGGTGGTCGTAAGACGGGGTTAAGATGTAATAGATTTACGATCAGTTGGCATAAACAAATTACATTTTATATACATTTTTGTAGACAAAATCGAGCAGAGAGGTGTGACGAAAGGTCAAAGATTGTTCTGCTCTTTAAAACTAAAAAAAAACTGGATAGAAAAAAATCGCTTACTTGGGCTTCGAAGCCGTTACCTCTAGGCTGACAGGCTGCAAGTAAAAAGGTAAGCGTCTTTACCAGCTGAGCTATGCACTTAATTTTAATGAAAACATAAAAAAATATTCCTCGTGCACACCATCGAACTGTTCCGAAATGCCGCTTATATAACCCTACAAAATGGACTTGTTTTTTAATAGAACAATAGACATACCTAAACGGTTCGTGACTGAAACGAATTAGTAAATTAAATAAACGAACGTGAACGAACGTTGATCTTATAAACACTACGTCCAAATATGTACTCAATCAGGAGTAAAATTAATTGATGTCATGTCATGTTGTCATTTCCTTCTTGTTAAACTATCGGGTTTAACTTCATCAAAATATCAAAGGAGTGTGGTACAATCGGTTTAAGAAAGTAACTGAGATTCGTCAGTACATCAGCCTTTTGTATTATATTCATTCGTGTCAGTGTTTGCATTACTCCATTACTGATGAATCAACAAAATGGTGTTAAATGTGAACCTCAACTATTGTTGCATAGTCTTGCAACACTGGTATACGCTGAATAGTCTGATATTGATACTGTATGCTTTAACTACGCGAATGATTCTTTTCTTGACTTGTTAAATAGGTTTTAGTCCAATGTCGATACGATGAGTTGCCGAACATAATTGACAATTCTTAGAAGCAGTTCAAACGATTCTAATCTCGGCGTAAAGTTGATATCTTCATTGCTGTTACAATATATACAGTCAAACCGGTGTTTACGACAACCTCTGAATAAATACCACCCTGTGAATAAACGCTATTCATATAAAAACGCCATTGACTATTTTGAACCAAACGACCCCCGAATAAAGGTCACCTGTCAGTAAAGGCCAAATAATGTCTTTCTAAATGGTGGTCTTTGTTAACAGATTTAACTGTATACACTGAGTGTCTGTCTGTTACCACCAAAGGCATACGTGTTCTTTTCTTCTAACGAAAGAACAATTATTATATACAGGAGATGTATTAAAGCTGTAAATGATATGATAGAACGTGAAAACAGTCGCATGGGGACCATCAACTACAATATGCAAGAATATTCCCTCCATATCACAGTGAGCATGCCGATAAATAAAATACAATTGTAGACAAATTTGACAAGGTATTGAAGATGTAAGGGTGTAGATACCGTCTGTATATTTTTCTCAGACAACAGATTGTATACTTGTTGACAAGACAGGACAAGAAAACAGAAAGTCGGATATAACTAGTTGTAGAGCAATCGTAACTACTCGGTCAGTTCCGTAACAGAGAAATACGCCTCGTACATAATTGTAGGGTTATAAAATATTGTTATGCGGTTTCCGGTCACTACCTTTTTCTCGACGAATTATACTTATGGGTATTAGTTTATTATAGCTGTTTGCGAGTATATAGTGTAGTGTCTATTACTAGTTTGGCTAATCCTGGCCATTTGGTTGGCTAATGGTGATTACTGAATCTATTAATAGTTGACAGGTAAGAAAATCATGAAGGCATTGCCTAGATAAGTTGTTGTGTGGCTATTTGAAGTTCAGTGTGCTTGTATGATAGTGCTCAGATTTATGGTGAATTCGTTAACATTTAGGGTTGATTCTATTTGATTGATGTAGGGTATGATATAACCATGTGCTTGTGAACGATATACATGCATTTATTCATTTGTCATTATAATGTGTATTACTGATATTATATAAATAATTTATACTCTCCTTAATGGAGGATGAATAAAATATACAGTTAATATCCTTTATGAAAAAAGCAACTCCATACAAAAAAAACCTAAACCAATATGCTTCTTGTAATTCGTCTACCTATAACGTTTTGTTATAGTTGTTCTCGTTAACACTAAGTTCGCGTCTTCAAGAATTACAGATTTTCAAACGTGTTTATTGTTCGCGATTGAAATAATGGGCATCCAGTTCCCATTGAAAGAGAATCGGGTTGTTTCCATCGTTGAATTCCCAGGTTCAGCCATAATTGAAAGTAGTCCGCGAACAACAACAAAATGGCGGCCTGCCTATTATGTCCGAGGCACTCTTCTTGAGGCAAATGCCGAGGAGTTCTCAATGGTTGTGGAGCTTCGATGCTCATTTGATGAAAGTGTTATTCTGCTACATTTTATAAGTACTTCTGTCATAAATTCTCAAGCCTCAGTGGTTAGTATGCTGTATTTCCGGTTTTGGTTCCCGGCCGCGGCATGTCATATCATTCTATGAAAATTTGACAAAAATGTCGATTTTGCTCCACATGTGGAGAAGTTGTCGGTTCCTAGAGGAAGGGTAAGTTAGTACTGGTCTGTTAGATGAGTAGGTCGCCGTATATAACTGAAAACAAAATGTTGGAAATGGCGTTAAACACAAATAAATATTATAATAAACAAAACTTCTCAATGTAATTGTTTATGACAAACATAACTATTTAACGCCGTTTTTCAACAATATTCCGGCCGGTTCACCTAACCAGTGTTCCAGGACGGTATTAAAACCAGTACTAATTAACTTACCCTTCCTCTAGGAACTGGCATCTTCTCCGCCCACTGACACTAGATCACGGCCGCGGCCTCTATAATAGTTTGATCAACAATGTATGATTAGTTATCATTACACGAATTCAGATACAATGAGTTAACTTTAAAAACTCTTCTAAATGATTACTTAAGAAATGGAATTTAGTTTTTCTGGGCAATTAGACATTCACAAATATGTATTAAAAGAACGCAGCTGCTTAAGATGAAATACACCAAAAAGTACAGAAAAAAATTAGTGTCAACTAAAAATGATACTTTTATTGATATTTTTATCGATGCCTACATGTATGATTAATGATTTATGTGTGATTTTTTTATCGATGCCTACGTGTATGATTAATGATTTATGTGTGTTTTTTTTATCGATGCCTACGTGTATGATTAATGATTTATGTATGATTTTTTATCGATGCCTACATGTATGATTAATGATTTATGTGTGATTTTTTTTATCGATGCCTACATGTATGATTAATGATTTATGTGTGATTTTTTTATCGATGCCTACATGTATGATTAATGATTTATGTGTGATTTTTTTATCGATGCCTACATGTATGATTTATGTGTTATTTTTTTATATGACTAACGCTGTTGATATTCCCAGTTCTATTAGCAGACCAAGCTCACATAATGTCACTATAATTTAACAATACAATCACATTAATACTTATTCCAGCATGTTTCCGGAAACATACTTAGCCAATAATGCCGGTGAAGTGGCTAAATAACCCTGATTGTTGGTGAGACGCATGGTAAACTCCGTGAAATATAGGAATTCGTATTCAAATACCATTCACCTACTTTCAAATGAATGAGTTTCCTGAACCGATAAATAAATCTGGATTCTTCGAATAGCCTCTCAAACCAAACACGGTTTATAACTAAATCAGAACAATCGTCGACTAATTGATGAGATAAAACACTCCATTTCTACACGTCAGTTTGACCATATTTGATATCTTTGGGATAGTTTGTAATGATGTAAAACGATAACACTAGACTATTCCGAGAGACAAACCCATTCAATGTTTTACAGACAGAACGAATTAATACATTAACAACAATAACAACCTTTATTGTAACTCAAGTATGTTAAATCATACAGTAAGAGGATTTGAAAAAGAACACATGTACCCAATGTAATTCGGTGCTGGGGGGAATCAAAGGGGTTTGTCACGAAAAAAAAATCAAAATTTTTTTCCATGTAACTCATATATATATGGGTTACACGGAAAAAAAATTTTTTTTTCGTGACAAACCCCTTTGGGGGGAATATGACACGATAAACGTAAAGTACCTTACTATGTCCAGAAAATATTGTGCGGATAATTATATTACTTTAGTAATGCGGTCATGATGTTAGATGTAACTTGATATCCAATGTATGTTTTAAAGGCGCATATGTCTTCATCTTAGAATAAGATATCATACGTCAATTACTGTAAATGAATGAATGAATGTATGAATGAATGAGGTGATATACGATTAGTGGGAAACAGTATTAATGTCATACTGAACACATGTTAATATTACCATAAACGTGTGGTACGAACGATATTCAACAGTTTGTCAGAAGCGTGATTTCTCAATGAAGCTATCGAATGGATCCAAATATTAAGCGAAAGTTTACATGTGAACTATACTTTTTGCAGAGAAAATTTGACTGCTTGTCGTATGTTAAGGTTTTAAGACCCCAACTCGCAAAATTACTTTCTCAAAATGGGGTGGACATATTTTGGAAATGTTTGTAATTTTTGTAATCAATAAAGATGAAAAATCACCAAACACGAAACATGAAAACGATTAATTTATTATATCTACGTTTCGCCGCATTGGCTTCTTCAGGATAATAAATAAATAAATAATTTTTGTAGGCTTCCATGATAGAGAATGATTTACCATTTAAAAAAAAACATTGACATATTATCTTCCCTTGAAGTCTTCCATTTGAAGTCCATGAGAGTAACCCCTTTTTCTAAGGTTAGACAAACAGAACATCAATTTCAATGAAAACTCCTGGTGAAAAGTAACAATACCACGGTGTCAATCTAATTCAATGAAGAAAATAATGGATCACCGTACAATATATACATAATCATTTTTTCGATTTTTGATCAAGGGCAGCAACTCTTACTGAAGTTTAAAAATATGTCGTAAAATAAGTTGAAGAATCTGAGGTGACTATCAAAGAAACAATAGTAATTGGGCAACACTTTGTAATATCAACAATTTTGTGTAGCATGGCGCATACACATCAGAAAAGTACAATTAGTGGTCTAACACGTTAAATATTGCTTTCACAGTCATCCCGATATGATGCCCCTATCATACCACATTTCCAATTCATCGATTCGTTGGTAAATTGGTCACATCTCAAGCGGACCACGAATAGCATGTCAGCACGTTGTTTATTAGAATATTGTATTTTGTAGAAACACATTATATAACAATGCCAAAATAGATATAGCATTATACAGTCTGACTTTATTACTAAAAAGGGCGTACCAAATGTCATTATATTATGCGAAATGAATCAATGTGGCAACAGCTGTTGTTTTTTTTAGAGTTGTCTAATTTATTAATATTTTGACACTTTTATTAGTCATTGAGACTCTATATTAGAGTGCCATTTTATAACAATCACCTTTGTTATGTTTAAAGAGGAAGTTTTTATTTCTAGATAATATTGCGGTGAATTGTATTACAATAAAGCCTATATAACTGTTTCTTTTTTCTCTATTTTAGGAGGTTATTTGTTAGAATTCTCACGCCTGTTTCCCGATTTGGACATTTGTCAGTCTCCAAGCTATTAATTTATATGATTTGTTTTAAGACATGATATACTGAATCACGGTATGAATATTTCCTTATTTTTGGACTTTTTTTATCTCAGACTGCTTTTGTTCTCTCACTTATATTTTTTGCGGGTTCAGATGATTGCTTTTCTAGATTTTTTTCTACCAGTAAAATATGTCTTGTTTAATATGTATCAGATGATGTAAAATGTCTACGAACTTTGATTTGCGAGGGTTGTTCAATGAGTATTGATGAGAACTATTTTGCATTTAGTTTATACACATTGCACGGGCAGCCCTTGTATTGACCGATCTATTTATGTTAACATAGTCCCTACCGAACTACATTTGTTCGCTTCGTCATTTCATTTCATTCACGTTAACAGTGGGAACTCCTTATTAATTATTTGTGCTTAAATAGATTTGATTAATTTAGTCAAATTTGACTTATTGCAGCACGGACTGGCTTATTGTCGGTGTGTTGAATTCTCGTACATTCCGGACCCAAATTCTTCTTCTTAGAAACAACAGACTTTAAATTTGATTAAAAGTTCACAATCATTTATGCATTGGGAGAGGCTCACCGCTGGTATAATCGTCTTAGTAACTTGTTACTTGCTATTTGCTGGGCAACTGATCAACACAAATCGGTCCAAATCTACTTATAATTCAATCCATTTATGAAGCCAATAATCGCATTTGGCATGAGCGGTATTGGACCATTACTCATAATTGAATTCTTATCGAAGCAGTTTATCTTTTGTCACAAATGTTTTTTTATCTTATTCGTGAGTTCATACCATTCCCGTATCTTATATGGCATTCTTTTGATAATCCTGCGAGTAATACTGTTGTTGTCCTACATGTTTTGTCTTTGGGCAACATTTACTGGTGAAATAAATCGTACTTAACTATGAAATCGCCGCATCGTTCATTATTACTGGTAAGATTTTCTTGTACAAGCATAAATATGTCGCTTGTCACATGCCAAGAAAAGGCTGTGAATATTGGGGTATTTTTCATTTGTTTTCAGGTTGAAATTTGTTTTTCTATTTTTCATAGAAACAGCCATTTTTTAGGACTTATTTATTCGGTACTAAAATGAAACAGTTGTCTGTTTTATTCGGAGTATCTCTTTTTATTCCTATTATTCGTAAACCATATATATACTGTACAATGTATATATACTAGTAGCATTCCATTGATGAAAGAACACGTGATTCTATTGCATAATGACATGCTTTAAAGCACTCAGAACTTTGACTATTTAGGAAGGTTTTCCATATACATGTACATTGAATTTCTAATATTGAAATATAATATAAACCATAATAACGCAAGTAATACCGCCTTAGATTTCCTCTCGTAGAAATTTTGGCGTTGCAACAGATCTAGAAATCGGTATACGTAAGAATTATCAAAACTGGGACCTTCCCTCCACCATAAAATTGTCCTCATCTCTGTTTATCTTTTTATTGCTCTTTCGTGTTTCATTTTAAGTCAGAAGTTTTATATCGGGATAACGTTTGATATCTACAATAAAATGTAATGAAAGAAAAAAAAGTCTTGACTCATCATGATGGATATATCTTGCTTACTCATTTGTCAATTTTTTTTTTTTTTATTAAAGCGACACTTTAGTACATTTTCCTAGACGAAACTGTAGTCTGCAACTAACGCATAGACAAATATAAGCAATTATATGATCATTTTGCAAGATTCCTTATCACAAAGTACTTCAGTGAGCACGTAGCTAGACATTCTATTCCCAATTGTATACATTTATATTATCTAAGACCGTATCGGTGACAGATTTTTCCCTATTTCTATCAATGAAACTTAGGAATGACCGAATATGATGCAACAGTATGCTGTAAACAATGCTAGGAAATACGTTAAAGTTCTATCATAAATACATATCCGTTGTTAATGACACCCACAATTCTCCCGATAAAGACCCAGTCATTATGACGTTTAACCATCCCACATGGACGTTAGACCGAGCCGTTATTCAAAATACAAAATACGATAATGATTGAATCAACTGATAAACGATGACAAAATGAGCGAAATAAAGCATATTCTTTACTGCAAGTAGATTACTAGTCAGTTAATCAATGCTCGTGTTCCCAGGATGGTTCACAACGCTGACACTTCAGCCAAAAATAGTCCCGTTCATGTGAACAAGAGATTTTCATTTATTTTTTAGTTTTTATTCATAACTCATTGCAGTTTATTCATATTACCCAAGAACTTGAAGTGCAAGTAGTGTTTATAAATGGGAAACTGTGAAAATGACAATCTAATTACACAGAGATAAAATGACCGAGAATGCTTGAGTATGCAGTCAAGTTGAAGAATTTAATGAACGCAACCCAATTCTTACCCCGCCCCCCAAATTAAAGGCGCATCAGCTTTTTGAATTGCCATTCTTTAGCCACATCTCGTAAAAATGTTGTCAGATTCTTTGCAATATCATTGAAATAATACTGTGTTACATTTCGTTATGGACTTAGTGATTAAAAAAAGAAAATCTCGGAATGTTTTATTGCAAGTAAAAGTCAGTGTCACTGATAAGATATGTTTCTAGTTCAAATAAGACCCACTTTAATTTTAACATCCAAAAAGCTAATGGGGGAATGTCGTAGATCATGAATTAGAATAGCTTATTAATTAAAAATAGATCATACCCATGATTACGTAAATAATATTACATAATACATTTTTTGAAAATTATATTTTTGAGAGACTTAACTTGTAAGTACATGTACATGTAATTACAATTTCCATTCAGAAAATCTTTATTAAACATCTGTTTCTTAATTCATCAAAAACATCTCACAACTGATATGGATGCTATCGACATAAAATGTATCTACATGTATATGCGTGTATGTTGACTAAACTAACAAACTTCTCTAAAATGATTTCCCCTCCAAAGAAATAAATGGGTTCGTCCCAAGCCCGACCGGTTAGAATTTCTATGATACTTATCGTAATTGGGATTTGAATATTGCATAAGTTTGGAAGATGACTTTCTTTTGTTAAAGCTCGATCCACATCATGTATCGCATACAGAGAATTCTAAATGTAGAACATCATATTGTTGTTTTGAATTTTTCTATTAATCATTTTTGAAAAAAAAACGCCAATTATATGCGAATTGTGCCATTCAATTACAATGTACAGATGTGTGAACTGATCGACCAATCAAAATTCAAGGATTGTGTGATTGGGCGGAATGAACACTGACGTACAATACATTCAATACAAAGGAGTGTTGGTGTTAAATAATTTAGCTGTGATCAATTATGACTGACCTTCAAATAATTAATTTATTTTGTTTACCACTGAGAAATAATAATGGTTCGATACATTGTACCACTGATGCTACCGCGTAAGAATACAAGGTTGTTAAAACCAATAAATGACACGGAGAAACAGTCCTCAATGACTAGTGAACTTTACTTTACAATTTAAATATATTGATGCCAAGGACGATTATGTCAATAGTTGCTCAAGATCAGGGTAGTATTATTGTACTTGCACCGAAGCAGATTACTGACAGTGCCCGAAATATCCGCAATGGTCATCACGTGATATAAACAAAACAGAAATGAAGCGAGGTCACGTGTTACTCACACCAACTAGTGTTAGCTTGATGACGCAGTCGCTATTTATAGTCTAAGAATGGAGCGAGCTCGATAAACAACGACGGGAATGAATCTGCCCATCTGTCAATAAACGAACCGAATCCAATCCTACTATAGTAAACAAACATGGCGTTGAATTTAGTACACTATCAAGCATTGTGTTATATTACTGAGGATGAAGCAAAACTACTTTTTAAGTGGTGTTCATGTGTACATACAGACTGTGTATTATTCAAGTTGTTAATCGGACTCGCTAATAGTCTCAATGATCACGGGACATTCACCGAATACTAGTAGCTGTTTCATATCGTTGTCGTCTCGTCAATGTCAATCACCTAAAAATTACTAGAAACGTGTCAATATTTCAATAAAAGTGGTTTCAGTTGACTGAGAATTTGGCTCTGCCTGGTGCGCTACAACGAGAACTAGTTTAGTATTTATATGGGCACTGTGACGACAGGGTTCGACATTAAGGCAGGTCCGAACGACAAGCAATAGCTTACTGGTCCAGTCTAGTGCATCTTGCTATTTGGTAGCCCGAATGGTCGTGCTCTTGAAAATGCAGCCGAAACTCTTTATATCAAAGGACTTAGGAAAAATTGTTCGATCTAAATGAACTTCGATGTATAAATTATTAGAGAAATTCGCTGTGTTTATTACATTTTGGATCGATCGTCGGTGTGTTGTAATAATCATTTAATCGTGTTATAAGATACGGAACACGGTATTTATACGTTTCGATGTATTTATTTTAGCAACATGTCGCAAATAAACAAAACATTATAAACATATTCACACAGACTAATTTTATAATCGTGAGCGTGGACACTGACTTGTTTACGCAATTGTCATTAATTAAATATCGATTTCGGAGCTCAATACAAAAAATGTCCGATCAGGTGAGAAATGATGACTTAATTGGTTCGACATAGACGGTCACTTTATGGTTCGATATAGATGGTCACTTTACAGTTGAAAATCTATGTTTGGGACAGTTATACCAGGTTTTTACTACAACGTACCCTCAGACAACGGAGTATATTATTTTTGGAGACTTTATTTAAATATTTTAAATGCATTCCAGCAGATATTGCAACGTCTGATGTTTCGATCTCTAACTTATGATCACTGAATCTAAAACAAGTTAATAGCTTCGATCCTTAGTTTATCATTATAAGTAGTAAACGGCGGTACCCTGGGACCCATGCCTTCTGGGACCCATGCCTTCTGGGACCATATAGAATATAGAGGGAGTGGGTCCCCAAAGTAAACAAAATGGGGACAAATTGGAAATCAAATTGGAAATCAATATTTCAAAATAGTATGAATTTTAGGAAACTTCTGGGACCATTGTTTTGTGTGCGTGTAATAGACAATGAGAGAATTTTCTTTCGAAAAGACATGGTGGCCCTGAAAAGGGCCGTTGGTGGTCCTGAAAAGGACCGTTGGTTTCTTCATAGCTGTTAGTCGGATCTTCATTTCTTTATTTCTTTACCATACTTGCCCCGAGGTTGTTTCTCAAGGTCATGTTTTCGTTTCTTCGTTTCTGTCATCTCCGGTTTCTTTTTGTCATGCTCCGGTTTCTTTTTCTCATGCTCATGTTTTCGTTTCTTTGAATCATACATAAACTGTACAGGTACAATCATTTCTTGTGGCTTAAACCGTACTTCTTGATTTTTCATGAGTCTGACCATCTCTTGCATGACTTGATTCATCTGTACCATTTCTTCCCTGATACCTTGTAGAACAGACAATCCCGCTGTAGGCTTTGCATCACCCGTTGTATTAGACTGTGTTTTCGCCATAGGGGGCTGTGTATTCGTCATAGTGGGTTGTACATCTACCATAGGCTGTGTATTCATCATAGTGGGTTGTACATCTACCATAGGCTGTGTATTCATCATAGGGGGTTGTACATCTACCATGGGTTGTATCGGCTGTACATCTACCATGGGGGGCTGTACATCTACCATGGACTGTTGACTGTACTTAGGCAGGCTGTACAGTGGTTGACTGTATTGGCTGTACTGTGGCTGACTATACTGTAGTTGACCGTACTTTGGCTGGTTGTACTTCGGCTGGTTGTAATGCATACCCGCATTCGGGTCTATCAACTCAGATGATTCTAGTGCTTCTCTCAATACATCGTATGGCATGTTGAAGGACTCCATGCTAGATAATGAAAAAATAGTGTCTGCGCCGGGGGTATTTATACTTTTTGCCTGCACGCGCCAGTGTTCTATTAGGTCAAGGTTATTTTTGACACTTCAAGTTTTTTTTTTAATAAGTGTGACACTTCAAGTTTTTTTTGAACAAGTGTTTGACACGTCAAGGTCAATTGTGACACTTCAAGGTTATGTCTACTTTGTACACATCATACAAGCACAGCACTTTGTAGAAAATACATCATACAATCACAGCACTTATATTTGTGGGAATACTTTGTACACATCATACTATCACAGCAATTTGAACACTGTACACTTAATATATACTATCACAGCAATTTGAACACTGTACACTTAATATATACAATCACAGCACTTTGAATACATTTGTTGAAAATGATTGTACACATCATACTATCACTTATATTTGTGGGAATACTTTGTACACATCATACTATCACAGCAATTTGAACACTGTACACTTAATATATACTATCACAGCAATTTGAATACTGTACACTTAATATATACAATCACAGCACTTTGAATACATTTGTTGAAAATGATTGTACACATCATACTATCACTTATATTTGTAGGGAAAAATGTTATAATCAAATGTTTATAGAAAACTTACCTCACACCGTATATTAAGTTGTTTGTATTTGGTGTTATCAGATAGGACACTTACTAGTAATATTGACAATTTGAGAGTGATTCTTTCTGAATTGTATGGGGGCCCTGGAAAGGGCCGTTGGTGGTCCTGAAAAGGACCGTTGGTGCTTGTATGGGGATTAATGGCGTTGACCGCATCTCCCCATACAAGCGGGACACCACTTGTCCCATTTCTGGACATCCTTGGGGTCCGGTGTAGGTTGGTAGAGGTTCGACGGAACCTCCGTGAGCTCATCTTCCCAGTTCTCTGGGGTTGATTCTTGGGGGGTATCCCCCCAGTCCTCTTCCCCAGAGCTGACCACAACCTCCTCTACAAACTTCTTCCCCTCTCTCAGCTCTTTCACCTCTAGCCTCAACTCTTCCAGCTGCATTTCCAGCTGTTCAATATACCGCCCTAAGGCGGCATATTTTCTCTTGATAATATTGACTGTACGTTGAGACATCTTGATACAGAATGAAATTAGATCAAGGCAAGGTCACTCACTGACTATGATACAAGGACTCTGATTGGTCCATTTTAACGGTATTTCATTGGTCTATTTTACTGGCATTTCATTGGTCTGTTGTTTTCTAGGTCAGTTAGTGTTTTTTCGTAATCCATAGCTCATTTATGTTTCATGATTCAACATGGGCAACTGCTTGAAAAGTTCTTCTGATGAACCTGGTGAGTTACAAGAAGATGTTTGGGTGGTCAAGATGGGTAATTTGTACCCAGACTTGTCTGAATTCCAAGATGTTAGTGTTGTCAAGATGGATATCAAGATGGGTAATTTATACCCTGACCTTGCCATCTTTTATGATGAGGATTTGAGAGCCAACTATTGGCGGTACCTATTTCTTGCAGAAATGCAATGAATTACCCAACGGCCCTTATTAGGGCCACCATATGTGTTAGATTCGTTTTATATCTCAAGCAAAGACAAAAGCATATTACATTGTCTATCATTTTATTTTTGAAAACATTCTAAGTAACAAAGTACAACAAAGTACAACACAATACAACTCACTTAGTCTCCAATTTAAGTCTATACACAATTGTCCAACACATTGTCCAACACATTGTCTGGATTACACAAAGTCACTCACAGTTTTTGTTGGATTCTTTTTGTATTTACGTTTTTTCTTACTCTGTTCTGCGTCCTGTAGATCGACCTGTTCACCTTGTTTCTTAGGACAGTCTGCGATGAAATGTCCTTGTTCATGACAATAAAAGCATTCATTGTTGAAGGGTTCCGTACAGCTGGTAGAATAATGTCCTTTCTTTCCACAACGATAACACTTGATATGATCCCATGTTACATTTTTCTGTCCACAGAGCTGATCCGCTAAGTTGTTAAGCTCTTTAATTTTCTTCTTTAATGAATACATCAAAGTTTGATCTCGGTTCTCTTCAACTTGGTTCATTTTAGGATCGCTCATGTTGAAATGATAAAAAACGGACGGAGCGTACGTCTTTTATAGAGTGTCACGCGTTGTGACCTTGAACCCGAACTATAAAAAACGGCGGAGAAGTTCTAAGATCATAATCATGTCAGATACCGACAGTACTAGTGGTGAGGATGAACCTCCAACTAAACGAAGTAAGTTTGAGCCTGTGCGCGACTATTATAACATACAGTCACGCATGGAAAGAAAGTCAAGGAAATTCAAGACACAATCTAGAGTATATGATGTGACATTTCAGCCGTATAATCAATCGTTTGAATTTACAAACAGGGTGTTTAATGATATGATGGATCAGCTCTACAAGAGATGTGAAGTGAAGTCGAATGATCGAGTTCGAGTATCTATTCTACATCCTGATTTGGACTTTGGGATACATGTTCCGTTTAATAGGGCATCTCGTATTAGTGGAGATACATTATTGGATGAAATTGAACGTGTGGCACAAAGTAAGCGTCAATTTAAAATTCATGATGGGGCGGCACAGATGGAAATTACGCATATTGCTATGCCACAGGGATCCGGAAAGAAAACATTCAAGGCACCAAACTTATTCAGTATGCGAAAGTCAAAGACAAGTGTTGTGTGTATTGACAATAGTATGGACTCTATGTGTTTAGCTAGATCGATTGTAGTGGGACAGTGTAAAGTGGATGAAAATAAAACCCCGGAATGGAAAAAACGATGGGGTCTTATACGTCACTCTAAGAAAAATCTTCAAAAATACGAAGCTGAAGCATTATTAAAGCAAGTGGGTATTTCATCGGATCAGTCGTGTGGTATAGAAGAATACCAAAAACTACAGGACTATCTCTATCCAGGCTATGTGATTAAAATCCATCCACAACATTATGGAAGTGAATTGTTATTCAAACCACCTGCTATGACTGAAAAAAGTCGTGTGATTCATATCTTTCACCATGATAATCATTATGACTGTATTGTATCCATTACCGGATTTCTCGGAAGGAGTTATTATTGTGAATGGTGTGATGTCGGTTATGATCACCGTGAAGGACACCAGTGTAGCCATATTTGTCAGTGTTATGCTCACACCCTGTGCCCAGCAGGGCAATCTATAAGATGTCCGGATTGTCGTCGCCTATTCCAGAGTCAGGCATGTTTTGACAATCATAAAACAAAAACGGGAAAACAACGTAAAACCATTTGTGAATCCGTATGGAATTGTAAGAAATGTGGGCAAAAGGTGATTGGAACGAAACGGAGTCACGTTTGCCCAGGGACAAAGAAATGCAGGTGTTGTAAAGCCATAGTAGGACCAGATCATGACTGTTACATTCCAACGTATGAAGCACCCGATAGAAAACAACCACCAGTACCATTCATCTTTTTTGATTTTGAATGTCGTTTTGATTCTGGAGAACATATCCCTAATTTTTGTGTGGCTCAACGTGCTTGTGGTGACTGTATGTGTAAGTCCGTGAAAGCTCCATGTGAGTATTGTGAAGAGGTGAATGAAGCCAGACAAATGACATTCCGTGGTGAAAATACGCTACAACAATTCTGTACTTGGCTATTCCTCCCTACCCATCGAGGATCGACAGTGATAGCCCACAATGCTCAAGGCTATGACGCTCAGTTTATTCTTAGATATGTGGTCACTCAGGGGACGGCGAAACCCCAGTTGATTATGAATGGTAGTAAAATCATTCAATTGAGAGTGCATGGAATACGCATGATTGACTCCCTCAGTTTCCTGAGTATGCCTCTCTCCGGTTTTCCCAATACATTTGGACTGACCGAGTTAGCCAAAGGATGGTTTCCATTCTATGCAAACACCTTGGCGTATCAAGATTATGTGGGACCTTATTTGCCGCTACACTTTTACAAACCGGATAATATGAAACCAGAGCGACGTGAAGAGTTTTTAACCTGGTACAATGAAAGAAAAGGTGACGTATTTGATTTTCAAAAGGAAATGGAGAAATACTGTCAATCGGATGTGGACATTTTAAGACGCGGGTGTGGAGAATTTCGTCAACAATTATTGGAAAGTGATCAAATAGATCCATTTACTGAAGCTACCACATTAGCTCAAGTGTGTAACAAAGCCTGGCGCAAAAATTCCATGCCACCTCATAGTTTAGCCGTGATTTCGGATGCCGGGTATCCCAATAAAACCCGGTATTCCATGAAAGGCATACGTTGGCTACAAATGATGGCTGTCACCGAAGAGATACATATTCGGCATGCCTTGAATAACAAAGGCGAAGTCAAAATTGGACCTTATTACGTGGATGGCTATTGTCAAGAGACCAACACCGTGTATGAATTCATGGGATGTTGGTACCATGGGTGCCCCACCTGTTTTCCTAACCGAAGTATCATTAATCCGTATACTTTGAGAAGCATGCAACAGGCCTATCACGATACGTATAAACGACTGGAGTCTTTGAAAGAACAGGGGTACCCTGTTGTGGTCATGTGGGAATGTGAATTTGATCAGCGTTGTCAAAAGGATCCTGTCTATAAGACAAGAGTGGAACGATTCTATCATGGTCAAGAACCGATACAACCCAGGGAAGCTTTGTTCGGAGGTCGTACGAATGCCGTCCGACTGTATCATGAAGTAGACAACGACCAAGAAATCAAATATGTGGATATTTGTTCTCTCTATCCGTATGTGAACAAGTACAGGGCTTATCCGATAGGCCATCCAGTGATCATGAGTCAAGAACAAATTGATCAACAGCATATTGAGAAATACAAAGGACTGATTAAATGCCGTGTTCTACCCCCGCAAGATTTATGGATGCCTGTCTTACCCATACACTGTAATAGTAAAATGGTGTTTACGCTATGCCGTACCTGTGCTGAGAAGGAGATGGATTATTGTACACATTCCCCGTATGAACGATTCTTGTATGGCACATGGACTCATGTTGAATTGGCAAAAGCTATTGCTTTAGGCTATCAAGTATCAAAAGTGTATCATGTATGGCACTGGGATGAATGGAGTACGGACGTCTATCGGCAATACATTGACAAATACTTGAAAATGAAACAAGAGGCTAGTGGATATCCTCCAGGGGTGGATACGGAAGAGGCTCAAGATAAATTTAAACAAGATTATTTTGAAGCAGAAGGAATTCGTTTGCAACAGGTGGAGAAAAATCCAGGAAAACGAGCTTTTGCCAAAACCATGCTGAATTGTCTCTGGGGTAAAAATGCTCAAACCAACCTCTTGCCTAAAACAGAGTATGTTCATCGATTGGACCAGTTCTACGGAATACTGAACGATCCTAAAAAGTCTGTGAAATATGCAGAGTGTTTTGATCATGATGAATTCATGTTAATGAATTATACTGATGAATCGGACAAAGCAGACCCTCATTCATCATCCAATCCTGTGGTGGCTTCATTTGTGACGGCTTATGCTCGATTAGAACTGTACAAAGTGCTTGAACCTCTAGGAAAGAGAGTACTGTATTTTGACACAGACAGTTGTATGTACATTCATGACCCTGATGGCTATAATGTTCCTATTATACCCAGTCGATTGGGAAAATGGACAGATGAGGTACCAAAGGGTCGTATTGTGAGATATGTCGCTTTAGGTCCAAAGAACTATGGCTATGAATACATTGAAAACGGTGAACTCCATCAAAAATGCAAAGTGAAAGGTATTACGTTAGACTACAATGCCACTCAACAAGTGAATTTCAATACGATGGTGGATTGTGTGAAAGACAGACACCATTATTCGACCGTAGTTGAATATGCTTCTCGGATTAAACGTCATAAGGACAGAACCGTGACCAGTGAGAAACAAGTCAAAACATTTCGTTCGGTGTATACCAAACGTATTGTGGTCGAGAATCATATGACTGTGCCTTATGGTTATCTACATGACTGACCTTGACCTTTTAGGATACCTTTTGGCCTAGAACAAGTCATCTAAAATTCATTATTCATAAAGACATGGATTGGATACCCTTACTACCGATAGAGCTGAGACTTAAAATTTATCGTTATGTCATATGGGCTAACGCTAAAACATGGAAGATGGAGTTAGTGCACACATGGGCTACTCATAATGCTATACATAGCTTACAACATACAAATCATCGACGGATAGAGAGACTGTTGAAGGATGTAGGTGATCGCCAGGACTTGTCATTCAACCAAAAATTACCTATTCTACGAAAACTGAATGTGGTACAACAAAGCTTAGATCGTATGTTATCTACGACATGGGATTTTTTAATCCACGATGCTAATTTGAGCGACGTATCTGCCTTAGCTAACAATTTTCGTTCTACCCCCAATGTGATATGGTTCAGTATGGCTGAAGAGGACAATGGGAGATCTCACCCCGGATGGCGTCCGTATTCACAGTTTAAAATACGTGGTATCATGGTATTTAAGAGACAGGTACCGTTCACTCATGTTATTCATATTCTACAGTATCGTGCCGTGTTCTATAAATTAAGGCATCGCTTAAGAGAAGTCAAAGACGAGATTGAAGCCGTTCATGCGAATCGACCTAGAATAGTGATTTGTTCAGGAAATATTCAATTATGGTTAAACCATCTAGACGATTTATAAGTTTATATTACATTTTGGATTTTGAGCTGTATACGGATACGTTATACAGTATTGTACAAGATGACCTTGTCAAGGTCAAGGACATTCGCGCGTGGATTCTGAACCCTCACACGTTTGAACTATTTAGACAGATGATTCGTGATGCTATGATCAGTGCACACTTAGACTTGAAAGCTATCCATCGAGACGATTGGAATACTTATGTATGTAACGATAGAGTGATTCACACGATTCAAGAATGGAACAGTTTGATATTATGAACCATACCCTGTTAAGAAAAGCATTGGTATTTGCTTATCGTATGAAGATACCTGAAGGTCATCATTCTCTGGAATGGATTCGACAACAGTTGAGTACACCAGACATGTTTGAAGAAATGAAACATGGACTTCATGTGATGAATTCATTTTATAAACAATCAGTACCCATGGACTTGAGTGAAACGGATTGGTTCAAACAGGTGGTGAACAATGACTCTGTGTTAACATTTCTGAGTCAATTTGGACATTCAGAATGTGTGTTTGAATTTTCTGACAAACTGTTGTTACCCTTACATGACATGTGTTGTTCTTGTTGTGATTATTCTTGTACTCATACATAAACTTGTAAAGAACTCAATCATGTTTTATCTGGTTATACAAATAAATAAAATGTTTTTCTTCCAATAGTGTTAGTTGTGATTTTCACGTCATGGAGTCCAGTTTACTTTTTAAGCATCCTTGCAATATGTTTATCTCAGGCCCTAGTGGCTCTGGTAAAACACAATTTGTAAAAAAGGTGTTGGAATACAAATCAGATTTGTTTCAAGTAGTACCAGAGCGTATTGTATGGTGTTACAAAGAATGGCAAGTAGCCTATGCACAATTACAAGAACAAGAACCTAGTATTCGGTTCATACAGGGGATACCTGACGAGGATGAAGAGATAGTAGAGGATACATCCATTCCTCATTTAATTATATTTGATGACATGCTTGGTGATAAAGATGAAGAGAAAATCAAATTATGGTTTACACGAAAAGGTCACCATCGTAATGCTAGTGTGATCTACATTACACAAAACATGTTTCAACAATCGAAAGCCAGTCGTACCCTGAGTTTAAATGCACATTACATGATCTTATTTCAAAACACAAGAGATAAAGGACAAATCAAAGTGTTGGCGAATCAAATTCAATTGCCACACTTGTTACCCGCTTATCAAGATGCTATCTCTATACCTCATGGGTATTTAGTGATTGACTTTCACCCTCAAACACCAGACAGTTATCGGTTAAGAACAGATATTTTTCATCACTGGATCACTGGAGAAAAACGTGGGCCAGTTGTGTATATATAAACATCGTTTACTCATATAAGATCATTCAGTCATCATGTCAGCCACAGCCATAGCTCAATCGTTAGAACATTTGGGTCAGGAACGAGACCCTACTGTACGGGAGCAAATGCTACGGTCTGGATTAAAAGAAATGCTCAAGTGGTTCAACTTAGCAGCAAAGGTGATTTTAAAAAAGAAAATTGTGCTACCTAAACAAACACAAAACTTTATGCAAAAACATCAGCATGAATTAGAGCAGCTGGGAGATGATCAAGTGGACATGGATACTAAACGTCAACTCATATTGAAACCAGGAGGAGGTGGATTTCTTGGTGGAGTCATGATACGAAGTTTACTCCGATGGAATGGTCAAAAGACGATTCGTAAATTTGTAAAATCTCCAGCTAAAAAAGCCAGAAAAGCGCCTGCTAGAAAACCTAGAAAATCTCCAGCTAAAAGAGCAAGAAAACCTAGAAAAGCTCCAGCTAAAAAAGTAGTCAGAAAATCGCCTGCCAAGATCAATGAACGTTTTATTACTCTCCGTCGTCGAAAGCAAACCACTTCAACACCCTCTATGGCTGTAACTCCAATCAGTAAGTTACAATGGTCTCCTATCAGTCCTGTGAGTAGTTTGAGCTTTAGCTCATCTAGAAATTCATCTAAAAGCTCATCTCAAAATTCTTCTAGAAGTGGATCAAACAGTTTTAGCACACCTAGAAGTTCAAGAAGTTCAAGAAGTGGACCAAGCAGTTCTTCAAGAAGTTTATCAAGCAGTTTATCTAGAAGTGGACCAAGCAGTTTGAGTTATTCAAGCAGTGGGCCAAGTAGCTTCAGCTCATCTAGGAGCACACCTAGAAATTCTTCAAGCAGTGGGTCAAGTAGTTTATCTAGGAGCACACCTAGGAGTTTGAGTTCATCTAGAAGTTCATCTAACAGTTCATCCAGTAGATCATCTCACAGTTCATCCAGTAGATCATCTCCCAGTTCAAGAAGTTCACCAGACACTCCATTGTGCCGTTTTTCACCCCTATCCTTATCTACCTTATCAAGACAGGCTGTCTTGAAACCCCTTTTGAGACATCGTATTCACCTGATGAGACAGGGCCCTATGAATCCAGCTTCAAGACAAGCCTTTGATGCTTTAGTATAAAAGCTGTGAAGAAATAAAAACAGGTATTATTTGACATAATGGCACCAAAGAGACCACTCCTGCATAAATACGGACATCTGGTTTTGGGTTTAACTCAAGCCCCAGATGGGTTAAGAAGAAAGATGATACATGGAGCATCTAAAGAAATGATTCAATGTGTGGCAGAATGCTGTCAGAATGTTTTAAAAGGCAATGTTGCCTTATCCCCCTCTCAAAAGCAAAGGTTGAAGTCCAAGCGTCAACATCTCCGCACTTTAGCAGATAAAAGAGTATCCATTCAAAAAAAGAAACGTGTGTTGAATCAAAAAGGAGGATTATTTCCATTACTAGCTCTTACTCCAATCATTGCTAAAGCTGTTGCTGCAGGAGCACTCAGTGAAGGTGTTGCCACACTGGTGAAAAAGCTATGAAGAAAATGGCTATTGTCCCATTCAAAATGCTAGAAGAGATGAATCGATGGAAAACAGAACAACGACCACGTTTACCTCCTCCCCCGCAAGTCAGTCAAACATCCGATTTACAGAAACAAATGGGAGACGTATTACAAAATGAATCGTTGTCTGAATCAGAAAAAGCACAACACTATGGGCAAGTCTTGCAAAGGTTTCAACTGTCTCATCAAAAAGCACGTGAACCGGCTACTCTGGCTGCACCAGTTGCACCGGCTGCACCGGTTGTTCCAGCTGCTCAAGGTGCACAAGGGGCACAAGCGGCTCCTGCTACATTGACGGATCGGATTCTTGAAAGTGTTCCTACTACCACTCAGCTTTTATTACACTTTCTACAAAATCATCCCCACATGTCATGGAATGATCATGGGATGTTGGAATACCATGGAAAACCAATACAAGGATCCAACATTATTGATTTGGTCAATGATGTCATACGTCATAGAAAAGGGTCGGAGCCTAGAGGATGGGAACAGTTTTCTAGTGGACTAAGAGATGTCAATGTACCACAAGAAGTGATAGGAAATAAACGGAGATGGTCATGGATGCAAAAAGCAGACGATTCGGAGGAAGATGAATTCTTTGATAGTTTTGTTGAGCCTCCTTCACCTATAAGTAAACGGATGAAAGCAGAACCTATAAGTAAACCTGTCAAACAGATGAAAGCAGAACCTAAGTGGGAAGCCTACTAGACAACATGAACAAAAAGGTAGACAGTCTGTTACATCAGATTTATTATGATCCCCATCATCCGGCTGGTTTTGGTGGGGTAGAACGTCTTACTACAGCAGCTCGTACTCAACTGAAATCCATTACGCCAAGTCAAGTGCGATCCTGGTTGAAGGGACAAAAGACCTATACCCTGCACAAACCTATCCGTAGGGCATTCTCGAGACGGAAAACAATTGTGGGTGGTATTGATCATCAATGGCAAGCTGATTTGGCAGACATGCAATCCCTGACTCAGTACAACACCCCTTATCGATATTTGTTGTGTGTCATTGACGTGTTTTCAAAATATGCTTGGGTCGTTCCCCTCAAGGATAAAACGGGGCTCACATTGGTGGAAGCGTTTCGCTCTATTCTTAAAACGAGACAACCTAAAGCGTTGCAAACCGATAAAGGAACAGAATTCAAGAATCAAAGGTTTCAACAGTTTTTAGACAAAGTAGGGATTCATTATTTTACGACTGAAAACCCAGAAACTAAGGCTAGTATAGTGGAACGTTTTCAACGGACCTTAAAATCACGCATGTGGAAATACTTTACGCATCATAAAACACGAAGGTATATTCAGGTATTGCCTGATCTCGTGCATGCCTATAATCATCGTGTTCATCGTAGTATACACATGGCACCCGTATCCGTGAATGAGAATAACGAATCTCAAGTGGCCTTGACCTTGTATGGAAAATCAAGAAAGAAAGCGTCGACGACCCTTCATGTGGGAGATATTGTTCGTATCAATAAAACAAAACGTACATTTGATAAAGGTTATCTACCCAACTGGACCACTGAACTGTTTAAAGTGATCCAAGTCAAAAAGACCTCTCCTGCTACTGTGAAATTGACTGATTTAGACGGAGAACCCATACTGGGTTCGTTTTATTTCTCTGAAGTACAGGTTATAAAAGATGATGCTATCTATGAAATTGAATCAGTGCTCGCACATCGCCAGAGTAAGGTAGACGGAAGACGAGAAATTAAAGTGCATTGGAAAGGCTATCCTTCGAAATTTGACAGTTGGATTCCCGAATCCCATCTCGTTTGAAGTTAGTTTATTATACAACTAATAAATACATCATGTCTCAAGCTGATACGGCCAGTGTGGAAGTGACTGCCTCAGAGCAAGCCAAATTGTGTGAACCCAAAAATAAGGTCACTTTTTTGTCACAAATTGTAGTGGTATTTATTATTATTACCGTATCGCTATTTAATTTGTGTTTTCAACGACCCGATCGAGAATTGTGGCTTCTGCTTTTAAGTAGTTCTCTAGGTTATATTCTACCAAATCCCTCCTTGAAATTCAATAAACCTAAATCAACATGAGTTCGTTTTACATTACACTCATGAGTGATAGCTCTATGGATTTATTCCAAGACAATACGCAATGTTGTTTTCGTACCAAACTGGCAAAACCCATCCATCTCAATAAACAAGATTGGGAAATTGCTTTAGTGGAAATGATTGTTCCTAGTCAGGTCATTAATGTCACTGAAGAAGAGCGACATTTCTACATTGTCACACATGATCCTGTCCTGGGTAAGGCCTTAGAAAACTTTGAGACCTATTGTACTCTCCCCAATAAAGAAGAAAAAGGTGTACGACTTTGTATTCCTATAGGAACTTATGTCACACCCCAACATTTGATCGAGACGATTGACTTTACCGTGAAAGATCAATTAGGTAAAATATTTAGACAGAAAGGGCTTCGATTTACCATGGGTTTTTCAGGACAAAGTAAACGCGCAAAACTGGACAGTTCGGATCAACTAGGCATTCAGTTTCATCCTCACATGTTTATTAAACTGGGTGGAGCCCCTGATAGTTCTCCTACCATCTTTTTTAAAGACACTCCAGATCCGTTTCCTCATGGCGTAGATATTAACATGGGTCATAATCATTTGTTTGTTTATTCTGACCTCGCGTCTTATACCTATTTGGGAAACATAGAAGCCCCCATCTTACGTGTAGCTCCATTTGATCCGAGAACGAAAGCAGGAACTAACCCTCATATTCATTTCGAGTTCTTGAATTTACACTATGTACCACTGGCTAAAGCCGACTTTGACACCATCACTATCCATATAAGGGGTGACACTGGCCAGTCTATTCAGTTTATTCATGGGAAGTCTATGGTGAAACTACACCTACGTCAAAGACAATGATACCTACTTACCAAGGTCAACCTCGACAATATGGACACGGACTTGGATCCATGTTTAAGAAAGCCATGAAAAGAATTATGCCTTTACTGAATCCATTTGTGAAATCTGGAGTTCGCACCTTGAAAAAAGAAGGACTCCAGCAAGGAAAAGCCGCTATTAAAGATATCTTGACAGGATCAAACGCTAAACAAGTAATACGAAAACGTGGAGCCTCTGTATTAAAAGATGTGGGTGAATCCTTGTTACATGCCGTGGCCAGCCCTAAAAGACGTATAAAGAGCAAACCAGTCAAGAAAAGACCTCATTCGAAACTTCATCATCGCCGAGTTAAGCAGGCCAGACCTCTTGATATTTTCGATTAATCATGATGCAACACGGTTCCTGTGAATGTAGTAAGACAGAGTTGGATGTGTCTGTTGTGCCACCTACCATGACAGCCATGCAAGAAGGTCAATGGACTGAGCATTATCCCATTTCTGCCCTGGACAATAATGCTCCGATTGAATTTGTGATTCCTGCACAGACAGAAAAATGGACAGATCTGAATCAATCTTACCTGTACCTAAAACTAAAAATTATACAGGCAGATGGTACAGACCTAGCAGTCGACAGTGAAATTGCTACCGTCAACAATTTCTTTCACAGTATGTTCTCAAGCATTGATGTGTACCTGAATAATAAACTGATCACCAGCAATGCGGACTCGTATGCCTATCGGGCATACATAGAAAATTTACTCTCCTTCACCTCAAGCTGTAAAGACACTCAGCTTCAGGCGTTAGAGTTATGGGCTGAAGACACCCCTGGTCATATGAACACCCACGCACATGACGGGGATAACAAGGGCTATATTGAGAGGCGTGCTCGTGTCCATCAAAGTCGTGTGGTGGAACTATGTGGACGACTTCATTTGGATCTGATGATGCAAGATAAATATTTACCCAATGGTATGGAAATACGCTTAAGGCTAAACAAAGCGTCACCCCAATTCTGTCTCATGGGTGCCGCACCGGCTAAAATCAAGTTTCTAGAAGCAGGATTCAATGTAAGAACAGTAGATTTACTGCCAGTGGTAGCCAATCAACTCAATCAACAGATTGCTCAACATAACATGAAAATCCCCATCCGACGAACTGAAGTAAAAACATTTACGATTCCTAACGGTCAACGATCCAAGATTGAAGATCATTTATTTCAAGGTCAATTGCCAAAACGGCTTATCATCGGTATGGTAAGAAATGGAGACATGAATGGACACATGGCTACCAACCCCTTTGATTTCCGTCATTTTACACTGAATCATCTGGAAGTCAGCATTGACGGAAAAAGTATTCATAACAAAGCGTTTCAACCCAATTTTCAAACGTCAGAAGTTCTAAGATCCTACATGTCACTTTATCAAGCGACAGGATCTCTTGGTCTCAATCGTTCATTTGGATTGAGCATGACTGATTATCGGTTCGGATACACACTCTGGGGGTTGGACTTGACAGCAGATCAAGGTTGCGAGGAAGGTCAACTCCATCCTATAAAAACGGGCAATCTGAGATTGGAATTTCACTTTGGAACAGCACTTGAACAAGCCATCAACGTGATTGTATTTGCGGAATACGACAATCAAATTGAAATCAATCAATTCAGAGAAGTGCTTCTAGATTATTAAGATGGAAGACATGGATATTGAACACCTGGAAAAAGGACAAGATTACGAAATGAAGTTATTGGCGTATCCTTGTTGTACAAGTTCAAAGACGGACTTTTTACAAGAGTGCTTGAATCATCACGTCACAGAAGCACTTCAATCTTTAATTTATAATCAAGTGCATAAAGACTGTTATGGTTGTCGAGTGAATCATCCTAGTCAAGTACAACATGTACTCTGCTTATACACGAATACGGAAGAGTGGACAGAACTTTACATTCAAAAAGCGATTCAACGTTTGGACGTGTTCAAGGTCATGGAAAAGTGGTATCCTGAATTAGTGACCTTGACCGATAGTGAAAAAGGAGACGCGTGTCGATTATGGATTCAATTTAAAGAAGAACTCACTCAGAATCAGTTCATAGATCAATGGATCAGTGTTTGGGCTGAACGTGTCAACAGAAATTGGCATTATGGAGACGAATGAACTACAATACCTATTAGATCATTCACCGTTATTAAAGCCACTACATGCTCGTGTTTGTGCCAAAGATCAATTACCTTCAGAGAAACCGCATGACGTGAAAGCCTATATTGTCAATACCCATAACGGGAATCAACCTGGAGAGCACTGGGTGGCTCTTTATTTAAAAGACAATAAAGCAGTGTATTTTGATTCCTACGGATTACCTCCTTTCGAAGAGATTCTAACCTTTGTGAAAAAACATGCCAACAAAACTTATCTGTGGAATGCCATGAGAATACAAGGCGATATGTTACCGGTGTGTGGTGTGTATTGTCTATTCGCTTTGGATTTTATCTCACGTGAATGTGACTTGAACCAGATACTGTTAACCCGATTCAAACCGGACATGTATGGAAAAAATGACACTTATGTGACGCATTGGTTTCATCAATATTATGGTACTTATTACATGCATGCTCAATATGTGAACAAGTGTGGACAAAAGTGTTGTGCTCAACGTAACTCTAGACCAGAAGGTCACAACCGTTTGTATCATAGTATCATACATAGAAATACAACTCTTTATGGTGATCATTAAATGGTGTAAACAATGTTACTGTTTCATAAAATGTTTCATGTAGTTACTGTTTCTTGTTACTTGTTACAAAAATAAAAGTTTAGAAAACTGAAACTAGGTGTCTGTTGTCTTTTTTCTAAGTTCATAAAAATCAAGCACATGTCTGTGCGGTACATCGGCGCGTGACGCCATTCAACCCTAGGGTGACGTCATCCAAGCGATATGACGTCATCCAACCACGAGAGTGGGCGGCGCTTCAAAATACTCCGTCTTACAATGCCTCATTTCATTCTGAGAACTCAAACACTCAAGATGGAGGCTTTATTCAATGAACTCAAAACAGCAAAACAACTGACTGAAAAACAGAGCAGGGTATGGCGTTCAATCAGTCGCTTAGCGGCTAGCATTGTTAGAAAAAGGGAACGTGATCTTCAAACCATTGGTGAGACTTTGAATTGCATTGAAACCAATCGATTTCATCATAGAGAAGAATTATCTCAAATGCGAGAGCAATTTCGAGATCAAGTCAGAGAAAGACAGCGAGATGCTCGGGAACGAACGGCTAATAGACAACGGGAACAACAACAAGAAGAAGAGCATTGGCGTATCATCACTACCGCTCAAGTTGAGTACACGGAACAACCACCAGTACCAGAACAGGAATGGTCCTGTGGGGATCTAACATGCAGGCTCTGCTATCCCCCACCAGACTGCCAATGCGAACTATGTACCCAACCAGATCAGTCAGCAAACACGGTTTAAAAAACCACCAACGGTCCTTTTCAGGACCACCAACGGCCCTTTTCAGGGCCACCATGTCTTTTCGAAAGAAAATTCTCTCATTGTCTATTACACGCACACAAAACAATGGTCCCAGAAGTTTCCTAAAATTCATACTATTTTGAAATATTGATTTCCAATTTGATTTCCAATTTGTCCCCATTTTGTTTACTTTGGGGACCCACTCCCTCTATATTCTATATGGTCCCAGAAGGCATGGGTCCCAGAAGGCATGGGTCCCAGGGTACCGCCGTTTACTACTATTATATTTATGCATTTCACAAGTACATTTTGTACCTGTTTATAAATGTGTTATGTATGTGCATGGACCGATGTCCTAAATACTTAATCAATAAAATGGTATTGTTGCTTTACTCTTTAATTCAAAATTATCTAGGTTTAGCTGAGAGGTTACGGCGCATTTCTTTGTCTTCGTTGTAAGTAGAAAACATACAAACTTGGGCAGACTCGTCTTTAATTACCATATACCCTTTAAAACCCATTACTGTCACTCTAATTCATAATTGACTGCAAAATCATATAGTTAATTACTTAGACACGGATGAGCATTTAGGATGTTGGAACACTGGAAGACACCTAAAGTTATTTCAGACATGAGTTGTTTTGTCATCCTTGTCGAGAATACCAGATTGTTTTATATGTTTGATTTATCATATGTATTCCCCCATGTATGACAATGTCAACCTCCAGACAACACGGGGAGTAAATATACAATTATTTCTTCAATTTAAACAATCAACTCAGACGTTGACATTTGTATGTTTCCAACGCGTCGTCAGGGGTGTCGCGTTATTTTGATTTTTTAAAAGTTTATTTTGTATCTCTTTGCATGAAAAGTCGAGTGAAAAGTTCATATATTACAAATTGGTCTGATATATTACTTCAACATTTGGTGTTAACTTATTACATGGAGCTTTGCAAATATTCCATCTACGCTGACAAGATATATACCCGCCCCCTTCACTTATAGAAATAATTTCGCTATTATGCCTGAACAAATATCAATCCGCAGTTATCTCGCTAACGTTTTGTCAGCGCTTTCAATTTTATTTTTCAAATATGCGTCGATTTTTTAACGAAACTATATCCAATGTTGCTTTTTGTTAAAACTGTCTTCTCTGTATCAGGAGTATTAAAAATCTCCTTGCTATAAAAGGGTAAAGGTTTTGTGTATTAAAGTGTCACCCCTATTGAAAGGGTCAGCCAAGTTGGCTTATGAGACACCTGTCTTATGTTTCAACAGTATCTTCCGATTCCGTCTCCGTTTGCCGGGTGCCTGGCTGAGATGGGCCTACGGTAACCATTGTTTAACTAGCTGGCGGCTCACTAACTGACCGCGTCAGTTCTTACCCGTCTCCACTGGGGTTCGAACCTTCGATCTCCGGCTCCGAAGGCAGACACCCTAACCACTCTGCTACGGTTGCGATATATTTATATATATATATATATCTTACAGTCCTATTATTTGTTTGTATGTGATATGAATCATACCCAATTACCTAATTTAGATAATGAATATTAGAATTAGAAGCGACCTGCAAGAATCAGCATACTCTATTTTTTCCAATGATTACTCAGGTATAGTTATCCTCTTCCTCAATGTAAACTACATTGTTTGGTTTATGGGTTTTTATGTGAAAGCGGATAATGGGGCATGTTTGAATTCAGCAATCGCTGCTTGAATCGTTCAGCAGTGGAATAAAATATTAGGGAACACACTATTCTGATTACCTGTAACAATCATGTTTGTTAAATCACAGAAACAGTTATTGTTCAAATTATTTTGAGAAAACACTATAAGGTCATGAAAACAATGTGATTTTACTCTTTGAAACTTATGCTGTATGTCTTGTCAAATATAGTTTTATACACTTTGACACCAACAAGCGAAGTGCAAGGGCAACATACTGATGATGATATACTGATATATACAGCATAGTACATCTCCAAACAAAAGAAGTATCGACTTTGTAATCTCATAAATTGATTAGGTTGTAATATCAATCCTGCAATGTTGCCACCAGTCATAAATCAACCCCTCTCCGGGGAATTAAAACATGCTTTAAGAAGCAGACTTAGAATCTAAAACCTAATTTGTAATGTTTCTGCTCGAGAGACCGTGCAAAAATGTTGAGGGACATAATGTGTTTATTTTCTTCATACCTGAAGAATTGTCTGGCGTATTATAAACGTTCATGTTTCCTTGGAGATGTTGGGTGCGTCACGTGATACTGATGCATCACGTGACATTATTACAAATTATGTTTATAACTGCACGCCTCTACTTGCCAGCGGCACGCATTGTTGTAGGTTTAATTATATGACGTCTTTGAAATGCGACAAAACTCATCATAAAATGTACAATTGAAAGCCATAATGTTCTTGTTGTAGAGGATAATGCGACGGCTTTGTTCAGGCGTGGTGTCTAATTTCTAGCATACATGATGGATTTGACTGTTCATTGTTTTATATGTACATGTATGCAATTTCGCTTTCAGTCCTTTTTTTGTTTTCCTTGCGTATGTAGTTCTAAACTATGAGATATAACTTCATATAACTTGGCTAGGGACTAGAGGTCATTTAAATTCATGCGTGATTTCTAAGCACAGCAAATGCTACGTATATGATTTTTTTCAAACTTGATAAGGATCATTCAAGAACAACAATTTTGCATGATGATTTTTAAGTTTTATTCTTATCATGTCTGCAAAGACGTTGGGTACGTCTCTGTGTGTTTCGATTGCTTGCATTTATATGATAAATGTTTTCTTCTTCCAGGATTAGACATCACTCCTCTCTTTTGTTAGAAGTATCTTTTCTTGCATTTTTTCTTGCATTTGTCCTGTGGTGTCTCTTCCTCGAAGAAAACCTTCCTCGACCGCTCCCTTTTCCTTTAGATTTCTTACTCGATGGTTCCAGCTTACTCTCTATGGCTTTGGTGTCACTGGTTTTAGCACGCAACTTTCTCTTTTGAACAAGTTCCCCATTCCCATCATCTTTCTCGTCCGCATCGACCACAGCGTCAACCATATCTGTTATATGCAACATAAGTAAGACATCTGACAAATTTACAGTAAACATGAGACCATTAAAATGATTTTTAAGATCTCTTTTACGTCTGGGAACGTAGCTCTTAGTACTACATTCAACAACATTTAACCCCTGTCAAACAGTTATTCATACTTCCTGAACTATTCTGGAAGTATGCAAGAATGGTTCAAGAAAAAATCGTGTTTTTATTAATTGCTTTCAAAGGGGTATAGCCTGAAATCAAGACCCACATACAGCAAGACTATATGTGTTACACGTGCATCGTCTTCATTGACTTGAATCGTTCTTTATATTATATCAACACATGTATGTGAAAAAATAACCAGGTTGGATAATGTTCACTATGAAGACACCGTTCTAACATGAGATGAACTAAACTATCGAATACATTAATCTAAGCAAACGTATGTTTCGTGTAGTAACTAAGAAAATACAAAATGTTTGTAGACTGTTACTTAGACTTCAATTCGCTTTCCATTATCAAGATTTTACCTTTCGCTGAATATTTTAAGGAAATAACAATGTATATTTGATAGTTCACTAACGGAAATTGGCGAGTTATACAATGTTTTCAAACAATTCAGAAACATGAAATAAACACGTTTTTATTCTCTATTGTAAAATCAATCACCTCAGTATACATGTACCAACTTTAGTTCTTGTTTCGCGTCGAAGACATGTTCGAAATTAGGTCTGAAAAAAATACGAAGTTATTGTGAATGAAAACTAAAATGTACCCGAATCAGTCTTTCCGACTTGTTGTTCACCTTGTGTATCATCAGATACCTTTCGTGTTGTTACACTGTTGATGTTTTTGTTATCAGTATTGTCAACAAGCATGGTCTCTGGTTTCTTAGCTTCACTTCGTTGTTCTATATGAGCCTCTATGAATTCTATCCATGTCGTAGGTACTGAATTACTCTGTTTCAGATGCCAATTCAACCTTCTGAGAACATCAACATCAAATTCTTCCAGCCTTGCCGTCAACTTCTGTGTAACTAAAGATATCAAAACACGAGTATGACGATGCTCAGGAGTTATGGTTTAATGCTACTTATGATCCAGCTGAGGGTTTAAGGCGAGTATTGACATTATTTCATATTTTCAATCAATTGATTTACACGGGCAAGATTAGTTTTGATTCCACTACGAATGATATGTTTTACTTATGGGATTGCCTTAAATCACATCAGAAATCGATTTGGACTGACTAGTATTTAACGAATGAAATTTGTATCAAAAGCGGTTCTGGTTAAATTTCTCAAGCAATTCAAGATATGATTCCATGACAAAACCAGACCCCACTTCATACCTATTTCCTAGGTCCGAAACCTTATTACAAAAAGCAAGGTGGAAAAGGAAGGTGAAGGGAACAATGCAAAAAAGTAGGTCAAGTTGGATCGATGAAGACAAACCTTACGGACAGAGTGAAATGTAACATTTATAAACATGTTCAATTCAAATGAGTTATTGTATTTATTTATCAGTTGTATCTCTTTTTGAAAATGAGCCCAGTTGGGACCAAACATTGATTTGACAGTAAGTATTTTAGAAATCACAACCCTAGCCAAAAAATCAGAATATCACTCATTATTATTCCCAGTTGCTTCTTTATAAGTGTTGTCATCTGGAGCAGCATTGCTGTCAATCACGGAGTTCTTTGATAGTTTTGATGATGCAGCTTTAATATTCAGAAACAAATATTAAGATAAGTATGTCATTGCAAATTAAACGAAATAAGTCAATACGTAAAATAAAGTATTGATAGAATGGACGTGCCCAGTATTTTTTTATAATTATATATGCACTTGCTATCTCTAGGTATGTTACATTCGGAAGAGTATACAGGTGTTACCTTTTCGTGTACGCCTTTCTTCTCCATCATCCTCAGCTTCAGTTTCTTTACCTCCGAAATCAGCATCGACTTCATTAGAACTGAGTGCATCCAGTAAATCATTATTTGACATGAAATTAAGTCGTAGACCTTTACGTCTTATGAGTTTACGTAGTTTCCGACTTTTTCTTCTATCAGTCCTGATTGTTTTCATCAAATCATCTACATTATCTATGTTGAGTTTATCAAAATCATCGATCGTAATACCATTCGCTTCTAGAGCATTTCGAATTAGTACCACCATTCCTATGCCATTTTCCGCTTGTGTTGAGTCATCGACAGATGAAGTCAATTGATCGGAATCTCTTGGTCCAAGAGCTAAGGATTTGAACAATATAGTTTATAACTTTTATTTCTTAAGATTATGTTCGTCTGGTTGATTTTGGATTTTTATCAAATGAGTACATGCATTTCAGTAGTAAGTAATATTGGGTAATATCGCCAATATCAATAAACTTGTGAGTCTATGTTTTCAGTGTATCTAAGTGTTGAAGTACTTTTTCAAAACTTTTTTCGCTTTGGCCTTCCATGGTAAATGTAAATAGCTTAAATAACTTTATCCACACCCTAAACCTAGATCAATGTTCACGTGTCAAAACAAGCAAAATGTGAAACCAAACTGTCACTCATTGGTTGACATCGTAAAGAAAACTATTTGACATCGAAATAAAGAACTACTTTGCCTTAAGGTAGTGTTTTAATTTCTTCTCTCCATTCAACGGTCATAAATTGTTTACACATGTGTAAGTCAGACTGATATCGGTTTGTTTAATGCCGTTTACAGCGATGTTTCAGTTATACTTTTTTTTACTTTATTTTAACCATAATCATATAAATGATACAATGGTATACAAATAAACAGTATACAAACAATGTACATGACGGTGAGAAAAAGTGAGAAAGATATTGTCAGGAGGTTATAAAGGTAAGGTTTGGGGAAGTATATTAGTCGTTAGGTGTAAAAAAAGAAACTAATCATTCTGAAGTATTTCCAGTATAGAATTTGAATTATACCTATGTAATATACAGTTATTGAGCAAACAAAATATGTATAGACATAAAGTTTAAATAATACTATTGTAAGCTCAATACCATTTTAGAAATTTAACTTTTACATTTATGTAAACAAAAATAGCTAAATATTGACTGATTTAAGCATAACAATGTAAAAGAAACAACGCTGATTCAAGCACTAATAGCCTGGAATTCGAAAAAAAAGAAATAGGACAAGAAGGAAATGATAAAACCATCGGTCAAACGGACTTATACAGGTTTTAGTCACATAGCATAACATTTTCAAAGGTACATACATGCAATGTGAAAATACATATTCGTTGATATCGCATTAGTTAGATAGTTCAACATAGCAATGTAAAAGAAACAGCGCTAATTCAAGCATCAATAGCTTGGAATTAGAAGAAAGAAAAAGGATATCAAAATATAGGGAGTCAGCAACTGCCCCACATATGGATGAACGTATGTTGTCATATATTCATAGAAGGGTGTGGCCTGATCAGACAAAGATTCCAGTCCTGATTTACAAGTAACAAGTCCAGCACACTGTAGCCGGCCATTGGACCAGGGCCACGGTTAGACATATTATATACAGATTATAAATACACGTACAATTTTGTTGGTTTTCATCGTTGTCACGTCTTGCCACGCACGCAGTAAGAACCAGTAGCACTATGGCTAAAACTAGATGACAGCGGGCCATGATGTTCCCTTAAATAGAACATGCAATTTTACGCCTACAGTACCTGTTTTCCAAACAATGTATTATTATAGCTTTCATATTACAGTTTGTTTCATATGATGGTGCAGCGTTTTTACTTATTAAAATTGCAAACAATTATATAACATGTTAGATTTACTTAATACTATTAATCTCTAGTAAAGTTTTTGCCGTGATATTTGCTGCATATCAATGTGCATTTATGCGGCTGTGCTAATTAACTAACACATTGCTGTCGCTTAGCCATATAAATGGCACATATAATTAACACATGTATGAAACACACCAAGTATTTTTTTACTTTTATTTCAAACCGTTCGCTTCATATTTGTAAGTTGTACTAAATAAAGTGATGTTCGCGAAACTAATCAGTATCCGATTATCTGTGATATCTCACATCATTCTTGTAATACACTTATATGACCGGCAGCATGTATTTTGTAATGTTTTCGGTAGCATCACCACACCAACTTCATATTCCTAGTCAGTATTAACAGTAAAGCGGGAGTACTTCTACATGTAAAAAATAATATTTTGCATATCATAGTTGATTTATATTGACGGTGTGCTTTATATCATATAATATTTAAAAAATATATTTTTTAAAAAACATACCTCAAAAGAAACACTAGCTAATATCCTAATTAAGCTGTACAGTTTACGCCTTTACTACCTGCCTGCCTCAATTTTGTTCATAAATATATATACATGTACTCATAAAAAATATGCTTCCGTTTGCCTTCAGGTATATATAATCAATATACATGTATTTAAAATAAAATTATTGAACATAGTAATGTTTCTGTTGAACTTAAACTAATGTATGTATTAATGTGTTATCTGTATTTATACCCACCTTAAATCTAATAAAATTTGTGTTTTAAATGTGATCGCAGTGAAACAATGATATACATACTTCATATATATAGGCGTTAGCATTACGAGGCTACTATATATATATATATATATATATATATAATTATGTCCGGTACGGTAATTCGTCGATTTATGGCATTTCATTCGAGTATTTTAAACAATGTTTAGAAGCATATTACATGCACTGTTTCATTTTTATGCATCAGTCACAAATAAATAATAAATGCATATATATATATACACAATTAATTAGACCAACATTTGAACAGACCATCAATGATATTTTACTCGTGCACCTGTCAATATCTTGGCCGCCCGGGGGGCGGCGGGCTTACACGGGACTTTAGACAGAAGCCCATTTCCGACAAGCGGGAATTTGATCAACTTAATGACTCCGGGTTCCGGGAAATAGACTTTGGCCGGGTTTTACATCACTACCGCATTTGATACACCAAGTAGGCTCCAGGGTGGGGATTTAGACGAATACGGTTGTCTCTTGGGTGGGGATTTAGACATCAAACGTTTTAAAATGTCACATACCCTTGGGTCAGCCCGCCGATCCCCCCGGACGGGCAAAATATTGACAGGTGCATCGATGACATATCTAGATTTGTTCTAATTGCCTAATACTTGTTCAAGAGTTCAGCTCTTATGTTGACTAGGTGACACTAAGCAAACAACTGGATGATTGGCAGAAAGATCATCAGAGAATCCCTAAGTTGCATCAGGTAGTTGTATAATTACCTGGTTGCATCCACTTACCTGGAAAATTGAAATCAGTTCTTTTCATTGACCGAAATCTTCAGTTAAAACAAATATGAATTTACGCCTAGAAAGTTTAAATAAACGGAATAAATGTAAAGATTATTACACAGAAGTTGAACTAATTAAAAGGAATAAGGAAAACCCATATCTTCACAACTATTGGGAACGTAGCCTTAAAAAACATTAATTGCCACAGTGTCTATCATTTTTTACATAAAACTATTATTTATACCAAAGTAAAACACTTTAAATACAAAATAAACGAAACCCTGCGTTTTCACGAAAGAAAAAAAAGTTGCATCCTTGGAATTTGATACTTCAAAGTAAAAGGTTCTATATGTCAATCCATACAGTAGATGATAAAGATGACTGCAGGGTAGCAAAAAACACATGGTGACATTTTTTTAATAAGTTGAAAAGTGAAATATTAATCACAAAGTGAAAAGTTTATATATTACAAATTGGTCTGATATATTACTTCAGCATTTGGTGTTAACTTAGTACATGGTGCTTTTCAAATATTCCATCTTAGCAGACAGTTTTATACCCGCCCCCTTGACTTATAGAAATAATTTCGCTATTATGCCCAAACAAATATCAATCCGCATTTATCTCGCTAATGCTTTTTCAGCATTGATTTCTATTTTATTTTTATATGCATCGATATTTAACGGAACTTGATCTAATGTTGCTTTTTGTTAGAACTGTCATCTCTGTATCAGGATTATTAAAAATCTCCTTGCTATATCTAACAGTCCTATTATTTGTTTGTATGTGATATGAATCATGCCCAATTACCTAAATTTAGATAATGAATATTAGAAGTGACCTGCAAAAATCAGCAAAATCTTTTTTTTCAATGATTAATCAGGCATAGTTTTCCTCTTCCTCAATGTAAACCACATTGTTGTTTATATTTTTTTGTGAAAGCGAATGGGGCATGTTTGAATTTAGCAAACGCTATTTGAATCGTTCAAGAGTGGAATAAAATGTTAGGGAACACTTAATTCTGATAACCTGTAACAATCATGTTTGTTAAATCACAGAAACAGTTTTAGTTGAAATTATTTTGAGAAAACACTATAAGGTCATGAAAACAATGTGATTTTACTCTTTGAAACTTATGCTGCATGTCTTGTCAAATATAGTTTTATACACTTTGACACCAACACGCGAAGTGCAAGGACAACAGACTGATGATAAGAAACTGATATATACAGTATAGTACATCTCCAAACAAAGAAATATCTACTTTGTAATCTCATAAATTGATTAGGTTGTAATATCAATCCTGCAATGTTGCCACCAGTCATAAATCAACCCCTCTCCGGGGAATTAAAACATGCTTTAAGAAGCAGACTTAGAATCTAAAACCTAATTTGTAATGTTTCTGCTCGAGAGACCGTGCAAAAATGTTGAGGGACATAATGTGTTTATTTTCTTCATACCTGAAGAATTGTCTTGCGTATTATAAACGTTCATGTTTCCTTGGAGATGTTGGGTGCGCCACGTGATACTGATGCATCACGTGACATTATTACAAATTATGTTTATAACTGCACGCCTCTACTTGCCAGCGGCACGCATTGTTGTAGGTTTAATTATATGACGTCTTTGAAATGCGACAAAACTCATCATAAAATGTACAATTGAAAGCCATAATGTTCTTGTTGTAGAGGATAATGCGACGGCTTTGTTCAGGCGTGGTGTCTAATTTCTAGCATACATGATGGATTTGACTGTTCATTGTTTTATATGTACATGTATGCAATTTCGCTTTCAGTCCTTTTTTTGTTTTCCTTGCGTATGTAGTTCTAAACTATGAGATATAACTTCATATAACTTGGCTAGGGACTAGACGTCATTTAAATTCATGCGTGATTTCTAAGCACAGCAAATGCTACGTATATGATTTTTTTCAAACTTGATAAGGATCATTCATGAACAACAATTTTGCATGATGATTTTTAAGTTTTATTCTTATCATGTCTGCAAAGACGTTTGGTACGTCTCTGTGTGTTTCGATTACTTGCATTTATATGATAAATGTTTTCTTCTTCCAGATTTAGACATCACTCCTCTCTTTTGTTAGAAGTATCTTTTCTTGCATTTTTTCTTGCATTTGTCCTGTGGTGTCTCTTCCTCGAAGAAAACCTTCCTCGACCGCTCCCTTTTCCTTTAGATTTCTTACTCGATGGTTCCAGCTTACTCTCTATGGCTTTGGTGTCACTGGTTTTAGCACGCAACTTTCTCTTTTGAACAAGTTCCCCATTCCCATCATCTTTCTCGTCCGCATCGACCACAGCGTCAACCATATCTGTTATATGCAACATAAGTAAGACATCTGACAAATGTACAGTAAACATGAGACCATTAAAATGATTTTTAAGATCTCTTTTACGTCTGGGAACGTAGCTCTTAGTACTACATTCAACAACATTTAACCCCTGTCAAACAGTTATTCATACTTCCTGAACTATTCTGGAAGTATGCAAGAATGGTTCAAGAAAAAATCGTGTTTTTATGAATTGCTTTCAAAGGGGTATAGCCTGAAATCAAGAAACACATACAGCAAGACTATATGTGTTACACGTGCATCGTCTTCATTGACTTGAATCGTTCTTTATATTATATCAACACATGTATGTGAAAAAATAACCAGGTTGGATAATGTTCACTATGAAGACACCGTTCTAACATGAGATGAACTAAACTATCGAATACATTAATCTAAGCAAACGTATGTTTCGTGTAGTAACTAAGAAAATACAAAATGTTTGTAGACTGTTACTTAGACTTCAATTCGCTTTCCATTATCAAGATTTTACCTTTCGCTGAATATTTTAAGGAAATTACAATGTATATTTGATAGTTCACTAACGGAAATTGGCGAGTTATACAATGTTTTCAAACAATTCAGAAACATGAAATAAACACGTCTTTATTCTTTATTGTAAAATCAATCACCTCAGTATACATGTACCAACTTTAGTTCTTGTTTCGCGTCGAAGACATGTTGGAAATTAGGTCTGAAAAAAAATACGAAGTTATTGTGAATGAAAACTAAAATGTACCCGAATCAGTCTTTCCGACTTGTTGTTCACCTTGTGTATCATCAGATACCTTTCGTGTTGTTACACTGTTGATGTTTTTGTTATCAGTATTGTCAACAAGCATGGTCTCTGGTTTCTTAGCTTCACTTCGTTGTTCTATATGAGCCTCTATGAATTCTATCCATGTCGTAGGTACTGAATTACTCTGTTTCAGATGCCAATTCAACCTTCTGAGAACATCGACATCAAATTCTTCCAGCCTTGTCGTCAACTTCTGTGTAACTAAAGATATCAAAACACGAGTATGACGATGCTCAGGAGTTATGGTTTAATGCTACTTATGATCCAGCTGAGGGTTTAAGGCGAGTATTGACATTATTTCATATTTTCAATCAATTGATTTTCACGGGCAAGATTAGTTTTGATTCCACTACGAATGATATGTTTTACTTATGGGATTGCCTTAAATCACATCAGAAATCGATTTGGACTGACTAGTATTTAACGAATGAAATTTGTATCAAAAGCAGTTCTGGTTAAATTTCTCAAGAAATTCAAGATATGATTCCATGACAAAACCAGACCCCACTTCATACCTATTTCCTAGGTCCGAACCCTTATTACAAAAAGCAAGGTGGAAAAGGAAGGTGAAGGGAACAATGCAAAAAAGTAGGTCAAGTTGGATCGATGAAGACAAACCTTACGGACAGAGTGAAATGTAACATTTATAAACATGTTCACTTCAAATGAGTTATTGTATTTATTTATCAGTTGTATCTCTTTTTGAAAATGAGCCCAGTTGGGACCAAACATTGATTTGACAGTAAGTATTTTAGAAATCACAACCCTAGCCAAAAAATCAGAATATCACTCATTATTATTCCCAGTTGCTTCTTTATAAGTGTTGTCATCTGGAGCAGCATTGCTGTCAATCACGGAGTTCTTTGATAGTTTTGATGATGCAGCTTTAATATTCAGAAACAAATATTAAGATAAGTATGTCATTGCAAATTAAACGAAATAAGTCAATACGTAAAATAAAGTATTGATAGAATGGACGTGTCCAGTATTTTTTTATAATTATATATGCACTTGCTATCTCTAGGTATGTTACATTCGGAAGAGTATACAAGTGTTACCTTTTCGTGTACGCCTTTCTTCCCCATCATCCTCAGCTTCAGTTTCTTTACCTCCGAAATCAGCATCGACTTCATTAAAACTGAGTGCATCCAGTAAATCATTATTTGACATGGAATTAAGTCGTAGACCTTTACGTCTTATGAGTTTACGTAGTTTCCGACTTTTTCTTCTATCAGTCCTGATTGTTTTCATCAAATCATCTACATTATCTATGTTGAGTTTATCAAAATCATCGATCGTAATACCATTCGCTTCTAGAGCATTACGAATTAGTACCACCATTCCTATGCCATTTTCCGCTTGTGTTGAGTCATCGACAGATGAAGTCAATTGATCGGAATCGCTTGGTCCAAGAGCTAAGGATTTGAACAATATAGTTTATAACTTTTATTTCTTAAGATTATGTTCGTCTGGTTGATTTTGGATTTTTATCAAATGAGTACATGCATTTCAGTAGTAAGTAATATTGGGTAATATCGCCAATATCAATAAACTTGTGAGTCTATGTTTTCAGTGTATCTAAGTGTTGAAGTACTTTTTCAAAACTTTTTTCGCTTTGGCCTTCCATGGTAAATGTAAATAGCTTAAATAACTTTATCCACACCCTAAACCTAGATCAATGTTCACGTGTCAAAACAAGGAAAATGTGAAATCAAACTGTCACTCATTGGTTGACATCGTAAAGAAAACTATTTGACATCGAAATAAAGAACTACTTTGCCTTAAGGTAGTGTTTTAATTTCTTCTCTCCATTCAACGGTCATAAATTGTTTACACATGTGTAAGTCAGACTGATATCGGTTTGTTTAATGCCGTTTACAGCGATGTTTCAGTTATACTTTTTTTTACTTTATTTTAACCATAATCATATAAATGATACAATGGTATACAAATAAACAGTATACAAACAATGTACATGACGGTGAGAAAAAGTGAGAAAGATATTGTCAGTAGGTTATAAAGGTAAGGTTTGGGGAAGTATATTAGTCGTTAGGTGTAAAAAAAGAAACTAATCATTCTGAAGTATTTCTAGTATAGAATTTGAATTATACCTATGTAATATACAGTTATTGAGCAGACAAAATATGTATAGACATAAAGTTTAAATAATACTATTGTAAGCTCAATACCATTTAGAAATTTAACTTTTACATTTATGTAAACAAAAATAGCTAAATATTGACTGATTTAAGCATAGCAATGTAAAAGAAACAACGCTGATTCAAGCACTAATAGCCTGGAATTCGAAAGAAAAGAAATAGGACAAGAAGGAAATGATAAAACCATCGGTCAAACGGACATATACAGGTTTTAGTCACATAGCATAACATTTTCAAAGGTACATACATGCAATGTGAAAATACATATTCGTTGATATCGCATTAGTTAGATAGTTCAACATAGCAATGTAAAAGAAACAGCGCTAATTCAAGCATCAATAGCTTGGAATTAGAAGAAAGAAAAAGGATATCAAAATATAGGGAGTCAGCAACTGCCCCACATATGGATGAACATATGTTGTCATATATTCATAGAAGGGTGTGGCCTGATCAGACAAAGATTCCAGTCCTGATTTACAAGTAACAAGTCCAGCACACAGATTATAAATACACGTACAATTTTGTTGGTTTTCATCGTTGTCACGTCTTGCCACGCACGCAGTAAGAACCAGTAGCACTATGGCTAAAACTAGATGACAGCGGGCCATGATGTTCCCTTAAATAGAACATGCAATTTTACGCCTACAGTACTTGTTTTCCAAACAATTTATTATTATAGCTTTCATATTACAGTTTGTTTCATATGATGGTGCAGCGTTTTTACTTATTAAAATTGCAAACAATTATATAACATGTTAGATTTACTTAATACTATTAATCTCTAGTAAAGTTTTTGCCGTGATATTTGCTGCATATCAATGTGCATTTATGCGGCTGTGCTAATTAACTAACACTTTGCTGTCGCTTAGCCATATAAATGACACATATAATTAACACATGTATGAAACACACCAAGTTTTTTTATACTTTTATTTCAAACCGTTCGCTTCATATTTGTAAGTTGTACTAAATAAAGTGATGTTCGCGAAACTAATCAGTATCTTATCTGTGATATCTCACATTATTCTTGTAATACACTTATATGACCGGCAGCATGTATTTTGTAATGTTTTCGGTAACATCACCACACCAACTTCATATTCCTAGTCAGCATTAACAGTAAAGCGGGAGTACTTCTACATGTAAAAAATAATACTTTGCACATCACCGTTGATTTATATTGACGGTGTGCTTTATATCATATAATATTTAAAAAATATATTTTTTAAAAAACATACCTCAAAAGAAACACTAGCTAATATCCTAATTAAGCTGTACAGTTTACGTCTTTACCTGCCTGCCTCAATTTTGTTCATAAATATATATACATGTCCTCATAAAAAATATGCTTCCGTTTGCCTTCAGGTATTTAAATCAATATACATGTATTTAAATTGATTGAACATAAAATGTTTCTGTTGAACTTAAACTAATGTATGTATTAATGTGTTATCTGTATTCATACTCACCTTAAATCTAATAAAATTTGTGTTTTAAATGTGATCGTAGTAAAACAATTATATATATTTTTATACATATATATACATATTTTATATATATATATAGGCGTACAGAATTCAAAATGGTTTCATTAATTAGCATTATACATTCTGTATGTAGGCCTATGTCTGGTGTGGGCCATTCGTCATTTTATGGCGGTTTTTCCCGCGTATTTTAAACAATGTTTAGACGAATATTACATACACTGCGTCACTATTATGTATCAGTCACATATAATTATATAGTTGCTTAAAATAAGTAATAAATGTATACCACCAATCAATGATTTTACTCAATGACTTATCTAGATATTTGTTCTAGTTGTCTAATATTTTTTCAAGAGTTCAGCTCTTATGTTGATTAGGTGACAGTAAGCAAGCAATGAATGCCATGATTGGCAGAACGATCATCAGAGAATCCCTAAGTAGCATCCTTGGAAGTTGATACTTCAAGTAAAAGGTTCTTATATTAATTAATACACTCAAACCAACTTATAAACCGCCACCTGATATTATTGGATATTAATTCATTGTTCAAAGTATTCATCAAAAAAACTTTTTATTTTGAGATAATTTCTGTAATGACATTGAAAGTTTATCAAATATGCTTGTAATCGTTAGTTAGACATTTTTTTCAAACAAAATTAATGATAATCGAAATTCATAATCCAGCGAAACTTGGAGGAATGTACCTGTCACAAAGGAACGCCGGACTCCAACATTCCAACTGCTCCCCAGCTAGCAATCTATATGGGTCCCATATGGGTCCTGTGTGGGCACCTATATGGGGCCCATATGGGCTGCCTATATGGGACCCAGATAGAAAGTGCAACAGGGGCCTTTGTGGGTCCCATCTGGGCTGCCCATATGCATTCAATATGGGACCCATATGGGTCCCATCTGGGCTACCCCACGTACATTCACCTGGGCTGCCTATATGGGACCCAGATAGAAAGTGCAACAGGGGCCTTTGTGGGTCCCATCAGGGCTGCCCATATGCATTCAATATGGGACCCATATGGGTCCAATCTGGGCTATCCCGTGTCAATTTGCCTGGGCTGCCTATATGGGACCCACATAGGAAGTGCATCAGGGGCCTATATGGGCTGCCCCATATACACTTGGTTCTATATGGGCAGCCCATATACATACAATATGGGACCCTTATGGATCCCACATAGGCAGCACTTGAATTCTATAGGGGTCCTACATGGGCAGCCCTGGTACATGGCCAGCCTAGAAAACTCTTTAAGGTATCCTTATCTTGGCTAGAAGTATTGTATTTATTTCAAATTCAAGTTTGCTAGGCTTTCCAGAGACTTCCACTTGTCAGAACTTACATGTAGGATTCTTGTACTTCCATTTCAATTAATGCTTTAACTCTAATTTCTACCTAGAACAAATTGAGCAATATCATATTGCTAAACTGGGTTACATATAATATATATATTGCTCCCACAAGAAAAACAAGCAATGATTTAAAAAACTAAAATTTATTTAGTAATCTGATGCATGGTTCAAATACAGACATGTATATCAACAGGAAAAACAATATATGTAACTCAAAATTTAACCCTTAGGGTTTAAAGTAAGATATTTGAAGAGAAAACTCTATGTATACTAAAACATATTTAAAGTTTACCATCAAAGTTAAATCCTCATTACTTTAATGATTTAATCAATAGACAGAACTGCAATATAGCCAATAGAGTTTCACCTGTATTATCTGAATTATACTTTGTGTGAATCTGCCTCTTTCTTCTTCGGACATGGGAGCCATGTTTTATGTTTTTATGATAGCGTATCTAGAAAACCGAATCGATTGAAATATGCTTACGGGTAGTTGAATGTAATTGTACCCGAGTTATAAGCTAAAAATATTTATTCCGATTCATGCACAGGTAAATAGAGATCAAGTTACAAATCATGTATAAATACAGGTCTGAGTAATGTTGATAGGACCAAAAATATGGTAATGCCTACAGGCAGGTACGTACGTCATGGAAAATTACAAGCTTTGTGGGTAATATTTCGCCCAGAAGCAAATTTCCAAATTTCCTAGAGAGAGTCCGGGTTTTTGGACTTGATTTTTATCAAAATCAAGTCCTTTGTAATCGTTGACTTATATTTGTCGCTGGACTCCATAACAGCTTGGTTAAAAGAATGCCACATGAAGGAAATAGTACGCAACTAAATGGTATGTTTATATAGAAGTATCTGGAATCTTTCCCCAATTAAGTGTGTCAGATATAAATACATTTCAAATCATTCTATTGTAACTACATGGAAAGAGTCATGTATCTAAATAAGTGCTTGTCGGTAGATGCATGAGATTTTCAAATGCGTAGAATTAAAACCGCGTTTTAACTGTCCAATAAAATATCTTGCCGTAAAAGTAGTTCTACTTTCGGTTTTCGTTCGATAGAACTTTCAGAAAAATCTCCACGGACGTATTCATGCATTTGCAACAATCTACCATCGATGTGTGTGTTTTGTGCCTTTCTAACATTTCTTAATATTACAAAGCGAATTCTCATTTAATCGTATTCCTGGATATTCACACCAACTAGAGTTATTTTGATGACGGAATCGCTATTTATAGACTCACTCCCCGCAGTGGCTAGTAGCAAAGCGTAACCGATGTGGGGAGTTTGATTTATCGAAGGTCGAATGTTAAAACTGCGGCTTAAGAATAATAATTCGAGTCGCTAAATACGAACGTAAATTACTGGATACGTGCTTTTAAAATTTACTGTTTAAGAGTTCCTTTTACGCCAGATTATTTAGAATTACATAATCACGTCTGAATTTCATGCAACATCGGGTTAACTATAGGTCATATAGGTCTTACTCTACTGTGTCAGGACCTTTTTGATTTGAGTGACCCTGAATGTGTTCAATGCGACGATGTTCTGTTGTGTTAAAACCAGAAGAATCAATGTTTGTATTTACTGTTACTGAAGTGTTGTTTACTAGTTTTGTACAATAAAGAGTTTTTAATGCAATTAAATTGTCCTCAATTAATGTGCTAATCATTAAACTTTCCAATATCAGGCTTTTTTCATTTTAAAATTTTAGCAAAGGGACTATAGTAAAGCCCTAGCTTATGTCATTTACCTATATGCATATGACCTGCATTACAATATGAATGAAAAATCGGTGCGTAATTTTAAATGTTAAACTATTTGTATGGGCTCGAACGATGTGGGTACACATTTCTCTCTTTTGTCTCGTATGGTAAAAATCAAGTCCGACAGTACTTTCAGTACTTTGATTTATCATAAGCAATAAGACGTATTTTCCGGAGCTCGCTTCATTTTAAGAATATTTAGAATAATAGTCGACTTGAACAATTTTCTCTGAAACTTACGAACAGTGAAGGATATTATTAGCTTAATTAGTTTTACTGGATGATAAGGATATTTATTACTACAATTTATCAATGGAAAAATATATTAATTAATAAACATTAGTTAAACTAGTGAATGGCGTTGTTCTTGATTATTATAATTTGACAGGATCCCGTTTCCCCACGGTGAAATAATGCAGTTATATCAGTCACCTCCGACTGTTATAAGCAGGTATATATGTAACCATTAAGCAAACGGTTATATAATTATTGTATGTAAAATTTCATAAATTTCTGCCGTATGATTTCAAAGAAATTTCAGTTTACGAACTGGCGGTTTATAAGTTGGTTTGAATGTATACTATACGTAGATGTCAATCCATACAATAAAGATGATTGGCTGCATGGTAGCAAGGACTTATATATACATACATGTATGTATATAAGTCCTTGGTAGCAAAAACTTATGTTGACAATTTTTAGCTCACATGTCACAAAGTGAGCTATTATAGGATCACTCTCCGTCCGGCGTCCGGCGTCGTGCGTCGTCAAACTTTTTGTTGTGACCACACTAGGGGCCACATTTTTTGCTCAATTTTAGCAAAACTGGGTCAGAACGTTAATATCAACAAAATCTCGGACGAGTTCGATATTGGGCCATTTGGGGTCAAAAACTAGGTCACCAGGGCCAAATAAGGGAAAACCTTGTGAACACTTTAGAAATCACTGTTTTGACTTTATCTTCATGAAACTTTTTCAGAATGTTTATTTTAATAATATGTAGGTCAAGTTTGATAATGGGTCATTTCTGTAGTAAAATTAGGTCACTAGGGCAAATTGCTGGAAAACCTTGTGAACACTCTAGAAGTCACTGTTTTGATTGGATGATCATGAAACCTTGTCAGAATGTTTGTCTTCATAATATCTTGGACGAGTTCGAACATGGGTCATCTTGGGTCAAAAACTAGGTCGCTAGGTCAAATCTTATGAAAAACCCTGTTAACACTGTAGATTTCACAGTTATTATTGGATCTTCACCAAACTTTGTCAAATCGTTTGTTTTAATGATATAACAGTCAAGTATAAATATGGGGCATCTGGGGTTAATAACTAGGTCACCAGGTCAAATCTTAGGAAAACTTTGTTAACACTGTAGATGTCACAGTTTTAATTGGATCTTCACCAAACCTTGTCAAAATGTTTGCCTCAATGATATGCGGGTCAAGGATGAACATGGTTCAGCCGGGTTCAAAAACTGGGTCACAAGGTCAAATCTTAGGTAAAAATATTGTAAAAGCTCTAAATGTCATGGTTTTGATTGGATCTTGGCCAAACCTTGTCAGATTGTTTGTCTTAATGATATTAAGGACATGTTCAAATATGGGTCACCTAGGGTCAAAAACCAGAAATCTTAGGAAAACCTTATTAACACTGTAGATGTCAAATTTTGATCGTATCTTCACCAAACCTAGTCAGACTGTTTGTCTTAATGATATGTAAGACAAATTCGAACATAGGTCGTCTGGGGTCAAAAACTAGGTCACCAGTTCAAAACAATGTTTTAATGAGTGAACAGTGATTGTCATGTGAGCGACATTGGGTACCAGTTGACTGTAATCCATCTTGGCCCTCTTGTTTAATAAGTTGAAAAGTGAAATATAATCACAACAAAAAGCTTTATATAAGAGATATTTTTATTCTAGTACAACAAATGCCCATTTATATAGAGAAAAACAACAGCCTGATTTTATGCATTCTTGACAGATGGAAACTACTGATTAAGGGAAGTAACTGCTGCGGGGAGTGTGACCAGAGATAACGAACGACAACTCTGAGAAGAGATAAAAACAAAATCGTTGGGCGAGATTTTGGGTGAGGATTCTAAGGACTGTGTATCTTGTATTTTGTATGAACTTTCATGAATTGTTACATTTTCTTCCAAATAATTCCCTGTTGCCATTTCACTGATCTGGTCCCCGTTTGTTGGAATATGATTTTCATCCATACTTGTTCACTTTCGGATACGTAAATATTCGGATATGATTAGTTTCCTTGTTCGAGGTAAAGTACCGTATGTATTTTGGTGTACACATATTTAATTCGTTAATTCAGTTATAAATAGAGATTTTTTTCATTCTTTATTGTCATAGGGTTCAATATGCCTGGAAGTACATGCTGCCTTTACGCTAAACAAGAATTTCAATGTAAACACTTGGGTTGTTCTGATGTACATCCTGCAAGATTTTCATATTTTCAAGTAAGTTACCATACATTTTCTTAGCTTTATTGACTGGGGCCACGAAGTCACAGATATATTGGAATGCTTGAAGCAAATTTTACATTGGAGAGAACGTGACCTAGCATCAATACCCGAATGGCTAATATTTCAGTCTGGCTTTTGTCTTCAAGTTTATAGCATTATTCTGTAGCTTGTAGATATAATTCAGTTCTTGTGAATCCTTAAACAAAAAAAGATTTACTCCTCTCAGAGTTAATGTTTCATCTCATATTTTTTTAGACTTTATCTAACTCTACAGCAAGCGGTACACAGGAAAGCAATAACACCGAATACCACATGCAGTACATTAACTGTAACATACAGGTTTCAAGTACTGAAGTAGAGTTGGTTAGGTTAGATTAACCGGTAGCATACCCGATTTTCGGTATTATAGGAAGCAAGTTTAAATCAGAATTTTATTTAACTGCCGTTAACTGCAATGTACATCAATTGGAGCAGAAAATTGATGTTTTCCGCACCATATATTTCTTAGCAAGCACCAGCTTTTTGATGTGCATAATTTGTTCCCAACAGATTTCATTGCGGATTACATAGCCAAAGAGTAAATTTTTTCCGACACAATATAGTAAAATTCTCATCCTGTATTTGAACTCAGAAGATGGATATCATCAAGTCTAAATTGTCTTGATATACACAGTGCTCCAGCTAGCCCGTTTCGGCAGGGCATCGCACCCTGCCCTTAAAAACAGACGCCCTGCCTTTTCCAACGACCCTGAACTACAAACCATGCTAACATTGTTCATAAAGGACCTATTTTCAACCATCTATCGTTTTGTTTACGATCAAAGCGTGTTGAAACTGTGAAATCCCTGCTTGCTCGCAGCGATATTTAATCATGTGTGTAATTATGTGTTGACGCCTGGTTACCGATTGCGTATAATCGCATTGTTTCTCGTGGAAACAGTTATTATACCGCTATGCATTCCTTATAGATTTAAGGATTAAGTCGAAACATCGCCAAATAAAGCTAATTATAATAATAATGAATTAACGCCCGTTGTACTGTCAGATTCTGATATTGAACAGACAAACAGAGACGTATCTTACGGAAAACATACAAACAAATTATGTTGTTGTGAGTCTAATTCCTGGACTGATTAGTTACTAAAATAAAAATTAAAATGGAAGATGTGTTACTTTTTGTGCTTGTTAATATTAAAATATCGTGTATAGGGTGTGTGTATCTTTGAACAATTTTGAAAATAAAATTACACATGATATTTTTTTCTGTTATTAAAATTGTTATATGATACATATATATATGATAGTTACAATATATGAAAATAATGGGCACTGGGCACTCTTAGAATTGAGTCTTTAAAGGTGGTTAAAGCAAAACATAACAAAACACAAAAAAGAAATAAAATAATCAACAATAACAAACATAATATGGTTTTATAGTTTATGCTGCAAATGTATTGTGTGCTAAGCAGATTTTCGCGCGTTACAAGTGCCCTAATGTCCTTGCCAATGCCCTGCCCTTCCCAAAGTCTAGCTGGAGCACTGGTATTGCACAATGCATTTATAGTCTAATTCCTGGACTGATTAGTTACTAAAATAAAAATTAAAATGGAAGATGTGTTACTTTTTGTGCTTGTTAATATTAAAATATCGTGTATAGGGTGTGTGTATCTTTGAACAATTTTGAAAATAAAATTACACATGATATTTTTTCAGTTCATTGTTACATTTTTTTGTATATGATATACATATGAATAGTTACAATATATGAAAATAATGGGCACTCTTAAAATTGTGTCTTTAAAGGTGGTAGAACCAAAAAGTATTTACCCTTCCCTGTGTCATAACAAAACACAAAAAGAAAAGAAATAATCTACAATTACAAACACTTGGTTTTATAGTTTATTTAAATGCTGGAAATACATGTATATTGAGTGCTAAACAGTTTTTCGCGCGTTAAAAGTGCCCCAATGTCCTTGCCAACACCCTGCCCTTCCCAATGTCTAGCTGGAGCACTGTATACATCTGTAGAGTACAATAATTATTATTTCAGGTAATGTACAGATATTGACATACATACCTGAATTATTTGGACTAATAAACATACACCGGAATAAATTCGATCAGCATCCAAACTGCAGAAAAATACATTCGTAACAATACTGGTTGGTAAATTATCTGGTCACAGAAAACTATTTGACTTGTCATGAATTTATATTGACATTTCAAATACTATAATCATGGCTTTTAGCACCATTTTGTTATAGTTTGTAGAACTAGTGTATATTAAGAAAGAAAAGGGGACAATCACAATGCTTGGCACTGACTGACAAATTTCAAACTGTATTTCTTTCTCTTTACAGTGGCGGATTCCTCTGTGTGCTGTTCTGTGCTACAGATTCATTCTAGCTGCCTATTGTGTGTTCTGGTTAATTTATACAAGTCATGGAGTTACTTTTCCAATCAATGGACTTGAAGTGCCTACCTTTGCTTTCCTCACTACCTGGACTTACCTTGTACTGACAGTTTATCTTCTGTTACATTTTCTTTCCTGTCTTTTTTATGCATGTAGAAGAGGTGGAAATTGTTGTGGAAGAATGTCCAGTGAGAATCATCGGCACATGTTTCATGAGCTGCAAGTACAGCCCAGCTTATGGGCCCAGAATGAGTATGAAGCAATTGGTGGTATACTGGAAGATGAAGCAATTGATGGTGAAATGAGAACTATAACATTAAACTGGCTGACTAAACTAGTATGGGTTTTGTACAATGTTGCATCGTCAGGATGCATTATGGTCACTGCTTTATTCTGGATCTTCTTGTATCCGACCATGAAAGATATGTCTGAGGCTGAATTGAATGTTAACATACAACTCCATGCTGTAACATCAGTAATTGTGCTGATAGAAATATGTGTGTCAGCTGTCCCGATCAGATTGCTGCATTATGTGCATACATTGGTCTATGGGATAATTTATGTCATATTTAGTGGAATCTACTACGCAGTAGATCACCGACATGTTTTGTATCCTATCTTAGACTGGGGAAAGCCAGAACCGACTGTAATCTTACTTCTAGTGACTGCCTTTGTTGCCTTACCTGCTATACAGTTGCTTCTGTTCCTTATTTATAAATTAAGACTTTACATCTTTGATAAATGCAACCCTGAACTTCTGTAATCTTGATTTTTGTCAAATTTTTCAAAGAGATAAGAAAATATAATAAAGAGTTATTTTCAGCGCTATGATTTGATCCCCTAAAAGGATTCTATTATCTATTATATGTCCATTTCACATGAATTGACAGTAATTAATTTAAGGTTCAACCATTTCAAATGTGGTTACTACAGATGTATTTAGAAACATTTTTTTATAATTGTTACAACTTTTTTAAACTGTGGTATAACTTTTATTTTATGAACACCTAACTTCATCACAGTGAGCAGTTTACATAGCTGTTTTTATTACCTCCTGATGTAAGGAACTAGTTGTTACCTTTCTATCTGAGTAGGACTTACATAGACCACCTGAGTTTACAGTCACCTTTGAATAATTGCCTCCACACAAACAAATCTCACTATTATGGACATGTATATACATACATGTAGATATAAATGTGAAAACAATTTGAATGAAGGTTGAACATTGTAAATATATATTTTTTGTACATAATCAGATTTTTATTTTGATATGTAATATTTAGATACATTTTGTCATGCTTAATCTGTATCATTGGTAAAGGTTCTTGCAATACTCAAACACAGATCTTAGTTTTCATTAAATTGGGTTTTTTTTATTTACAATTGCATTGCATAAGTTATCTTATTTTACGATATGTTTTATTTTATGAATTTTGTAATGAATGAAATGCTTTTAATCTGCTTGTTTTACGATATGAAGCTCACTTATGGAATATCCTGCATTTTTAAATTCATTCATTCATGCAGATCTCTGATTAATATTATTCTTTTCTAAAAAAAGTACATTGTTTTTGTATCTGTCTGATATTTATGTTTTTTATTTGAGTGGTTGGGCTCTCATGAATATAATATAAATATATATTGTCAGGTATCTGAAGATCCCACTCTTAAAATGTACATAGTTTTTATATCACAAAAATTATCATAGTGTCATGCTTTTATTTCTAATCCTTGATTTTAAATAATTGATTTTGTCTTTTAAGTCTAATTACTATAGTATCAAACTATATTGCTGAATGATGAATTACCAGTACAGTCAAACTGTGTTAGCAGCCATCTCCAAATAAAGGCCAACCTGTGAATAAAGGCCATTCTTTCCAGAACTCATTGATTATAATAAAATGACCTCTGAATAAATACCACCAGTCAATAAAGGTCACATAATGACATTCCCAACAATGGCCTTCGTTTACAGGTTAGACTTTTTATTATTTTAGGTCTGCAAATTGCTATACATAGCTTAAATGTTACAATTGTTATGAATTATCCCATCGATAAAGGAGTTTTGACTTGACTCAGTCTGTAATGAGTTACACTAATTGCATTTTATGATTGATTTTTTTTTTTTTTTTTTTTTTTTGATTTATATCAGTTTTATATTGTTATTTTCAAGCATTTTTAATTCTGTTGAGTTTTAGGTCTGAAAACTATTTATGTGTTTTATTGTCACCTTGTATGAAGTAAGAATGATTTTATATACAATTTCATTGTCTCATGTATTAAAATGTACCTATGTTAATATTACATCATTTTATGTTCTGTTCTATTCTATAACTATTTATACTACTCAAAATATGTTAAAGATCACTTGGGATATTACTTGTAGTAATTGCTTCATAATTTATTGTTGTTATTTAGGTTTGATTATAATTCATTGGGACATTCAAGCATCATAATATTACGCTGTTGCTAAAAAATTGAATACATGATGTCCATTGAAGTGTATCAGTTCATTATATATATGACCCTGTCTGTTTAATTTCTATTCTTCATTTGTACTGACTGGATGGCATTATATGTAAACTGGGCATTTGTTATGTATTTATTCACTTTGTACGCAACAATGTCTGATTGATATATAAGACAGAAGCCTACAAAATTTGAACTTCAAAACAATTTTCTTTGTGAGGGCTTTGAAGTCCCATAAGCATATAGATTTATTGGTCGTAATAGTTTCTATCTGTCCTATAACAGAGGAATCAGGAGTGTTTTCCTCCCGTGCATACTTTATAGCAAGAAAACACGTTTCCAAAACCACTATCGTATTTTTTTCAATATCATTGAAAAAAATACTATTTATAGAACAGCTATGTTTTACCGCAGTCATATTATGCACACAGCGTAAAATGACATCACTCGCTGTATATATTTCAAGTTTACAAAAGCAAAATTCACTGCGTATTGAGTGTTTTTAGAAGAAAAAAGGCTCGTTTCGTCGGTAATAATTATCTTGGGATAATATCAGCAATTGTTTGTTTTTTGCATATATATTTTTATAGCAAAATGATCATGGGGCTTTAAATATATATAATAAATTATGGTATTAATTTTGTGATATTCTTGAATATAGCTCAGACAAAAAGTTTTTTAATTTTACAATCAAGTTTTTGCTATAACAGGTACATACGAGCACTATATAAGTAACCCCCCCCCCCCCCCCCCGATTGCTGGTCCATAAGTCACATGCCTGGCATTCCTGGTTCAATGTCTTTAACCCATTACCCCATAGAGATATGCTGTATAAGGTAGGTCAGTCTTATAGTGTTATCAGTCGATGGCTTATCAGTAACCAATAGATAAGCCATCAGTTTTACACACTGTAATACATATAATATGGGTTTATTGGAAAACTGTATTAAATCTACATCTACATGGTTTAAACTTGATTTACAGTAATTAATCATAAATATTATGTGTTTTTTTTTTTTTCTCAAACTTCACATATGTAGTTTATTTGCTCAAGTTTAGTAATGGTTTTATTATCCAGTGGATATCTAGCTTGAAAATAGAACTTGTTTTAATAATGTATATTAGTAGTTAACTTTATTTTTAATGTTAGTCTGTAAATGAATGTATTGTTTTATTCTAATTATGTCTGTTTTTATATGTTATACACTTTCTATGTTATACACTTGTCATAATAATATGTTAAAAAAATGTTTGTTTCTGGTAACATTCTTATTAAAAATACCGGTAGGTAGGAAAATTTTAAAATATTTACATGTACGAGTATATAATAATAATAATAGTAAATAATAAAAATTATATACTTGAAGGGCGCGAAAGTGAAAAAGTGGATGTACCATTCCTCAGGCCTATAATGATAAAAGGTTAGGGGTCATGGGGAAAAATAAGGATAAGTGAGGTAACCAGACACAAACAGTTTTATTTTTATGCCCTAATAACTATGAATAATGTTATAAAAAAAGTTTTAACCATAATTTATGTATTCTTTGCATAACTGCATGTAGTTATTGTAATAATGTTTGTTATCATTTTTGGGATAAATATGAAATTATTCTTGCTGCTTTATTTTCTGTGAATTGTTTCATTAGGCCAGAAAAATCCAGTCGTGTTTCCTGTTACATTGTACATGACAAAATAATGGGTAGGAAGCTTGCAAAACATGTCTATTTTAATAAAAGCATATCTTCCACAGAGTTTTAGGTACGATTCTAATAGTTACAGGGTTAGTAACTGACCAGATAAGGGGTAAACAGTTCTGTTCCACAGAACCGTAAACTACCTTCCTCCTCATTATTTGCAATAAAAGTCTCCATTACAGACCCAATATTTAAAAATAAATGTCTCCATTACAGACCCAATATATTCTGGTAACCTAATAATATGATATATTAGGTCACATGACGTCAAAACATCCAATGACAGAAGAGTATTTTGATAGTTTGATACATTGATAGTTACAGGGCTAGTAACTGACCCGATACGGGATATACGGGTCTGTGGAAAATCATATGGGGCGAGACCGAAATGTACAATCTTACGTAAATTGTCTATTCATTTGATATTTCTGCAGGACACTTGGCAGATTATAATGCTTGAGATCAGTCTTCAACTTCAAATCTGACACACTTGGGCGTAGCAAAATTATGTTCTTGTTGTGAAGTTGTTGCTCCAGAGGGTTTAAAGTAATACTTAGATCGTGCTGAGGGGAAAATCATATTGAAAAAGAAAGGTTGTTGCTCAAGAGAGGGCCGCTCTGGAGAAGTTGTACTGTACTATGAAAAAACATCATTGAGAACAAATGTGCCTGCGGATAAAGGCCACCTGTCAATGAAAGGCACATAAATTAGGCTTTTCAAAGGAGGGCCTTTTTCACAGGGTTGACTGTACTTTTGTGGGCCCAACCTCACACTGTAAATAATAAAACAAATTGAGGAAGGACACAATAATATGAGGGATACACGATTGTCTCCCAGTAACTGGGAGTATTTATCACGTTCTAACAATGCTTGCAATTGACCAAAATATTTATTTCATTGCTCCTCTATGACATTCAAAATTTCTTTATCTTTAAAATGAAAACATATATACGTGTCTGTGTTTTCCTGCTTAACTTCAATAGTTGGTAAAATTAATGATATAGGCATTTCAAATAACGTAATTTCCATTGCCTGATCATCGATAGAATTCCCGTCACCAGGCAACCCATTTTCACTCCGGGTTTATTGTCTTTTATTCGTCATCGGAGTTTCACCAATACTTTTAATCTGTATCAGGGAATGTACCTTCATCCAGAGACGTATTATACGTCTCTGCTTCATCCCGTAATGCTTTGCTTCCGTCGTCAATCTTTGTCATGGCCTCATTGGGATTACTTGGAAAGTAAAACCCATGACCTTGGGTATCAAACGTACTATCGTCTTCCTGTATTCTTTGTATAACAGACTGATAGTTCTCACCCTGACTGCCTCGATTGTCCGTTCGAATCTTACCATAGACAGCCTCACGATCAGGCGATTCGTTTGTGTATTCTTCATTCAGAGCATCATTAGCAACGTTTGGATTTTCAGTTCTTCTGTTTGGTAGATTCCTGTTGTTGGACCTCTCTCGTCTCTGAGTTTGTCGGGGCCTCGGTCTTGTACGCCTTCTGCTATTCTCAGGACGTCGACGTATTGACCTATTACGTGGTCGCCTTCCTAAAAATCGATTCAACATATCTTTGTCACGTGAAGGCCTTTGATTACCACGTCTTCCTCTAGATCTTCCATTATTTCTATTACGACCAGAGCGCCTAGGAGCAGGTCTATTGTTGTTGTTGTTGTTTCGGGATTGTCTTCTATCGGAATCTTGAGGAGAAGGGCCATTCTGGGTACTGTGGAGTTCATTAGTCCACGGTGTACCTACATTTTCGTCTGTCATATATGAAGGTCGGTCTGGCATCTTATTTTCGGTCATAAATGGCTGGTCGTCAATGGCAGGGTCGGTGTTATCGGCGAATGGCTGTGTTATAACTGTTCGATATGAAGGATCATTAACGGTAGATCGGGCAATAGTATTAAAATCAGAAGCACCAGCTGCTGCTTCTTGTGTTTCTAGAATGTCATTGGGGTTCGATGCTGCTCGAGGTTCATAGTCGTTAGGCATATTATTTCGTTGGCGATTACGAATAGGGCCACGTCTGTCACCCCGAGGGCGAGGTCTCATACTTCTTTCCAATGGAAAACTACGAGCATTTGTCATTGGTCTGCCTGCACGAGGATTGACCAACATCCTTGTTCCTCGTGCTGGTCCTTCGTGGTTATTAAACTGTGACGGAAGAGAATAATCGACTGGCATTTGGTCCGGACTTGTATGATCGCCTGGGTATTCGGACAATAATGAAGCGGTCTCTATCATCTGTGGATGGCTCATGATTAAATCCATAGGCATTTCACCTGGCATGACTCCCTGTTGGACTGTAAATTGGGAATGAAATGCCATATCCGGGCCTAACATGTGTTGAGGAAAAATCGCTTGACGTTTGTTTCGACGTCGTGGTCCTGACAACGATAACCAAAATGTAAATTATGAATCATGATTTCAAATGGAATACACATGTACATGTATTTATATTAAAACAGATGTGCCAGCATGACCTAAAAAATTTACGGTTTGCAATGAGGTTTATATTAATTGTTATTACTCATTTCACATTTGTGTCCAAAAACATAATTCTAACAAAATATTAGCGAGATTAAAGCTTTGTATAAAATATTGATTAGTACAATGTAAATGAAAGTGACAAATTAACCCTTGGTCACAATTATATCAACATTCGATCATTATCACCATACCTCTCCTTCTGCCCTGGTTTGGTCCTCTACAACGTATTAAGCGGGTTTTTGGACATGAAGGTGGACCAGATACAAGCTGCGATGTCCTTAAATGGGTTTCTTGGTTGCATGGTACAGATCTTTCACTTTGATACCGGCATCCTGAAAAGCCATTTGTAATTTCTAAGTGTAACCTTACGTCGATTTTGTCTGCTTATACACGTATTGCATAGATACAAGCTACCAATTACACCAGCACCAAAACATCTTAAATGAATGTACAGTATAGGTATGAAGACAAAAAAACATCTTATCTTCCTTTAAATACCACCCGCCCTCAAATCCTCCGACTCGAAACCCAACCATATCCAAGGACCATACCGGACGGTACTGCCTTTTTTACTGCCTTTATTGTCTATTCCAAAGGTACAGTTGGGGGGAGTAAAACAAGACCAATCCACCAAAATGGATATATCCTACTTTTTCCATCCTGTTGTTGACAACGATTTTTTGGGAGGCAATTTATCGCATTCCCGTGTCGCCGTTTCTATCTACATATGGGCCCAAGAACTCCTAAACTAAATCAGAACAAAATATTCCAAAGTTTGTATGCCAAATTGAATATAACCAAAAAATTGGCAAAACTTTTTATCAGAATAATAAATATGTCGAAAGAAATTTCATTGTTTTGACGTTTCATAATGTATGAGCAGGCCAACCGTCTGTGCGTATTTCTTTACTCCCTGAAAATGCAATAAATGTGTCTATGTGTTGTTCTTTCCTCCCATAAAGTTCTATCAATCTAATTTACAGTTTACTTGATATAAACTTAAGCTCAATGATTTCTATAGACAAATATTATAATAAGGCGTAAAAGAATAGCTTTTTTTCCGGCCACAGACCGTTCCCAATTTTCCCACGCGCTCCTGGACTTTTTAAAAATTTATAAGGTCCGAGGAACGGTACGTCCACCTTTTTTACCTTTCCGCACGCTTTCGAGAATACTACATGTACTAAAAATGCCTTTGCTTATCTACCCTATTTTAAAGAGCTTGTAACAAAAAGTCAACAACATTTTTTACGCCTAAACTATATTACCTCTAATTGGTCTATTCGTGCGGTCCGGTGTTGCTTCGTTTGGTCTTGTTTCGTTGACTGAAGTGATCATTATACATAATAAATTTGCATTATCAATAAAACATATTAAACTATACTGCATTACTAACTATTTAGTATTTACTTTGTCTTTTGTTGGTGACTTAATTTTGGCTCTAAGATGTCCGAAATGATGACACATTTCAGATGTTATTTCAAGCGTAGCGTATTTGAACTCAGACTTTGTACTAAAAACTCATTAATTAATCCTATAGATACTGAGAGCCACCCCAGAGAGAGAAAGAGAGGGGGCATATAAGATATTGTAAGTACTTAATATATTCTAATTGGAGTCATTAATCGTGCACAGTTGAAGTTCGGCAAAGGCATACTAGTACATAGAAACTAAACATTTACAATTATGATATCAATTGAAGATGTATGTTACAATTTTACTAAGTAATTAGGAGAAAGGTGTTATTTATATGCACGAATGACTCTATCATTAAAGACTTTGAAAATAATAAAATATAACCTGGAGCACGTCGTTGTTGCTGACTTTTCCTTATTTCTTCCTGAATTCTTCCTCTGTTAACGGTAAATGGATTGTTCCAGGATCTCGCTCTATTACGAGGGTTTGATGATCGGATTCTATTGAGGACATCACCTCTTATTCGATCTGCGTCATTTCCTCTATTTCTTTGTCTCCTAGATGTCACTGCATTCCCGTTTCGTCTTCGTCCATTTCCTGGTCTCCCATTATTGCTTCTACCTCTGGTTCTTGGTATCCTTCCGTCACGTCTGATTTGCGGACTTGTTGGATCTTCCATAACGGTTAATTCTGTGTTTGGTTGATTATTGTCCATGTTTTTGTTAATGAGATTATCATCGGTTGACTTGGTTTCCGTGTTTTCATTTTCAATAATGTTTTCTTCGCCCAGACTAGCACTTTCATCTTGTATTACATAAATTAACTGTGCAGACTTGCTTTCCTTTTGTGGAGGAATAGATACGTCTGGAGTATTATTATTCGTTTTCCCAGTACTAGTAACGTCTTTTTCATCAACAACATCCATTACAATGTTGCTAGTTCTTTCTAAAACCTTGGGAACTTCGACATTGCTGGTATCCACCGAGATGACATCATTCGTCGTTTTAATATCTTCAGTAGCATTTACTTGCTTCATTGAAAGTTTTTGGTGTTTACTTGATGTAGAAGTAAATGGTTTAATTGGACCTCCTATTTTCATGTCTTGAAAATGAAAAAGAAATTGATGCAAATATTTGTATTTGCTATTTATAAATACATTAACTAAATATGCATACATTTGTGTATTAATTTTGTACTCGTATCCTTCAAAATACGTTGGTTTCAATTTTTTACCCTGATCATACGTTTTGAAGATTTAACGGTTTACTTGAACAATAATGTTAATAAAACTAGTGGAACATCCGTTATTTAATGGTAAGAATTTCGCTTGATTCTGGTAATTAGATGCATGGCATTTGTTTTCAATTACATTTATACTTAAGATGATATACACAAGTACGTGTACATATGATAACAATAATATATAACTTACTTATTTTTTTCAATTGCAATAGATTTATTCTTCTCATTTCTTCAAAGTAATTTGCGTGGGAGTTTTTCTTTGTTAGTTTCTCTGACCTCGTACCTTTTTTCTCATTACTACTTGGCAAGTCATCATTTGTTCCATTTGTTTGTTTTTCGTCTGTTATTGTTTCTGGTTGTAGACTGGTGTTAGATAAGACTATATTACCGACTGTGCCATTGTTATCAGTAGCGTTAATATTTGACTTTAACACCTTATTGTTTGCATTCAATGTAGAAATTTCATGGCGAGATTTTAGTGAATTAATTCTTTTTAAGAAAACATCTTTTTTTAGGACATCATTTCCTTTCATCTCATTACTGTTATCGAGTTGTTTGCCTGTGTTTTTTGTGTTGCTTGGATCGTTCTGTTCTGTGTTTGATCGATTTATAAGGTCCCATTGGTCCTCCTGATCTCTGGTTTTATCTGCTTTCTTCACAAGGTTTTCATGTTTGTCTTCTAGTTGCTTGCTCGCCATACGTGCATCATTCACCTCTACTTTGTGTAGTAAGGTAGAGGGGATAGAAACCGTTCTGGGCTGATCAGTTTCATTTTCCGATTCCGGAAAGTCGTCAATACTATTTGTACTGAAGCCCTCAGACGACGCACTCGGTGATTTTCTATTGTTTAAACTGTCGGGATCACCATGTTTAATCGTCACTTTTTCAGGCTTGTTTTGTTTCCTTTCTCTTATTGAATTTATATTTGATGATAATTTCGTTTCGGTATCGTCTTCGTCGTCATCTATTTTACTTGAAAGATTTAATGCATCGTTTTGTAAGTTGGTTTGTGGTTTGTTCGAGTCCGAATTCTGAACAGTTGTAAATGCCTTTGAATCACCATCATCATCTGTTTTACGACGTACATTGATGCCTTTACCATTGATACTTATGTGTAGAAATGGTTGTTTATCAGGAAGACTGTCGTCATTTATACTTTTCATTTTCATTTCTCTCATTTTGTGGAATACAGCCATTTTCGATATATTATTATCCGGTCCTTTCATCACTTCCGCTTTTGCTTTCAAATACAAATCCAAGATTTCTTGACTTGTCATGCTTTTCAAGCCTAGACCTGGTGCGGCCATTTCAAATCTATGTCTATAATTGTCAATAAGTGTGATTAGCGGTTTGTCCTCATCATTTGTCACGGTATTTGCATTCTGTGATTTTTCGTCGACGGTTTCGGTTTCTTTAATATTCTCTATATCATTTTCGGCATTCATCGTTTTTATTCCAGCATTTACCACACCCAGGGCTTTTATTTTTGCCTCTCGGAATACTTTCTTTTTGACAACGGGTATCTCGGCATCAATATGTTCAACTTCATCTTTTTCAGCATTCATCTTTTCTTCTTCAACATTTTCAGCTTCCATGTCCTCGACTTCAATATCTCCGGCATCCTTTATTTCGATTTTAGATTCTACTCTTTGGGCACCCTTCTTTTTTATTCCATTGTTTTCGGCACCAATCTTTTGGACTTTAGTTTTTTCGGCACCATTAATCGAAACTTCATTCTTTTCAGCACCATTCTTTTCGACTTTAGCTTTTTCGGCAACATTCATTGAAACTTCATTCTGTTCGGCATCATTATTTTCGACTTTAGCTTTTTCGGCACCATTCATTGAAACTGCATTTTTTTCGGATTCAGTCTTTTCGGCTTTAGCTTTTTCGGCAACATTCATTGAAACTTCATTCTTTTCGGCATCATTCTTTTCGGCTTTAGCTTTTTCGGCACCATTCATTGAAACTTCATTCCTTTCGGCATCATTCTTTTCGGCTTTAGCTTTTTCGGCAACATTCATTGAAACTTCATTCTTTTCGGCATCATTATTTTCGACTTTAGCTTTTTCGGCACCATTCATTGAAACTGCATTCTTTTCGGATTCAGTATTTTCGGCTTTAGCTTTTTCGGCAACATTCATTGAAACTTCATTCTTTTCGGCATCATTCTTTTCGGCTTTAGCTTTTTCGGCAACATTCATTGAAACTTCATTCTTTTCGGCATCATTCTTTTCGACTTTAGCTTTTACGGCAACATTCATTGAAACTTCATTCTTTTTGGCATCAATCTTTTCCACTCGAACTATTTCATGCGATTCTATTTTGGGCATAGTACGTCTCATTAGACTGAATAATCTTCCACGTACATTACATTTCCTATCTATTGTCGGATCACATATTTCTTCATCACCAGCAATAAGTTTCAGCGTCTCCTTGCTGGTCTCCGTGTTACATATTCCACTGCCTCTTCGTTGATATTGGCAACCTATAATATACGCAATTGTATCGATACGTGAATTTTCAATGGAAATGCAAAATGTCTGTAAAGTTGGCAATGAAAGTTATCATTTTCTGGCTCAACACTACATATCACTATCTCATCATTTAGGAGAGATACTTGTTTGTTTTCTGACGACCTGACCTATCATTTTTTCCCACAACCTTGCACTTTTTATGCCGGATGAATTGTAAATCTATTTTCTAGCTTTTATACCTTTTCACATGCTTTCAAATAAATAATAAAGATTCCAAAAACAAAAATTCCCTACCCTCCCTTCCCTTTTTGCATGAACATCTAACCAAAAACAAACATGTTCAGGCCTTTGAAGACTTCAGACGCATGTCTTTGGTTGGCTTTTCATAATAATGCTAGAATCAATTACCAATTCAAGAGCAAGTTTATCTGGATAACTTTCTGAGAGAACAAAACGACAAATGATTGTATACTTTCAGTATTTATTAGGGATGTCAATTCGTCAAGATTTTACTAATCGGTTAATCGTTCGTTCATACGAACGATTAATCGATTAACCGTATGTTAATTGTACGAAGTGCTTATAAATATGAATTGTCACAAGTTTCCGCGACACTGACGTATTACACGAAATGCGATAATTATATGTGTATATTTATCAATATATTTACAACAGAAATGTGATGTTTGTATGTTCTTATCCATTTTCCGTTTAGATAATATTAATGATCAATTACACATAACATTATATGGCAACTAATTAAATAGTAATTTAACAAAAGAGTAGATTACGTCATGCTTGTTTCATACTCAGTTTTGAGGTTATAATTGGAACATTATGCTGAATTATGATTTGTGTTTAATTGTGATCCCAATTCTTCTTCTAATTCGTCTACCTATAACGTTTCGTTATGGTTTTTCTTGTTCATCACTTCTGCGTCTAAAATACGTCCAAACAGACGATTTTTTACGATAGTTTAACTTATCAAACTTATTGTATATGATAACTTGTGAAACAATTATCAAATTGTGAGGAAGTCCCAGACCAAGCAAGTTTACTCGTATATCCAAAAATCGCTTCTCAATTAGTTAATTACACAATCAACAATATACGTGTCAGTGTGTATAATGGTCCCAGGTCAGTGTCAAGGAATTGTTAATTTGCTCAACTGTCGTATTTTTCGCACCTTTGGTCGACTAATTTATTGATAAGATAAAACGCACGTATTGACTGAAAATTTCGACTTTTCTATAATTTATTATTACATTTTACTATTTCATTCTATTTTTTTCGGTTAATCGATTAATGATTTGATAACCGGTTAATCGGACAAACGAACGGTTAATCGATTAATCGATTAACCGTTTACATCCCTAGTATTTATACTTAATTACTTTCTATAAAATTAGTTTCCGTAATGATGAAATCAACTCACCTACTCTCTGTCGGGCAAGTCCTAACTGCGACCTGATACCTTTAGGTGAGAATTTATAAATGCGTTCTACTTCTTTACTGTCGCTATCTACAAATACAAGCAAACCTATTTTTTTGATATCTGTCCTAACGGTCATTATGTTCACTAGAGCCACACTGTCGTAAGCGTACATGTATTGATGTGATCGACCCAGTAAGCTTCTAAATAAAGGCAAACTATGCGTGACAGGCGCTCCATATCTTCATTGTTTATGTTTATGTTGGCAATGGTTCGTGGTTTTCAATCTGAATCAAAGTTTATCCTAACAGCATTCACTCGAGGAAAACTTGATACATAAAACCACGATAGGTCGGAGCATATTGGTTTTGGTCTGTCTGTCTATTGGTCTGTTTATTTGTACCAAACTTTAACATTGCCTATAAAATATAAACGCTTCCACCTATAATTATCAAACTTTGTGATGTTAGTTCCTCCTGACAACCTCTATAGAACCTGTACATTTTCAGGTCAGTAGTTCAAATGTCAAGGTCACTCTGAGGGACCCCCTTGTGCTTTCAAAATATATTTTTTCTAATGCCTTGTAAGTGGTTGTTATTACATGTATATGCATATTTCTTGTTAATAAATTTGATTAATTGAGCTCATGTCGATTCCCCATCACCCTGGAGATAATGGTGATTATGTGATCAGGGGTCATTTCATGGTTACACTAGCTCGTACATGTAATTATATGAAAGTACAATTGAAAAACTGAATAAAAACAATTCAAATGTGTTAGTTATGTTATATTCAACAACATTACCATCCTCCTCTGTATCATAGCTGGATTCGTCACTTGCCCTTAGCCCATTTGCTATGGTTACCACAGCAACCAAAAGACAAAGCACCTGTCGATGCTTCATGTTTCTATGAGAAATAAAAAAGAAGGATATCGACAAAAGATCGAAACATGATATATCAATAGTTTATGTTTACTTCATGTCATTGTGTATTACAATAAAACTCCTGAAAACCGGACTCCTTGAAAACCGGAATTCTGACAATTTTTCCAGACCCATTTTTCCGAATTTATCTAAAGTTCTCTGAAAACCGGAATTCTGACAATTTTTTCAGACCCATTTTTCCGAATTTATCTAAAGTTCTCTGAAAACCGGAATTCTGACAATTTTTTCAGACCCATTTTTTCGAATTTATCTAAAGTTCTCTGAAAACCGGAATTCTCAGAACCCGGACTTTTGGATCAGCCCGGAAGGGATTTTACTGTACTAGTGAAATATGTCTACATGAAAATAATGGTTAAATAGTTAAATATCAACATAAATGGTTTCATATTGAATTACATGTATTTCTTCATGTTAAAGTAATTCGATGATTTCAGCATTCCACGTAAACAGAATATGACCAGTGGAAACAGAATATTCCATGGTTTCAACAGCCTCCCTTCAACAACAGCATGATGTTGCCCCCGTGAATGCACAATTCAATTATTGATTTCATGAACCCCCCCCCCCCCCCCCCCCCCTATATAGCAATCATAAAATAGTCCTTGGTCACAAAATGATCTGTACTCACTTAATATTCATTATAATTAAAGAGCCCATGTGAACATGATAAATTATTACGGATCTCAAAATTTCCAAATCTTCAAAAACCATTTAATTATAAAGATAACTAAATCCGAACAATTTCTAGTAAGTGGCGTGATAACAATTATATCTGATAGTCCTATTATTGTCAGAATAATTATTTGCATACTAGTATGATAAGAATCATACCCAAAACCGTAAAATTGAATTTTAGAAGCAACCTGTAAATTTTTATAAGCAACTATAAATAGAAATGACAGGGAGATCACTCTGAAGTTAAAATCAACAAAAACTTTTTTCTATGTTTAATCATGCATAATTTCCCTCTTTTCCTTGTTCAAATACATTGTTCTTTATACTCTTTGTGAAAGCGAGCGGGGCATGCTTGAATTCAACAAACGTTGTTTGAATCGTTAAACAGTGATTTAAAATGTTAGGGAACACTTTCAGTTAAATAACAGAGACAGTGCTTGCTAAAAAACATTATAGAAAACACTATAAAGAAATGAAATCAACGTGATTTTACACTTTTTGAAATGTTTGCATGTTTTGTCAGATATAGCTTTATACACTTTCAGTCACTACATCAGTATTAGTTATAAAATTATCACATATAAACAATCTGTTGGACTTCACATGTACATACATATAATGTTGTATAGATATAGTAACGTAAGGAAATCCTGAGTTTCCGTGAAATAATTTAAATGTATACAGTCATGTAATATACATGTAATGATAACATCTGAACAGATACGTTGTTCGTGCGTGAATATAAATGTATTTGATTACTACTACAGTGACTTTTTAATATGTGCTTCCTTTAATATGTACATGTATATATGTTAGCGGAGCTAGACAAAAGTACGGCGGCATGAAAGGGACATAGGAAATAGTTTATTTATTACGTGCTACGCGATAGTTATTATATACGTGCCCACGTGACTAATTATACCAATGAAAGTTGACGTACTACGATAGCTACCGCGCGGCCACGTAATAAATACAATATTTCCTATGTCACTGTTATTGTCACTGTACGAATGAGTTCACCTGAATTTAGCACAAGTATTGGTTGGTAAGCACGCATGCGTGAGTTGATACCAACAAATGATAAATATTTGTTTATAAATAACTCTAATTCGTCCGGGCTATTTCATAGAAAAGGGTAAATAATTCTTTGTATACGTTTTGGCGTAAAAATGGTTTGTTTCGGACTACATACATACTCATTAAAGATAGGGTAGATCGGTAGATTTGGACTTCAATGAATGGTCACTGAAAGATAACTCATTTTCATGTCACAGAATGATAATTATGACATGATACTTGGCTAGATGTTATTGTGATATAAGGTTATAGTATTACTAAGGCAAGGCGTAAAAAATGTTTGTTTCTGGTTAGCCGACATACCCATCTTATTCCTAGACTTTTTATTGGGCCCTAGAAACGGTACATCAACCGTTTCTCACTTTTTTCACATTTCGTCGCCTGACAAATAATAGATATTTGTTTATAATAATAATAATAATAATAAAGACTTTATTTTACGAGATATCATTAAAGATAGGGTAGATCGGTAGGGATTTCATTTATCATTACATTGTAGTAGCATTTAGATCTTGCGGAAGGGTAGAAAAAGTGAGACAGCGGACGCACTATTTCTGGAGCCTAATAAAACCTTTGGTCGCGGGGAGAGTCACCGAACACACTTGGTTGATTACCACGCCAGTGGTCGTGACTTTTAATATATTCAATCCAAGTTGACTTCAGATACTCATTTTATCTAGACCAATTGTTAAACAACTGAACCGAGTTCAGAATTCTGGGGTCTCGAGGGGAAATTTATGGTAGATCGGGTAACCAGAATTAATCAATTATCACTAATGCAAAAATCATCTTTACGCCTTATATATATCTATTACCGTAATGCACATGTACATATATAATTATTATTCGAAACAGACTGGCGTTATTAATGTATATATGTTATATGTGAAAGATTTATTATTAATAGAAGTCCCTGTGATTAAAAGCATCGCTTATCTAAGATGATTCAAATGAGAAAAAAAGAATTCATACCGGATAGTCGAATACTTCCGTCAGTGAGACAAGATCTCTGACACAATCCTCATATAATATAGAATGTTGTTTAACTATAGTAAATCAATGAACTTGACTAAAATCTAGCTTTAAATGAAGTTTGCACGTTTATTTGTTTCAAAGTTTCCGACATTAATCGATTCTAATGTCTTGAGGCTAGTCAATGGGGGGGGGGGGGGTCTTGTGTACATTTAGTCTATTTTGCCCATAGCTCTCCAGTTTACCACCAAATCTAACAAAATACATCGTAGTGAAAATACTTGTATCGATTTTATGAATTTAACTATTCATATAAGCTAAGTAAATGACGTAAGTAAAGGTTATATATAGAGTGCATATCTGGGTGTTCTTCGTAAATAAGAAAGCTCAACGAAGCTCCGCCCATTTTTATCTTTCTTCGAAACTAAGAAGTTAAAACGCAAGTTTAATATTCTATTATAATTAGGGAGCCAAAATATTTTTAAAAATCCTTGTAACTGACTGGATAAAAAAGTACGGCGAGCACTAAATGTAGATATGACCAATAAATAAATAAATGTGTCCTTCAATTAAGCTTGTCCATGGACTCACACTGTACAGTAGTTCATAAATGTTGAAGATAAAAAGTAACCAGTGTAGTCGTTCTGCTTATTGTGGTCGTTTGGTAAGATTTGGAAGACCAATTATCTATTTCTTCTTCAGGTCTAACGCCATTTTCAACATTAGTTCAGTCATATCGTGGCTGCCAGTTAACGTAACCAGCTTCTCTGAATTTCGGTTTGGCCTAAACCAGTACTAACCAAATTCTATCCGCAAAATACTACAAAGCTTCCCCACATATTTAAGAGGTGGATGACAATTTAACATAGGATGTAATATCTTCAGCCAATGTTGTCACGGACAGTGTGAGCCTCGCCCAGAGTTAGAACCCACAACCTCTTGATCAGTAGACCAACGCTCTATCCACAGAGCTAACCGGATGGGCATTGGAAATACCAGGTCGATTACCACGACAAACTGGACTAAATTCTTCGGACTCAATCCGGGACATCACAATCAAAATAAGCTTCTCCCTACCAAATAGCATGTCAGTTCATTGATATCAATGATATGGGTAGACGTTATGCTGTAAGGGAAACCATTTATGCTTCAATGAATGGTCACTGAAAGATAACTCATTTTCATTTCACAAAGTGATAATTATAACACGATACTTAGCCAGGGTCCGTATTCACAAAGCATCTTAAGATTTTTTTTAATTTAAGTCGAAATTTTTACTTAAGTGTAAATTTTTTTCATGGGAAAAGTTTGTAAACCAGTCATCAAAGTGTGAAAATGAATTATCATTTTCATAATTGGCATCTTTAGAACAAAGATAAAATCATATTCTTGTGATTTCCTCCTTTATATTAGTACAAAAGAGTTAAGGAAAAAGTCGAATTTAAGGAAAAATATAACTTAAGTTAAAAAATTACTTAAGATGCTTTGTGAATACAGACCCAGATGTTATTGTGATATAATGTTATACTAAGGCAGGGCGTAAAATTGTTTGTTTCTGGTTAGCCGACATAACCATCTTATTCCTAGACTTTTTTATTCGGACCAAGGAACGGTATATATCCGCTTTATCACTATTTTCACATTTCGTCGCCTGAGAATAATAATGAGCTAACTCCCTTTTTACCATTTTGAGGAAAAGGCCAACAAACATTCAAAATCAATTGAAAAAAAACACGAAGAATGCGCAAAATGTGATTGAAAAGCTTTTAACGGGAGCTCCAATTGCTAAAACAAGGATACAAGTAGATAGCTCTCTTCTCTCTCTCTCTCTCTCTCTCTCTCTCTCTCCTCCCTCTCTCTCTCTCTCTCCCTCTCTCTCTCTCTCTTTCTCTCTCTCTCTCTGACGAATCCAACGATGTAAAAATCTAAAAATCCTCAAAAGTGTAGATATATATCTCACTATAAGATTCAGACGACAATTTCAGCACGCTTTCAAAAACCAAAAATATAAGTTACATCATGAGTGTTATAAAGCGGCCGTTATCTACAGCGCGCCAATTACTAAAACAGTAACTGTTATCAGGTAAACGCTAGCCATGTGACCAACAAAAAGTAAAGCTTTGAATTATAACCACCTCTGAATAAACTTACATACATATAAAGATCTATACATTAATTAAGTTTCAATAAATTAACACGTGGTAGGTTTTGTGAATCAAGCAACATTTTGCTTGCCTTAAGGCGTTCAAATCATGAAATTAAATACAGACACAGTCAATACGTGTATGTTAAAGCTGTAACCACATTTGAGTGATTTAAGATCACAAATAGACACACACGTTTGCATAATATTGCGTCGTTGCATGAACACTTACGTGACCAATGATCAATTGGTACGTTTCGGAAAACAATTAATTTACATAATATGATGATACAAGTTTTGATAATTGTTGCAGTCCAAGACAAAATGTCTACGGAATGTTCATCAGCCGTATGTTGGCCAAACATGTTCCTTTCCGACAACAGACCAACAATTATCTATCAGTCTATCTTTTGATCCTGCCTATTATTAGCTCAATATACTAGTAAATTGAATTTGATATTATAAAACATAACTTTGGGCAACTGTGGACTAACGCAGCATTTCCAACCCATGTGGCCGCTTTAAGTGAAGTAGAATGAATGAGGTGGCTCTCAAGGTTCTATGCCCAACACCAACAATAGACCAACCAGATACAATGTACTTATTTGCCATCGACGGTCTAAAGGTATCTACATGTATGTGGTCTGGAATTTAAGTTTATAATCAATATTGGATTCACTTTACTTTCAATCATTATATATGAGACTAAAATTGAAATGACCATTGCTGTATGTAGCTTATAATCCTCATCAGTTGATTTCTCCCGGACCTTCTGTCTGTCTCTCGACACACAGATAAATTGTCTTTTTTTGTATGAAATCATTTAAATTGTTGTAGTGCACCAAGGATTAACAACTGTGATGTTTTGAAGAAAGTTTGTTGCTAGAATCTTTAATAAAGGCTTGAAAACGGGATAATATTTTTTTTGCAAATTTGTGGCAAAAGTCCAGGTGGGACCATTCAGAAAAATATGCTATCCCGTTTTCACGCCTAGATGAGACATTAACATTGTGAACTGTGTTTAAAATTCTTTTAGTTACAATAGCCATTCCTTGGTGCGCTATATTGTTTAACTTTAATTTTACGAGATTTTATAACAAAAACACATTTCATCTTAGAAGCAGCAGGTACGCGATGACGTAGTGTACTATCGTTGAATCATATGCGACTAAAATTGAAATGAGAGGTGTACACCATAAAGTATGTGAACTTTCCCGAGTTTAATTATGTATACTAGTATTCGAGATCAATACTTAAATGTTTTATATACATTTGATAGAAATTTAGACAAATTTTATATTTTGTTAAAAATCAACAGATTGTACATGTAACCATCTATTAAATAGGTTCATTTATTGACAAAGTGATGCATGTTTTATAATTTTATTTAGAATGTACAAGTGACACAACCCGAACTATGTTTGTTTGAAAATAACATGTATTTTGAATGGGTATACTAAATAAGGAGTTTGAGATTTTCAGTGGAAATATTTCAATGGCAAAAATATTTGATTAAAATGTCTCACATCGATTAGTGTATTATTAAAGTAACATTATTCAACATGTATAATATTTATAAGTATGCATCATATATCTATAAATATTTACAAGCGACTTAGCGTACACGATATGCATACAATAATTAATAATAATTAATTAAATAATTTCTAATACAAAATTATTTGAACGAATTTTCCTGACAATGGTTGTAAATTGTTGGCTGATATCAATTCAAATACATTGGTCGGTCCTCTAGATAGACATTTATACATCAATACATGTACTGTTCATGACATCTCGTAAAACAGCTGTTCGTACACGTATAAGTAATTCAATGACTATGCTTTTACACGTATCATCGATTACTCACTTAAACGTAATTAAAATAAAATAAAAAAGCAGACGTTTTGTTTTAAGTGCCACAAAGTATGTACGTGACCATATCTCTAATTACCATAGTCTAGACGAAACAACAAGTTACTCCCATGTATGAATGAATGAAATGATCATTTAATCAATCAATCAATACCTCCGTGGATAATTGAAAGTATATGTAGATAGAAAATAATTGAAATCTTCAATTCTGGTTTGTGTTCATTCCATACACAGTGTTGATTACACTTATAAATGCATCTCTTCGTATCAGTATTGTTTTTTATTTTATATAGCTGTAACCTGCGCCTAGCTGAATATTACAGTACCGTGTGTCCAGTCACATTTTGACGGAATTTCCCATGAGACTTCAAGTATGAGGTTCACAAAAGACGTTGAATACATATATTACTTGGACTCATTGATTAACAATAAGAACGTATGTCCAAATTCAATTACATGTATCTCATGTTTTACATAGCATTAAACAATCAAAATTCCAAGAATGTAACAAGAACCCAACCGTACATAGACTGTGGCTTACCTGGGAGTGTTTTGACTATTCCAAGTTTTTGGACCCTTTTGGCAGTTATTGTTCAGAGACTGACTAAGTTGCAGTGTATACTCAGAATTGTCAGTCTCGAGCATTAATAAACGTGCATTTTTATACATAAGGCTAGAGAAGTTGATTTACATATTGTGTGAAATTTAAGTATTTATTTTCAGTATCAAACTATACCTGTGATTGTGGTGTCAGACTGTATTATGTTATTTTCTAGTTCAATCATTTTCTAATCAAGATATAATTTAGGTTTTGTTTCATTGTTGTTTTGTATAAATATATCATTCAGTCAACTCAATCAAAAACAAATTAAGAAGACTGAGGAAAATTGTATTATAAGTTAGTTCGAAACCTGTTTAATACGTCAGACCGCTCGGACAGAAAATACGGAATGCATTAATTTCATTATTTTTTTTATTTTTCAATACTTTTTATCACATAATGGATTGCATTATTAAATTTGTACTCAAAAATGTATTATGCATTATTATATATAAAACAGGTCTAATATAAATACTATGTACTTATCATGCTCCTCATTTGTGTCAAAATGCATCTATAATGTATTGTTGCGCCATGTTTTGATTTGATAAGTTGCCAATATGTTTTATCAAATGTTGCATTTTTACATTTGTACTCACGAAATGTACATTATTATAAATGAAACAGGTCTAATATTGATATTATGTACTCAGCACGCTCATCATTTGTAAATACGCATTTTAGCCATTATTTTTGCATTCATCAAAAATTATTCTCCATGATGCTTTGTATAGTATTTTTATCAATTTGCTTTGTTTGCAAAGATTAAAAAAAACAGTGTACACATTCTCCGCCACTGTTCTGAATTATCATCTCAATTACACTCCAAATGATAAGACCGTCGCAAAATGTACTTTTTAAATACACATGTATACTTATATAGCTTACTCCCATCCATTGACATTACATCTCATTTGTTAGTTCATGTATTTAATTGTATGTTCACATGGGCCTCAGTGCCTACTGATTTTAAAAATAAACTAAACGCTTTAATGCATTGCATTTAGTGAATGTTGCCAACTAGATTTCAGCATTATATATATATGATAATATATGTTTTACTGATGATATCGGGATACACTAGCTAGTAGCTATAATTGAGTATTGCTGCATCAATTATGAATGTTGTGAACTACATATTTTAATAATTTCACTGTATCAATATAAAGTCATTTGCTATATATACGAGTTTATTTATTTTTAGATTCATAAGGCTCTCAGGCCCATGTGAACAACATATTTACATACTTAAGTATATACAAATACATAGACGTAACAAGGTGGCGAAAGAAATGGTATAAATACACATTTCAAATTGGTTACCACATATATACAACTACAGTTTACACGGAGAATATATATAGAGATATCAGGATACACACAGATAAACGTTGATATATAGGCCTATAAAACAAAAGTAAAAAAATATATAGCACTTTTGGTTTGTTTTCATTTTAATGATATATTTACCTAAATTAGTTAAGGGTTGAAATACATTTGTATGATGTAATATAGCATCCCTGGTTAAACTTATCAAACAACGCGAATCAGTCAAAAGAAAAATCTTCATTTTTACCCGCTATCAAAAACCTATATATACATACATAGGAGAACCCTTGTTATATGTATACTTTGAGCATCAGCATATAGCTTGTTGTAGATTTCAGAAAAGAATGTTCATACTTGATGTATGGTAAAAATATAACTTTATTGTTACAAAACTGTCATATATAACGTTAGTGATTTCGATAGTTTGGGGTAAGAACATGGTTTATGCGGCCTCCAAAACGTATCAATTAAAGACGTTCTAGGTAAAAAAAATCCTCTTAGTGACCATATGAACCACAACAGAGTGCTTCGGCTTGTTTCTGGCCATGCCACTGAGATCTAGTTAGTTTTTAATGGAAAGCACGTCACACATAGCTACTATCAAAAGCACAAAACGTCAGAACGCAAATGCCGGAGTTTTTTTTATTACTTTACCGGAATTGAAAATATGATGGGGCAAAATGAAACATTGTTCCAATATGCCCCGTCAATAATGTTCCATTTTGCCCCATCCATACCGAATGAGCTTTGACCCTAATCCATGTGATATCGTATAAGAAAGACTTTAAACATTCTGTTAAATATAAACACAACACATACAGTTTCTGTTTAGGCTACGACATTGTGTCCCATTATCAATATAATCGGAACCAGGTAGTTGTATAATACAACTACCTGTCGGAACTAATTAAAATAATTACGGGATGGTAAAAAATCACTCACATTGCATAGAAAGTAAATTTTCCGCTTATTTACGTTTGTAGCGTTTGTTTTTAACGATATTCTCTTCCAAACCGCGCAAAGGAAGGACGTTGCGTTTTTCGATTTTTGTTGGGTCATAATGTGGCGTCACAGAACGATATCTAATGTGTTTCATTTTACCCCGTGTTTCATTTTGCCCCGGTCTCCCCTACATAATTATGTATATAGGTCTTTGCCGATATCGAGCGTATAAAGTAGCTGGTAAAAACCTTTGATAGATTTGCGTTGTTTGATACGTTTAATTGAAAAATAACGTCTAGGTCCTATAGATGTTAATATTAAAATTACGGAGTTGGGTGCCAATATATTATTGATAACAATCAACCGACATTATGCGTGGTAACATAGCGATGCTGGCGGATACCGGCGTTTAGTACCAACCAAAATACGTTGAACTGGTTCCCGTTCTATTTGTCAGTGCAGTGCAACGAATACGGGTGAACTAGTTCCCGTTTTATGCAGTGACCAGTGATTTTAACCATACAGTACAGCCATTGCACAACGAACTTTTCGTAAACGGTGGTGTTCGTCGCAGGTAATGTCGCCGAATTTATACCTATGATTAATTACAAAATATAGGATAGAATTTATCGTTCCATTCACTTTCCGATCTGGTCATTTCTTTTTTTATACGCATGATTGGTTTCGAAGTAAACGTTTGCACCCAATTTTTAGTCACAAAATTCTAATTTCTAGGCGAAGGTGTTCGAAAGTTTGACAATGATGCGTATGCATTACATTGCAGTTTAATATTATTTATGGTCAACAAGACGAAATAAAAAAGACCAATTTAGTTACGGTACCAAGAAATACAAAAATCAATCATTCGTTATTGTCACACTCATAAATGCATTGTGCAATACCAGTGCTCCAGCTAGACTTTGGGAAGGGCAGGGCATTGGCAAGGACATTAGGGCACTTGTAACGCGCGAAAATCTGCTTAGCACACAATACATTTGCAGCATAAACTATAAAACCATATTATGTTTGTTATTGTTGATTATTTTATTTCTTTTTTGTGTTTTGTTATGACACAGGGAAGGGTAATTTTTTTTGCTTTAACCACCTTTAAAGACTCAATTCTAAGAGTGCCCAGTGCCCATTATTTTCATATATTGTAACTATCATATATATATGTATCATATAATAATTTTAATAACAGAAAAAAATATCGTGTAATTCTATTCTCAAAATTGTTCAAAGATACACACACCCTATCCACATAGTTTAACATTAACAAGCACAAAAAGTAACACATCTTCCGTTTTAATTTTCATTTTAGTAACTAATCAATCCAAGAATTAGACTCTCAACAACATAATTTGTTTGTACGTTTTTCCGTAAGATACGTCATTCAATACCTAGTTCCCACATCTACAATATTTACCTCCCTTGGTGGCCGTCTTGCTTGGCAAATTCAACAGGCATTGACAGAAGATATTTATGTTTTTGTTTTGATAATTCTAAGTATAGGATATTCATATGTGGCAACTACATTATGATTTTCTTCAACCTGATGTGCTTATGGCCTTAACAAATTCATGATTAAGTTATCTTTTATAAATTGAGTTGTTTAACAACCAATGTTATTATTTTTGTTGTTCGGTACGAACAATAAAGTTATAACCGTATTACAAAAATCGCTCAGCTTTTACTTTTTCTGCATACCGAACAGCTTCCAATATCATAGCTTCCGCCTAAGAATATATAGTTCCGATATTTCAATTCAATGGCTAAATACTAATTTAAGTATTAAGTGCATTTAAGTCAAAATTATGTGGCTATGCAATATCCGTAATTATGTGTTACAGTTAATTTTTTGTTGGATTTATTTAAAAAATTGAAGTATACTGCCAGAGACATATTTGTACCAAGTTTTCAACTAAAGTCGTTTGGATCGGTATTTTGAACTGAATCAGTTAGGTACTGTGAAGGGCCTGTTACGGCATATACACAGGGGTAATAATTGTTGAACCACTTATGATAGATAAAACTGGGAGTCTGAGTCGGTCACATGCTACTGAAATTGAACCAAGGCTCATTTATCAATGTACATGTAAATGCTTTAATTACTCATTCGGCTTTTTGGTTGGCTAATTTCATGAACCAGTTCAGAAGGGCAGGCCCGGGCCATATTAAAAGTGTTTCGTTGTTACAATTAGTTGGACTATGTAAATGCAAGAAGAGCTTAATAATAAAGTTAGTTTGAGTGACACTGACTTGAATGTGGATTTAATTATAATAGATCTAGATTAATTTATTATAATTTAGGTAGATTAAATCATGGCAGTTGGGCGATCTTGTTTTTGTATATGAAAAACACACACTGTTAGCCTGTCTGCTAATCTTGCTTGCTTTATTGCTTCTCTCGCCCCTGGTGCCTTAGACCAGAATGGAGACTGGTATGAAAGATAATACTGGTCCCAGTCTTCGACTTTGGCCCCGAAAACTAGCCAGGACCGAATCTACCAAAATGGCAATCGGTCCAGTATATATTTGTTAAGGTCAGTGGTCTGATGAATCAGTGAATTTTTCAGCGATAATCATATATATTTATGAAATATTTTTTAACACTCCCAAAATGTATATGTTTTTTAGCCATATATCGTGTATGAAATTTTGTGGGTACATTCTTTCATCCACTAAAAGTTCATTTAGTCATGTAAATTTTGCATTTTCACTTGACTGAACGTCCAGTACCTAAAAAAAAATTTCGTGACAACTTTGTCCTGATGATGATACTTTTTCGTTCATTAAGAAAATGTATCTTTTGATTCAAAATTCAACTCAAGTGAACAAAGTTGGAGCATGTATTATGTGGATCAGCTTTGAAGCATAAAAAACTGTATAACAATATATATAAGTCTTGTCACCTTGGTGCATTGTGCCCTTGTAATTTGCCGGTTTACCAGTAGTTTGTCTTTAAAGTGATCGCTGGTAATCCAAGTCTCTGGCATGGCCTTTTTTCCAAGAATTTGGAAGGGGCCTTAGCCTTTCATTTTGGGAAATTCAAGCGGGATATTTGACCAGATTTTGAGAGAAGTTTAGACAACTGAGTTAGAATAGCATTGTATTTTTAGGATTTTCTTGCCTCAAATTGGGGAAAAAAACAGCCTTTTTGCAATTGGGAAGTCACCGGATTTCGGCCTCTGTTATAGAAGGAAAAAAAGGCCCTGTCTGGATTTTGGTAAATCTGCTTCAAACAACTGAGATTGGACTCCAGTGAAATAGAAATCTAGTATTTATCAGATTAGGTGATAGTTAAAACTTACTAAGTAATGACTTTGTTTCCAGATTTCCAGCATGATGAATTTATTGTATGTAGCAGCGCCAACTGTTCTTCTTGGCTTAGGTAAGTTTGTATGATCCTTCATGTATATAGTTTCCTGGATATTTAAAGTATTCAGTATAGTGTTGCCATTTTATTAATTTCTTCTGAGTTTTCTCCGTACGACAACAGTAAAAGGGTAAAAAATGACCCATAGCTAATAATAATTTGAGTCAACAAAATTTCCTTCTATCATTAAATTTGTTTCTTTGAAATAAATTCTCAAGAGCTTTTTTGCTAATTTCAAGAGTCAAAATGCCTTTTTAGGGTCAGAGGAGAGTAATTAATATGTTCAGTTGTAAGAACTTGCTGTACAATCAATGTAATTTACTAAAATAAATACCCAGTAAGTTTAAACTAAATGGTGATAGTTTTAAGAAAGCTTAAATACATTTTGGTATAGTTACAGTACTTTTGGTTGAACAGAAGAACATTAATAGAAATATATCATATGGTTAAAATATGTCTTAATTCTAAACTTCCTTGATATGTTATGTGATTATTAAATATATTTATAGTATAGTGTACTAATTATGTCATGGTTTATTTAATCATTTTGTTTTTACAGTTTTGTTTCAACTGGGACAGCCTGTTGCTTCTTCATGTACTAAAGATGAAGGATGCAAAGGTAAGACTTGAAGATTTTTCTGGTTTCCCTATGTACTCTAATTTTTCCAGCAACATTAGACTTTTTTTAGGCACTAGAAATGAAACATCGACTTTCTCATCTTCAAGAGCCAAGAAAATCCCCAACTTTCCCAACCTTGTTGACCTAAGCTAAAACTTTATTTATGATGCTCAGTGGAATAATCTGGTATCAGTTTGTATCCAGTATCTTTTATGACTTATGGTGCTTCTTCTGCTTCCTAGTCCAGGTAAATTTCAGTGAATTATCACAATCAAAGGGATGCTTGGTGATCTAGTGATAACTGGACTACTGAACGAAAGGTCATGGGTTCAATTATTGGCTCTGCCTTTCAGATTTCTGATGGATACTTTGTCCCCACCCCAACTACTGACCAAGTACCCCCCCCCCCCCCCCCTCTCTCTCTCTTGGTTGGCTCTAAAATGACCATAGCTGTTGAATGGGCTGTTAATCAACAGATAAGTAAATAAATAGAATAATCACAAAATTGTCATTTTCATGTAAGGAATATTGGAGAAAAAGTTATTCTTGTTCACCTTTTGCAACAAATACTGTTTGTAACAGTACTATATGTGATGGTTGAGTTATGAAGTTGTCAGTAATGTCTTGCTTAATGTAGTAATCATTTGCATGTACAGTGTATTCTCTCCAAAACAACACCCTCTGGGAGTAGCAAAATTATGTTGTTGCTGAGAAGTTGTCATTAGATGGCTGCTCAAGAGAGGTTGTACTGTAGTTGTTTTTGCTAAATAGGTCTACATTGGATTGAATGTTTCACTGTTTTTCTGTTTTGTTTCAGCTGATGAAGTTTGTGATAATAACAATTGCTACAGTAAAGCTTCTAAGATTGACTGTCAAGGTAAATTCTTCTTTTTTTTAGGTATTAAGCACAGTGCTTCATAATTTGGGACTGATTTTGGGATGAAAATTGGCTCTATTCTCCTCTCTGAAAAGTATCATCAAATCATAAAAACTTTCCTTCCATTTGAATTTTATTTTTATATGCCCTAAGAGCGGTATTATGTTATGACTCTGCATCTGTTTGTCTGTCCATCCATCTATTAGTTATTTTGCAGAGATTTTTTGGAATTTTCAAAACTACCTGTGACTTTCTGAAGGGGAAATTAACAGGAAAATATGAAATAAAAAACATTCTATCTCTTGACATAGCCTTTGATTTCAATAGATAATATTGCATTTTAAAGCCATGTAGGGCTGTTTGTGGACTTTTTTAATTTCTTTCATGAAAATACAACTTCATTTTAGGGGAAAATATCATTTTTTAGGCTAGGGGAAAATAGCCTGTATAAGGCTGTAAAATATGCGGAAAAAAATCAATGCATCCGCTTTGTAACTCTTTAACCCCTTAAAGGTTCACATTATCAAGATGACACAAAGGGGTCAAAGGTTGTGCGACTTATTTCATGTCTACTCTGTAACTCTAAACCGGCGGTTCATGTCCACTATGTAATTCTTTAAACTTAAAAAAGGAATCTATCCATTTTTAGCTCACATGTCACAAAGTGACAGGATGAGCTTTTCTGATCAGTCTCCATCCAGCGTCAAGTGAACAAGCAATATTTTATTTTAGGCCACATTAAAATAGATTTCACTGCCTTATATTTTCAGATGGATTAACATACTGTTTCAAACCACGGCAGTGTTGTGGGGTATCAACCTGTTGTCCTGAGAATTCGGATTGTTGTGGTTGGAGCACGTGTTGCCCCAAAGGTGCAGTATGCTGTTCTGGTCCACCTAACTATTGTTGTGAAAGTGGAACCACATGCTGCGGGTTTCAGACTTGTTGTGCCGCTGGCTCGGACTGTGTAGATGGAACTTGTACTGCTAGCAGGTATGTTTCAAGTTCTGTCTTGTCTTTCTGCTTAGTGTAGTTTTACCTTTCATAAACTGTTCTATGGTACTGGCAAACCTGTGAACAAAGGCCACCCTAGAGAAAGATATAATGTGACCTATATTGACAGATGGTCTTTATTCAAAGGTAATTTTGTTCTAAGTAGTCAATGACAGTTTTTGAATAGTGGCTGGTTTGTTAGCTCACATATCACAAAGTGACAAAGTGAGCTATTAGGATGTGCGTCTTGCGTCGTCAAACTTTATGTTGTGACCACACTAGGGGCCACATTTTTAGCTCAATTTTAGCAAAACTGGGTCAGAATGTTAATATCAACAAAATCTCGGACGAGTTCGATATTGGGCCATTTTGGGTAAAACACTAGGTCACCAGGGCCAAATAAGGGAAAACCTTGTGAACACTTTAAAAATCACTGTTTTGACTGGATCTTCATGAAACTTTGTCAGAATGTTAATTTTAATAATATGTACCAGTAGGTCAAGTTTAATAATGGGTCATTTCCGGTGAAAAACTAGGTCACTAGGGCAAATTGCTGGAAAACCTTGTGAGCACTCTAGAAGTCACTGTTTTGATTGGATGATCATGAAACCTTGTCAGAATGTTTGTCTTCATAATATCTTGGACGAGTTTGAACATTGGTCATCTTGGGTCAAAAACTAGGTCGCTAGGTCAAATCTTATGAAAAACCATGTTAACACTAGATTTCACAGTTATTATTGGATCTTCACCAAACTTTGTCAAATCGTTTGTTTTAATGATATAACGGTCAAATATAAACATGGGTCATCTGGGGACAATAGCTAGGTCACCAGGTCAAATCTTAGGAAAACTTTGTTAACACTGGATGTCACAGTTTTAATTGGATCTTCACCAAACCTTGTCAGAATGTTTGCCTCAATGATATGTGGGTCAAGGTTGAACATGGGTCAGCCGGGGTCAAAAACTGGGTCACCAGGTCAAATCTTAGGTAAAAATCTTGTAAAAGCTCTAAATGTCATGGTTTTAAATGGATCTTTGCCAAACCTTGTCAGATTGTTTGTCTTAATGATATTAAGGACAAGTTCAAATATGGGTCACCTAGGGTAAAAAACCAGGTCAAAAGGTCAAATCTTAGGAAATCCTTATTAACACTGTAGATGTCAAATTTTAATCGTATCTTCACCAAACCTAGTCAGAATGTTTGTCTTAATGATATGTTAGACAAATTCGAACATAGGTCGTCTTGGGTCAAAAACTAGGCCATGAGGTCAAATCTTAGGAAAACCTTGTCTATGCTGTAGTTTTCATGGTTTTGATTGGATCTTCACCAAATTTTGTCAGAATGTTTGTCTTATTGATATGTAGGACAAGTTCTAACATGGGTCATCTGGGGTCAAAAACTAGGTCATCGGTTCAAAACAATGTTTTAATGAGTGAACAGTGATTGTCATGTGAGCGATATAGGGCCATCTTGGCCCTCTTGCTAAAGAATGGCCTCTATTCACAGGATTGCCTTTATTCAAGGTGGCTGCTAACACAGGTTTGACTGTAATTCAGTTGCTTGTTTTTCAGTGTACCATTTTATTAATGGTGTAAATGTACTTTTCTGTTGATGGCTAAGTTATTAGTATTTCAGTGTACCATGATTAATGTCTGAAACATACTGTATTTGATTCGAAGGAATTAAAAAAATTTGATGAGTGATAAATTTTAGGGATTTTTATAAGCATTGTGGACACGAAAAACTTCATATTTTAAAAGTTTATATTTATCTAATGTTTACAGAGGGGGCCCCTTCAAATGGTGGTATGCCTTCATCATTCTCTTCCCATTGACGGTCTTGGTGTATGTTATTATAAGGAAGAAGAGGAGAGCTGCACTAATGAGAGGTAACAGAATGTCTTACACAACTTCATAACCTAATGTTCAAGCATTTGTATGCTAACAGTAAAATTTACCTGAATTTTTTATTGGCACTTCTGGTTTGTATTTGTCTAGAAGTTATTTGTTATTAGTCTGTTTTCAAGCTATTGTGATCACTGTGGCATTTGCATCAGTGTCTGTGTTTTGTAAAACCTTTAATGTAGCTAATAACTCAGAAACTATAAGAGATAATGAAACAAATATTTGTCAAATGAAACTTTCAGCTGCAGGCACAGTTGTTCAAACAGGCCAAGTTGTCAGTGTACCTGCCCCAACAGATGAAAACTATGGCTATGATCAACCAATGGGGAGTATCAACTATCAGCTACCATCGGCGCCAAGTAACCGTGGCAACAATTTTGGAAATCCAATGGCTTAATAGCAGCACTTAATCAAAAGCAGTGTACTGAAATTATTATTTTTTGCTGCTTCTTTCCAGTTTTGTGATTTTGTACAAATTCTTTTAACCCACTTATTTGTTTAGTCTAGATGATGTATATTTCCTGTGACAATGTTGTACACAGTGTGTGACATACATATTGTGACTTACAGGGTGTGACTTACGCTTTTGAATCTGTTTTGCTTTATTTTGATACAAATTTATGTGCAGAATTTTGTGCTTCTCTTTTTTTACTTGACACATATGTTGATCTAATGGCATAAGACTGATTACTTTTTTTTCAATATAAACATTCTACCTATAGCTTCGATCATTCCTGACTACTAATGAACAGTTTTTGTCCAGTTAATTTGGTGCTCTTAACTTAAATAATTGAGATTACACAAATTCATTTATAGAGGTTAAAACACTGTTTTGATAAGTAGTATTTAACTATTTACCCTAGCGATATATACATAAACATTCAAAGTATCAGTTAAAGGGACGCAACTCCAAATTAATTTCAGAAAATTATAGATTTAAATCATTGAACTTACACTGAGTCAAGTGAAAGGTTTCCTGGCATTCATAAATGTTATTTATTGATATTTAATGGATATGAAATGGCTAGACTGGCATGATAGGCCATTCTCTCAAGCATGGCCGATAACCAAACTAAAAATTGTTGTAGTAATTAAACACAGAGCTCTATAAAAACCTTAAACCTATTTGATTTACTTTTTATCTTAATACTAGAATAAATGAAAAAATATGGGTTCCAATCCCTTTAAGCTGTCATTAACTTAAGGAGTACATAAACTTAAGGTAGGATTTGTTTCTGATTAAGTAGATTTGTTTGCCTTTTTTCTATAATCTGTGCAGTTTTTTTAAGACAATTTGCTTCGATGGTGGCAAAATTATTATATTTTTATGTAATGCCATGACGGAAGAGCTAAAGATCTGATTGTCTGATTTATATGTACAGTTCTTTACATAGATAGTGTTTATTTGGATTTTGGGTATCTTTACATTCAGGCTTTGTTGTGCGATAAGATATTCTTTTTACCAGTTTAATTTCATGTGTTATTTTCTTATGTTGCATGATTTGTGGGTTCATTGTTTCTAGTTTTTACTTTTGTTGAATCCTGTGTATGTTGGAATCAAAGACATGTACTATAATAATTTTTTGATAGATTTTTAATTTTGCAATCTGGTGTTGTTCAGATTTGAAACAATATTTTGCATTACTTATTCAGAAATGTTGTGAAGAATGAAATTTACATGTATAACTATTCAGAATCTTAAATATGTAGTTTTAATCATTTATTCTTTCTCACGTGCTTGATAAATGTGTGTTAGATGTATATGCACCGACTTATACCAGTATTAATATATTCATGTATATCTTTTCACAATTATATATGTAACTACACTGTGGTGTATATTTTGTCCGGGGGAGGGGGTTCTGGTTGAATGGTTATAGCCTTGTGACTAGTCATCTTTCAGCCCATCACTGATGTGAGTTCAAATTCAATCAAGGACAAAAAAAGAAATCATGTGTGAGGAAATTGTCCAGCTAGCTTAAAAATATTAGTATTATGGAGTGTAGGTAGTTCTACCCAGTTGTATGCATGGGATCTTCCTCCACCCTCAAAAGCTGGAAAAATCTCACAAATTATGTGGCTACTTGTGCAATGTTAAATCCCAGTGTCAGGGTAATCTTGTTTACTTTGGTAATGAATTTTCAGGTATTAACCACTTAACTTGCCTCTATATCTACACTGTATGCATTCCATTTCATTCATGTTGATATAAATGTATATTATTAATAACTTGCTCAACGGAATCATGTTGGTACCATTACCGGTAAATGGAAAATTTTCTTACTTTCTTATGATATACCAGTATGTATATTAGTTAAAAGATTATAAAGTAAAACCTTGATTTTCCGAAATCGTTGGGACGAAAATATTATTTTGGACAATCCACGGTTTTGGATTACACAATTCAGAGGTGATTTTACGTAGAAATACATAGGGGGAAATCGGGGCTGAAAATTCATTTTGGAGAACAGCAGGTTTTCGGATAATCTGAGTTCGGATAATCGAGGTTTTACTGTATAGATAATTTAGTATGAATATTACTTTGTTGCTAATGGTTTATAATATTTTCTTGGAGGATATGATTTCCTGATACATGATAGTATCCATGCACTTCATTAATTATATTTATTAAATGTTTTTCTATGATTTTTTCGTCAGATTTTATATTTTACAAAATTGTTCAGATCTGAATCTGCTAAAAATGATAATTTTGCTTTATAGGTAAGATCTATGTAACCTCTTGAGTGTTTTGTACAATTTTGAATACTAATGAGCCATGGTCCAGTGGTTAGTGAGCTAGATTTGTCACCCAGCGATCAGAGTTTGATTCCCAGTCGCAGCAGGTCATACCCTTCCATGAATATTTGACAACAATGTCAGATTTTCCGCCATATGTGGAAAGGTTGCCAGTTCCTAGTGGAAGGGTAAGTTAGATCTAGTAGAATACAATCTAGGAAAACTAGTTAGGTGAATCGGCTGAAATGTTTTTATTGAAAATGGCGTTAAAACCGAATAAACAAACAAACATTTAATTAAGTATACTATACATATGATTTTTTTATATTTCTCCGGCATGTTACTTCTGTTTTAGTGAATCTGTTTGATATATAATTAAAATATGGATACTATTTCACGTTATTTTGAAGCAGTTAGTAAATTACCTTTGAATGTTTTTGCTTTTACACATCACAATACTCATGATTACTTGTCATATACTGGTATATACTGTTTTGTTTTACCATTTGTATATTTGATTCATTTTTGGATGTATATACATGTATGTTTATATTTGGTAATAAAAAGTTTAAATGATCTGATATTTTGTAATTCGTTCAGGAGCTTCTGTGGTTGTATGGTTATAGTCTCTTTAAATTCATCCCAGGAACAAAAATTCACTGTCCGAGCTGTCCGGCTAGCTTACAAAATGTTGTACATTGTACCCCGATGTTTGTCTGGGATCTACCTTCAACATTTAAGCTGGAGGTCTCCATGAGGGTGTTGTTATTCATGGATGTTAAACCCCTGTGACAAAGTGTAGTTAATTTCACAGACAAAATATTTATGAACAAATCTAATCCTACATCGTGCCTATTTGTATTTGTAATATGAATATCATTAATTGCATTAATCTTAATTTAAAATTATTTTATGTTCATATTGACGCATGTTATTTTTTGTTTAAAACATGGAATTTATAGTCCTGATATTTAATATATTAATTTTTTTAGACTTACACTAGTTAGCTTCCCATAGCCATCACAATACTCTCAGCTGCGTGCATGAATTTTGATGCAGACTAAAGTACTACGTTTTCTTCATCTGCCTTGCAATTGTTAAACTAGTTACCCTTTCATGTTGACGTCTACTGCAAGTATAAGTGAGTAAGACTTTCATGTGTACTGTCAGTACTTTGATTTTATAAATGCTTTAGACCCTGGTGTTCAATTGTTGCAATGAAAATGAACAGTTAAGTTGTTTAGAATGGCATGGATTGTGAGAAAAAACTCTTGAATTTTAATTAATACAGAATTTTCATGTATTATTTCAATAGTGTCAGTGGTTGATAAGGGGAGGTCACTAATAGATTTCAGGTACTCCCATTGACCTTTGGTGCAGTGTGCAACATGGAACAGGAACCATTGAACAGATACTTGAAATTGCGTTTCTGTCTCTCTTTGAAGTATATGTGAAACATCTTTATAAATTAACAAAAGTAAAATCTGTATCAATTTTGCAAAATATCTGACATAATAAGTTAAAATCAATAGCCCCCTCACACACGTGACCAGTAAAATTTCACGTGTGAAGAAGCTGTCCAGAAGCTCAGTGGTTCTACCAATCTGTACGCTTGAGGTCTTTATCCGCCGTTAAAAGCAGGAAAAGACCCTTGTTGCTGATGCGATGTTAAGCCACATGAAAACCGTATTTCAGGATGGGATGACAAATATGAAGATGTGACAACAAATTGCCTTTGTAAACAAGGACTTATGTACGTATATAAGTCCTTGTTGGAAATAATAAGCAAAGAGGGGTTGTTCCCCTTTAAACAGTGAATGGAATAAACAAATTCACTGAAAATGTGTCATATCAAACACCTTACTACAAAAAGACCACCCAAACATAGGTTGTCCACAGAAGCAGGGATGCTGTAATAGTACGGAAGTTGCATTTGGCTATCGCCTGACTTGGTAATTGGAGCTACAGCCTTTGAAACATGGAGAACACAACATAAATGTAAGGCTACTGATTGCAGTCAAAAGAAAATCGAGGCTTGAATTGACTGGGGCGTACTGAATGTCTTAACGTCATCACGTGGTCAAGTAATGAGGTCATCAGTTTTTGCGTTAGATACGACGCGACGTTATTCACATTTATACAATTATGCAGCAATTGCAGCGAAGTTATGAGTTATCGTTCAGACAAAAGTATTAATTAAGGTATGTTTTATAAAAGCTATGTGGATATGACAATCTGATATTCTTTATTTGAATAAGAAAACTCGTATTTCCTGAAAGATGACACTATAGAACTAGATATGGCTGATAAATCATACAATTGCCATTTTTCTGTGGCGTTTGTCAAATATCTACACATTACTGCACGTAGTATAAACTGTAATGATATGTCAGTGAGTTGAAAAGTATTTCAGTGACCTATGTATATGAACAAAACATTAATTAACTTAATGACGACATATGATTTTATCACCTGGCCCAATAGTTAGCCCAAAAAGACATTTATCAACTGTACTAGATTGTAATAACATATCTAACACAATAATGATACGTAGATATATAGCACTCATTTTTAAGTAGTATGTATAAGAATCAACCTTATGAATTGCAAGGCTTACTGTGTTTTCAAAATAACGTTATAAAATCGTTTTAACATACTTACGGTTATAACCATCAGAGAACAGGAGTAGTAGGTATAATAATAGGTACGATATGAAATTGGTCTTCTGTTTCAGACAACACTAATCAAATGTCACGTGATTTCCCTGTAAGGGATGAAAGGTTACCTCGGGATGATCGTTTACCTATGATTTACTGCAGTGTTCCATCAGAACGGAGGAAGTCGGCAACGTCCCGGTATGTTCTCATCATTTTATACTATATCTTATGTTCTTATCATTTTATGCTATCATAAGTTTTCAACATTTTATACTATCATAATGTTCTTATCATTTCATACTGTCATAGTTATGTGTAAAATGTGTACAATTGATAAGAATTTGTGTAACGTATTTTTTCATAGCTCGCAAATCAGAATCTAGTTTGACATAAGAAACTTTAAAGACACTCAAAAATATTTCTTTAGACATACATGTAGCTATATTTTTCTATTTATTGCATTCAAAGTAGTTAATAAACGTAATTTTAATTGATTTTAAAAATACACAACATTCATTGCGTAATCAAACATCCAGACATTTATACAGTTTATTGATTTGTACAGTCAAAACATAAACGAACACATCATGGACAGAAAGTCAACATATTCTTTCCACAAAAACATGAATCTTATTGTCGTCAATTTCAGTCTTCGTTGAACATTGAGCTTGTTTCCAGTACAGTGTGATGGTACTTCGTGTTTTCTCGTGTAATGTCAGTATTTCATTTCCCAGATATCCAAGTGATAAATTCTACAATATAATGAAAACACAATTTATCCGCAACAATGTGATATTGTGCTTCTTTACACGTGTATTCGTTGGTGTGATTTTATCACGGTCCAATTTCACGGATTCATTTTTGAACAACCCTTGTTGATACAGAATGAAATGTAGGTAAAAATGACATAGCTTTAATTGGTTGTTTCAAAACTTATAGAACACTTTACCATCTTTAAATATGTCCATTTGAAGTTTTTAAAAAAAAATATACTGAGTAAAAAAACTTTTCGCGTACCATTATAAGGTATATGTCCATTATGGTGCTTGTCTGCGTCTTTAATCATTTCTTCAATTTCATGTTCAGTTACATTCACTCTGAGGTTGTCTAGCATGTACCGGAAGTCTGATGACGTCACCTAGAGACGAGATGACCACAATAATTGTATACTATACGTTAAAAACATATATTCGTCCTATTAACATTTTATAGGTATCAAGATTGACCTACAAGTTATATTATTGTTTCGATGAAAAGATTAAAGATTTCTAATTTACGTTAACAACATTATCCATCTAGGTCCAGTTACATTTTAAATATTAATTTTATCCTTAGAATTAGCCTACCGCTTCTATCGTTCTATACTCACTGTAATATTTCAATAGCAATAATCCTGGAATGTTTAATATCGTATTAACGTATGCAGTATTAATAGAATAATACTCTTTCGGGATAACAGAAAATAAAGGAAAATTATTTATAACGGAAATCAACGACGGCTTCCGGAAATGTCCGAAAATAATACTCACCAACCCATTTCCATGTTTATCAAACACTCTAAATGCTAATCTTAACGATTCTTCGCCCTCGTATTCTTTTAACTTCTTCGCCATGATTGTAAGAAATCCTGGGAACGTAATTTCTCCTAAGCCTGAAGCAATTTACATAATACATGTACGTACTATGTTAGCAATCATTAATGTACTATATAAGCACCATTAACAAGTATTACTTCAACGTAGTGCACTGGACTTGTAACCTGGGTTTGATTCCAGGACCCGACAGATAGGTCATAAACGTACCTTTCTTTGAAAATTGGACAAAAACTATCGATTTTCCTCTATACACGGAGAAGTTGCCGATTCCCTAGGTGGAAGGGTAAGTTAGTACTGGTTATAACGAGTGCAGGAAAACTAGTTAGGAGAACCGACCGCCGTACATTCACTGATTTTTTTATTGAAAGACGACGTCATATCCACTGAAATGGGAGAAAAAATAGACAACACAGGTCTCATATACAATATAATTTGTATGAATGGCTTACCGTCAGTATCGACTTCATTTAGAATATCTGTGATCTCATTGTCTGTGGGTCTGTATCCCATTGTTCTCATAGCAGATACCAGATCTCTTGTACTCATTGTTCCATCACCATCCCGATCATAGAGTGCGAATGTCTTCTTGCATTCTTTGGTAAAATGTAACAATTATTAATATATTAAAACATTATACGGCAACATTCGGATTAGTCCGTTAGTTACGAAGTGATCACAAAAAATCGAGGAATTCCGAATGATATTTTTTATCTGTTTTTTTTATGTCCAATCTTTATTCAGAAGTGATGTTCATTAAAGTGCATATGAGTGGTATAAAATCGTGATGGCATGAATGATACATATTAATTAAACGTCTTAAACAGTAATGATCCAATTAGAAGAAATATTTCAACGTTATTATTAATGACTGACTGTGGCGTGGTTCCCAGCTTTGGGTGTAGAGAAAGTCCCCAGTACAACCAACGATCCAGCGTAAGCTAGCTGGACATATACCTCTGATTTTTTCTGGTCCCATTTGGGATGATGGACTAGTGATTCCTAATAACAGACAATAACCAATCGAGCATGGTGGCCCCCTTTATATAGTAGATATTAACATAATAATGATATAAATAAATGATGTTACCTAGCATTTCCTCGTCAGATAATTGCTCACCCTGAAATCATAACAGCCAGTTAGTCTTTGATTCAATTTTAGAACAGAAAAGTCATGAAATGCTAAAAAATCAATGTCATTCTCGCACGGCACCTTTTGCTGTTTATCATTATCTGTTTCACCGGATTTAACGCCATTTTCAACATTATTTCAGATATATCGTGAATGGCGGTTATTACCCGCTTCCCTGGACTTCATTTAGGCCTTAGCCAGTACCAACCACATTATATCCGTAAGCTACTGCCAAGCTATCCCCCATAATCCTGAGATGGAGGACAATTTAACATAGGATGTAATATCTTCAGTCAAATTTGACACGAACGGTGTGTTCCTAGCCCGGGATTAGACCTCACAACCTCTTGATAAGTAGATCAACGCTCTAACCACGTACTGAGCTAACAGGGAGGGTCCACTTTTTGCTACGATATACTAACAGTACAAGCAATCATTTCTGGTCTACGTGTGACATTGTGTATACACAAACAATGATTGTTTCTAGGCCTAGGTGTCCGAACCAGGATACGTCCCAAATCATTACTCCGAGTATTAGAATGTATTACCATAGTTCTAAAATAGAAATGTACATTTAAAATGTTTATTATTTTAAAAATGTATCAAAGACTTAAAGCACTACTCATGCTTGTACGCCGATAATAGATCGAGCAATAAACTACTCACCATTTTGTTCCCAAAATACTTGTTTAATCTAAAAATTTATCACAATAGTGGTCTCCTTCTGCATAGATTGAATTTAAGTTAATCGGAGTACCGTTGATCAATATATAAAACAAGATACAATGTCCGTATTGTGTACGGACCACAAACTACCTTCAGGTACGTATATAGATACGGGTACTTCATCGTAAATCTGGAATGAACAAAAAACGTACCTTTAAAGGGCTATACACCAATTTGATTATCAAAGAAAAAAGTTCAATTTGAATTTATTTTTCATAGGAATAATGTACTTAGTAGGAACAGTAATGTAGTAATACTTGTACTTGCTTCAAATTTCTAATCAAACAATACACTGCGTTTAATAAACGCATATATGGCCCCGGTGGTAGATTGACTTAACCTCTCTCGCACATACGGACGGATGGACGGCCAAGGCAATCACTATCATGCTCCCGGTAGCTTGACTTAATTTCCCTCGAACGTACGGACACGACGGACGGAAGGACGGACGTGGTAATAACATACTACTTTTGAAAAAAGAAAGATTTATTTACGTTTCTGAACATATGGTATAATAATGTTTTTTATTTTTTATGGTGTATACATTTTTTGTATTTTCATGTAAAGATGGTGATTACGATAGTGTCATTTAGTTTTGTGTTGGCGTAAGAAGGTACCTGCTTTCCGGCTGAACTGACCAACCCTATATTGTTTTTGGTCCTAATTATTTTTTGCCAATATTCACATTTTCATATATCTCCGAACTAAGAAGAATATAAATGTTTACCGATCAATAAACCCTATATTTATTGGGAATGTTGGTCTGGTTCCCTGCCTTATATAATTACGATATAAGATATCGCAGTGTTTTAGGCAGGTAAATCCAGGCTACACGGAAACCAGATATTCATTTTTGGCGTTAACCGTTTTCAGTACGGGCACAATCTTTATTGTAGTACATGCTTTACAAACGTTTGTGCTGTACGAATACAATCAGGATAAGCCCAGGAAAGTGTTTGTTTCTTGTTACATGCTCATTAAAAGTAGTTTTTTGGTTCTTGAAAGCGTATGGAAAGTTTCAAAAGTGAGTAAATGGATGGACCTTTTCTCGTACCTAATAAAAAGTTTAGGGTCTACTGTCTCGGGGGAAATAAGGGCAGGTCGGGTAACAAGAAACAAACAGTTTACGCCTTAGTTTGATAAAACTCATTATTTGTTAAGTCCAAATAATCTAACAATATAACGATGTATAAATGTGTGTCTGTCCCTTTAAAGTTGAGTTCCTTTATCAAACAAACATCAAAAGAGATAAAGTCAACGTATTTGTCTCAATCTATTCAATTTGTCATTGTAACCAATACTGATCTTACAAATTAATGTTTAAGAATAAGACGGTAAACACTTTGTTATTTATTGATACCCAAAACAAGACTTTGGTACCCGGTTTCCAGGTTTTGTTTTTTAACTTTGTTTCCCGGTTTATTATATTATTGATATTGGTTCCCGGTTATATTAATGTACCTTGATTTTCATACATGTATTTATGTATACAAAATGCGTTTAATACATTTTATATATATTTGTATGATACATTCATACCTGTTTTATTACCCCAAAAAAAACAACATTTTTTTTCTCTTAAACACGTGATGTACACAAAAACTTTGACTGTATGAAAATGACGAATCAACTACTAGTAACTATTATTTAATTTTACCTGCATTTAGAGTGAATGCAGGTTTTTAATTTTGTGTACAGTAAAGCACGGTTATGATGAACTCTGATACAAGTATGATGAAGTATTAATTAATTCATTTCCAATACGCATTTCTTTATTTTACATCAATTGCTATGTACAGTGAAGTATGGCTACACGTATAATGAAATATTATTTTGGTCTCTAGGGATTCTTTGTAACCATGTTATATGGTATTCCACTGTATTCGATGCTTACGCTCCACCGCAATCTGCCATGTATATTTACAGTGACATCCAGCCCGTTGGACACAACAATCGGATACGTGCTGTGGGTAAAGGTCATCCGAGTGCAACAGCTGATCACGTCACACGTGAAAATCAAGGTATAGAAGTTAGCGGAGGCCTTGGTGATATCAATATAGCATTAATGAGAGAAAATATTGGAAAGATGAGACGTAAGAAGATCATGAAGATGGTGGAAGCCAGAATCGTACAAAAATTTAGCACAGTTCATGATATGACCGCATTATTGAAAGATCAGTTTGCAAAGATTGCCAAAGAGAATGCTAAAACTTCTAAACTTATTACTAAATTATGTAAACAAGTGTCTGAGTTTAAGCTTGTCTCAGACGACGAAGACAGTGATGATGCACAAGAAGTCTATGATAATGGGGAATGTGATACAACACATGCTAAGAGATTACCTAAACTTCCAAAATTAGAAGCATTAAAAAATGAACAAGAAGACGTTAGTCGACCAACAAGTTTGCCACATGTTTTCAAACTACAGAATTCTGAGACGGAGATGTTTAGCAAATCGAAAACAAACAACATTAAAAGAGTCGCTCATAACAAAAGTAAAGGCAATGTCAAAGGTCACCAAGACCACAACAAAGAAAGAATTGTATCCACAAAGGCTTCGACTCAGTCAGGCAACAAAGGTAATCCGAGTAGTTCCGTACAACATACCGATAAGCGAATGTCCCAGCGCAGCACTCTAGCTGAAAACAATAATTCCAATTACACCGAGACAGCGAATAGACACTCTGGAAAACCGGACAGAGTTAAAATTCCATATGACTTAATCAGCACCGATCCAGCAAAAAGTAAAGTTATTGTTTCGAAACCTCCTCGAGCAAGACCGTTCAGACCTACAGATATGGGAAGAAGAGCCGACGTCCTCAACAATTTCTGCAAGACCTATACGTCATCAAGAGGGACAACAATTTGTCAACCTGCACGATATAAGAGTGATAGTTGTAGTTCCAATGATAGTGACATTAGTGAAATATACGAGGAGAGAAACAGAATTAAAGAAGTCAGAAACAAAACTAGTGCTAAGAAGCCAACAGCTCTTAATACTCCCCGAAGAAAGGAAATTGAACGTGAAATCAAAAAGAGAGAGAATTGTATTCTACAACCTGGTCGTAAGAAACAACTAAACATGTTGGTGCTTGAAACTGATGAGTCGGACTGATAGGTATACTTATTTAGTTGATCTGTCAATATTTCATTAAAACACCTTTATATACGATTGATGAAATAAACTGATGACTAATTTTGACTGACTATTTTTTTACTTAGCCACACACCCTCCTATAATTGAATTCCACCTAGGATGTCAGCTATAATGCAACTGACAATATTTTGCCCGTCGGGGGGAGGAGGGGTCGGCGGGTATGCACGGGACTTTAGACAGAAGACCATTTCCGACAGGCGTGAATTTTGTCAATTTTATGACTCCGGGTCCCGGGACTTAGACTTAGGCCGGGTTTTACATCCATGTCGCATTTAATAGACGAAGTAGACTCTACTAGGGACGGGATTTAGACATCAAAATTTTAGAAACGTCAAATCCCCTTGAGTCAGACCTCCACCCCCCCCCCCCCCGGGCGGGTAAAATATCAATCTGACTAAAGTATTCGATCTTCCTTACGGCATAGCGTAGCGGGTTTGATGATATGATTTTAATCAGATTAGTAAAATATTGACAGGTGCATAATACTTAGAGTGTCAGGAATAATACTAGCTAGTTAACTTAACAATAGGTTGTCTTAGCTAAGTACATGTATGTCGATAACATCAGAGCTTGTATTATAGTATGATACAAATATAAACATGTATACACATATGTATGTACACGTATGTATTTTGGTCGGTCCGCTTACACAAACTAGGTAAGCGTTTTCACAATGTATCATTATACTCAAATAATCAGTGAAGAATGCCGGTTCGATTCAAATTTCACTAAACCAATAAATATCAAATGTCGATATGTGATATGACTGTAGCAGACACAGTTACGGTGTTCGTCAGTCTATAGATATACAAATGTATACGAGTACAGTGATAGGTCATGTATATTTCATTAGGTTTTACAGCATTGTACCAACAGCTATAGCGTCTTTGACGACTTTTTCCAGATTCAGAATAATGATGGAAGGAGAACCTTGGCTTACACCCGGGTGGAATTATCGAGCTTTCATAACCCAGCAGGACAGGTTTTTCACGTGCGATTTTTCTTGTCGCGGGTGGGGTTCGAACTCACGGCGGTGTTATCGTATTGGGTTATCTCTTAAAGTAACTACAGTGCAACCTCTTCAAAACTGTGAACACCGTTTGGGAATAGCAAAATTATATATTGCTGTTGAGAGTTTGTACCTCTAGAGAGGTTTTAAAAATTCATAGTTGATTCATTGGGAATTTAAAAGATCATGCTGTTGTTGAAGGAAGGTTGTTGCTCAATAGATGGCCGCTCTGGAGAGGTTGTACTGTATATTTATTCTTGATTTGGCGGTGAGGGGCTAGTGATTACAAGTCAGAGACCATATGTAACCACTCGACTACGGAGGTCCATCTGTGTATTTTAAAATTTAGTGAACTACATTCATACTTAAACATTATCACACAGTTCTTAATATTGTAGCAGAAGTTGGCTGTAATGACGAGGTCGTAGCTGTGGTTCAGTATTCAGTGTGCTGGACTTGTTACCCGGTGATCCATGTTGGTATCACGGTCGTGGCAGGTCGATCCCTACTATGAAAGATTTGACAAAAATGCCCATTTTCTTCAATATGTGGTGAAGGTGTCAGCTCATTGTGGGTGGGTAAGCTAGAACTGATTAGAATACAGTCCAGGTGAACTGGTAAGGTGAAAGGGTCACCGTACAGAACTGAAATATCGTTAAACCCTCTGAAACACTGTAATTGCGAAAGTGCGTATTTTTTTAAATTTTCTATGTTGTCTCCCTTTAATGAAGGAATCTTGTGCTGGATTAGCTCCCCTTCGGTTTACGGGAAACCCCGATGTTATTTATAAATATATCGGCAAAGTTAAAAATAGAGTGATGTCATTGAAACAAGTTTGAACGAGAGCAGACGATTGCTCAAGACCGTATATAAAGAACGCCGATAGTCGGTAGTTTATCAGTCGATATATGTACACTCATAGTATCTAGACCGGTATAATAAATATACATTGATACACTTATATTAAGGTAGGTTAAGTTTAATTCATATATTCTTAAAGGATTAAATTACATAGGATGTATTTTAAATATTTTTGCATTTTATACAGCAGGAAAATTAACAAAACAAGAAATAGTTAAAGTTACTGAGATTCTATTAAGATTATACTTCATGTATATAAATTACAGTTTACTGAAGGCGCCTGACGATATCGTAATATCGTTCTATAGAAATATATCTGCGTTTTTCTCAACACTGTGCTGATCATGTAAATATATTTATTGATAAGACGGGTATATATAATGTCGTTTCTCAATTTACAAAGGGCACGGAATAAGACCGTTTAAAATATGTCAACCATTAAAGCATATGCATGTACTTGTATATTAATATTGAAAACAATTTCTACTTTTTAGCATTAAGAACACCGTCGATCAGCATGGAACCTGTCCCTGGAACGTCAGCACCAATGCTGCCACCTGGCGGATTGTTTGAAATGGCAGTCTCCTTTGACACGACTGGGTCAATGTCAAGGGTTATTGATGAAGTGAAAGGACGTCTTCAAGACATGATACAACGTCTACAAGCTGACATCCCTGGAATACGTTTTGGTGTCATTGCACATGGTGATTATTGTGATAAAGATGTGTTTTATTTGGAGAAACATATTGATCTGACAACCAATATTGTCGAGCTAACAGATTTTGTGAAAGATGTTGAAGGTACTGGTGGTGGTGATCCTGAAGAATGCTATGAGTACGCTCTACGTCTTACAAGAGAGCTCAGCTGGACTCCCGGGTCCAGAAAAGCCCTGGTAATGATTGGTGATTCCATCCCACACGAACCAGATTATGATTTAAACACAGATGATATTGACTGGAAGAAAGAAACTGCAGAACTTGCAAAACAGGTTTGTTTGATAAATTTATAAGATCTTTGTTTATTTTTTCTTTAATTAATTTTCAATTTATTCCAATATGATGATCTTAACATTTAGACATGACATTTTATCTATTAGACCAACCAAATATCCATGCATCTTCAACATTTGAAATAAGATTAGTGCATGCAACTGTCTAATGAAATTCTTATATTAGCGTATTTCTAATTTTAATCCATCATTTGAATTTTAGGGTGTCAAGATATATGGAGTACAAGCATTTGAAGACGAGAAATCCACAGCTTTCTTCCAAGAAATGGCTTTAGCTACGCAAGGCGAACATATCAAACTTGGAGATTTTTCGAACATTTGTGACTTCATAATGGCAATCTGCTACAGGGAAGTTGGTGATGTTCTTCTGGATGTAAGTACTAGTATCTATAAATATTAATACATTTCTAATGAAATTTATCACTCGTTATCCCAATTGTTCTCTACGGTGGCTTAGTTTGATTTGTGCGATAAAATTAAATCTTCTGATAACAGTTTGATAATAACGTTTCAATGTTTAAGTATCGTGATACAAACTTTCATTATAAAAACATTTTATCTGCTTGATTTGTATATTGTAATTACATTTAGTTTAATTTGTCTTTTAGGACTATGAAGCCGAGGTGCGAGCAAGAGAGGCTAGGATGGGACTCCATAAAGATTTGGAAGGTCTGTTTGGTGTACTACGTCGTGGTGACTCATCCGCTTCGAACAAATCTAGCTTGGTCCGTGACTCATCAAATATTTCTACTTCGTCCAGTATACAACGACTTGCAAATCCTTTACGCAAACTATCTTCATTATCATCAAATACCAGTGTCGCCGCAAGAACGGCGGTCGTTAGTCCAATTGCAAAGACTCCGGCTAAGAATGCGAAAAAGCCCAAACAAGTGTCGGAACTAAGGAAAAAGCCCAAACAAGTGTCGAAACCAAGGAAACCAAAAGAGCCCAAAGTTCAGGTCTCATCAAAAGCTAAAGGAAGAAAAGGAAGTAAACAAATAGAACAGCAGTATCGCCATCAAGTGCCAGACTCAGAATTTATTCTTATGAGAAGAAATTTAGAATCAAGGTGGTCACCTTGGATACTGGCTCTAACAGGCGACAAAAACGATGTAAAAATTGGATGGAAACAAAGACACAATAAAATTGGATGGCGAAAAGAAAAGTTGTTTTTAAACAAAGCACACAAAGGAATGCAACTGTATGAAATTGCTGTGCAGAAATACAAGGGCTGTAGATACAATGTTGTACATTCCACATGGTGTACTTTACCATTTCCATGTGATAACTGGGAACAAAAAATAATTAGGACAAATCTAGGGAAACGATGTTTACAAACAGTATTGAAGAATGGTGGTAGAGTTTTTGTTCGCCGGTTCGTGAAGCGAAAACTTGGCAAAGTACAATCACAGTTGGTTAGCTCATATGACAAAGACAAATTGTACCACTACGCCTGGACGTCTGGGCTCGATAAACCCGGACGTTTAGCTTGGGCAATGGATGAATCATAAACCTTCAGTGCTTTATTTTCTATTGTCTTATACTTATTTGTAATTTATCAAATATGTGGATTTTATTCATATGAATTTGTATTTACTTATATCAGTGATATGGAATTTCAAGTTTATAACTGTTAACGATTTATCATTGAAGTAGACCGAATCATATCTTTTATGCCATGTAGTATTGTGCAATTCATGTCTTATCATGCATTTGTTATTTATACATTATTTATCATGTTTATTTTGTTGTTTTAACAATAAATAGTACATACAAAAACATGTTATGTCTTGATTTTCAGAAAGGCCTATACTCATGAATGATCAAAATCAGATACAAATTATCACTAAAAGTCAAATCGATGAGTGCCATGGATGTAAATAACTTTCTTCTCACATTTGCATGATGAATGTAATTAATTCATTATATGGAACAATTCATATAATAATAATAATTCATTATATGGAACAGTTTATAAACCTTGGAGTCATAAATCTGACAGAATGCACGGGACATTCTGAAAGTCCTGTTGAATTGTTGATCATAACTATGAGTTTGAGTCTATATATGCTATACTAAGTAAATAAACAACATTATAATTATATGGAAGCGTTTATCAAACAAGTGAGTTTATTTCGGCGAATATTTAACGATACGTGAATAAACATACACTTTTTTATATTAATCATTATACAAGCGAACATGAACTATATTTATAACAGTTTCTTAGGGTCCTAACTCCTAAAAGCATTATAAAAAAATGGGCGGACTGAATTTGGATATGTTTAAATGTTTTAGAAAATGATTTTCAATGAGCTTTCTTACAATGGGTTATTTTTCCTCAAATTTACACAGCTAGGAGTCCATGGGAGTAACCCAATTTTCAAAGATAATAAAGAATTAAGTGTCAATTTCAATGAAAACACATGGCAAAAGATGCTACAGCACAGTATCAAAATAATTTAATAATTTGATGAAGAAAAATATTCGTCACAATGCAATATCAAATTCTACAGATACTAGTTTAACAAGGACATTTACTCTTATCAAAGTTTGAAAATGTGTTGTAAAATAAATTAAGGTATCCGAGTCAACTGTCAAAGAAATAATGATAATTGGGAAGTACTTATATTAAAGTTCTATTTACATACTTACTTAATTAGCATTAAAAATACGTCAGAAAAGTACTGTATTGGGTATATTATATCTCCTATTGGTCTGACAATTTTATACCTGATTCTTCAGAAGCAAAAAATAACTATGATTCATTCTTATTACTGTATACATACATGTACTTATTTATTATTGTAACAGAACTAAGCATATACCCACATACACACATCATCTCTTTGCAGAAGTCTCCTTCTACATGTATACATTTTTAACATTGCACTGGTCTATACAAAGCAATTTTGGATTGTGAGAGGCTAATTCTAGATTTTGTTTGACAACTAACGAGGAAGAGAATCAGATATAGCCCCTTTTTAATTACCAATATAGCCGAAGCCCTCTATCCCGGCTCCAATGGCCCAGTACCACAAAAACAAAAAAGTACCACATGATGAGGCATTCGATATTATTATAACTATATGTACAAGTGTTGTATTTGTGGACATGTATTTTATCCTTCACAGAAGCTATTCTTTCATATTAGTATATTTAACAGATTCTTGTTAATTACCTATTTCTATTTTTCACACGAAGCTATAATTACGAAACAGACTAAAATTATGAATGGCTTAATTCGTTTTTGGAATTTGATAATTCCTTTGCTATCATTGACTTACAAAAATGCCGTGAGCTCCATAACTGTCATGGTTTCCGTTCCCACTCTCACTCTATTGTGTGCTGTAAGATTGGGGACGGAAACCAACTAGTTTAGCATAAAATAGTTCTACTTTCGGCTTTCGTTCAGTAGGTCAGTAATTTCTCTACAGAAGTATGCATGTAATTACATTAATCTACTATTGATGTATGTCTTATATGTGACTTTTTGACATGATATGTAAATCAGTGTTAAGGTTTATATCCACAACGCGTATCGATCGATACTATCGGCTAGAGCTATATATAGTTGGATAAATTCTAAAAATAGAATGTGGGGTTTTCCCGTCGAAGTGCAGAGAACAGAACGGCAGTACACATACATTTGCGAAGAAATAACAGTTATTGTGAAGTTTGCAATTATTATGTTGGTTCACAGTGTGTGAAGGGTATTTTGATTTTAAGACAGAAGGATCGTAATGGAACGTATATTCCGTAGCGAGATCGGCATCGTTTCCGAATAGCTATATTTTTTAACAATAAACTTTTACTTCCACTTCAAAACCTGTCATATAGTCCAACATCATGATATTAAGTTTGAATATAATTCACATACCAATTGCATATATTTTCTGAAAAAATCTTAAACCACGATTAATCAATCGATAGTGGTTTATGTCAGTTTTGTTCCAAGTTTGGAACTGTAAAAACATGTAAAATCGAAAAACTCTTCAAAACCAAATTATCACTAAAAGAATTAAATAGGTCGATTTTAATTCGTTACTAACACTGTAGTGTGCATTTAAAGTGATATGTGGTCATAATCAAGATATATTATTAAAATGGAGCGTTTTGAGGAGCTTTTCGGTATGTATTAAATCAGTAAATACGACAGCAACAATGCTTATTTTGGTACCGATGGATTCGAAAAATATAGGCTGGATAATGGGCTACATAAAAAACTCGAAACATCTGATAACTTAGATAACCATCATGCGAGGTTGATGGAATTTAGCACATGAATATCAGAATATATTGAGATGGTGTATGTTAATTCCTAAGCATGAATATCCATCAACTGTACAGTTCCTAATTTAGGATTTCTCCTAACAGTCATTGAATTTGTTGTGTTGCCAGCAACACCAGTGACTTGTCTCATATGAAAAAATCAAATTCCGACAGTACTTTCAGTACTTTGATTTAAGTTGTATAGACTGATACCCCTTGACTGTAGTATGGAACGGGAACCACTTTAAGAACTGTGCATGTTGGATTAGCTTCCCTTCACTTAACGTTATAAATATTTCAGCGAAGTTAAAAATAGAGTGATGTCATTACGAGAGCAGACGATTGATCAAGACTGTACATAAAGAACGCCGATAGCTGATTTAATATCAGTTGAAAACGGTGGAAATACGAATTGTAGACCGGATTATACTACATTGTATATACACATTTACTTACATTAGGGTATGTTAAGTTTTATTAATATATTCTTAAAGATTATTCTATTACAAATTAAATTACAAACGATGTATTTCTAATAGTTCTTGCTTTTATACGCTAGGAAAATAAATCGTTAAGAACTATATTGTGTACATGTATATGGCTATTGGAACTCTTCACAGACAACAATAATTGTTCATGTATCTAACATTACAGTCCCGACGCTGTCTAACTTTGAACACGTTATATCGTTCTACTGTAATGATTTTGATTAGTGCCCTGATCGCCTATGTTAATATTGATTATACAGATAGTATGTCGTTTCTCAATATAAACAGGGCATGGCTTAATACCTCTTAAAAATCTTCTAATAAACCTTTATATAGCACATTCGCTTATTAATATTGAATATAACTTCTACATTTTAGCATTAAGAACACCGTCGATCAGCATGGAACCTGTCCCTGGAATGTCGGCTCCAATGCTGCCACCTGGTGGATTGTTTGAAATGGCAGTCTCCTTTGACACGACGGGGTCAATGTCAAGGGTTATTGATGAAGTGAAAGGACGTCTTCAAGACATGATACAACGTCTACAAGCTGACATCCCTGGAATACGCTTTGGTGTCATTGCACATGGTGATTATTGTGATAAAGATGTGTTTTATTTGGAGAAACATATTGATCTGACAACCAATATTGTCGAGCTTACAGATTTTGTGAAAGATGTTGAAGGTACTGGTGGTGGTGATCCTGAAGAATGCTATGAGTACGCTCTACGTCTTACAAGAGAGCTCAGCTGGACTCCCGGGTCCAGGAAAGCCCTGGTAATGATTGGTGATTCCATCCCACACGAACCAGATTATGATTTAAACACAGATGATATTGACTGGAAGAAAGAAACTGCAGAACTTGCAAAACAGGTCTGTTTGATAAATTTATGGGATCTTTGTTTATTTTTTCTTTAATTAATTTTCAATTTATTCCAATATGGTGATCTTAACATTTAGACATGACGTTTTATCTTTTTAGACCAACCAAATATCCATGCATCTTCAACATTTGAAATAAAATTTGTGCATGTAACTGTCTAATGAAATTCTTATATATTATACAGACATTACGTAACGTATTTGAAGTTTAGGGTGTCAAGATATATGGAGTACAAGCATTTGAAGACGAGAAATCCACAGCTTTCTTCCAAGAAATGGCTTTAGCTACGCAAGGCGAACATATCAAACTTGGAGATTTTTCGAACATTTGTGACTTCATAATGGCAATCTGCTACAGAGAAGTTGGTGATGTCTTTCTGGATGTAAGTACTAGTATTTATAAATATCAATAAATTTCTAATGAAATTTATCACTCATTGTCACAATTGTTCTCTTTGGTGGCTTAGCTCGATTTGTGCGATGAATTTCATCTTCTGATAACAGTTTGATTAATAAGTTTCAATGTTTAAGTATCGTAATGCAAAATCTAATTATAAAATTGTACCTATTTTGTTTGTATACGGTAATTGCATTTAGTTTAATTTGTCTTTTAGGACTATGAAGCCGAGGTGCGAGCAAGAGAGGCTACGATGGGACTCCATAAAGATTTGGAAGGTCTGTTTGGTGTACTACGTCGTGGTGACTCTAACGCTTCAAACAAAACTACCTTGATCCGTGACTCATCAAATATTTCTACTGCGTCTAGTATACAACGACTTGCAAAACCTGTACGTAAACTGTCTTCATTATCATCAAATATTTCTACTGCGTCTAGTATACAACGACTTGCAAAACCTGTACGTAAACTGTCTTCATTATCATCAAATATTTCTACTTCGTCTAGTATAGGACGACTTGTAAAACCTGTACGTAAACTGTCTTCATTAACATCAAATATCAGTGTCGTCGCCGCTAGAACGGCAATCATTTGTCCTATTGCAAAGACTCTGGCTAAGAATGCGAAAAAGCCTAAACAAGTGTCGAAATCAAGAAAACCAAAGGAGCTCAAAGTTCAGGTTTCATCAAAAGCTAAAGGAAGAAAAGGAAGTAAACAAATAGAACAGCAGTATCGCCATCAAGTGCCAGACTCAGAATTTATTCTAATGAGAAGACATTTAGAATCAAGGTGGTCACCTTGGATACTGGCGCTAACAGGCGACAAAAACGATGTAAAAAATGGATGGAAACAAAGACACAATAAAATTGGATGGCGAAAAGAAAAGTTGTTTTCAAACAAAGCACACAAAGGAATGCAACTGTATGAAATTGCTGTGCAGAAATACAAGGGCTGTAGATACAATGTTGTACATTCCACATGGTGTACTGTTCCATTTCCATGTGATAACTGGGAACGAAAGTTAATTAAGACAAATCTAGGAAAACGATGTTTACAAACAGTATTGAAGAATGGTGGTAGAGTTTTGTTCGCCGTTTCGTGAAGCGAAAACTTGGCAAAGTACAATCACAGTTGGTTAGCTCATATGACAATGACAAATTGTACCACTACGCCTGGACGTCTGGGCTCGATAAACCCGGACGTTTAGCTTGGGCAATGGATGAATCATAAACCTTCAGTGCTTTTTCTATTATGTTATACTTATTTGTAATTTATCAAATATGTGGATTTTATTCATATGAATTTGTATCTACTTATATAAAGGGGAAATCACAATAATATGATTTTATCTTTGTTCTATAGATGCCAATTATGAAAATGATCATTCATTTTCACACTGGTTTACAAACTTTTACCATGTAAAAAATTGACACTTAAGTAAAAAAGAAAATCTTAAGATGCTTTGTGAATACGGACCCTGAGCGACGACCTCTCAACATCAACATAATTTTGCTACTCCTAGAGGGTGTTGCTTTGAAGAGGTCACGCTGTCCTTGTAACAGTATCAGTAGAAGATAAATAACACATAACTATAAGAACAAAAATGTCGTTTCTGTTAAATAGTATTTACAATGTAGGTAAATTGTTAAAGGGACATAAACTGGTCTAAAGCTTGTTTGAATGATTAATGGGCAAAACTCGGGAGGTTTAAGTCTATTTTAGTGCTTACATCCCTTTTGCAGGCTTGTGAGGGGAAAATTCAGTAGGTCTATATAGGTAGATATAAACTCATGTGAGAATATAAACCGACATAACAATAAACAAAGTTAATGTTTAGCTTATGTACACTAGCTGCTTGTATACAAGCACAAGTTATATATACTTGTAATACTGACCAAATACAATGACACTGTATCACACAAACAGAAATAAACTCGAAGATGAATACGTTAATGGAAAAGACCCTTTCAAATATTGAAAATCAAGAAATAGAGTATTTAGGTCATTTCAAGGGCAGATCTCTCAATCATAGATCTCTAATACTATATTTTGCTTTTGGTTTAAGTTTTTAGCTCACCTGATGAATCAGGTGAGCTTTTAGGATCGTTGAATGTCCGGCGTCCGTCGTTCGTCCACAATTAGTTTATTTACACTCTAGCATCTGCAGGTCTTAACGAATCGTGATTAAACTCACAATGTATATGGCCACAATGTCTCGGCTAAGTTCGATTATGGGCAAAATCGGGCAATAACTAGAGTTATGGGCCCTTGAATTACAAAATTTGCTATATTTAGCTTGTTTACACTCTAGCGCCTTCTTTTATTCACCAATCCTAATAATATTTTCAGTAAATGTGTATAACCAAAATATCTTGGACAAGTTTGATTATGGGCGGATTCGGACCAGAACTCCAAGAGTTATGGGCCCTTGACTTAGAAAATTTGCTATACTTTAGCTTGTTTACACTCTATAGCTAGCGCCTTCATATATTCACCGATCCTAATCATGTTTACAATGAATGTTTATGACCTTACGGTATTGGACAAGTTCAGTTATGGATGGAACCGGACCAGAACTTCAAGAGTTATGGGCCCTTGGATTAGAAAATTTGCTACGTTTTAGCTTGTTTAACAGTATTATACCTTCTCAAAATCTACATAAAAATGGGTTATACGAGTTTGAAACTATATTATCTGTTCGTTAATTATTTTGACTTTGTTCTCAGGTGAGCGATTAAGGGCCATCTTGCCCCTCTAGTTCATTTTATTCTTCGTCTTTGTCTAAATAAAACATTGCATGCAATTCCACTGAACATTTGTATTACCTTTTTCATTTGAAGTTAAAAGACTGAAAATTCTTCAAAACTATGCCATTTTTTTATTAATTGGCATTGGTTTAGGCAAAGAAGAAAAAATTAAACAAACCTCTCTTGATCAATTCATAAAATTTTACACGATGACTTGAAAAGAAGTCGCCTAAATAAAGGGGAAAAATAAGGCATTGTTTACCTTCATTGTCAATTATCTGCACTTGAAATGGCATAAAATAAGCCAAACAAATCACATTCAAGGGCAGATAACTCAAAAACGAGAAACGTGACCCTCATTTTTCGCTTAAAATGTTTCTATTATCATATGCTATGATCACACAAAGTTTTAAAACATTCTGTTCTGCAGGAAATGTCCTTTATAAAGTTATATTTTTTACGTTACATTAAAGTCATTGGTACTAATATAATTAGATATTTTAATATTTTCTATCCAATTAAAACTCACCGATATCCAATTGTAGTTCACTACGTCATTGAGCACCTGCTAATGGATACACATCGTACACTTCTTTCAATAATATCTCCTCGACTCAAAATTAGATTTAATTATTTCCGCATGAAATCGTCAATTTGATATAAAATGATATCGCGCACCAAGGATTTACTGTTGCATATTATGTTTTCGTGAAAATGGTTTGCAGTAAGTCTCTTTAGTAAAGGCCTGAAATGGGATAAGTTTTTACTTGTGCGTGATACGTTCCTTATTTTCTCATTTTTTTACGCACCAGGGAATAAACCGAATGTATATATGGTAACATATTCTAGTTTGTTTTAGAATATTTAGCTTCAAAAGTCAGTATTACTCAGGTTTAGTAGTATAAAAAGAAAATGGTATACCCTGACTCAATTTAAGAAATGATACCATCCGTACCCAGAATATTCAACGATTTCTTTTGGAGTATATTATGTTCACATAATCTTGTAATGATATTTTGTTTGCGTAATTCCATTTTAGATAAAATGATTTAATGTATGCCTTTATACGACTTGCAATAAAGATATTTTATGATAAGGTATGTTTTATACACATCATTTAAGAAATGTTGCATGGTCACGCAACATTTGACAATGGTAACCCTTATGAAAATAGAAATATGGCGGCTAGCAAGCTGCTAACTAGTCGCTACTTTATTTGATAGCAAAAACTAGTATAGCAGGAAGGTAGCAGGTGGTAGCGAGTATCTTCTATGTACCTGCTACCTAGCCGCTACTAGAGGCAACTTCTGTTTTAGATAGCAGGAATCTGCTAGTATAGACAGGAGAAATACAGAAATAATTAAATCTAATTTTGAGTAGTATGTATATACCTATAAAACATATGAACACAAAACTAACTGTTATGGTCAGATTTATTGAAACAATAACATACATTGTAACATTAAGGAGATTTTATTACCTTTTAAACAAAACATGTATGTACGTAACACACAAGCTTCCCTAAAACAATTTCATTTTGATTTGTTAAAAGTTCTATAAATTGTCCCATGAAGTGATAAAAAGGTAAGTAATCATTGCTAAACCAATCTAAAACTGCCTTAAAATGAAAAATAATACAAAATGTATGATAAAACAGAACAATTTAAATGGGGACTTTGATATACCATAATACTGTATTTTTATTTACTTTCGTTGGGCTCAATTTTCGTGGTTTTTATAAAATGGCTATTTCGTGGGGACATTATTAAAATTTAAAAAAATGCCTTACCTCTGCATTTAAATTCGTGGGGATTTGATTTCGTAGATGAGTCGACCCACGAAATCCATGCAATTAAATCCCCAACGAAAATTAATGATTTCCACAGTATGAATGAAGCGTTTAAAAGATAATATATCACCCCGGATCTGATCAGAGAGGAGCTCAGTAGCATTGATCACATATACTTATGTTGAAGATATTCGTACATGATTTCAAAAGTTAAAAAGACCATATAGAACTTAAATTGCCTCATAATTATATTAAAATACTCATGAATACTACGTAATTAAATCATCGCATCGAACTTGGGGCATATAGTATGAACTGGACATGCACGTTCTTTATGCATCAACAAAAGTGGCTTGTTCTCTCACTAACAAATGTGGAGTTCTTCTAATTCAGTGTTCCCACCTTCTTGGGCATTAATACTCTCTTTTTGTACTGTGAAACATTAAAGTCTAAGTAGCCGGCGTATTCAAGATAAGCTCGTTGTTGGAGCAATTTCTTCAACATGTACACAACATCCGGGTATTTCTCAATAAAAAACTTATTGGCAAATAACATGTCACTTTTTGCCAGTAATGGAAAATGTTCACTGTTTAAGATAAATATGTTTCTCTTAATCGAAGAATCCTTACTTTCTGACCGGTTCTGTACGGCCCAAAGCTTATACCGAATCTTTATTCCTCGACTGTTGTGTGTTGATCTAGTCGTAGCTAAAACATAAGATATCTTTATTTGAAGATAGTAGTGTTTCTTAAATGATACAATTCATGAAAGCAATGATATGGTTGAAAGATCTGACAAATGGTTGATTATATTTACACGCAAAGTTCTAAACGTTTCATATTATAACTACTTCAGAAACTGTTCAACCAACGAACGTTAAATGAAAGCACTGAATGTACTGATGGGAAGGCTTTGTATAGAAATGTTGATAAAATAATATCAGGACATAACTGTATATGTTATCATGTGAATATTTGTGGACTTTTAACCATGCCAATTTGTTAGGACTTGCATAATATCAGTATTTTAGTACTGTACATGATGTCAATATTTTAGGACTGTGCATCATGCCAACATTTGATGACTGTTCATCACTATATAATGATACAATGATGAGTACAAATATTGTAAAAAGGATAAAATCTGTCAAATTTCGCCTCAATTTGGATTTTTATGTTGAATTCTTAAAAGGTATTCACCATTTACAGTACCAGGTGCGTTGATTTGTCTATTACAATGTAACGTTGAGAACACGTGCTCGTCAGGTATTGGTAAAAACTTCAACCAAGTAATGACCTTCTTAGCCGTCTCATTGTGCAGCAAGAATTCTACGAAACTTCGTGTGAGTGCTACGTGTGTTGGTCCTTTGTATAATTTCAACCCAGGGTGTGGTCTTGTTGCTCCGTTAAAACGTCCAGAAATGTCACTGTAAATGCATAAATAAATTCATAACATCTTAGGTACAAAATAAATGATAGTAAGGCACAGCTGCATGTAGTCCCCTTAAAAAAACATGTACCACAATATTTGACATTTCTTTGTACATAATGAATGTGAGTCGAAATTTTAAACCCCTGTCACACTAGGGCCGCGTTCTTACGTCGATCCCATGGCGTCTAAGAAAAAACGCAGAATGCCGTGGTGCGCGCTTTGAGTCATAGGTAACTTGGTCGTGAATAGATTATCAACAAATAATTACATATACAATTATAATTTTTACATAAAAACACTATTTATTGATATGTTAACAATATATAAAAATATATTTCAACGAAAATTCTCTGGACGATCACTGAGGTGACTTTTGTTTTTCAATTTATCAAGGATTCCGGCGTAAACACTTTATTGTGACATCGATGACTCTAGAGAAATCCCAGTGTATTTTGTAACGTTCGTTTTCATTGGCCGGGAACCAAATACTTGTGAATGCGTCATTTCGCCTGGGAGAAAATCCTTTTGAAATCGGCCGATGAAAATCGTTGTCACAAACTGGGTAGCACGCGCGTCATATGAACCAAAATGGAGTCTATCGGGGCCGAAAATTTGTTTACTGCTTAAACATTCACATGTAACGAATTTACCAATTGCCATCGGGGTAAATGTGTTCCAACAGTTGTGTTCTCTAAGTGTACCTGTTCATTATGTTTGTACACAAAGGTTTAAGACTAAATATTATCTATTTTATGTAAATGTAGTGGATGTCAAAATCACCTCAGTGATCGTCCCGAAGCAACGATTTACATTTTGTGGCATAACTCGTGAACTATGCTACGGATTTTTTCTGGGATTTTTTGCATAACAATATGTTTTATGAATATAATCGATAGCTGGAAATATATTTAGCCAAAAAAATGATGCTTAAAAAATCTTGGGATTTTCGTTAAAATATACCTTGTAAACATATTAATAAATAATGATTTTAGAAGATTGTACGGCATTCTCTGATATGTCTACCGCGCTTAAAAGAATGTCTCCAACACGCCACCAGCGCCATGAGAACGCAGACAATCGCTAACACGAACTCCGTAAGAACTTATAAACTGGCTTGGAAGTTAACCTGTGCATAAACAAAAGACTGGCGAAAGCAAAATGGACAATTATCTTTCAGTTAGTTTTATAAACTCTAAAAATAGATTCCCTAGAACATGAAGTGACCAAAAGGATTCTGTCAATTTCATTCAGTCAATAACAACTATCATTCAAGTGCAGGAACATTTATTTGTTTGTATTAATTATTTTTTGCCTAAGTGTTATTGTTTGTTGTTATTTATTGCGTATTTAATTTTATATGTTGCGTATTTGTTGTGCAGTTTTATTGTGCATTTATTGTGCATTTTTTATTGTGTATTTGTTGTTATTTATTACGTATTTGTTGTGTACTTTGTCGCGTATTTGTTGTTATTTGTTGCGTATTTGTTGTTATTTGGTGCATATTTGTTGTTATTCATTGCGTATTAATTGTTATTTGTTGTCATTTATTGCGTATTTGTTGTGTACTTTGTCGCGTATTTGTTGTTATTTGTTGCGTATTTGTTGTTATTTGGTGTATATTTGTTGTTATTCATTGCGTATTTGTTGTTATTTGTTGTCATTTATTGTGTATTTGTTGCGTATTTGGTGTGTACATAGTTGAAAATTTGTTGTATATTTTGTTGTGTATTTGTTGTTATTTACTGCGTATTTGTTGTCATTTATTGCGTATTAATTGTTATTTGTTGTCATTTATTGCGTATTTGATGTTATTTGTTGCGTATTTGGTGTGTATTTGGCGTTATTTATTTTTTGGGTTTTTTCGATTTTCTCCACCATTGCATCTTTTGATAACCTTTTTCTTCTGGTTCTAATTTATTTCAACTGTTGTTTGTTGTTCAAAGTGTTAAATGTGTGTATTGCAAATGAAATGATATGAAGACCCAATTGTCATTCTTGTTAAAATAGTTTTACACAGCTGTCAGTACTAACATTATTTTTGTCGTATATAAACTGATTTAAAAAAACAACAAAACAAAATAATGCTTGACTAGACAGGTAAAATATTACTTGCGAGAGCTAGAAGAAGGCAGCAGTGTTCATAAACTATGCATTATTAAAACAGTTTTACATACATTACGTAAAGATTATATACATTTAATCTAAAACATAGCAAAAGCCTCACTTAGGCTAGTAAACATATTCTTTAGAAAATATATTTTGAATCTCCGTGTCATTCACCAATCAGGTTTATAAATAAATGTGCCCCGTTCATCAGTTTTCGTTCAGACACGCTCAGAAAAAAAAACAGAGATTTGTACTCAAATGCTGGACCTCATTCCTGATATGAATTTATTAAGACAATGATTTTAACATAGATAAACTATAAAAACTTTACATTGTATGAGATAAATATGAACTTTCATAATATAATACAAAATACAACCAAGAACCTAAAGGTATTTTTTTAACATTCGAAAAGCCAATCAAAAGTTAAGTGCCATACTGGCGTTATATTATAATAATTATGTGTTCATCCTTACGGATCGATGCGTCAAGTGGATCACATAAATATATTAAAAGAAATATTCTGTAAAATTGAACTTGATCACTCTAAGAAATAAATGGTATCCATCATTTTGAATGATTCGTCGGCGGTGAGTGATTACAAATTTGATTTTCTTTCGATAAAATCACGAAGGAATAAAGAAACTTACTTTGTAGCTAATGAAAACAAACCTAGGTTACATCGATGGCGAGAGATACTTTTTGTAAGTTGAAGGGCTTGTTGCTCCAGTTCAGAGCAATATATGGATATAAGAGTGTATGGTGGCTAAAGAGAAATTATTTCTGCGTCGAATAAGACCAGGCTTTTAAAAACTTTTCAGAATTGTTACAACAGGACATTGATGAACATAACCGGTGTGATTTCGGAGCCCAGGAGTTCTATACCTTTATAATTTATGTATGGTGAAAAAAAAACACTTTTTTAAAAACTTTATTTTGCTGTTATCACACGCCGGTAGCCTGTGTTGCGAAGCTAATAAAAAATCTTACTAAGGTCTGCAAAATACTTCATTTCGGCCGTCAAGACTAGCGAGTATTCTTGCCAACTCATAGTTCGTCCGTAATGGGAACTCTTGACCAGTGAGATTAATGTAGTATTTCCAGTTTCTAGATTTCGCCAGTAGGTCTTCCATACAAGACATTTCGGCTTCAACAATCGAAAAGTGTCCCCACTGAATAACATGCAGTTTCCTAGCAACAAATACGTTTTCATGACAACGAGCAAGCTTGTAAACACTATCTTTATAAGATTGTGAAGATTTATTATCCACATGAATGCAGTATATGTTGTGTGGCTTATAAATACTATCCAGTAGTAACTCCAACATTTTATAGTCCTTATAAACTAGGATGCTAAAAGCTATTGGCATATCAAACTCTTCCTTAGTCACCATTAATGTAACAGACTGTTGTTGCCATGATTGTAAAGATTCATTCTGGAATGAAAACAACAACATTTATTTGTATGATCTGGTTCTAATTTATCGATGAATACCGGTTTAAGAAAAGTCTTATAAGTCATGACATGGCAACCAGACTTCACAGACTTCTAAGATACAAGATACAAGATACAAATTTTTATTTACAGTCGGTTGACATATAACAGAATAACATTAGCTATGTATAGCTATTGACCGACATAATACAGTTAAAGTGTTATATACCTGTAAAGGTTAGATGATAATATTGGTATATTTCAACCTATAACAAAACCTGTAGTAAAGAAAGACACATAAAGACAATAAATAGAATCACAACATTATTTAACTACATCATATGCATGTAAAAAATCATCACAAGTTATAGTTGAAGGGAAACATGAAAAGACATATAAGTAAACATAGGAATTTAAACGAGTTTAATAATACCTTATTAAAACCGTGTTTAAAAGCTGTGAAGGGGTTGCTGATCTTGACTTCCGTCTAAGAACTGCCATAAGAATAATGCAAATAAGACTCTGACAAGAAGAAAACAAGCACAAAAGTGCGACTGCTAAGATGGGGTTTAAAAACAATTATCACCCCAAATCAGATTTGGGAGGAACTGATCAGCAACCCTCTCACAGACAAGATACATGGTACAAATATTTATTTATATTGTAGGATCATTATATAACAATACACATTAGCTATGTACAGCTATATCGACAATGCATTATGGTATTAAAATTAAGTAATACATAGAACATTGACATACAGTGTAAGCATACATATAACATGGTCATAAAGAAAAGAAAATATAAGTTTTACATAGATATTTAAGCTTTATATATAAGGATAAAAATAAGCATGGAAAGCAAGGCAACGATTCTAGGTAGCATATACAATATTAGCAAAGCAGATTAAAGTTTAAAGTAGATAATTCTGAGTAGAAGAAACAACAGCGTTAAAATTCACATTTTGTTAGCTTCGTAACAGGCTGAACATGTACAGTTCTTTCCACTCCATGAGGCAACCAAGCTCCGGAAGTTGCTAAAATTAGTTTCGTCTCTAAAATGTTGAGGGAGTTCATTCCAGAGCTTAGCTGCCCCGAAGCGAAAAAATTTAAGGCCATGAGTGGATGTTCTTACCTGTGGTATAGTTACAGTATTTGTGTATCTAAAAAAATAAGAATTTTGTTTAATAGTTAAAAGGTCATGAAGATACATTGGGGACTGTTTGTGTAGGATTTTAAAACTTTCAAGGGCCATAGTTCGCAGCCGTCTGATTTTCAGAGATGGTAATTTTGATTTTTGTAAAAGAGCTTCATAATTCGATTTATAGTCACTGTAAATAAACCTCAAGGCTCTTTTTTGTATGTTTTCTATTTTTTTGGTATTAATTTCACCACAGAAATGCCACGTTAAAGGGCAATAGTTAAAATTTGATAAGATAAAAGAGTAATAGATACTAAGTTTACCGAGCTTGCATAAATATTTTCCAATTCTTTTTAATACATTTAAATGTCTTGATGCCTTTCTGCAGGTATCAGTAATATGCTTGTCAAAGTTAAGTTTAAAATCTATTGTTACTCCTAAAAGTTTTACATCATTTTCACATGGGATATTAAAGTTGCCTAAGTTTAAATTTAAATCCCAGTTTTTAGTTTTCTTTCCGATAGCTATTGCTTGGAATTTGTCAGGATTTGCCTGCATTTTATTTTTTCAAACCATTTAATGAGGGATTGGCTGTCTGATTTAAGATTATGTTTTACAGTTTCAAGTGAATGGTGTACCCTGGATAATACATTGTCGTGAGCATAATTATATAAATCACAATTTTGAACAAAATTAAAAATATCATTGATAAAAATGTTAAAAAGAACTGGTCCAAGAATCGATCCTTGAGGAACACCTTTATAGGCAGTCATAAAATTACTTTTACATTGTCCAATTTTTATGCATTGTTTTCTTTCTTTTAGATGTTGTGTACATCACTAAGACCACAATTAAAATTACACGTATCAGATATATGTGATTTATTGTTGGTAAAAATGACATCAATAAGAGAAGGACGACTATGGTGAGGAAAACAAGTGGATTTGTTAATATCATTGCTAAGATCATATGTATCACACAATTGTTTAAAAACAGAACATTTTTCTTCATCTAGCATATTAAAATTTAGGTCTCCAATCATTAAGACATTTTCATAATTGTTAAAACACTTATCTAAAATCATATCACAGTCATTAATAAATAGCTGGTTACACTGAGAGGGGTTTATACATGCCCATTATCATCCATTTGGAGTTGTTAAATCTCACCTCGACACATATTGTTTCACAGTTTGTAAGTTCGAGATTTATTTTTCTCTCGCCGGCAATATCTGATCGGAGATAGGCCACAATTCCTCCACCATGTGATTTCCTGTCGGCCTGCCATAGGTGATAGCCATCCACTGCAAATTGGGCATCTGGAAATGTTCCATCTATTTTTGTTTCTAATACAAATAGAAGATCAACATATTTGTTTATCAAAATATCTTTAAGGTGACAGAATTTGTGTCTTAGACTGTTTATATTTAAACTGGCACAAAGGAATCGTTTAGGATAGCGTTTACGTGCTTTGTATAATTCATCAAAAATATCAGTCCTTAATCCATCAGCATGTATTGTAGAATTGTTTAATGATGAACAATCATCGATAGAGCCATAAGACTAATTAAAAAAAGAATCTGTCAAATGACATTTAATACAATCTTTACATTAGATTTCAGGAATCCGAAAGAGATCTACCTACTGAAGGGTCATTTCTGTAAATATTTGTACGGATCCGTAAAATGTTATCACAATCTAGCGCAGTCTAATTTGGGGTAATTTAACAACCAAACTGGACTTTAAACAGTCTTTTTTCTTTTTTGTATTATGAAAGGTTTAACTTAATAGTATTAATTCTTAGCAAATAATTATATCTTATCTGATTTTATCAAATTTCTGCAAAATGGTGGTCCGATTTTTTCTCCTTTTTGTGGGGATTGTATAAGCTATCATGTACATACGTACAAACAGACAAACCACACAACAACACAAAGCAAAACAGCACGAACAAAGCCAAACAAAACGAATGCACAACTCATAAATCATAATAAGACGTGTCGGAACTACTTCTCTCCATATGTAGTCACTAACAACTCACAACTTATTTTTTGTCGAAAATCTATCTGAAAACATTTAAGTGGTGTCAATCAGTAGCAGATATGTGATTGAAATGTAGAATTTGCAGTTTTTTATCGTTATTCAGATAATATCGTACTCTATTTCGTGTGTTCAATGCGCACTATTTTTCTGTTTCCGCGGAGAAATCCCAGTCACGTGACCACATAGATCAGCTATTACGACTGATTACAGCGTCTTGTCAGGCCGGTGTTGGGTCAAAACGGCCCACTTCTAACACGGCCCGGTCCAATACGGCCAAGTTTTTCAGTCAAGTAACACGTGAAAGAAATTAACAGTTTTACTTTTAAAAAAACTTTTAAAAGTGTATGCTGTAAATAATATCAATATTTTGGATACTCAATACAGCCAGCCCTAAAACTCAATTTATGACTTAATACAATACACAATAATGCTACATGACATTAAAAGACAAAATCATACTATTAACAGAATTCAATGCAGGTGCCAGTCATTAAACCAAATATTGTGTACATATCGTCATTTTCTTCTATCTTGTTATTGTTGATCAGCATTCATACACCTATTTTCTTATGCATATTGACAATAAAGTTTATTCAACTTCATTTAGAACAACATTAAAGTACGGCCCGTTTTGATACAGGCTGATATGGAATTAGGCCATTTCGGTATTAAGCCATTTTCGAAGTGAGTCGTATTGACCCGCATTCGTCAGGCCTGTACGTTGGTCTCCCTGTACCCCACCCACTGGTGGTATCTGTCGGTGTTTATCGAGGTTAATTTTATAGTTTGAACATTTTATTTTCACCAACTGTCGTATTGCTCAAGTCTTCAGATTAAGCGAAAGGCGCCGTACCGGCGGACTTGTCCGATAGATAGTGTGTTGATCTGCTAAAGAATCTTCTTATCAGACCGGCTGACCGGCAAATCATTTACTTGATTGGTGTGCGCATGATTTATACCAGGGATGCTGTAATATAGCATCCCTGTTTATACTCAGTCTGACAGATTTCTTCTCGGTACGACAGAATTTTCAAACTTGACTGTCCGAATGTCCGGCAGTTTTTTTTACGAAGTGTACAGGAATGAGACTTGTTATTGCTCACGGGGACGAGACTTGTCATAAGTTGTATACATTAAAGGGGCATGCCCAGGAACTCCTGTGTCTTTTTTTCGTACACCAAAAATATATTTGTCACTTGTAAAACCAATTATTACCGAAAAGTCAAAGAATAATGTGCGTTGAAAAATGACCCTATAACGCCCGCGCCGGTATTTATAATGTCGGTTTGAATAAAAGGCTGTAAGCCTTTTATTGACGATAATGATATTTCCGATAGGTCTGAGAGTTTAACTGAGCATGTGCGCTGCCTTTCAAGCGAACATAACATGAGCAATACTTACCATTTCAGTTTGTTGACATTTTTTCCGCGATGTTTTCGGTTTTGACAGATACCGAAAGGATCGAGTTGTGAAAAAATGACGAATAATTCTGAGGCCGAAATCGGCATGTTTGGTAAATCTTGAAATGTGTATTTTGAGTAAACTAGTGGGATATTTTGTAAATATTTTACAGGGCTTTCATTAATTGATTTAGGCATTAAAATGATACCAATTTGATTGCTACTCGAGACCCTTCAGTTCCAGGGCATGCCCCTTTAATTATGTTGTAGTTTACAAAAATAAAAACAACCTGAACTGTTGAAAAAGATTAAAATTTGACACATGAATTTGCACTTTACAACAATATGATTTAAAGTTTAAACTAAAGTATTGAATGATGATGATGTCAGGACTTAGTTGGCTAGTATTTTGCCAGACCTATCTGTGTCGCTGTACCCGAACTCATACAGTAGTTTCTGATAGTGTTTACTATTAAAGTCGATATGTAGTTTATCGGGAGTATTTTCACTTATTGAAAAGTAATATTGTTTCTTACTTAATTTGCAATTGTAATGAAACATGAGACTTATTGAATATAACATAGTACATGTATTATGTGATGCACATTTCTTTGATAATATTCTGAGGTCGTGGACAAGTCTTGGTACTGGAACCCTCATTGTTTATTTATTTAAAATTCACTATCTACATTTTGACACTTAGTATTTCAAATAACCTTGTGTCTAGTACAGTATTACTTGTTACTTAGTTTAGGCTGAATAAATTTTTAGCAAGTTTTCAGATACATGTTTATTACTCATTACAGGGTTGTTTCTTTTTATTGTAGGAATATGAACAACTAACAACAGTATGTTAGTCTAAATGATACGTATTACATGATAATTTCGAACATGTGCCATCTGCGGTCAAAAACTCGGTCACCAGTTCAAATCTTAGGAAAACCTCGTTAACGCTGTAGATGTCATTGTTTTGATCGGATCTTCACCAAATCTTATCAGAATGTTTGTCTTAATGATATGTCGGACAAGTTTGATTATGGCTCATCTGGAGTATTCAACTGGGTCACTAGGTCCAATTTTATGAAAACTCTAACATTAACACTGAAGTTGTCACAGTTGTATTGGATCTTCACCAGACCTTGTAAGAATGATTTTTTAATGACATGTATGACCTATTCGAACATGAGTCATCTGGAATAAAAAACTAGGTCACCGGGTCAAATCTTAGATAACCTTGTTAACGCTTTTGATTTAATCTTCACCAATCCTTATCAGAATGTTTGTCTTATTGATATTTTGGATGAGACTGAACGTGGGTCGTCTTGGGTCAAACACTAGATCACCATGTCAAATCACAGGAAAATTGGTTCAAAACAATGTTTTAATCAGTAAACAACGAATGTCATGTGAGCGATATAGGGCCACTTTGGCACTCATGTTTTATGTGTGTGCATAACATGCAATGTAATGATTTGTTGGCACGGCCTTCAGAACATGGAGTTTTGTAAAGAAATGAATTTGTGCATGATAAGAGAAGTGTTTTCGTTACAATTATTAAATTGTTCTGGACGATGATTTATCACATGAAGTAAATTGTGTGTACCTAAGGTACATATTAAAATGTCAGTTAACACAAGTAGGTGTTGTGTTAAGTTATTTTTGTTAAAATTCATATTTATTTCCAATCATCATTGTCTAAATAATGGTACATTTTAAAAGGAAATAATAAATACTGGTACATCTTTATCTAAACTGCATGATAATTTTATCAGGTTTTACGTCCGCATGCCTTTGTGTACTGTAGCATGTCAATGTAATACTTCTCGAATAATTCCAGTTGACCAATCATTTTCGTTTGTTTATATGATAACTCCTGTCTTTAAAGGTGCTTCACCGTTTCAAGGTGACTGTAACTTTCAATGGCAATCCCCACTTCAGCACTTTCAGTGCTTTGATTTAACTTGATATTGAAGAAAGCCCTAGTTTTCAAATGAGCCATATTTTCATGTCTGTACCATGTTGTCCTTGGTTAGGCAAAGTTTGTCTTAACTTGACTGGACTCTAATGGGATTGCAGGATGAAATTAGTGTGGGGGATGTATAAAAATAAAAAACAATACTATGAGGGTGAGTTTGTGAGTGCATGTTAGTATGTACAAACGAGAAATGTGCATATATAAGGAGGAAGAGGGAGAGGACGACAAACAGTGAGAGGGTGGGGACAGGGCTCATAAATGAGATAATATAGGCATAATAATATATCCTTGGTCTACGGGATTAGGTTACGAACAAAGTTGATATAACACAGCTCAGATTAATATATATTATGCTGATCGGCCACCTATTACGTATAGTATATAGTAGAGATACCAGATTTATAAAGCACCCTTTTCATACCGTTCATACGTTCAAAGGCGCTTTGCATAATGTTGCAGCCACGAGGACATAGGTGCCTCCCCTACCAGTGCAGATACAGCATGATCTGACCAGACTGAGAGAAAGCCCCCAGAAGGGAGAGAAAGATATCAGATACAGGCATGTCCGGCGCGGGGTGCGCCTAGCTCTTATTTCGAATAGACAACCTGATTATTTTTATGTGCCAAGTGTATAGCACTGACACACAGCTTCCTGGCACCTTTAACCAGTACTTATGCAGTCCACACGGTCAGATATAGTGGAAAATACTATGAATAGAATTTCGGAAATCTTCATGGCCCAGGCCGGGAATCGAACCCGGGACCTCTGGATTGACAGCTCAGCGCGTTACCACTGAACTATCTCCGCTGTATACATGATATAATTAAGACAAGGTCCAGACTATTTAAATAACAAAAACAACTACTAGTATAACGAAACGTTATAGGTAGACAAGTATAGAAGATGCTGCTGTTCGCAGCAAAAAGATAGCGTTGCCCAAAAAAAGGAATCGAAGCAGAAGTAGTGAAGTTCCGAAATATATTAGGATGTGTTTTCTTATGTAAGTAATGGAAATAGGTATCTTCTGGGCGAGGACAATTTTAATCGCAAGGACATGATTTATATTATTTGCATAGGACCGTTATGCGATGCTATATATTAATTATGCAAGTTGGTCTTGTAGTTTCTGGCACGAAGGTTTTTGAAGATGTCATTTTTAAGTATGTTATATAGCTCCTGTGACTTATTTATGCATCATACCTGAACCAGTTATATATATAACATTTATAGAGGTCCACACAAGGAACAATATATATATTGGGTCATATTGGGTCATAATTCGCACACTAGTTCGGAGTTTTTTTCATTGTAAATTGACATATGTGTAATGTCTCCGAAATGTAGCTTTGAAATTAAAGTAGCATATATATGTAACCGAATATGCCTTTGCCAAAGAGCAAAAACTGAAACTGAACGTGAACTGAATCAAAACCATAAAGCTTGAGATTTTTCTGTATATAAACTATAAAGGCAATTTTAATGAATGAAATAGAAAGCTACAATAGGATTAAACTTTCATTTCTGGTCGTTTATCAATGTGTAAACTCCCTCAGACCTCATAACACATTGAATTTGAAATGTGTGTTATAAGGTCTGAGGGAGTTTACACTTCGATAAACGATCAGATATGAAAGTTTAATCCTTTTATTTCCAATTAAATTCAATTGTTTTATTCAATTCTTACAAATGTCGAACATGAACCGCTAAAACTCTTTAGCTGGTAAAAGTAGTTCGTCAACAATTTACAGAAACAAAAGGTTTCCGATTGAATTGAAAAGGTACGTGCTATATATTCATCGCTCCTTTGTTTACAATGAAAAAAGCGTGATTAATTTTGTCGATGATATAACAGAGCGAACAAGATCATGTACGAAAGAAATATTTTCTAAAACGAAATTAAGAAGTGCAGCTATTAAGGTAATCGGTCTGTAATGGGCACCTCCCGGAAGCAGCTTTATTACTTTTATTCCCTTTTTAGAAACTGTAAGACATATATTGATCAAACTTCACGGTCCGAATATTTAGATTTTTTTTATTTGAAGTGCCACATTCCCTCTTATCAATTTTGCCCAGATTTGAAAAACCAAGGCATATTTAGAAAAAAAATCGCATATGAAATACGTTTTTGTAGAATTGATTTTTTGTAATTGTTTACATTTTGGACCCATTCATTTAACAAAAATTACCTTTAGCAACAAATGAACATTGCTTTTAACATGTTTTTCATCTAAAATAAACGCATTTGCATAAAACAGACTCCCGTTTTCACAGAAGCAAAAATTGCACATTTGTTCAAACAACTATAACAGTGCACCTGTGTGTGTGCATTCTATAAGACTTAGATCAAAAACATCTTCAAAGATATGTAAACAAGATGTGAAAATGTAAAACACTTCCATCTAGTTGATTTTCGGCCATAACAGTTTGAATTTGATACATGACCATTTTTTTAGTTGCTGTAAACTATCTTGTATGTTTATTCATTTCTTTAAACACAAGCATACTTTCCCTATGATATCTTAGCTACATGTAGTTGATTGAGAAAAAATGTTCTATCAAGAAAAAGTACAAAAACAAATAAAATAAATAGGCGCCGATCGGGGATTGAACCCGGGATCTCTCAATTCATAAGCGAGCATCTTACTGCTGCATCATGGTAATAAATGACGTCATTTGGAATAAGACATGATTCTAAATTTAGAATTTCCACTAGAGTTTGAAATCCTTAAATTCATGTAAAAACAGTACATAAAGTTTAGCAATAGCATTTAAATTCATAACACGAGATGGCATTACGTGTCGATCTATAGCTGAATAATTTCACGTCTACATTTTATCACTTTGTTACACAAATCTATTCACTACCACCAACACTGTTCACTACTACCTCACCAGTGGCTTTCAGTTACGTGCTCCCAAACGAATTACAGGAAGCGTTGGTATATTTTTTTTTTGTATGAAGTTGCTTTTTTTTATAACGGAAATTGACTGTATATTTTTTTGAATGAGAGTATAACGTATTTACATGTTATGAATAATACTCATATAGTGACAATCATGAGTATTTGACAAATGAATAAATTCGTGTACATGTATATAGTTCACAAGCACATGGTAATATCATACTCTAAATTCACAATAATCTGCTCAAATACAACCACGTTGAACTTCAAATAGCATTTCCGATATTATGCCTCACAACAACTTATCTAGGTCAACATCACAGGGAAATGCCTGCATGATATACTTACCTAATATGAAAATAGGCTAAGCCTATGGAACGGGGAAGTCGAGTATATTGGAAAGGAACGACAACTCTATGTAGAGATTGGTCGAGCACCTTGCGTAAACAAAAAATGACGTCATTCTACTTCCTGTCAAGCGTTTATGCGCACACTTTATGCAGACGCTTTTCACAAAGTTAACCAAAGCGTTTGTATTTTTAAAATAAAGCTTCTTTTTTTTAAAACTTCGAATAGTTTGCTTTCTATTTCTTGTAAACAGATAGGAAAACATAAATATAAGTGAGTAATTATATTACGATGTAAAAAAATATTCCAACACGAGAACGAGAATTTAGTTGTTAAAAACAAAATGGCGGCCAAAATGGCGGTCTCCATTCAATGATTTAGAAATGAGATTTTCGGCGATAGGTAATACATTTGAAATTGTTTTAATTCACATTGAACCTTTTCTCACGTACGCATTGTCTATAGCCGGGCAAGGCCAAAGCCCGGGACCCGCTTCGCGGGCCCCGGTCTTTGACTTCCCCGTATTAGTTGTTACAAACAAAATGGCGGCCCCCATGATTTGGAAATGAGATTTTCGGCGATAGGTAATCACATTTGAAATTGTTTTAATTCACATTGAACCTTTTCTAACGTACGCATTGTCTATAGCCGGGCAAGGCCAAAGCCCGGGACCCGCTTCGCGGGCCCCGGTCTTTGACTTCCCCGTATCAACTATTAACAAAAGAGCAGACGACCAGATTCAGCCAAACATGACAGGTTACGCGACGAATAGACAGTCCAATGATAGAACAATCAAAATGACCGACATCACTTTTAGCCAATCAAATGATTACCCAAACTAGTGATATACACTATGCTATATATCCGCTAACAACTAGAATAAACTCATCCCCATAACTAAAATCCGTCCTGAAAAAGGTCAGTATTCCATTTCAAATATATTTAAGTAAGCTGTACGTCAATTGTATGAATGCTTTTAATGTGCATCTGTTTTCACTCGACCGTGCGTGAGAAACGACAGTGGAGAACTCTGATCGAGTAGGACATCCCCCCCCCCCGACATTTGCCCCCTAATGAAAAAATGGTCATGTGGACATTTGTCCCTCCTCCCCCAAATAGTAATGGTAGGGAGGACTTTTGCCCCCCCCCCCCGTCATGCTAATATCTAAGTGGACATTTGCCCCCCCCCATCTGCTCCCCAACGCTTATTTCTTCCCCCCCATGCTTATTTCTAAGTGGACATTGCCCCAATGCTCATTTCTAAGTGGACATTGCCTCCATGCTCATTTATAAGTGGACATTTGTCCACCATGCTTATTTCTAAGTGGACATTTCCCCCATGCTCATTTCTAAGTGGACCTTGCCCCAGTGCTTATTTCTAAGTGGACATTGCCCCATGTTTATTTCTAAGTGGACATTGCCCCATGCTTATTTCGCAGTGGACATTTGCCCCCCATGTTTATTTCTAAGTGGACATTGCCCCCCATGCTTATTTCTAAGTGGACATTGTCCCCCCATGCTTATTTCTAAGTCGACATTGTCCCCATGTTTATTTCTAAGTGGACATTGCCCCATGCTTATTTCTAAGTGGACATTTGCCCCCCCCCCTGCTTGTTTCTACGTGGACATCTGCCCCCCCCCCATGTTTATTTCTAAGTGGACATTGCCCCCATGCTTATTTCTAAGTGGACATTGTCCCCCCCATGCTTATTTCTAAGTCGACATTGTCCCCATGTTTATTTCTAAGTGGACATTGTCCCATGCTTATTTCTAAATGGACATTTGCCCACCCCCTGCTTATTTCTAAGTGGACATTGCCCCCCATGCTTATTTCTAAGTGGACATTGTCCCCATGCTTATTTCTAAGTGGACATTGTCCCAAGGCTTATTTCTAAGTGGACATTGTCCCAATGCTTATTTCTGAGTGGACATTGTCCCAATGCTTATTTCTAAGTCGACATTGTCCCAATGCTTATTTCAAAGTGGACATTGTCCCAATGCTTATTTCTGAGTCGACATTGTCCCAATGCTTATTTCAAAGTGGACATTGTCCCAATGCTTATTTCTGAGTGGACATTGTCCCAATGCTTATTTCTAAGTGGACATTGCCCCATGCTTATTTCTAAGTGGACATTGTCCCCATGCTTATTTCAAAGTGGACATTGTCCCAATGCTTATTTCTGAGTGGACATTGTCCCAATGCTTATTTCTAAGTGGACATTGCCCCATGCTTATTTCTAAGTGGACATTGTCCCAATGCTTATTTCTAAGTGGACATTGTCCCAATGCTTATTTCTAAGTGGACATTGTCCCAATGCTTATTTCTAAGTGGACATTGCCCCCATGCTTATTTCTAAGTGGACATTGCTCCATGCTTATTTCTAAGGGGACATTGTCCCAATTCTTATTTCTAAGTGGACATTGTCCCAATGCTTATTTCTGGGTGGACATTGTCCCAGTGCTTATTTCTAAGTGGACATTGTCCCAATGCTTATTTCTAAGTGGACATTGCCCCCCATGCTTATTTCTAAGTGGACATTGCCCCACGCTTATTTCTAAGTGGACATTTGCCCCCCCCCCCTGCTTGTTTCTACGTGGACATCTGCCCCCCCCCCATGTTTATTTCTAAGTGGACATTGCCCCCCATGCTTATTTCTAAGTGGACATTGTCCCCCCCATGCTTATTTCTAAGTCGACATTGTCCCCATGTTTATTTCTAAGTGGACATTGTCCCATGCTTATTTCTAAATGGACATTTGCCCACCCCCTGCTTATTTCTAAGTGGACATTGCCCCCCATGCTTATTTCTAAGTGGACATTGTCCCCATGCTTATTTCTAAGTGGACATTGTCCCAAGGCTTATTTCTAAGTGGACATTGTCCCAATGCTTATTTCTGAGTGGACATTGTCCCAATGCTTATTTCTAAGTCGACATTGTCCCAATGCTTATTTCAAAGTGGACATTGTCCCAATGCTTATTTCTGAGTCGACATTGTCCCAATGCTTATTTCAAAGTGGACATTGTCCCAATGCTTATTTCTGAGTGGACATTGTCCCAATGCTTATTTCTAAGTGGACATTGCCCCATGCTTATTTCTAAGTGGACATTGTCCCAATGCTTATTTCAAAGTGGACATTGTCCCAATGCTTATTTCTGAGTGGACATTGTCCCAATGCTTATTTCTAAGTGGACATTGCCCCATGCTTATTTCTAAGTGGACATTGTCCCAATGCTTATTTCTAAGTGGACATTGTCCCAATGCTTATTTCTAAGTGGACATTGTCCCAATGCTTATTTCTAAGTGGACATTGCCCCCATGCTTATTTCTAACTGGACATTGCTCCATGCTTATTTCTAAGGGGACATTGTCCCAATTCTTATTTCTAAGTGGACATTGTCCCAATGCTTATTTCTGGGTGGACATTGTCCCAATGCTTATTTCTAAGTGGACATTGTCCCAATGCTTATTTCTAAGTGGACATTGCCCCCCATGCTTATTTCTAAGTGGACATTGCCCCATGCTTATTTCTAAGGGGACATTGCCCCCAGGCTTATTTCTAAGTGGACATTGCCCCATGCTTATTTCTAAGGGGACATTGCCCCCAGGCTTATTTCTAAGTGGACATTGCCCCATGCTTATTTCTAAGTGGACATTGCCCCCCCCCCCCTGCTTATTTCTAAGTGGACATTGTCCCATGCTTATTTCTAAGTGGACATTGCCCCCCATGCTTATTTCTAAGTGGACATTGCCCCCCCATGCTTATTTCTAAGGGGACATTGCCCCCAGGCTTATTTCTAAGTGGACATTGCCCCATGCTTATTTCTAAGTGGACATTGCCCCCCCCCATGCTTATTTCTAAGTGGACATTGTCCCATGCTTATTTCTAAGTGGACATTGCCCCCCATGCTTATTTCTAAGTGGACATTGCCCCCCCTTGCTTATTTCTAAGGGGACATTGCCCCCCTTGCTTATTTCTAAGTGAACATTGTCCCAATGCTTATTTCTAAGGGGACATTGCCCCCCACCATGCTTATTTCTAAGTGGACATTGCCCCATGCTTATTTCTAAGGGGACATTGCCCCCCATGCTTATTTCTAAGTGGACATTGTCCCAATGCTTATTTCTAAGGGGACATTGGCCCCCACCATGCTTATTTCTAAGTGGACATTGCCCCATGCTTAATTCTAAGTGGACATTGCCCCCCCCCCCATGCTTATTTCTAAGTGGACATTGCCACATGCTTATTTCTAAGGGGACATTGGCCCCCACCATGCTTATTTCTAAGTGGACATTGCCCCATGCTTAATTCTAAGTGGACATTGCCCCCCCCCCCCCCATGCTTATTTCTAAGTGGACATTGCCACATGCTTATTTCTAAGTGGACATTGCCCCCATGCTTATTTCTAAGTGGACATTGTCCCCATGCTTATTTCTAAGGGGACATTGCCCCCCCCCCCATGTTTATTTCTAAGTGGACATTGCCCCATGCTTATTTCTAAGTGGACATTGCCCATGCTTATTTCTAAGTGGACATTGCCCCATGCTTATTTCTAAGTGGACATTGTCCCAATGCTTATTTCTAAGTGGACATTGTCCCCATGCTTATTTCTAAGGGGACATTGCCACCCCCATGTTTATTTCTAAGTGGACATTGCCCCATGCTTATTTCTAAGTGGACATTGCCCCATGCTTATTTCTAAGTGGACATTGTCCCAATGCTTATTTCTAAGTGGACATTGTCCCAATGCTTATTTCTAAGGGGACATTGCCCCCCAATGTTTATTTCTAAGTGGACATTGCCCCATGCTTATTTCTAAGTGGACATTGCCCCCCCCCCCATGCTTATTTCTAAGTGGACATTGCCCCATGCTTATTTCTAAGTGGACATTGTCCCAATGCTTATTTCTAAGGGGACATTGTCCCCCCCCCATGTTTATTTCTAAGTGGACATTGTCCCAATGTTTATTTCTAAGGGGACATTGCCCCCCCCCATGTTTATTTCTAAGTGGACATTGTCCCAATGCTTATTTCTAAGGGGACATTGCCCCCCCCCCCCCCATGTTTATTTCTAAGTGGACATTGTCCCAATGCTTATTTCTAAGGGGACATTGTCCCAATGCTTATTTCTAAGTGGACATTGTCCCAATGCTTATTTCTAAGGGGACATTGCCCCCCCCCCCATGTTTATTTCTAAGTGGACATTGTCCCATGCTTATTTCTAAGTGGACATTGCCCCCCCCATGCTTATTTCTAAGTTGACAGTTTCCCAATGCTTATTTCTAAGTGGACATAGTGTATTTTTCGTAAGTAAATACAACCTTAAATCATATTGTGATGTAGTCGGGATTAATTTCATGTCTTCAAAAATCATGTAGTTCCTTTTTATATGTTTTCCTATGCTAAGTAATAATGATATCTGTACTTGGGATTGAATGGTATGGGACTCTTTTAGGAAGGGAGACACCAAAGGAAGACCGAGGAGTGCTCGTTTAGAAGGACATATTGAATTGGTATCACAAGTTGTTGAAGTCACGCCGAGAACATCTGTAAGGAAGGTACTCAAGGTGACTGAACACGTATATAAATTTTTGACATCAAAATATTTTTTTTCAAGCGAATTTCACGAAATTACTGTAGATGATAGCTCAATTATTCTTGTTATTATTCTGGGTTTATTTTCTGACAAAATCGTTACCATGACATCATAGAATGCCAGTATTCTGAGCCACTAAGTTTCAGTGGGTACCCAACTTGAGGACGTTCCCAGTGGTGCAGTCTAAAAAAATATTTTCCGAAACATTTATCTTAATATTTTTATCATTTTAAAATGTTTTAATGTAGTAATAAAAAGCAGGGACGTCATTTATAGAATGTACACCGCATTTTCGTACGTCATCAACATGGGCGCTCAGTAACGTTCAACGGCCAATAGACAGAAAAAAACGACGGTGACACTATATTTTTATTTTTTTTAAATGTTCCCGAATGCAAGTTCTGTTGATTTCTTAAATAAAAAGGGTACCTAATCAATTTTTCTTTTTTTGTTGTTATTTTACGTTGAATTGAAACTTTTCTGAAAGATGATGACATTTCCGCCAGACTAGCATTTGCAGAATGGATACAAAACCATGACGAATTAGCAGACATTATTTGGTTTAGTGATGAGTCTCATTTCCATCTAGACGGACATGTTAACAAGCAAAACGTTAGATACTGGGGATCTTCAAAGCCAGAAATCCATGATGAAAGGCCGCTACATTGCCAGAAGGTAACAGTATTGGCCGCCACGAGCTCCTCGAGTGTTATTGGACCTTTCTTTTACGAGGAAAATGGAGATTTCAGCACATTTGATGCTGGTAGGTTATATTAAAGAGAAGGTTTATCCCTTAATTTATGCTGGTTCAGCAGGATGGTGCTGAGATTCTGCATACAGCAAATGGTGTACTAACATGGCTAGAGCAAACATTTGGCAACCATGTGATCTCTTTGAAAACGGCTAATGTTTGGCCTCCCCATTCAACCGATCTGAGCCCCCACATATGTCTTTCTTTGGGGATATACAATCCTAAACCAACATACTTATTGCTGAGTTGAAAATGCCATTCGTAGGGAAATGAGGAAGATTCTGAGAGACACATGTGTGAACGTAATAGGCAACTTCAGGGAACGTATTGGGCTTGTGTGGCGAAATAACGGTGGTCACTTAAGTACATATCATGTAGAACTGGTATATAAATAATTATAATAATTGTTCGATGCTCAAAAAAGTATGTCCATATCCATTAAAATGAGATATTATTAGTCTTTGAAAAGTTACAGCCGTTATTTAAGTGGACATATATTCTTGGAAACCGTTTTAGTAAGTACTTCGTAGCGCCATGATTTTACTTTTAATTTTCTATTTTTTTGTTATTGACTAAATGGAAACTGAAAATTTTAATTTCCAATAAGCTGTAACGGCTTGTTATCTACACGCGTGGAAAAATCTCTCCGACAAGTATCGACAGCACGATTTGGTGCTTATGCAGAGATAAGCGCCTAAAGAGCACGATTCCATACCCTTCTGTTTGATTGACCCTAGTAATATATATATAATGTTGTTGTTTGAGGGGGGGGGGCAAATGTCCACTTCCTGGACAGATATAAGAGAGAAATATTGCATTTAGCATGTACAATATATAACATAGATCATAATATCACTTCTAATTCATTTCTGTATTGGAAATGAAATTCAATTCAAGTTAAAACCTCATTTGACATATTGATATACATGTTGAATACATATGTGTATAAAAGTAAAATAGTATTCAGACTTATTTCGTTGTAGAAACAGATATTTTGTTGTAGTTCTAAACAGGATAAGTCGAATACATGGTTGGTGCTGAGATGGAGAGTTTATCCGGTTCGACACGAAATCTAAAATGGTTTCGCCTGAGGCTCGCCCATTACAGCTTTCTAAGCCTCACCGGATAAACCTTCTCCATCTAGGCACCAACCATGTATTCTTTATAATTCTACAGGGTGGCCTTTATTCGGAGGTGTCCGCAAATACTGGTTTGATTGTACTTACATTCTTAAATCCACTCATATTGAAGCAGCGCTTATCTATTGTATTGTTTAATTCAATGATTACTTTCTCATGTGAGTTGTTTGCCTTAAAATATAAATCATTCTTCGGGTTAAAAACTTCAGTAAAATCTTTCAATTCAATTTCCACATCGTTGACAATTTCACGAGTTGAATTTTTCTGAGCATGTTTTGTTTCTGAATTAACTATATTCCTTTTTTTACAGTGTTTAAAGGAACACATGAGTTCACTCCCGAAATATTCCAACGTTCCGATCGTACAAAAGACAAAAAAACTCATCAGTATGAATAACGATAAATATCTTGTAAGTACAGCCATGCTAATTTTACAAAGAAAAAAAAAACGGTTCCATAAACATAAATCGTTTATCTACAAATTAATAACGAATCCAGTCACTGTTTGTCTGATTATTTAATTATGTTTATTAAAAATCACAAAAATATAACTAAACAAAAGTGTTTTTAGAAGTTCAACTATCAGTGTCAAACGACAAAATAAACCACTGCCTATCGGGTGACGTTTTAAAAAGCTGATTTTACGCCCTCATACCTTTATTGTTTTACGTTAACAATACCGACTCGGTTTAACATGACGTTTTACACTCGAGATCACACACTTAAGTATTTTAGTTTCATTTATAAATGATCTACATATACTTTGTAATACTGTTAGCCTTGTCACTAGCTTCCAGGAATCTCTCGGAAAAGTCTTTTAAAACCAATAATTCGTAAGCTTCCGTCACCCATGGAACCAGTTTAGTGGTTAAAGCCATTGCTCTCAATGAACAGTTTCACTCTGTCTTTACTTCTAAAGCTCCAGTCTCTCTCAAATTCCTGGCTGAAATGAAAGTACAGGATAATGCAGATACAGGTAAAGAGATCCCAAAACTCATAATTCCATGCCAGGCATTGACATATCAGTATATGGTATTGAAAAACTCCTGATTAACCTCGATCCCCATAAGGCTTTTTTATAAAAAAGGTGACGTCTCTCTACCTAGCAACTACAGACCGATTTCACTTCTAAATAGAGTAGAAAAGGTATTCGAACGCATTGTCTTTAAACATGTGTTTAATCATCTAAGAGAACTTCAGTTTCTTACTCCTGTTCAATCTGGATTTGTCCCTGGCGATTCTACTGTCAATCAACTCACTTGCATCTATAACACGTTATGTAAAGCACTTGATGGTGGTCTAAAAGTCCGTACAATTTTCTTTGACATTAGTAAGGCCTTTGACATGGTATGGCACAAGGGTCTGCATGTGAAACTTCAATCGGCAGATATAACAGGGACTTCTCTAACTATCTTTCCGGTAGACGTCAACGTGTTGTTCTTCCAGGTGCAGCTTCGCAATGGTGCGAAATAAGAGCAGGTGTTCCACAAGGTTCAATACTAGGGCCGTTATTATTTCTTATTTTCATTAATGATATCGTTATTGATATTGAATCATCGATAAACCTTTTTTCAGACGATACAAGCCTGTACGTTGTTGTCTCAGATCCTAATACTGTTGCTTATCAACTTCAAAGTGACATTGATAAAATTACATCATGGGCTGAAAAATGGCTAGTGTCTTTTAATTCAGCGAAATCCGAATCTTTACTATTATCAAAAAAGCAAAATCGACCTGATCATCCTGATTTACAAATGCTTGGTCAATACATTCCAAATGTCACTGTCCATAAACATCTTGGAGTAAGCATTACTGATGATGCTAGTTGGCAAGGACACATTGATTCTGTCGTTGATAAAGTATGGAAAAAAGTAAATATAATGAGACGATTGAAGTTTTTGTTATACCGTAGAACACTGGAAATCATCTATTTATCTTTTATTCGACCAAGTCTTGAGTACGCTGATGTTCTTTGGAGAAATGCTACTAAAGATGACTACGACAGACTTGACAAAGTACAAAATGTATGTGCCCGTATAGTCACGGGCGCAACAAGATTAGTTTCATTAGAACGACTCAAACAAGAAAGTAATTGGGAATCACTATCTGACAGAAGACACAAACATAGAATAACACACTTCTATAAAATGTATTATGACCTTTTACCAGAATACTTACCTTCTCTCGTCCCAAGACAGCAAACTACTCGGTATCATTTTAGAAAAGTAAATGACATTCCTGGAATTAATTCTAGAACAACTCTTTATTTCAACTCATTCCTCCCTACTTCAATTCGCGAGTGGAATGCTCTTCCTCTTGAAACAAGGAATTTACAACCACTTTCAGCTTTCAAGAAGCATTTGAACAGAAACATGACCAGATTACCATCATACTATTTCTCCGGTCCAAGAAAACTTCAAGTTCTACACACTCGTCTGAGAACCAAATGCAGTTCACTTAATTATCACTTGTATCTATGTAATATTTCCCAGTCAGCACTCTGTACATGTGGGAAAATTGAATCCAATTATCATTTCTTATTTGAGTGTCGACTTCTTCAAGAACCCCGTGATACTCTTTTTAACCAATTAGATAACTATGAAATATGTTTAGATGTTCTTCTTTTTGGTGATTCAACCCTCTCAGATCAAGAAAATACATTCATTTTTAATCAGGTCCAAGTCTACATACGTGACAGCAATAGATTCACATGAAAGTACTATGCATAGTGCTTGAGAAGCCTCTTTCTTCTTCATTTCTACACACACGTACCCTTCTCTCTCTCTCTCTCTCTCTCTCTCTCTCTCTCTCTTGATTTATACAGTAATATTCCTTTCCCACTGTGTTACTGTCTAAGTTTTTTCATACTGTTTTCTGAATTATTTTTACTTTTTGATCACAAGACCCATATCCCTATCTCTGTATGATTTAATCTATTTTATACATACCAATATATATAGTTAAATTGTTGAATAGTTCTTGAAATTTAACTGGAAGTCTATCCAAGGAGAAGAATTTAATACTTGACGTTCTGTCTTCCATTCCAATCCTTTCCAAAATTGATGTAAAATTTTGTATATTTGCCTATATGTACAATGTATTATAAACGGGAATAAAGGCTGCAGGACCTGACCAAATGAAACCAATTGTTCTTAAAAACATCAGCAAAGAACTATCTCCCATCCTAGCACAATTTTTTTTAAAGCCTGCTGACCAGTTCACTCCCTGATATATGGAAAATGCCTAATGTAGCTCCTCTCTTCAAAAAAGGTGCACTGCGTCATGGAACGGGAACCAGTTTAGTTTACCGTTGGCGATTGCATAAATACACTCACTGAGTCGTTGCAGGAACAGTAACTCTTGATAGACAAAGTACGGACAGATTCGGTATTTAACCAAATTATAGGTTAGACTAAATTCCAATAAGTAAAAGATCCGAAAACAATATGGATAATAAGCATGTAAAACGAAAAAAGGAACGGAAGGCTCCTGATCGCCAAAAACAGAAAGAGAAGTTTAAAAAGTTCGTTGGAAGTAAAATCGAAGGTATATAAACCACTAACCTTTCCTTACTTTTTTGTAATTTGATGGATCTTCCGACCATGTAAACATGCATAAATTTCGGATACTTTCATATTTCCGGCTAGTTGTAGCGAATTTGTTATAAATAAGTTGAAGGTCTTTGACAATGATACGTATGCATTACATTGCAGTTCATCAAGACGAAGTAAAAAAGACTAACTTAGTTAAGGGACCCAGAACTAGTTATAAATATGATTATTGTAATGAAAACTCGATTAATATTATGATATTATATTTTCCAATAAGTTATTTCAAGTTAGTTCACCATCTGAAGGCTCTTATTTAGTTATATGTTGTCTAATAGCGTATTTGCCAGCTATTTTAAGAGCTGCCCAAAGAGTAGCTTAAGGTCTTCAGCGTACCCGGTTTACACTGTGATTTAATGCCGCATAAAAAGCAAAAAAATATTTTAAAAAAGCGGCTTTTAAAGTTTTGGAAGCCAGAACTACCCAAAGAGAGGGGGTGATAAGAATTATTTAAGAATTAGATACAGAAGAACCGGGCATGTATGTCCCTACACCTTTCCAATAGTTTTTGCCTGATTCTTTATCATGTGGTCAAGTGGTAACATGTTGGACTACTAAACAAAATGTTGTGGGTTTTAGAATTTCTCAGGGATGCCTTTTCAGTAGCCCTTCTAAATTACTAATTCGGTTTTCAGTTGGCCGATTTTCATGAATGAATTAGGAAGGGCCATCCTCTCATCTCGTGTGTGGGACAGGGTCAAGTCGAAAAAAGTATATTGTCATCACAAACAGTCTAATTAGTTGGACTACTTTTTCAGTGGCCCTATCCTAGTCAGAGACGCATTGTATAATAGTATTAGTAGGACTCTGTTCCAACTAACAAGCCAAGTACAGTGTCTTGAATATCACAAGTAAAAAGACGAAGCTTAAAGCATTGCTCTACTCAGGACATGATAAAATACTAGTGAAAACTACTTAAGAAATGTAGGAATATAATTGCCTGGTTCTCCTGTAACATTAATTCCCCTTTTAGGGGTCCATCTAAAATGACCATAACTTTCAAATTGGACAGTGCTGTTAAATAACAAATAGATAAATATTACTTCATTTACTTAATGTTTTAATACTTTTATTGCTGCACCTTAATTTTGATACACATTTTTTTTAAATTATTGTTTGTCTTTAGATATTGGTAGTATCTGTTTTATAGATTGAAATTAATTTTACATGACACCTGCTTTATTTTTACAGTCGTGGACAAGAAGGAATTCTTTATTTTGATCATTAAGTGATTTAAAGTTATATTTTAAACATGATGTTAACAATGTATTTATCTAAACAATTTACTGAACATGCTTGCACAGATTTGCCGTCATAGCCTATGACGGCAAATCTTTAAATAGCAACTAGATGTTGATAAATATGATTTAATCTGGAGAAAATTTTCAGAAATATACTGTCAAGGAGTCCTCATAGGACTTATATTACATGTATGGATTCACAACTTCCGTTAAAAGTAATCAAATCCTGCAGTAGTGACACATGAATCAACAAGATTTCATGCTCTTGTTTACAACAGCGAAAACACGAACATATCCATGATGATCCGAATGTTTACAACAGGGAAAATATCCATGGTTTTCCGAATGTTTAATCCCAGAGACGAAAGGATAATTAATGATAGATGTCCGCCATCTTTGAATTTAAAATGCTCGACTGATGCCATTTCAATCAAGTTGAATGCATGTATACTTATAAAGTTGTGGATTTTAAGTTTATCTCAATATCTTTATGAAATTTGCAGCATCCTAACCAATTTCTCGTGCCAGTTGCCAGAGTTTTTTAGTATATATAGTTTGTAAACATCCAATTAAGCTGTCGGACATTGCAGAATATATAACAATGCATTGTGGGATCGTCTCTAGATATCATTTGAGCTGTTTTTAGCAGTTGCGAATTCATGTATGTATATAACTTATAAGTCCTTGATGCTGTTAGAACAGTTTTATTGTTAAAATATCATTCATGACATATACTTTTCACAATTAGGCCAAGGCTTTGCTGACAAAAGGAAGAAAAAGATACAATATGATTACATGAAAATGATGCAGAAAGAAAAGAGAAAAGAAAGGGTACAAGAGCAAAGAAATGCCCAGAAATCGGAGGCTGGTCCAAGCCAGAAAACATTTCAACAGGGAGACATCACTCGAAACAAGACCATTCATAAATTGCATCCGAAATTCAGGTAATATTTTATATACAAATATGACTTTACTATGACTTTTTATTTCAACACAGGGTGTGTGAGTATATACTTGGCTCGTGCTATTGATTTGTGTCTCTGTTTGTTGACAGTTTAGTACAGTGGCTTCACTAATTAAATTTCTTGTAATTCATGGGTTGGCATGACAGGCAAGAAGAGTGAGCCATTGAATAATTTCAGAAAACCTTTTAAAAAAACAAATCAATTTTTTTTCAAAAAATAAAATTCCACGCATCCCCCCCCCCCCCCCCCCCATAAAAATCCATTTCTGTATAAACAACCAAGATTGAGTCCAACAAATTCATACAAAAAAAAACAGTAATCAAAATCTGTATCATCCATACTGTTTACATAATGATATTTGACGTTAATGGAAATTGACTCGAGGCATTTTTTTTAATCAGGAAACACCAATCACTTTATTAAACTTTCATAAATAAACAAATTAAAGTTGATGTTTTACTTTGTTCCTTTATAGAAATGACAGACAACAGAAGAGTGGTCCTAACAGATATTCTAAAGTTATTGAAGAACAGAAAGTTAAAAAAGAAAAGAGGTCACAGAAGAAACAGGTAATACATGTAATAATTGAATAAGTCGCAGAGTGCCCCATAAGCTCCATAGACTTCAATAGTTTGGGGGACAAAATGATCCTTAGCTGATAGAAATTAAAAGAGTCAACAAAATTTCCTACTAATGTAATAGTATATTTCACCCTTTGGTTCCAATTCTTAAAGAGTCAAAATGCCGTTTTAAGAGGAGAGTCTGAGCTCTAAGTTGTATAATCCAGATTGGCTTGTCTGTAAAAAAACATGCATGGAAAAACTGAACAAAATCGCCTGAGAGGAAGATGAAAAAAGGCCTTCATGCATAATATAATTATTAGTTAATTGGTGGCTTATTTATAATTTGCTTGTGACGTGTTTACTGAAGAGTAGCTGTTGTTGGCATAGTGTCATTTATTCATGGGAGACAGTTAACTCTGTATTTACCTGTGTTAGTTGCCACCCTGTGAACAAAGGCCATTCTTTTAAAAACTGTGATTGATAATTTAGAACAAATGACCCCCAAATAAAGACCACCTGTCATTAAAGGCCACATTTGTTCACAGGTTTGACTTTAGAATGATTTTGTAGAAATTTTTGAAAACGACATTTTCACTTTGTTGAGTACAAATTTTTCATATTTTTTTCATATGTATCTACCTGTATGACCAATCTCCGTGGTTAAGGTTTCTGACTTCAAATCACTGTAACCTCTCACTGATAGAGGCTCGAGCCATGCTACCAACCATGTCTCTTTATGTGAAAGTAGACAGTTGCTTACGGAGGATGGGAGTCTAGTACTGGTTCTTCCCAGGAACAATGGTTAGATGAACTGTCCGCCTCACATGACTGTTGAAAAGGGGGTGTTAAACAAAACAAATAAAACAAACAACACTACCTGTATCTTAGTCTTGTAGAATATTTCTCTTTTATTTCCAGGCATTTATTGAAGGGAAAGAAACACGTGAAGAAGCATTAAGTTTGTATCGTCAGAAAAAGAAGGAGAATTTTAAAAAGATTTGTAAAAAGACTCATAAAGGACAACCAATTATGAAAAATCAAATGGAATACTTATTACAGAAAATTGAGAAACAAATAAATCAAACTTGATTTTAACTAAGTTCTAGTGTTTGTTTTGTATGCATGGATTGTCTTTCAACTGAGACCATCCATTAAAACGTTTTGTTTGTGGTAACAGTTGACTTCATGTACATACTCACCAAAAAAGCCCCTACCCATTGTTTGGCCTTTTTTCATTAAATAGCATTCTAACATGTATTTTGGATTCATTCTAAAAGGTTTTGTGAAATAAAAAATATTTCTTAACAACCTATCCACTGAAGATTCTCTGGTTAGGGTTACCTCAAACAAGGAATTTTGTAAGGATAGCCTGAATCACTTTGTGAAGATGGCCTGAATCATTGTGTAAGGATGGCCTGAATCATTGTGTAAGGATGGCCTGAATCATTGTGTAAGGAAGGCCTGAATCATTGTGTAAGGATGGCCTGAATCATTGTATAAAGATGGCCTAAATCATTGTGTAAGGATGGCCTGAATCATTGTGTAAAGATGGCCTGAATCATTGTGTAAGGATGGCCTGAATCATTGTGTAAAGATGGCCTGAATCATTGTGTAAGGATGGCCTAAATCATTGTGTAAGGATAGCCTGAATCACTTTGTGAAGATGGCCTGAATCATTGTGTAAGGATGGCCTGAATCATTGTGTAAGGATGGCCTGAATCATTGTGTAAGGATGGCCTAAATCATTGTGTAAGGATGGCCTGAATCATTGTGTAAGGATGGCCTGAATCATTGTGTAAAGATGGCCTAAATCATTGTGTAAGGATGGCCTGAATCATTGTGTAAGGATGGCCTGAATCATTGTGTAAGGATGGCCTGAATCATTGTGTAAGGATGGCCTGAATCATTGTGTAAGGATGGCCTGAATCATTGTGTAAGGATGGCCTGAATCATTGTGTAAGGATGGCCTGAATCATTGTGTAAGGATGGCCTGAATCATTGTATAAAGATGGCCTAAATCATTGTGTAAGGATGGCCCGAATCATTGTGTAAGGATGGCCTAAATCATTGTGTAAGGATGGCCTGAATCATTGTGTAAGGATGGCCTGAATCATTGTGTAAGGATGGCCTGAATCATTGTGTAAAGATGGCCTGAATCATTGTGTAAGGATGGCCTGAATCATTGTGTAAGGATGGCCTGAATCATTGTGTAAGGATGGCCTAAATCATTGTGTAAGGATGGCCTGAATCATTGTGTAAGGATGGCCTGAATCATTGTGTAAGGATGGCCTGAATCATTGTGTAAGGATGGCCTGAATCATTGACTTTCATTTCTGTAAATACTGTAGGGAGTTTCAAATTCTATTTGAGTGATCCTGGTTTATATAATAACAACTTGTGGTAAATTCAGTTCTAGAAACAGATTGTTGAAAGTTTGGTTAGCGGAAGGGCGGTTGGGCAGTGTCCACAACCGTGTCCGCTCTCTATTTCACACAGTTTTATTCGGATCATCACCAAACTCTATGGAAATGTTGATGGCCATGAGGTCTCGGCCAAGTTCGATTACCAGTTTAACCTACAATAGAACATTAGATATAAAATTAAGAAGGAAACTCATTTCTTCGAAAGACCTTCATCTCTCAGGAATCACAAAAAAAAGATTATTAAGAGAAGGTTTTAAAACTTGAGAACATTCTCAGAGCTCAAATCTCAATTCCATTCTCAAAGTATTGTGGTTGTTAAGTTAGAGCTGACTAATGTTAAAAAACGTGTTCAGACCAACGATGCTGTCATGATAAGGTATCATTAATATCATTATTGACTGATAGTAGTTTAATAAGACACATTATAAGACAAGATTTGAGCTCGGAGTCCGATCTCAAGTTTTATAACCTCGATCACATTGAACTAGAAGACAAAAATCTATGAGGCCAGTCCTAAAGTAAGAAAATACCAGAAACACATTATGTGATTATAAAGAACATGAGAAATGCAAAACACATGATACACAAGCATTTCTACTTACATCAAATGCTAGGACTACGATCCTTTTCTGTTTATTTTGTGACTGCTGACATGGTGATACGTTTTCATCAATATACAGTCAAACCTGTGATAGCGGCCACCTCCGAATAAAGACCACCCTGTGAATAAATGCCATAATTTTAATACCGCCGTTATATAGAACAAAATTGCCTCTGTATATAAAGGCCACATGTCAATAAAGGCCACATTTGTCTTTCCCAAGGGTGGTCGTTGTTTACAGGTTTTGACTGTACTAATATTTTTATACGTTTGAATATTCTATGATGTAACAGAAAAACACGGAACACCACAATAAACAGAAACAGCTTTATTAGCACATAAATTGCAAAATGCAGCACGGTTAGCTTAGGCATTGTCTAGTGGACCTCTACCAAGCCTGATTAAAATATAGCCCTGGGGTAAAAATTGGCCCGCCCGAGGTTTACTTGATTTTGCATCGGATTGTATAGATTTTTTAGCTATAAGTATTAATCTATGTTTACGGCCTCATAAAACAGGTGGTGACAATTGACGAATCCCAGTTTGGATTTGTTCCCGGCAGAGGTACAACAAATGCAATATGTGTTGTCTGCTGCATGAGAAGTACCTGATAGTGAATGAGAGACTCCATATGGCCTTCGTGGACCTGGAGAAAGCGATCGACAAAGTGCCGCGACAAGTGATTTAATGGGCGATGAGAAAGCTTGGTGTCGAGGAGTGGATTGTGAAGCTTGTACAGGGTATGTACGAGAATGCGAGGAGTCGTGTACGGGTTGATGACGGTTTCAGTGACTAGTTTGAGGTGAGGGTCGGTGTCCATCAGGGCTCTTAATTCAGCCCACTGCTCTTTATCATCGTCCTTTAGAGTTTCGAGCAGGAGTGCCTTGTGAGGACCTTTATGCCGATGACCTTGTCATCATCGCAGGCTCCATGAAAGAATGTGTCAGTAGGCTGTTGACCTGGAAGGAGGCAATGGAGAGGAAGAACTCAGAGTGAACACCGGGAAGACCAAGATCATGATCTGTGGTAATATTTAAAAAAAAAATGGTAAACGATTTCCAGCCTTAAAAACCGAACTGCTCATGCGTTTTGCTACCTGCACTGCATGATTGGACTCGGTATAGATGAACGTCTCGCCTGAAAAAATTTGAATGAGCTCATATGAATAATTCAGTGGTTATACTGTATATTATAATTAGTATTCTAAAAAAAACATAAACGGATACTTATATACGTCCGAATGACTATATGGTGAGTTTAATATAAATATTTTCACAGTGTAATGATAATTTAAATACAAATTATATATCAAATTATGTTTGCTTCATATCTTTATGAAGTAATTAGTGTTAAATGTCGTAAAATACTTGTTTTATATTTCTATGTATAACATGTTTGTCATTTCCCCATGTCGTATATATGTACCTGGGAGAAAATAATGTTCTGTTCTATTCTCTTATCTTATTTATAACAAGTTCATTCGTGTTTGCCTCTAATTTCATCTTTACCGAATAAATTTCGTTCACTGTGTAATAATTAAGTATGGATACGTATATTTTTCATAATTTTGTATTGTTCCATTGCTTTTAGTCACATAACTATGTGTACTAAATGCAACTTGTAGACATAACCAGTACTCAGAGATTTCCAAAATCAAATACCTTAATTTATACTTTAACTCTGTTGGTTAGTACATGTACAAGTTTAATTGTTTATATTTTCACACTATTAATGCCTGCCTGTAAGTCTATTTGTACTTTCATTGTGTAAACTTGTATGTGTACCTGTCTATACTTTCACCTTGTAAGTACCTGTCTATACTTTCACCTTGTAAGTACCTGTTCATATACTTTCACCTTGTAAGTGCCTGTCTATATACTTTCACCTTGTAAGTACCTGTCTATATACTTTCACCTTGTAAGTACCTGTCTATACTTTTACCTTGTAAGTACCTGTCTATACTTTCACCAAGTAAGTACCTGTCTATATACTTTCACCCTGTAAGTACCTGTCTATATACTTTCACCTTGTAAGTGCCTGTCTATATACTTTCACCTTGTAAGTACCTGTTCATATACTTTCACCTTGTAAGTGCCTGTCTATATACTTTCACCTTGTAAGTACCTGTCTATATACTTTCACCTTGTAAGTACCTGTCTATACTTTCACCTTGTAAGTACCTGTCTATACTTTCACCAAGTAAGTACCTGTCTATACTTTCACCCTGTAAGTACCTGTCTATATACTTTCACCTTGTAAGTACCTGTCTATACTTTCACCCTGTAAGTACCTGTCTATATACTTTCACCTTGTAAGTACCTGTCTATACTTTCACCTTGTAAGTACCTGTCTATACTTTCACCTTGTAAGTACCTGTCTATACTTTCACCTTGTAAGTACCTGTCTATATACTTTCACCAAGTAAGTACCTGTCTATACTTTCACCCAGTAAGTACCTGTCTATATACTTTCACCCTGTAAGTACCTGTCTATACTTTCACCAAGTAAGTACCTGTCTATACTTTCACCCTGTAAGTACCTGTCTATACTTTAGAGGTGTGGATAAATTACCTTTTTTTCAATATTCAGCAGTACTATATATCTATTCAATTCATATGCTAAATTAATTGTCTTATATCTGCAACACGTTTTCCATGAACATGTTTATTTTATTCACGGATTGCAATAAGTCATAGCTATGTATATTATATATTTCATCATAATTTGCCATAGGCATTTCGAGTTAATGTGGAAGAAAGACAAAATTAAACATTTTCTAACAAATGTTGATATATGATCATAATAATGTATATTTGTATAAACAAATGATGATAAGCCATGACTGAAGTCATATTTAAGAAATTACCTGTTCTGTGCTGTGCTGTGTTGATAAAACCAAGATTCGTGTATTTGCATTTTCAGCTTTGATAAATCATCACATACAGTAAACTCTAGTGGATATCATGAACGTTGAAGCTGATATAGAAACAAAACTAAATGGACTTCCAAATAAAGTGGAAGAGGCCTATGAAAGAATACATAACTATGTATTAAAGACACCATTGATGTTCTCAAAGAATCTAAGTCTTCAGTCCAAAGCGGAAGTTTATCTTAAATTAGGTAAGCAACTCTTTTTCCTAGTTTTGTTCGTGCTTTTTCATTCATACTTGTTTACAAATGAAGTGTACTAGTCCATCTTTGTTGATAAGACAAGCCTTATAAGATCTAACATCCAAAAGCGACGAACCTTCGCGCAGAACCGAATAACATTGAACTAGTTTTGGCATTCGCACCGATTGAGCAGAATTCAACACATTTTCAAACACTATACAAAAAGTTCCATTAAAATAGCTGGTAAAATACTGAGTTCTAATTGTATTACAGAAAGTGAGCAGACGACAGGGTCATGTAAATTACGAGGGGCCTTCAACAAGATGATTTTACTGAAGAACTCGGAACCAGATGTGTTACAGAGAGGTATCATCGCAGCTTCAAGTGGGAACCACGGATTAGCTTGTGTACCTTTTAAAATATATAAATTCCTTCATGCTGAAAAGAGTTCTATTGCTGATAAGCCCAACTCTCAAAACCTAGTGATGTTTTATTTGTATACATGCGCGAAGTAATTCTAATAAAAATGCGTCATCATTCCATCAACTAGTGTTTAAAACAACCCTTAGGAAATTCTGAAAAATGGGACCGGTATAATCCAGTTTATAATATTTAATAGATTGAAAACTGTCCAACATTAAATAAGGAAATCTATCCGCTTTTTTATCCTCTCCATAATTATACGTAATGTCGGATGTATCGGCTAACTTTTGTTATTAGTGTAACTTACACTAAATAATACTGTGCCTTTTCAAAACATCTGCACAATATTACTAAAAATGTTAACATTACAAATACCCAGCCAGCAAACCTTTGTCGGCCCGACATCATCATCAATATCGGCCCGACATCAAGCCGACATCGTCATCAATATCGGCCCTACATTGGCATCTTAATTATGGGTTACCCCAGATTCGTAAATTTATTCAAGGCCACATTTAGAAATGTGAAGAGTTGTCACCTAGTCGAAATGAAAGATTACAAGATGTCGTATTTTTTCTTTATTAGATCAATTTGATACATATACTGTACGTGTTTTTTTTTTCATCTTGGGTCTTGTTTCGATCTTCATTGTTTGAAAATTTGCTACTCTCAATATAGGCTTCAATGCATTGGGACAAAACTTTACTGTTGTTGAAAATAAACCACTTTCTTCATAGAAACATATAAAAATTACTAAGGTTGCCAATACACTCCTCAACATTTATCGTAAGCTTAACTTATTCTAAAATAATACTAGTATGATATTTTGAGTAGTACAGGACTTTGCTTGCCTCAAATGTTTAATACTGTCACATGTTTCGAAAAAAATCTAAAACAACTTAATTAGGTGATTGATTATAAAAGTTTAGCATCATTAATTGTAATACATGTACATTAAATGCATTAGCTGTATTGTTGTTTTTAAGATACATGCAGCAAGTGGATTAGGTTGTTCTGTTGAACTATTTGGTCGGGAAGGAATGTCGCAAGCTAAAGTGAACGCTCTGAAACAAATATATGGCGCCAATGTAACACGATATGGAAACGATGCTTTAGATGCTGAACTACTGGCTAGGAAGACAGCGCAGGTACGATCTTGTTCATCTGTTGTTTTATGGCCCATTCGACAGCTAAGGTCATTTCAAGGTCGCCCAACAAGAGGGAAGAGTGTTTATAAGAGAACCAGGCATTTATATCCTTAAACTTTCGAATATTTTTTTCTGGTTCTTTATGTTGCCCGGTAAGATCACTGTATCGTAAAGACTAAACATTTTAGGACTGGTTTCTGTATTTCTTCTACGTTTTTGTCTGGTAATGAAACAATCTCAAAGTTAAGATTAGCTATAATTATAGAAGGCATTATAAATTGTCTGTTTCTGGTTACATGCTCATTAAAGTAGCATAGGTAGGTCGGGCTTTTTTGCTCTTGAAAGCGAGTGGAAAGGTAGAATATTAGAAAAGGGATTCCTCAGACCTAATAAAAAGTCTCGGATCGCAGAGAGGGGAAAATGGTAGGTCATGTAACCAGAAACTATCAATGGTTTACGCTTCATTGCTCATTGGTGCCAAAGATGCCCACGGGCGGGCAAAATTTTGACAGGTGCATCAGTGAATACAGACCGTATTTCCGTTATCATGTTATCGTGGGGAATTGTTTATTTGATATCTGTCTATACTAAAATCAAATCATTGAAAACTTTGATTAACATAAAAATGTCTCTTTCTCTCAAATATAGGACAGAAACCAAGCTTATATTTCACCTTACAACGACTGGGACGTCATGGCAGGACAGGGCACTGTTGGGTAAATGTTTATAATATTATTCTAAATCAGTACATTTAAAGTTTTTGTGCGTTCGTTCCGATTTACCAGGTATTCGGATATCGGTTGTCGAAAAATTGAGGATTTACTGCAGTTAATATCCTATGTAGCATTGCTACAGACGGTTCAAAGGTCTGACCCACATGGAGACCACATGTGTTGTGTCCTCTTTTTTTGTGGGTGTGATCAGACATTATATAATTATGTTGGGTGGATTTTTTCTTCTGTAAATATTTTTCCCATCCAATGTTAACTAAAAAGCTACCTTCATGTACAACTATGATTATTGTTTTATCGTTAAGGACGCCATCACCTGTCTTGGTCTCCAGATATGTGGAATATGATATTTAGCTTCAGTAACGTAACAGAGAGGACACACGAAGTATTAGTTACCTTAATATAAACTGTTCTGTTATCAAATGACTTTTTTATTGTAAGGATGTTGTCCTTTAAATCTATTTTGTAAATTCGTTTTTTGTTTGTTAAGTTTTATATTTACATCTTAATCAATTGGGATTAGACTACTGGGAAGGTGTTCAGTTATATATATCATATTCAAAGTTTGATCAAAATGCGTTAACAAAATGTAGATGCTGTTACATAATATTATATGGGTGAAAGTTTTCAGCATAATGCTGAAAACTTTTAGCATCATGCAGGGTCGTGCATTTATGACCCTTATCGCACGTCACAAATAGGCACCGGGTAAGAAATGGCTCCAAGGGTTTGCTATACTAAAGTGTTTAAGTTTGAATTAAGGATAGGTATACACATTCATGAAATACACTGTATACACAGTACATATATATTTTTGAATGGTATATATATCTACAAAATATTTTTACATTGTATATTTTTTATTACTTTGATTGTTTGATATAAATCTGGAATTAAACTCTAATAAAAGCAGTCAGCTATATCAGTGACTCTACATTAATGTAATGTGAGTGCCTGACTATGTTAAAATGAACCGCTTCATTGAAACACTTTTATCCAAAACATAAAAACTCTATTTAAAGTCCATATAGATGATGACAAAATATAAAGGTCGACAATTTTTTTTATTTAGGTATGAGATTTACGAGCAGTTACCGACCGTTGACTATGTTCTAGTTGCCGTTGGTGGAGGTGGTATTATTGGTGGAACAGCCGTGTATATGAAATATAAAAATCCTAAAATTAAGGTAGATATATCACGTAATTATAGGACTACATTTTGTATTTGATTTATATCTGATTTTTTAGACTGGACGATTGTTCAGCATTCCACAGCCGTCATATTGAATCATGTACGAATCATATAGAAAAATCGAGTACGAATAATCGTCATTATACTGAGATTCGTCGGTTCGCGATCTTGTTTTTTAACATCAAGTGTATTCTTTGTTCTTAAAAATCTCTTTTCTCAGAATATATACTTTGTTTGCCAAGAGGTCCAATCGGCCTTTGAATAATGGGTCACAGGCTTAAACCAATAAACGATGCTGATAAATCTATCAATTAAAGGGAGTAAGTATAAATTTAAGCCATAGAACAATTTATATTGATTTACTTCATTATACCTAAAATAATATTAAGTTTAGCTGTCTTTAGGACTGCAATGTTGAAGTTTTAGACGGGTTACTTGATCACAAAAGATTCGTGATTCGAATTGTGGATCGTAAGTGTTGAATCGTGGATTGGATCGGATCGCCACTTACCCAACGATCCCCCCAGCCCTATTTTGCAGTGCAAAGCTATGCAAGTTCAGTTTTCATGAGTACTATCGGTGCTTTGATTAAGGTAGTTCGCGGTGTTGCTCGGCAAAAAAAGAAAGTTTGTTAGAATGGCATGAAATTTGGAGGAATTATACCTGAAGTAGCAGCGCTTACGAAAATATTGTTCTTTTTACAGTTTGACGTCGGTAACCTAGCAACTAAACGACGTTAAAACGCCATCTAGCGGCACCAGCTATGTGAACGACTCGTTGTTCTTTTCCCCTTGTAGCTTTCCTATAAATTGTCATAAATTGAAAATTCGAACTTTGCAGATGAGCGAATGCTGTGGTCTAACGAGTGAGCATCATCAATGCTTGAATATCCTTGACCGCCCGGCGTATCATGCCATTCTAACAAACTTTCGTTTCGTTTTTTTTTTGCCGAGCAACACCGCGAACTACCTTAAAATTAAGTCTTGATTTCGTTCGTTTTTAACGTTTTGATGAGTACGTATTTTGTGAACTACAAATTACATTATTTTATAATTTTAAAATATAGATCATAGGTTGCCAAGCTGTGAATTCTAAAGTCATATACGAGTCGATATTATCAGGTCGACTGATACAAGAGTCATCTAAACCTACACTATCTGATGGTACTGCTGGTGATATTGAAGACGGGTCGGTATGTATAATATCTTATTTTCAGTTTGTTACTGATGGAATGTGTCAAGTTATCGTTTTATCAATCACTTGTGAAAACTGAACCTTTAAGGAGCCCCATAACGTGTCTATTTGCGGTTTGTTTCATGCGCACAGAGTGGTAAATTTTCATGAAATTATAATGACACTCTTAAGTTATTAAATAATGCCATAAGCCAGCAATAAGTTTTCAAAACCCTGCATGCTCGCTCTAATATTTTTTTATTATAATGTATCTACGGACATGTTTATAGGCGTTAAATTCTCTGCTGTATAATTGCTCGCTTTTGGCTGGTATAACATGATGAAACTTTGCAATTAGAATTAAAAAAAGATCTCAAGTTTGAATTTGTTATAGATAACATTTCCAGTGTGTAAGGAATATGTGGATGACTGGATACTTGTCGATGAACAACAAATTTCTGATGCCGTATTCTTCATGTTAGATAAACATCACAAGGTAATTAAGCTGCTGACAAAAGCATTTTGTGTTTCTATGTGATAAACCTTTGGTTAATTTAATGGTAATATGGACAGATATAGCTATCATGTATACATTTTAATGTATTTGACAAGTTCAATCACATCAGTATAATAATAATATTAACACATGTATGATATGTGTATTAACCGCCAGTTTGTTCAATGTGATTATTTATTTGACGACAAACATGTTTTTGTGTTTATGTCAGTAAATATTTTTGACTTGACTTGACATATACTTTGCTTAATATACGGTCTTCAGTTGATGCCATCTTAATTCCTACTATTTGCCGCGATGGTACGATGTCGGTGGACCGATGTACGATGTCGGTGGACCGATGGTACGATGTCGGTGGACCGATGTACGATGTCGGTGGACCGATGTACGATGTCGGTGGACCGATGTACGATGTCGGTGGACCAATGTACGATGTCGGTGGACCGATGTACGATGTCGGTGGACCGATGTACGATGTCGGTGGACCGATGTACGATGTCGGTGGACCGATGTACGATGTCGGTGGACCGATGTACGATGTCGGTGGACCGATGTACGATGTCGGTGGACCGATGTACGATGTCGGTGGACCGATGTACGATGTCGGTGGACCGATGTACGATGTCGGTGGACCGATGTACGATGTCGATGGACCGATGTACGATGTCGGTGGACCGATGTACGATGTCGGTGGACCGATGTACGATGTCGATGTAAAGATGCACGATGTCGATGTAAATGTACCGATGTACGATGTAAATGTACCGATGTCTATGGACAGATGTACGATGTCTATTTGGACAGATGTACGATGTCTATTTGGACAGATGTACGATGTCTATGGACAGATGTACGATGTCTATATGGACAGATGTACGATGTCGAATATACCGATGTACGATGTAGATGTACCATGTCTATAGACAGATGGTGAGATGCGATAGAGCGAAGACCACCTGCGATGCAATAGTACGATGGCATCAACGGAACACTGTATGTTACAAAATGATAGATCAAAGATCTTTATGTATTTTTCAGCTTGTCGAAGGTGCTGCTGGGGTGGCTGTGGCCGCCTTTATTAAACAGAAAGAAAGATTTGAAGGAAAGAAGGTTGTCATACTGATATGTGGAGGAAACATCAGTAGTACTTCTTTGAAAACAATTCTTGTTTCTAACCTGAGTTAGTTTATGGACCATCGTATTCTGTTGTTGTTGTTTTTTGCTATATAAATACAATGCATAGTTTTGATAGGAATTTTTTATATCTGTATACAAATGTATATATAATATGTAATCTGACATACACATTTTAATTTAATTATAAACGATTTTGTTTCCTTTTCTTTGTTTTTTAACATGCATGGTGTTTCATGTTACAATATTGTTTTGATTTTTTGTTTGAACTTTACGCCCAGCGTCATGTCATATTAGGTGGACAGTTCACCTAAACATCGTTCCTAAGAAGAACCAGTACTAGACTCCCATTCCCCGTAAGCAACAGCCTACTTTCTCTAATAAAGAGACATGGTTGTCCACTTAGTGCAAAAATGATATTTTAGCAAACAAACAAAGTCAAACCTGTAAAAGCAACCACCTCGAAATAAAGGCCACCATGTAATTAATAGCTAACTCTAAATAAAGTCCTTGGGTTTGAATTTATATGATACCAACACCCTGGGTAATAAACAAATTATGTACATACCCCGATAAGTTATTACTACATTACTCCAAAATACAATGGTACAAAGAGGTAAATGTACAAATTGTTTCGTGTCAATGGTTTCATTTTCAGCTAAATCTGTTAAGAAATGCAAACGCATTTTTATACCCTCGGCATCAAGTGACACCGGGACATATAGTAATGGCCTTGTCCGTCCACCTGTCTGTCCGTAGGAGGTTAAGTCGAGCTGTCAACGCAGGGGTGGGGGCATCTGCGTTTATTAAACACAGCTTCTTGTTTAAAACATTATTTATATTGATCAGTAAAATACCTCACAGGTAGCTTCATAATGTGTATATTTTATAAGATATACATAAAATCTAAGGAGTTATTTTGATGAATCATCTTCAAATTTATTTTTGTACAAATGATAGTTCCTCAAGTTATTACGACTTTTTCCAGATTTGTGTGTATGTGTTTATGTATAACTTTAAATGAACATCATTTGATTTCAATCACATATGTTGTTGTATGTAAATGAATAGACACACGAAGGATACTGTTCTTGTTCTATGAGGGCAATTCAAACATTCGCCTGTTTTTCTTTCAATATTAAAACGACATATCACAAAATGCTGTTGAGCGTCTGAATTATATTAGACTTAGAAGTTACTTTAATATTTATTTTGGTTCCTTTATTTACGGAGGACAATGGAATAATTAATGATATATTGTAGTTGCTTTTTTATCGCATAAAATCCTGGGGATAGTTAAACGTATGTAAGAATTCTCCTCAAGCGGTTGATCGATAGCCCTTTAAATTCTATATAGAAATAAAAAGGAGTTGCAGACATTTCTCTTAACAAACAAGCACAGGCAAGCAATCGCTTAGGTGCAAAAAGTTCAGTAATTTTTAATGTCTTACGCATTATTTGATATTAATTTCATACATTTCTATTAGTGTTTAGATCGTCATAATTACAGATATATTACACCACTGTGACGGTGATTTTCTATATAAAATCTGGACATATTATCAAACATCGGTATCTTTAACGTGAATATTAACTAAAATAATTCAAAATAGAACCAAGTACGAGGTGCAAATGGTTCTATACAGATATTAAAATTACCTTTTAAATGATATATATTTTGTTATTTTAAATGTCATAATTAAGGATCTTTTTAACTAATATTTAGAAATTTGTAACTCACCCATTGCGTGGATTGCTATATTAACCCTCTCCATGGGTTATGCAAAAAAGATGATTGACGGAGCGTGCAAGTGACCAACATCGGAGCGGTCTTATTGACTCTTCAGGGCATAATATATGTAGAGAACATACAGATATATATTTCATATACAATGTACGAGGCCGCCAGCTAGTTAAATAATGGTTACTGTAGGTCCATATCAGCCATCTTATATCCATATATTGCTCTGAACTGGAGCAACAAGCCCTTCAATCTAAGGTCTGACCAGGGTGATAAATGACTTACTAACACTGTTTTTTTAATTAGCGCATTAGTGCCAATCTACAAATTTCAATTTCTTAATAATAAATGATTTAGCGTTATTTTAATACAACGTATTAACGACAATCTCTTAGTTTTACCTTTGTATAGTATCTATTAGATGGTATCCGGACAAAAGCTCCCTCGGACAAGAGGTGCCCCGTTGACTTTGATAGGGGCGGACAAGAGCTCCCCCGTTGACTTTGATAGGGGCGGACAAGAGCTCCCCCATTGATCATTGATCATGTTCAAGGCCAATCTCTACCCAGAGTTGTCGTTCCTTTCCAATCCTCAGTAAAGTACCTGGTTTTCGTTGACATGTATATCATCATATTGATAAAAGTGTATTCGATGTTGCACATGTTTTTTTCTGTATACGGCTCCCCATTTTAAGTGTGCCATTCACCGAATAAGGGCAACCCCGAGGAGCTATATTCGAAATGATCCCTATAGGGTATGACAAAGCACTTATTTGAATTGATACCAACCTCAGTGATAAGAGTAATTGAAGTGTCAGTCACGAATGTACCGTTGATTTATTATTCATTTATAACAAAAATTGTGATTTTTTTTCATTGGATGTAAACGAATAAAAGTAAGTTAGGGATGACAATTTAAAATGTTCATACGTCTACACGGTAGTTAGTACATGTCAGTAAACGCCTTAAAAAACGGAACTCCCTGAAAATCGGACATTTTTATCAATTGTATCAAACGTTCTATTTATATCTTTATTGTCCTCCATTTTTGGAGAGTATAACATATTTACAATTCTCTGAAAACCGTACATTTGGCTAAGTTTTTTGGGGGCTCCCGTTTTGAGGGTGTAATTGTACTAGGGGTAAGAAAGACAAAGAAGAACTTGAGGTATTGACACATAGCATAATAGGGACGATGTCTGACTAGTACCTGAAAGAGATTTGATCAAATCTTTGTCCATGTCTGTTTATGTTGTATTTATTGAATCCACCTAGAAAACAATTGCATATTACCAACTAAAGTATTGTTTTTACATTTATTTCATATACTCAGTCTTATATTACATTAGCATTATGAGTTACATACTAGTATTCAACAAGAGGTATATTAATATACAAAATCACAGGTAACTGTATCATGAATAGATTATAAAAATATGAAAAAAAAAAAAATTTATTCTATTATAGTAATAAATATTTTTTTAATTTTTTTTTCATATTTTTATAATCTATTCATGATACAGTTACCTGTGTACAAAATAGGCATACAACTAATTAAATATACAGTTTTATCAAAGTTACATAAATATAACATTCACTTCATTATCAGTTATGCAGTAATACATGAGAAGACAAAGGATAAGGGGGGTAACAGTAAGGACGATAGAGTTTATTTTTGAACAGGGTTGCTTGTAACCTTGTTCTTGGTTACTACAGGGTCTTTCAATTGAATGGTCTGGACTCGTGCTCTTCAGGCGCTTATCTCTGTATAAACATCAAGTTGTGCTATCGATACTTAGCGGAGAGCTTTTTTTCACGCGTGTATAGATAACACACACATTTTCAATTTCCATTTAGTCAAAACAAGAGATCGAAAATTTAAAATAAAATCATGAATTAACGGAGTAATGATCTGTCTAAAATGTGTTGCAAGCATTTCAGCGATAGATGATTATTAAAGACGGAATCACTTACTAAAAATAGTAGATTCCATTACAACTGGTCAAACTCAAAATGGCGAATTCGTCAAAAAGGCTCAAATTCATGTATTATTATTTCTTAGCATCGGAAACAATATGAAAAAGTAACCGCATGATTTAATTCAACAACCTTTAAAAGACATGAGTTAATCCCGACTACATCACTCTATAACTTAAAAGGGTTATATATACTTACGAAAAATACACGCTTTGCGACAACAATCTAGATCTGGGCTTAAAACGAGTTTTCGTCCATTATATACTTCGGATTTCAACATAAATAAATGGATTTTATCGTAAGAAATTGGTCAAATTAGAAGGGGATATTTACGATCTAACTATTCGTGGAGCTCTACACCAATAATGTTTAGTAATTTGTAAATATTAGGGTATCTATTTCAATGCGTTCTTCACCGTTTCACAATGGCGGCCATCTTGCGCGCGATCATGTGATCGCTACCCAACGCTTTAATTTGCGGAGTCCAGACCCTTCTATTTGAGTGACCCTGGTTACTACAAGTTTTCGACCCTCACAGACTCAAAATCTGTAGCGGAATCTAAAAATAGATTTCATGGCTTCCCCTATCACAACTAAAGAAGAAGCTCATAACCAAACGCCAAAAAAATAGTTCCAAGGAGAAGACGGTAATCGGTCATATCTGGTTCACACTATTTATATTAAACGACTTTGGTGTAAAGATTATAATGAACTATATGTTGCTAAATGAGTGAAATCAAATGAAATACGTTAAAACAAAAGTCGAACATGATGAGATTACTGCGCAGCCAGTTTTGATATATATAAAAAACGAACTTCTTCATAGCATGGAGATTGGTTCTCCAGCGGTAATGATGCTCGCTTACGGAGAGAGAGGTCCTAGGTTAGATACTCGGTAGTAGCATATTTTTGTTTATTTATATGAACATTTTTTTCAAATAATTAGCTAATATTTCAAAGAGAAAGTATAGTTGTGTTAAAAAATGTATTTCAATGAAATAAAAAAAACTATCTACATGAAAAGTCCAAAATTTAATCATGATTATATGCAGTTTTCATGACAATTGATAAAAACAATATCAATAATCAACAAAATGCCTAAAACATGTAAATAAATTACATTTATTTTCAGTGATAAATAATAAACCAATGGACCACGGTCGTGGCTGTGTGTGTGGCACTCTGTTGCTGATAATGCAACTGTCTACGTTCAGGATCAAACCCTGTTCTTCCAGCGCTATCAGCGCTTTGATTATTATAGAAATTTGCAGATAATTTCATTTATAAATATACAGAGTTTATTACACGAATAAAATAACTTTTCTGTTCATGAATATAATGTGGCAAAAATAGCTAGTGTTTGGAGTGTATGTGTTGCATATTTAACATTATGAGCTTCTAAACGACCAAGTAATCCAGTCAAACCTATGTTAGTGGCCACTTCTGAATAAAGGCTACCATTTAAGTAAAGGCCATTTTTTAAAACCCGTCATTGATTATTTAGAACAAAATTACCTCCGAATAAAGACCACCTGTCAATGAAGGTAACTGTTTGTCTTTTTCAAGGTTGGCCTTTGTTTAAAGGTTTGATAATATTTGAAATACCAGTACAAAGCCTTGCTGTACATATACAAAAGTAAACAGATTTAACAATAAAAATCAAAACGTAAACCATGTTTTGTAATGCAAAGCTTAACCATAAAACAAATAATCAAAGAGCTACAGCTGCTGCTTTCAGACCACTTTGAATGGGTTATAGATTTTTTTGCGCTGTCAAAAAGTTGCGAATATAACATTGATTAAAATTAATTATCCATATAGCAAAATCCTGAACGCTGAGGTAAAATTCAAACTTCAAGCAATTTCAATTTTCCCATGAAAGCTGCATTTACATAGCTGAACTATCAAAATACTCATCTAAATTGGATATATGTTCAATTAGTAGATAAATTTATCGCACGGCGACCGCGGCAACTATGAAGTAAGCAATAAGGCCAGACTTGTTTACTTTTCGCTTCTTGCTCTATCTCGCTTTCTAGTTTCTACCATTTAAAGATAAAAGTGCTTTTGGTATTATGTTTTGTCGTTGAAAAATATTATTAAACTGGGCTTTGAGTGTTGGTGAATTTGCATATTTCATTGTAATAAGCTCAAAGAACAAAGTAACCAAACGTTTGTTATCAGTTCTTGCTGATTCGCTTTCGTGAGTAATTTATATAACTATATACATTGTATCATATATTCACATAGGAAGTATTTGTACTCATGTTTAAGCTCTCAAAAAGTAACGCTACGTATTCTCTCTCTTTCTAGCAAATGTGGCATTTTCCTCTATGTATTTTGCTACCTTCGTAGGCATTAATACGCTCTTTTTGTACTGTGAAACATTGAAGTCTAAGTATCCGGCGTATTCAAGATAAGCTCGTTTTTGGAGAAGACTTTTTAACAAATACACAACATCCGAATATTTCTCAATAGAAAATTTATTGGCAAATAACATTTCACTGTTTGCCAATAATGGAAAATGTTCACTGCTCAAAATAAATATGTTTCTCTTAACCGTAGAATTAATATTTTCTGACCGATTCCCTCTGTTCCATATATCTTTATTTGAAAGACTATATTTCGATATGAAAGTTACAGAAGTTTATATTCGTACTTTTTATTAACCGAAAAACCTCCTCATCATTCAGCTATCAAAATAAATATACTTATAAATACAATATTTAACATATTTCAATCAAATCAAAACTCATATCATAATAAGACGGCGTAAAGCTACTGGTGCGTTTTGACAAAACCTTTTGAAAATGTATTGGTTATACTACAGTTATCTCTAATTTCATATCTCGATCAAGAAGCTTTTTACAAGATGGTGTTTCATTTAAATGATACAATACATGAAAGTAAAGATCCGACAGGTTGTTGATTACATCAACACACGAAGAAACGTTTCATATAATAACCACTCCAGAAAATGTTCAACCACTGAACGCTCTTCCTCGAGAGTTGTGACAAATTAAAACATTTTTTTTAAATCATTTAATCGACTTGTACTACTACAAGATCAAATAAAACGACCATGCACAAATAAAGATCGGACGAATAGTGAAAAAAGAACGCGCGAACAAGAGAAATATAGTTAGGATTTTTAAAATAATATTCACCATTTACGGTACCAGGTGCGTTGATTTGTCTATTACAATGTAACGTTGAGAACACGTGCTCGTCAGGTATTGGTAAAAACTTCAACCAAGTAATGACCTTCTTGGCCGTCTCATTGTGTAGCAAGAAGTCGACGAAACTTCGTGTGAGTGCTACGTGTGTTGGTCCTTTGTATATTTTCAACCCTGTGGGTGGTCTTATTATTCGGTAAAAACTTCCAGAAATGTTACTGTAAAATGCATAAAATTATGTTTATGTTTTCTTAGGTACAAACTAAATAATCATAATGCATAAATACATGAAGTCATGTACAACATGTACAACAACATGCAACATATATTTGTAATATGTGTCAAATTTGTTGTGTACATGTATGTCAAAAAATGCCCTCAAAATCTTCCTGGAAATCTTAGGGGCTTATCTAAAGTTTTTTAACTGAACCATAATTACTTCAATATTCTCAATATAATTTTTTTCAGAAGTGACGACAGGGGTAGTTTTTCTGCTATCGCAAGTCTATTTCCCTGTTTGAACTATTTGATATCATTAACTATATCATCAACTTTGACCTTTTCACTGACTTGAACCATTGGCTACTATAACTTTATCCACATCAATTTTTGAATGATCAGGAGATGTGAAAAAAAAATTCGAAATTGTGTTTTGGTAGCACCGATTTGGTAGATACAAAGCATTGTAACAATAGTAAACAGAAAATAGGCTCATTTCTATGTTAAATGATCACAAAACTGAATCAAAATAAGACTTTGCTTTTAAATGGACAAAAAAAACATCAGAATATTTGGAAGTTAACATGTGTGCATCACGAAAAGACTAGCGAAAGCAAAATGGACAATTATTTATCCGCTGCATTCAATTGTATAAATATTGGTTAATTCTAATCACTGGGTTAAATTTGTGGTTGGGTTAAGAACTTTAGAAGTTAACCAAAAGCATGCATAAAGACATTTGCTACAATTTTCGTTTTTTCACATAAACATATAGGAAAATGAAAACTCTTTCTCAGACTTTTTATAAAACTTTGCATGACTATAGCATATGATAACAGAAACATTTTAAGCGAAAAAATGAGGGTTACAACTCGTTTTTGAGTTATCTGCCCTTGGATTGGATTTTTTGATTGATTTTAGGTAATTTCAAGTGCAGATAATTCACAGTGAAGATAGGCAAGGTCTTATATATTTTCCTTTTTGTGTAGCCCATCTCATTAAACATGTCCTTTGAATCTCTGTTTCATTCAACTGTCTCATGAGCAAATGTGTCTCGTTTAAGGCCGTTTATCAAATGTGTCCCGTTTTAGACCGTTTATCAAATGTGTCCCGTTTTAGGCCGTTTATCAAATGTGTCCCGTTTTAGGCCGTTTATCAAATGTGTCCCGTTTTAGGCCGTTTATCAAATGTGTCCCGTTTTAGGCCGTTTATCAAATGTGTCCCTTTTTAGGCCGTTTATCAGTTTGCGTTCAGACTCGCCCAGTAAAAGACAGAGATTATTGCTCCGGAAAACTGTGATCATTTGTCACTTGTCAGTCGCCAAATTCCTGATATAAATTCTGCCAATTCATTTAAACAATAATTTTAACATAGATAAACTATAAAAAACTTAACATAGTATGAGATAAATATGAACTTTCATAATATAATATTATAGTATACATACAACTGATAACATAATGATAAATTTTAAAGATTTTTTCAGCAATGTTTTTGAGATTATGAGATGCTGTAAAAAATCACGAAAGCATGCGAATGATATGTAAAATCTAAAATAACAAATATATAATCCGGAAGACTTAATCTTCTGATAAAATAATCAAACTATTCCCATTCAGTGAAGGGTTTTTAGAGCGAGTAGCCCGAAAAACGCACTTTTGCGCTTTCACTGACATTGCTTCTACATAAATTTTGAAAGAAAATAAATATGTCTGCCATCAAATTTGACAATTTCTTTTCTATCTATACACATGTCCCAACATGTGAACAATATATGTTTACCGTCTAGATTTTGAAATTTTCAAATATGAAAATTGAAATACCCTATTTTGTAATATAAAAGTCATATACATGTATTGGCATTTTTGTCACTAATAAACGTTAAAATAATGTTATGTTTGTACTATTTTGTCTAAGATACTTATTGAAAAAAAGAAAGAAAAAGGTGTACCCTAAGCGGGGTTTGAACCCAAGGGTGCTTTGATAGCCTAGTTAGGTATAAACTGAATCCCGTTCCATGTTGGAGTGCATTGAAGTACAGACAAGTCAACGGGAACCAGTTAAGTTAGGTAGTGATTTTCTGTACAAATTATCCCCCTTGACAACACTCTTCAAGAGGAGGTAGCCATATTAGTGGGATTCTACCTTAAAAACACGCAATTTTCGTGTCCTAAACCCAAAATCAGTGTATTGAATATAGGCTGGTTCGAGTGGCCAAACACTAGAGTAGCTGCAGGAGGAGACAGAGCTCTTTCGAATCCTAATGTTATAAGCTCTTCTTTCTATTCTAGAAATGGTAGAAGCGATATTAGTCACGTGACTAAACAGCACGGCCGAGAGTTTAAAACTGTCTCTTTTAAACTAATGTTATAAATCACACCAAAAAATATAATTTTTTTTTACATAGACAAAGAGAGCATTAGTTTCCACATCGTTTTAAGAGTATTGGTTTGAGGGTTAGTTTTAGATATACATGTACTTAATATTCGAATGCAGTCATTTTGGATAGTTTGAGAATATACTACACAACTTTATCGAATTCGACCATGGCTTTGAGTTCAACTCCCAAAAATGGTTTATTCCATAAATTAAGAGGCTATCTGTCGATTGTCTTAAAATGATAAATTACACAAAGTACAGTCCCTGCTAATTACTGTACCATGACACATCCTTCCAAACACTGAGTACTGAATAGTAATTACAGATGTTATCAATTAAAAAGCTTACACTGGTCTGCAAAATACTTCATTTCGGCCGTCAAGGATAGAAAGTATTCTTGCCAACTCGTAGTTTGTCCGTAATGGGAACTCTTGACCAGTGAGATTAATGAAGTATTTCCAGGTTCTAGATTTCGTCAGGAGGTCTCCCATACATGACATTTCAGCTTCAACAATTGAAAATTGTCCCCATCCAACATTATGCAGTTTCCTAGCAACAAATACGTTTTCATGACAACGAGCAAGCTTGTAAACACTATCTTTATAAGATTGTGAAGATTTATTATCCACATGAATGCAGTATATGTTGTGTGGCTTATAAATACTATCCAGTAGTAAATCCAACATTTTAAAGTCCTTATAAACTAGGATGCTGAAGGCTATAGGCATATCAAACTCTTTCTTAGTCACCATAAATGTAGCAGACTGTTGTTGCCATGATGGTAAAGCCTCATTCTGGAATGAAAAAAAATCTATTTGTATGATCTGGTTCCAATTTATCGAATAATACCGGTTTCAAGTATGCCTTACTAGTAATGCCATGGCAACCAGACTTGAAAACAGATTTCTAGTAACTAGATTTTCAGGAATCCGAAAAAGTCCAACTTACTAAAGGTGGGTCGCGGGTTTCCTCCCGAAAATTGGTCATTTTTAAGTCAATGCACAATAAAGAAATGTGGCATGGACATTGAATAGCTACTATATTAGTGACCCCCCCAAAAAAAAATCCACATGAGGTCTAATCTCTTAAATGTTTTATTGTCCCTAATGGGATTAATCCTGTCTTTTCACTTGACACCTAGTCATAAAAGAGGGTAATATTGTTTATTGATATTTAGTGATAATTAGTTTATGGATAACTTCCTGTTGTTTTATAAGCATTTTATGTAATTAATGAATTGTGTCCTTTAATTACCAGATTATGTAAGAACAGTACTGTTAATACATGAGAATGCAACTGAATGCTTCTTCTATTTCTTAATCAAACCATTCTATTTATACATGAAATTATTTTTTACAAGATAACTATTTTAATCTTTTAAAATAACTTGCAATGAAACTATGTTTATACAGGTACTGCTTGAGAAAATTATAATATTGGTTAGAAATATTTAACAGGTATAAAAGGTGTTAGGAACAGAACAGAACAGATATTTTATTACTTGACTTGAGCCAAGGCTCATCATCATTTACATAATATAAATATATACATAACTTACATGCGACATGGGAGTAAACATAAATAAGTTGAAAACAAAACAGAGGATTAGGTAACTAAATATACAAATTATCATTTATATATAAGCAAAGTATGCAGACATAATATATAATCAACACATCAAAGAGAAGTTAACTAGTCATGTATGAAGATCTTAACAACAGGGCTTCTTTTACATATTTCGCTAAGTTAAATAAAACATTTTTATTATCAGATGTTAGAAGTTCAAAAAATTTGTACATGGAAGGTCTTACATAGAAATATCTCTTAATGTATTTTTTACGTAATGATAAATATTTTGGACAAATGCTAATAAAATGAAACTCATCTTCTAGATCTGACTTATCACAAAAAATACAAATTCTTCTTTCACGAGGTATGAAATTATTTGAAGTTCGGCCAGTTTGTATCATTAAAGGATGCACAGATAGTCTTAATCTACAAAAATAAAATCTAAGGTCTTTAGGAAGAATATCAAGATAGATTTCATAACAAAATGTTTTAAAATGCTTGTAATTACTTAAAACTGAGCTTTTATCAATTTTAGTAGCCCATTCTTGTTTATAGCAATCTAGAATTTGATTTTTAAAAATCAAAGGGAACTGTTTAGTATCCACAGAAAAATTTAGATCAAAGACATACGAAAATCCATAGTTATCAAGTAAGGTTTTAACATTGTAGACCCAATTTTTATAACCATTTTGGCAATCATCTAAACTTTGCAAATACATTGTTTTAATAATAATATTATCTTAGACCAATACTTGATAATACGAACATACCGTGAAAGGTACAGTGGATAACGCCCAAGTTCACCATATATTCCTACTATACATGTATTCTTTTTAACATTTAAAAGACGACGACAAAATTTTAAATGTACCCGTTCAATTTCTTTGGATTTAGTATATCCCCATATTTCTGATGCATATCCAAGTATAGAGCCTACAAAAGAATCAAATAATTGACATAAAATTTTCGGACTTAATTCGAATTTTTTACAATTGAACAACCAAAAATTTAAGGCTTTTAAAGCTTTACCAGTTAAGTGTTCTTGATTTAAAGCAAACTTACCAGTATAATTAAAAATCGTGCCAAGATAATTAAAATTATCTACAGTTTCTAAATATTGCCCTTCATAAAACCATTTTTCAGAAGATAACAATTTACCGCGCTTTCTGAATACCATAATCTTCGTTTTTATTTTATTGACTTTTAACCCCAACTGTTACAGTACCAGTACGTTTGTAGTAAATCTAAATTGGTTTGGAGCTCTGACGGAGATTCAGCTAAAATTGCCATATCATCAGCAAATAAAAGAAGAATTAAAATAACATCATTAAATTTCAAACCAGAATCAACTGGCGATTGCAAGTAGAGTTCTAAGTCTTCAATGAATAAAGAAAATAATAAAGGGGACATAACTTCCCCTTGTCTTAAACCGACCGCGTATTGGAAATAATCTGAATATTTAGAGCATGATTTAACACATGATTTTACCTTAGGATACGTTTGTATTAAATTCACAAAAATGGACGTTTAATTTATCAAAATCATCCAGACCTAACTAATTGGTGTGAGACACATATATTTGCTAATGTGTTTGAATCGTTGAGCATTTATTTGAGTAATTAATTTCTTTAATCATATCAAATTAGCTGTCTTATTATTAATATTTTGCATTTAATATAAACATACTTTAAAAATATATATATATATAATTAAACATTGAATCAATTTAAGTATCTATACATTTAGCGGGATAAATAAAGCGTACTTTTCGGCAAAATAGTGCAAATTTTCATACAAGCACCAAACTTGGTATGATGATGCCTACATAGATAGATAGATAGATAATTTATTTATTATTGTGACATGTGCATGAACATATTTACAAATATAAGTTTCAAAATACAGAAATACGGGCACCCGGCCCATTGGGCCAATATGTCACCAAGTTTAACAAAGTATCATTTATACTCAAAATGTTAGGAACATGTAATAGTATTAACAGATAAGTTGTGGAATACTTATTTATGAAATAACGTTACAAAAGAAAAAACATACATTATTTAGTGAAGCATTAATACTTGTCAATCGAAAATTAAAATGTATTTAATAATATAATTCTGAAGGTGTAAATACCATGCAATATTTATGTAATCTGCTTCTTATTTGAGATAATTACAATTTACACAGGAAGCCATGTATATAGTCTAAACTTTACTGGAGAAAATATTTAGCTTTGTTAATAATTTTTCGTGTGATGTTTTAAATGTTTAAACAATAATTATATGCAATTGTATACAATATAACATTTTACAGTAATTATGCATACGTATACAGTTTTTTCATGGATATTTACAACATATAAATATGAAACTGCAGACAAAAACATTGTAACAATATATCACGTGAATAAAGTGTTTCTTCGTTTAAGAAAAGCACAAATAAGGAACTTAGCCAATTTTCTTGGTTGCGTAAGTACAATATGTGCGAGTCTATCGTTAATTTGGAGATGTGTACTGTTACTGAATAAATCACTGAACGTTCCGCTTCTCAGATTATCATAGAGTTCACAATTCAGAAGGAAATGAGTTTCATCTTCTACGGTGTTTGAAGAACAAAGCTTACATAAACGTTGTTCAGGCTGTTCACCAGCATATCGCCCGGTTTCTACTCTAAGTGTTAGAATACCGCATCGGAATTGGCTTAGAATAGATCGCTCGTTTTTGCTCAGGTTTAAAGTGATATAGTCCTCGCATTTAAAACTGTGTTTGAACAGGCGATACGTCCTGAGTTTTGAGACACTGCCAACATCTCTTGACCAAATACCCGAGTAGTGTGTTTGTAGTAGTTCACGAGCATGAGACAAGTTAACAACTGATTTCTGATCATAATTTGCAGTTAAGTCAAGTGATGACATGATTTGTTTAGCTTCATGTGACCAGTTGCTTTTACACTTTGCGTAGTCGTACAGAAACACTTTTTTGGTAATACGATTATCATCCATGAGAATTAGTCTATTCCACAAACGTAGCATGTTGCCCCATCGTCTGTAAACACCAGGAATCCACCCAGTGTCTCCTATCATAGCTAGAATTGGCGTAAAACGATGAACACCTAAAAAGTATCTCATTGCCCGATTTTGCACGTTTTCAATGTGTGGGTATTTTTTAAAGCCCCAGACACCAGAGCAATAGTCCAGGACGGGAATCACGCACGACGAGAATAATTTTTCGTATGACTTGAATCCAAACTCTTTCATGTTGTGTATCTTACTGATGATAGCACCAAGAGCACGACCGCCAGCTTTACCAAGTGATTCACCGTTATTTGTAAAGTCATTCTTCTCATGGAATATAACACCAAGGTATTTGTATTTGTCTACTGTTTCCAACGTATTATTGCCAATTTTAAATTCAAAGTCACTTCGTACAGTTCTGCCCTTCCGGAAGTGCATGCATTTTGATTTATTAGCGTTAATCAAAACTCTCCAGCGTTTACACCAAGCGTGCATAGTGTCTAACATTGACTGTAATTTATCTTCTGAGTCTGCCATAAGGACAATGTCATCTGCGTACATTAAGAGAGAGAGTTTAATGTCTCCAACCGGTATACCAAGACCCAGAGCATTGATTTCGTGAACCAAATCGTTGGCGAATATTGAAAATAACGTTGGCGAAAGATTGCAGCCCTGTTTCACACCAGTGTAGCATTCAAACCAATCTGTGAGCTTGCTATTTATTCTTACACAAGAAAATGAGGTTGCGTATATACTTTTGATTGAGTTATATAACTTGCCATCAATGTTATTGACCAGTAGCTTATAAAGCAGCATATCTCTGTCGATGTAATCAAAGCAACGCTTCAGGTCAATGTATGCCGTAAATACAGTTTTATTATTCTGCAGGATACTATTTAAAGTGAATACGTGGTCCTCACACGACCTATCTTTGCGGAAACCGTTTTGTTCATCCGCTAGGATGTTATTGTTTTCCAAGTAATCTGTCAAACGTTTGTTCAGTAGTGACGTGTACAATTTGCTAGAACAAGATAGTAAACTAATTCCACGATAGTGCATTGGGACGCGTTTGTCGGAGCTTGGATCTTTTAACAGTGGGCATATGACTGCTTTCCGCCAGACAGATGGTATGAAACTGCAGTCAAATATAAGCTGAAATAACTGTTTCAGAGTTACAGCAATCGCCGGACTTTTCAAAACATCATATGGAATATCATCGAATCCACAGGCAGAACCGTTCCGGGATTTCTGAATAATATAGACGATTTCTTCCAGTTTAATATCAAAGTTCAGTTCATTGTTTGACTCGTACAGTGGGTCGTCCATGTTATTCTCTAGTAACACTTTATGTAACTTAGACCGATCGTAGTGTATTTCATCAAAGTCACTATTTTCATTGCAATTATACAAGTTAAAGAAGTCATGTTTCCATCTATCGAACACTAAATGTTCTTCATGCACACTGTTACCGGAGTTATCAACAACCTCAACCGGAATGCTATTATCTTTACGTGGCCCCAACTGTTGTATTTTGCGCCAGAATTCATTAGGATTTGATGTAGTCATTTCTTCAATATCGAATGCTTTAGCCCTTCTATAAGCACGCTCTGTTTGTTTTAGGCATTTATCAAATCTATTACGCGATTTTACATAGTTCATACGACGGTGGGCTCTAATCTGGTTGTCGCTGCGACACTTTAAGTATATATTTTCATCGTTTCTCATAACGTTCCAAAGACTTAGCAATTCATCGTTCCAGTATGGTTTCTTGTGTTTCATACGTTTGTTGGTTCTGTTTGTGCCCCCGTACTTGGGTATATTAGCCTCCATTTCGCGCTTTATCGTACTGCACAAATTCTCATATATTGAATCAATGTCGGTTTGACATTCACGGGCGTTTTCAATAGAGTCTATGATGTGTGCGATTGCCTGTCTAGATATATCACTAGTCATAAAGTCTGCAGGTAAGCGTTTCAAATTATAACGGGGTTTACTGTTGGTTGTCTGATCCCGTAAACATTGATCATTATAGTGTGTTTCAAATTCTGTTATCAAAGCACAGTGGTCTGGTAATCTTGATCTCGCGCCTAATAATCCGTACAATGAATGAGCGTCGATAATTGACTGTACTGTTATAACTCTGAAGTCTGCGCACTTTTTGAATACATCATGTGGTACACAAATATAGTCAACGACTGCCTTCCCCTTGACCGACAACGAAGTCCAGTTATCAAAGTGCTCATTGTAGCGACCATTTAATAAGCAAAATTTCGATTCGTTCAGGAAATCGAGGAATTCATGCCCGTGTTGATTAATGCTATTGTCAATATTTTTTCGTATGGGAACCGAATCGCACACATCGATAGTATCCGACAGAGATCCAATTCTCGAATTCATGTCACCCAAAATGAACATACTGTCACAGTCATTATGTAAGTATATCTGGGCTAGTAGATGTGCAAAGAAGGACTGTGCATCTCGACCACGTGTTGAGTTTTCAGGTGGTAGGTAGCATGAATACACTACAAAATCATTGTCTGTCTCTTTATGAGTGAATTTCACAGCTAAGATTCCATCGTAAGATTTGTCTAGAACATCGATATTATAGTTTTCACAGATTTTTAACTTCACTAACAAGCCAACGCCGCCTGATGCTTTCGGTGCATTCCGATGAATAGTTCTCCTGTTAAATCCAAACCATTTATAATTTTCTATTTCTATCACAGTTTGGTTACTAAGATGTGTTTCACAGATTGAGGTTATATCAGCGTCAATAGCGCGCACAATGCTCTCGCGTAATTTGTGATTATCTTCAGTCCATCCACAAACGTTTAAGTGTGCAAGTTTGATGGACCCGGTGGGCAGGGTAGCCTGCTATGCATTATTAGGTGACGTGTTAAAGGGACCGGCTGTGTGGTTCTGGCGTGCACGTATTCGTCCGTTTGCGTCAACCCGGAAGTTGTTACCTTGCGGCATTTGTCGCAAAAGCGTTCTTGCGTTCATTTCAATAAGTCTTTCTGCGTGAGACTTACTGCTTTTTATGTACACTTCCCTGTATTGTGTGGAATTTTTCAGTACCATTTTATTTCTGAGCACTAATATCTTCTCATTGACATTACGGAAACTGATTTTCACAAAACCAACCCGACCAGGTACGTATGACTTAAACCGCGTGACTCCAGTGATCTCAACTTTTGACGAAACCTCGTTACCCAGTGCGTTAATAACTTCTCTTGACTTTTCAATTAGAACCTCGTCTTCATCATAGGGTATACCACTAACTGTCACACACACGTCTGGGTCATTCAGACCTACGTCCTGATTACCTTGAGCACCTGAAGCACTGTTCTTTGTGCCCATACTTGATGTGGGCCTCTGTTCGACAGTATCCATTCGCGTCTGTAATGCTTCAAGTTGTGCTACAAGATTGTCAATTCGGCCACTTTCACGATTTATATCTTCACTTATTTCATGCCTTAATTTACTTGTTTTTTCCTCAATTGCTGCTGTGAGTTCACTTTTCATTGAATCTAGTTTATCGTCGAACGACTTTCGCATTTTATCTTGGTTTGATTTTATATCATTAACGGTCGTCAAAACAAGCTTCATTTGACCCCTCATTTCTTCCATAAATGCGTCGGATGCCGAAGCCATAATATCTTTGTTGCTGACTGTGGTTCTATTTGTAGGGGAAAATACTGGAATTTCGGGTAATTGTTCGTTTCTTGTATCATGTAGGACACTGTTTGCTTCTTGTAAGATGTCACTCACACTAACATTCGTTTGGTCGGGTTTAAATTGTTTAAGCGTTTGCGCTTCACTGTCCGAATTACTGCTATTTCTTGCTTTCCGATTGCGTTTTCGTTGGCCCTGGTTATTTTTCTTTGTGTTGGTCATTGATACCGCCACAGTAATCTGCTCGTTATTTTATCCGGTAGCAATTAATTATAGTCTGTTTCATAATCCGAATCCGGTATCACGTATCGCACACAGAACTCCAAATGACAATCCGCGTTAATCATGCGTGACGATTTTCGTGCTATATGGAGGTGAGCACATATCAGTTTTCCAAATTTATGTCACATAACAATAGAGTTTTGAAAAAATACTAATATCTTCAAAAGTCACAAAGTTTGTACAACACCACAAATATATCAGAAAGATATGTCACTTATCTCGTAGTTCCATGTAAATTATTCCAGAATAAGTCCATATAAATCATGTTGTTTCACAAAAACTTATCACCGATCGAAAACACGTTTTGTTTATACCGGAAGCGACTTCTCATGTGTCGGGGTTAATTTAAGACCGTGTGCCAACGTGTACCTGGTCAGGAACGCTGTGGTCACGCTCGGATTCGAACCCACTGTCTCAAGACTGTATGACGTGTATAATAGGCGTGAAAACACATTGTCATCTATCGTTTATGCTCATAATATCATTCTTACCGTAAATAATGGGGTTTAAAACCAAACTGTGGTAAATTAAAATATTATTTGAACAGTTGTTCAGGTCAATGGTTCCAATGTAGGTTATTGGAGCGGCTAAATTCTGAAGGTTGAGTTCATCATGTTCAACCCGTCAAATGTAATGTTGATGATACCACTAGACAACGTCAATGTTCATTGTAGACATTAGGTTCAAAGTTTGCTTTAGAGTTTACATCGAGTAGATAAATATCCGTCTGTCATAGAAGTCTAAACGCGTGCGTCGGTGGTACGTGGCACTACATTTCATTTATTAAAATAATATACATGTAAGTTGAACACACTTAGTTCAATTATTCAGTAGTGTTGCAAGTTTAGGTGTGTACACACCTGCATTTTTAAAATGCCTTTTGCGTTTTCAGTATGTTTTAGGAGACATGTTTATCTATGAAACCGTGACTCAGAATTTGATGCTTGATTTCATTTTAGTCTATTAGCGGGTTTCAGGATACGGATTATCTAACGAACATTGGACACTGTAAACATCTGAGGCACGGTTCCCTGCATTATTCATTTATAGTAATTTTAAGGCTAATTGTTGAAATGTAGTTCTAAATACAGAAGAGTTTATATCGTTGTTCAAAATTTTTTAAAGTTCATGTAATATTGGTTTATAGAAGGCCAACCAAATATGCTATTTGTTTCAAATCACTGGCAATGGGCTTTATACACTGGATATATTTATGTAAATAATTATGGTTTAGCTTTTAAATGTATAAATTGATGAACTTGATATGACAAGTCATCGAATACCGATACATTAATGAGTGTGCCAAAAGCATCAGTGCCGATTATGATGACGCTCTTGAAATGAAATAGCATTAATAGTATTGCATCTCTTAGTAACAGAGAAAAGCGTAACTAGTTACATACATATTCATTCGAAACACAGACTTTGTCTGATGAATGTCATAGTTCGACTGTCTGTGCAGGCATCTATGTATGAACAGACACTGAAACACCCAACGTACATTCACAGAACTCGATTAAATGAGAGAGGTTCGTGCTAAGTTCCTGAATTAGAACCACATCGATGCTATAAGAAAGTCTTATTTACTTTGAAGAAAGATATATGGTCCTGCATTGTTATGACTCATTTCATTTAGCAAAGACTGTTCAAATGGTACGTGGACGTATGATTGACCATGAAAACAAATTCAGTGGTCCATTTGTAATTTCGTACCAGAAATCAATTGAAATCAGTACCAAAACCATCTCTTGAATTAGTGAGTAAGGTACAATATTGACCAAATATTGAAGCACACGTGGAATTATGCAACTCCAAGTTTCCTTTGCTATAACTATAACTGTCATAGAGGTATTCATCGTGCAGCAAATGTCCATCTTCATTCCTAGACAAACGAACCACCATTTACTAGTTACATTGGCCTTTTGATTTTGTGTAGACAAGGAAACGACATCTAATTGATATCTTGTTTCTGTGCGGTATATGTACATAATATTACCGTGTCCTTGAAATTTCCACAATGTTTGGATGAGCTGTTGTTCAGCGATATGGAGAAGTTTGATTCACCATGGACTCTTCACAACATAATATTGATAACAAATGTTGCTCCACTAGAAAATCACCATTTAATGGGACGGACATTTCTTTATTTCAACATATCTATAAGAAGGTTGACGCTGACAAACAACCACGTTTGTACATTGGCGATAAGCCCGCATCAACCGGGGTACCATCTATACCCGCATCAGACACAAGTATAATTCCAGCATACTTTTCAAAAACTAATCCACCATCTCCATTGCCTGATAACTTTCTTGATATGCAGACCAGCATCATCAAACGAAATATGAAACTTTGAATATCAATGCCTTCAAAATGTTTTGATTGCATGCCTTGGGCAACTTCCCATGCCAATGAAAAGCGGGCTTCCTCGTTTCAACTATCGCTGAATGCTCTCTTACCCATCTTACATGAGCAAGCTCATTCCGTTGCCATCATAAAACATTCCATCGATAAGGTCCGGGAAGTTCGCTATTGCCAAACAAATTCAGTGGCAATGGCCAAAGTTCGTTGTTATGTTTGATGGTTTGCACGTTAAAATGGTGCCTCTGAAAGTTCTTGGTATTATTTTGAAAGATAGTGGGTGAATATCGACACTTTCGGTTGCCAATATCGCTACCATTGATGTTGCTTCTAGAACACGACCTGCCCACCCGACCACAGCGTGTGCTCTATATAAATTAATATTTAGTGAATATACGGGATAAATCTGAAACCGTTCTGAACTTCAGTGTCTCTCGATTGAAGTCTGGTCTGACATACGAGAAAAATAAGTTCTCAGATTCAGTTTTGGAACCAGTTTCTTGCACTCAGATAATGACACATATATTTGTCCAATCATATAGAGAAGCAAATTTTGTACTATAAAGTTCTAAACAAACTTGTTCCCTTTATTTTTGCATTAGACAACATATATTATATTCGTTCGGGTCCTTATTCATTAACTTGATATGACTTTAATATTTTATTATACCTTTATCTTCCAATAAAGACACAATGTGTATGTATCTAGTAGAAAGTTAAAGCATGAGGTCTGGGGAGTGAAATCTTCAGTAACACTGAAAGCAAACTGTGGTCTTTTTCACGTCGTTTTATGTCTTGCCAAAATCGCCAGTGCGATTTAAATGATTTTTTGAAGCACGAAGATCAAGCTTAATATTATTCACGTTTAAACAATGTCATTTTGAATATTCGAACTAAGTCGCAATTCGTTCAAGTAGTCGAACAAAACGCGACAATCCCAATAGACGAACCTCTTGCCGATGCACTGATTTTTGACGGCGCTTCATTGGGGGTAGCAATAACGTTTGATGGCTACATTACATTATGTTTTTGTTCCAATTCCTGGATGCTGCTTTCTAAGACACTCTCTGATAGAATGTGTTCGATCTTTATCATCCTAATTTAAAATCAATGGCAAGAACCGCTCGTTGATCAGGTATTAGACAGTTGTTTGTAAAGGATTCGAACAAAATTTCAAGCAACTGCCATAACTTTTTAAAGATGGATAATAACACAACGGAGCTACTGAATTTGGTTACAGATTAAAGCACCTGATGCTATATTTGGGACGACAGACCAAAATATGATTAGCAACACTGAGGACTACGTAACTATATTGACCACATGCACCGATGAAGATGGTGTCACTAGCATATTTGGCGTATGAAACACACTGTGGATAACGACTTGAAAAAGCACGTGGTGAGGGGTTCTGACACAGACATTATAGTTCTTTCAGTGTCTGTTTTCAAAGAAATCAATACTGGCACTATTTGGATGGAGTTTGGTAAAACAAAAGACTTCAGTTGGTTTTCGGTGCATGAAGTTGTCGAAACAATTGGGCAAAAAAATATAAGTTCTTCCATTTTATAACGCATTTACCGGATGTGACACCGTGTCGGCTCTCCGTGGAATGGACAAAAAGACTTGGAATGTAATGTCCATTTTGGTATGCAGCCCTCCTCACAATAAATCCGGATGACTTCTTTCCTGGAACAATTAACTAATGTATGACTAAAACACCACTAGATATATGTACCACTACTATTAGAGGTCGGGGGGGGGGGGGGGGCATTTTACAAAATTCGTTTGAATTTGCTTATATGTATGTATAAACATACTAGACATGTTATGAAAATGAGCTAAGATAGTATAATCATTGGTATTGAGAATTTTGCTAACAATTACTGTGATTGAAAATATATTTGGCGGCCATTTTGAAAAACTTGGCGGCCATCTTGAATCGAGGCACTTGAACTTTGGCACACACCCTAAATCGTTTCTACATATCATTCCCAACATGTGCGCAAAATTTGATGCTTGTATGACAATTTGCACTATTTTTTCGTTATTTACCCCGCTAATTAGCCGTATATTAGCCATATAGTGACTTATTATGTAATTAGAAGCTAGTCTATCAATGACTCTGTCAGTTTTATTGGACTCCCTACTGTGGAATATACAGGACTGCTGGGTCTAAGTCACATACCTCGTATTCCTGGTTCAATGTTCAATTGGCTAATGCAGAAATGGTATATTCCATGGAAACCACAAAAAAGTACTACCTAGCGGAGCGGTATTTTTTTTCGTTGATGGTCGCGTTATATCCTGTACTTCTCCGATAATTTCGTATATATCAAGTTAAGGTATCTGTCTTGTTTATAATCGCTAAAATAACGTAAAATGATATTTTACGTTATATAAAAATATCAACTATCATACTTTAATACCAAGCATACAAAAAATTCTAACCGTTTGAATTGATAGTATCATATCGTACCAATACAATGCACATTACGTTAGAGATGTTTAACGCTGATAAGGAAAAGTCGATAAAGGGGTGCAGTATTTATCGCAATAAAACACCATTTTTGAGTGTTCGGTTAAAAATTTTTGTTGCTTGTTATTAAAGTATGATATTTAATCTTTGTAAATAACGTAAAATATCATTTAACGTTATTTTAGCGATTATGACTAAGGCATGCATCTTAAAGCATGATGGTTGGAAGAAAGTATAACAAGATCAAAGTACTGAAAGTACTGTCGGACTTGATTTTTACCATACGAGACAAAAGAGAGAAATGTGTACCCACATCGTTCGAGCCCATACAAATATTTTAACATTTAAAATTACGGACCGATTTTTCATTCATATTGTAATGCAGGTCATATGCATATAGGTAAATGACATAAGCTAGGGCTTTACTATAGTCCCTTTGCTAAATTTTTAAATGAAAAAAGCCTGATATTGAAAAGTTTAATGATTAGCACATTAATTGAGGACAATTTAATTGCATTAAAAAGTCTTTATTGTACAAAACTAGTAAACAACACTTCAGTAACAGTAAATACAAACATTGATTCTTCTGGTTTTAACACAACAGAACGTCGTCGCATTGAACACATTTAGGGTCACTCAAATCAAAAAGGTCCTGATACAGTAGAGTAAGACCTGTATGACCTATAGTTAACCCGATGTTGCATGAAATTCAGGCGTGATTATGTAATTCTAAATAATCTGGCGTAAAGGGAAATCTTAAACAGTAAATTTTAAAAGCACGCATCCAGTAATTTACGTTCGTATTTAGCGACTCGAATTATTATTCTTAAGCCGCAGTTTTAACATTCAACCTTCGATAAATCAAACTCCCAAAATCGGTTACGCTTTGCTACTAGCCACTGCGGGGAGTGAGTCTATAAATAGCGATTCCGTCATCAAAATAACACTAGTTGGTGTGAATATCACGGAATACGATTAAATAAGAATTCGCTTTGTAATATTAAGAAATGTTAGAAAGGCACAAAACACACACATCGATGGTAGATTGCTGCAAATGCATGAATACGTCCGTGGAGATTTTTCTGAACTATCGAACGAAAACCGAAAGTAGAACCACTTTTACGGCAAGATATTTTATTGGACAGTGAATACGCGGTTTTAATTATACGCATTTGAAAATCTCATGTATCTACCAACAAGCACTTATTTAGATACATGACTTTTCCATGTATTTACAATAGAATGATTTGAAATGTATTTAGATCTGACCCACTTAATTGGGGAAAGAATCCAGATACTTCTATATAAACATACCATTTAGTTGCGTACTATTTCCTTTATGTGGTATTCTTTTAACCAAGCTGTTATGGAGTCCAGCGACAAATATAAGTCAACGATTACAAAGGACTTGATTTTGATAAAAATCAAGTCCAAAAAACTATAACAAAACGTTATAGGTAGACGAACTATAAGAAGCATTGTTTTTTGTATGAAGTTGTTTTTTTCATAAAGGATATTGACTGTATAATTATGTTATTCAATCCTCCATTATGGAGAGTATAACATATTTACATGATATGAATAATACACATTATATTGGCAATCATGAATATTTGACAAATGAATAAATTCATGTATATAGTTCACAAGCACATGGTACTATCATACCCTACATCAATCAAATAGAATAATAACAAATTCAGTGTTAATTCACCATGATACAACCACATTGAGCTTCAAATAGCATTTCAGATATTATGCCACACAACAGCTTATCTAGGTTAAACATCACAGCGAAATGCCTGCATGATTTGCTTATATATACCTATCAACTATAAATAGGTTCAGTCATCACCATTAGCCAATCAAATGGCCAAATGATTCTAGATCGTACTACGTGAATGCCATCAGGGTTTCTTAAGTTATAGCAGGGATGCTATAATATAGCATCCCTGGTTATAGTTAGAATTAGTAGAACGTACTAGTATTAGAGAAGAGAGGTATTCGGGTGTCTGGTTTAGTGGCAACGCATTTTGTAAAAATAGAGACTGTCTGTGTTTGTATCTACTTTCCGAAAGAGTTTCCTAACTTATTTCTCAGTAAAGTTACTCCAGTGAAATAAGATTAGTGTCAGCTGAAGCTAAGCGAGCGCATTCCGTTTTAATTTTATCGGGTAGCTCAGATTCATATTTGGTACAATTGCTCGAAACATCAGATTATTCGAAAATCGTTCTTATAAAATATGTATATATATAACTCTACGGGGTGACCTTTATTCGGAGGTGTCCGCAAATACTGGTTTGATTGTACTTACTTTCTTAAATCCACTCATATTGAAGCAGCGCTTATCTATTGTATTGTTTAATGTAATGATTACTTTCTCGTGTGAGTTGTTTGCCTTAAAATATAAATCATTCTTCGGGTTAAAAACTTCAGTAAAATCTTTCAATTCAATTTCCACATCGTTGACAATTTCACGTGTTGAATTCCTCTGAGCATGTTTTGTTTCTGAATTAACTATATTCCTTTTTTACAGTGTTTAAAGGAACACATGAGTTCACTCCCGAAATATTCCAACGTTCCGATCGTAGAAAAGACCAAAAAAACTTGTATCAGTAAGAATAACGACAAATATCTTTTAAATACAGCCATGCTAATTTTACAAAGAAACAAAACGGTTCCGCAAACTTACAACGTTTATCTAGAAATTATTAACGAATCCAGTCACTGTTTTTCTGCTTATTTATGTTTATTAAAAATCACAAAAATATAACTACACAGATCAACTGTTAGCGTCAAACGACAAAACACACTGCCTGTCGGATAGCGTTTTAACTGATTTTACGCGCTAATAGTATTTTACATGAAAATACCGACTCAATTTAACATGTTTTTTACACTCTCACATCTAGTATCTATGAAACATCTGCCGAAAATAGCATTTTTTAATAGTATATTTTCGATTTTTCGTTTAAAAAAGATTTACATAGACTTTTTAATAGCCAAAAGTATTTAAATACCAATATTTCTGAAGCTTCCGTCACCCCTGGATCACCACCAGGACTTTGCCTGGACCCACCAGGGGCCCTGCAGCCCTCTGCTTCAAAAAGTCACACGTTATGTGTTTATTGGGTATACCTCGATTATAAATACTAGTAAGTTGGCATCCTTCCTCTCACACCTTTATAGTTTCAAATTTTCTTTTCGAATGTTTTCATTATGTATTTTCAGCAATGCAATGTATGCATCTATCCTGAAAGATGGTAATGCATCACACTGAATTCTTGAGGTTCAATTACAGGATGGGCCATGCCAAGGACTTATATACATACATGTATGTATATAAGTCCTTGGTCATGTGTATATAATTGTTTTATGAATGGAGTTAGTATAGCGAGCTACATGGATTATTATATCTTTATACCATGCATTATTAAAGGGCTATAAAGGATTACGGTAAACATCAATAATATTTCCTTTTATGAAGGACATTCTTGAAAACCTTGAAGTAAATTTGAAGTTTTCATTATTAGGCGTAAAAGTGCTTGTATATTTGGTTACCCGACCTACCCTAAATTTTCCCCGCCACCTTGGACATTTAATTCGGTCCGAGGAACGGCGCATCCGTTTTCTCACTTGTTTACATTTCCGCATGCTTCCAAGAAATAAAATATTAATAAAAAAACCCTGTCTACCTATACCCTTTTTTCAAAAGCGTGTAACCAGAAACAGACAAAAGACTGTTTACGCCTATAATGACTTTCTTGTTTTTTTATCATGGTCCCTTTAAAGTTAATTAATGATTTATTTGCGTCCTTGATTCTAGCTCAAGCAACTTAACATTGAACCAGGAATGCGAGGCATGTGACTAAGACCCAGTCCTGTATATTTAATATGATTGGTCTGATTTTGATAAATAAACTAAACAGTCCATGTTGTGAAATCAATACAAACGTATTTTAACACAACAGGTAAAGCAGGTAAAGATATTTCTAACCAATATATTTTTTCAAGCAGTACTAGTACTGGTATTAACGTAGTTTCCTTACAATATATTTTAAAGAATCTTGTAAAAAATAATTTCATGTATAAAATATAATAATTTTATTTAGACATAGAAGAAGCGCGCGGTTGTATTTGTAATGTATAAAGAAGAAAACATTGGCAGGAATAAAATGGTAATGACAGTAACTAGTTGTTACATTCTAGTATATATTAAAGTCTGTTCTTACATAATAAGAAAGTGATAGATGTGAGAACTGTACTTAATTATGCAATATTTCATTTTGTGAATATTTGTTGTTCGTATGTTTGCTGTTTTTTTTTTCGTAATTGAAAGCTTTGTAATGTGTACGGTGGGATCCCCGACCCACATTACACTTATTTGCATTTTTTGCTTAGTTGCATTTCAACGATAACCTTTTTTAGCTCACCTGAGTACAAAGTGCTCATGGTGAGCTATAATGATCGCGTAATGTCCGTCGTGCGTGTGTTTGTGTGTGTATGCGTGCGTGCGTCAACAATTGCTTTAAAACAACATCTCCTTCTTAACCAGTCGGCCAATTTCAACGAAAATTTGCCATGGCAACCAATAGGAAAAACTTTCAAAATATTCTTGTCCAAAACCAAAGGGTCTAGAGCTTAGACATTTGGTGTGTAGTGTCTACCAAGTTTGTCCAAATTATTGCCCTAGGGTCAAAATTGGCCCCGCTCCAGGGGTCACTTGATTTTACATAGACTTACATAGGGAGATTTTTAAAATCTTCTTGTCAGAAACGACAATGCCTATAGAGATTAGATATTTTGTGTGTAGCATTGTCTAGTGGATTTCTACCAAGTTTGTTCAAATTATTGTACTAGGGTCAAAATTGGCTCCGACCCAGGGGTCACTTGTTTCATATAGGCTTACTATAGGGAAATTTAAAAAATCTTCTTGGCCGAAACCACAAGACCTAGAGCCAAGATATTTGGTATGAAGCATTGTCATGCAGAACTCTACCACGTTTGTTGAAATTATGGCCCCTTGGTGAAAATTAGCCCCGCCCCAGGGTTCGCATGATTTATTAGGCTTAAATTGGAAAACAAATTAAAATGTGCTTGTCTAAAACCTTAAGGCCTAGAGCTTACATATTTTATATGTAGCATTGTCTGTTGGACTTCTACCAAGTATGTTCCCTAGGGGCAAAATTGGTCCTGGCCCCAGGTTACTTAATTTTACATAGGCTCATGATAATTATCTAGAGAGAAAGAATCTTTTTATCTGGTGAGCGATATGGGGCCACCATGGCCCTCTTGTTTCAGAATATTTACGCGGAAGAGGCCTTACAACCTTCATGTTACTCAACTTACTGTCTAAGATTCGAAATTTGGAAGTTTCTGAACTCAGACGTACGGACTGTATAGAAATAATAGATAATCAAATTTTGGACCGAACCACTTATTCCGGTTTTCGGGAGTGACAGGTTTTCTGAGGAATCGACATATTGCGGCGGTATTTCAATGAATCTCTAATTCTTATTGACGTATTCCTGAGGATCATGGGTTCAAACGCCACTGGCACCATACTTTTTTTCTTTTCTTTTTTTAGTTTCTATGTAATGTTAATTTCGTATTTAGAACATGAATTTATACAGTAATATTCCATTTTTTTGTGTCAAGTTTATTGGAATGTATACATGGTTAATTAACGAAAATCAAGTAACTATGGGTTTCTGACACAATTTTTTTCAAAACCGGACGGTGAAACTTTTTAAAATTTGGTATACACATTATACACACATAGTAGATAATTTTGAGAAAAATTAAGCGGTTTTACCGCTTTAGTTTTTATTTTAATGATATTTATCAATGAAAAAACATTTTGGTAAAAGGCAAATTCTTGACTAAATCTTAAAGAGGCTGGGTTACATTTTTTACTTTTTCTGCAACTTTAGTAATTCCAAACATCGTATAAATGATTTGAATTGACTAAACATTGGTTACCCTTAGACTTATACACATTCTTGCATTTATTTATCATCTGTTAGAGAGATAAGCCAATTTTCATAAAGGTGACTTCATATGATTTTGAGGTACTATTTTACGTTAGGGATAGAGGTACAAAAATGGTTGTAACTCTCTTAACTGACGGTAAAAGTTATTAAAAATTTCACCTGTAAATGTCTTAATGGATATACAAACGAATGGCAATATTTAAAATATGATCCTTAACCCTTCGTAATAGACTTCGAAAACCTTAAGTTGGTACATGTACAACGTACGTACCTTTAAATTTTTATTTTATCTTGGCAGTACTGCGCGCTGCATGTGTCAGACTGTCCAATAAACCTAGCTGCAATGTACGTATGTTAATTACTGTCATGATTTATTTTGCCATTAGGTCAAATTTGTGTTTGCGACCACCTCAGAATAAAGGTTATAAGGTACATGTGAATTATAAAGGCCATTCTTTTAAAAATGAATCCTGCAATATACATGTAATACACATATAATTATCCAATCACATTCCAAAAACTGACAGAAAATACGCAGAAAATACGCACACATTTTAGACGCTATTTACAGTTCAGTTCCAATAACTTAATTCACGTGTACATTTTTGGGAAACCTTTAAGCATATCCTTTACAATTTTACTATGGTCATTTAGGTCGGTTAAAAAATGTTTCTCTCAGCCTCATATAACCCACTTTCATTTTTTCGGGTTTACCTGATGCATTTCCCTTGTTTTCCGGATTTTTCCGTGTTTTATACCTCACCATCTTCTGGTTCCCGTTCCAGTTATATTAAATGTTCATCATCATGAGTCAACAGGAACCAGGGTGAAAAGACCATAATATTTTAACAGTTTATTGTTTTATTGTTTCTTAACAAGGAAGTTTGGATTGTCATCTTCTTGAATGAATGTTTTCTGTCGTGTAACGACCGGTTTTACATGTTCGCCATATTGGCTATTCAACCGAATTCCGAAAATGGCGCAAGTAAGCAATGAATATCATGCATTTATTTATTATTCTGTTATTCTGATCACAGGTAATTTATTTACTATTCATTTATTTATAATCTATTCATGATACAGTTACCTGTGATTCTGATTAACTTTTGTTGTTTTTATTAGTAATTTAAAATACATCTCATGATCTGAAATTAATGTTTATTATTGTTTATAAACAAGTAACATTGCTTTTACTTACACTCTCAGTTTGCTTACATCATAATAATTGAATGGTTTATATGTTTATTAGATTTTTGCCTAATTGACATATATATATTTACTCTAAGACCCATACTCACCAGATAGAGATGGTACAGAGGAGAGCTGCTAGGTATGCAACAAACTGCTACCGTAACTTTTACACCTGCAGTGTCAGTGCAGGGCCCTAGCTGCACTTTAGGGGAAGGGGCCCGGGGCCCTCAGGTAGGGGAATCTCGCGTCATTTTGAGGAAAAAGGGGAATTTCAGTGGATTTTTTTCAACTGCATTATAATCCTGCAGTAAGCATTTTAAGCTTAAAGTGGCTGTATTTAAATATATTACATACATTAATATACAATTACTCAAAGGTTAATAACTAAATATCAACCATTTAAGTATTAATTTTTTTTTTAAGGGGAATTTTTATCAAAAATAGGGGAAAAGTATATTATTCTAGGAGGGGAATGGGGCCGAATTTCCAAAAAATGTCAAACGAGAGCCCTGCAGTGACATGCCAAAAGGAGGGTTTGCCAAAAATGCAAGTTCATTAACTAGGCGCCCCTCTTGACCCCAGGCCAAATCGGTTACTTTTATAAGAAAATCTGTTGTATAGAATATTAATGAAAACCCTGCATGGTAAGCCACCTGGGCTGGGAGACGTTGGAGAGCAGAAGAAAGAAGGCACAGCTGACCTTATTCTACAAAATCAACAACAACCTTGTAGACATTCCTGTAGATCAGCGTCTCTCCCCAGCTACATCAGCAACTAGTACTAGGTCTTCCCACTCCAAGAAATACTGCCAACCTTCAGCCAATACAATATATTACAACAACTCCTTCTTTCTGAAAACCACGGGGCTGACAATCATCCCAATCTAAAGGCCAGGGATCAGCTGTAAGTACATCATCGAGGATTCCCAGGGCTATGTCAGCCGTGGTCACCATAACCGGAGAGGTCTAGGATGAGAAAGATGAAAATGCAGCTGCCCATCACCATCCTTACCCTCTAACTTTGATCTATCCCATTTTTCATCTTACTTTTCTATTTTTCAACTTTTTCTTATTCAGAAACCACACGTCATGAAATGGTCAAGTGTGACCACGTTGATGTAAAAATGTAGATGTATATGTAATGTGGCCTTTATCGTTAATATGTACTGGCCATGGAATTTGTACAGGTATTTGGCACACACAAAAAATGTTTATATATTTATATAATATCTGTAATAATGTTATAAGTAATTATCTAACCTACAATTGTTATTAAAATGGTTTTTATTTCAGGTACGGCGAATGCCTAGCTCAGATATGGCTGCATTTCGTGAGAAATTTGATAAGGCTAAGCATATTGTGATTCTAACTGGGGCTGGAGTGAGTGCAGAGAGTGGGGTTCCCACATTCAGAGGGGCTGGTGGATTCTGGAGAAAATGGGCTGCTCAGGTAAATTCTTACTGTTGCTTATAGCCACAATAAGGTTCCCAAACGAGATATTTTCTTCATATAGAAAACACAAATCTGTGATACTGATTTGAAGACTGATAAATAATAAACACAATGTGTGTTTAAAACAAACTGTCATATATGTTAAATAATCCTTCCTTCAAGATTGACATAACAAGCCTGGTTTGTTTACAAATACGGCGCTAAATGTATTCCGACTGTATCTCTGTCACTTTCCGGAGACTATGGAGAATTTTGTGCGTACTTCCAATCATTGACAAAGAGTTTTCGGAATTTTTCGGGACATTTAAACGTAAACAATATTTAGTATTTTGTACGGAGGACAAAACACTTAATAGTTTTCAGTTGCTTATTTCTCAAAGAAGGAACGGCGACCTGAGATCAGATACAGGTCCCTTCTGTACCATTTTGGGCATATTTTAATATCTCAGTCTTTCGAGATTCTTTATACATAGAAAATATAACCAATTTTAAGCCTTATTGGGGCTTTAAAGTGATAATGTAACTTGTTTAAATCCATATGTTTGCGAAGTTAGATTTTTTCCATTCAAAAGATAAATCATTTTTGGCTGTATTTATATTTCCATTTTTTAAACTGATCTTAAGCATCTACGTAAGTGTGTATTACTGGCTCCACCCTTGGTAAAAATTTTATCAATATGCAAAATGATAAAGCTATGAAAAAAGTCACTATTCTTTGCATAATCTGTGAGCTGCTATTTTATTTGACGTCTACTTTCAATTTATTTTTTGTTTTAGTATAAAATTAATAACAATCAAATGCAATTAAAACTCATCTGCTGAGCATAATTTACACTTATTTATAAGAAGTAAGGAAGCTATCCAGCTAGTTTACAGGAAGTTTGACCAAAAAATCACCTTACACTACATGTATATTATACTGATTGCCGAACTCCTTTGCATAATATATGATATACAAACTTGATAACATCATAAACCTCTCTTATCAGATCCTTATATCATTTCATGTCATATTAATTGTGGTTATTCAAACATTGTAATATTTCTTATCTTTATGGTCCTATAAAATTGTGTGAACTTCAAATGTAAATCTGAAATAACTTCCTTTTCAACTAGCTTCTTTAAGTTTGTGTTCTTGTTTTTATTTCACAAACATGATTGTAAATTGAAAGATTATGATATAGAATATTGGATCTTTAAAAGTCACAAACATGGTCATATATTACTGATATGTTTGTTAAAGTATCAGTAATCATGCTATATTCATGAAAGTCGAGATTTGGGGATACCCTTGTTAAATGGTAATTTATAGTTCATGACTAGATCATGAAGTACCGGTATGCAAGAAAAGTTCATGAAAATTTCAAGAATTCATGGAGTGCTTTCAAAGGGGTAGTGAATAACATTATTTCCTTGCGCCAACAAACAAGTTATTTTTGGGGGAGGTGTACCGGTTGTCACTATGTCCATCTGTGCGTGTGTGCATCTGTCTGTTTGGTTGTACAAGTCTGTTGGCTTTGGTTAGATTTATAATTTTATGGCAGAAATGTTCATTAGTATGAGGCAGTGTTTCCCATATAGACCTTGTTCCTTACCTCCTAGGTCACTTTTAAAGATTAAGGTAAAAATGGTGTTATTTTTCATGTGACTTTGTAACTTATGGGTGTATTTCACAAAAACTTGGCAGATATGTTCACCATTATGTGGCAATGTGTCATGGAAAGACCCAGTCTTGGGCTGTACCACTTAGGCCAAGGTCACACTTAGAGTTCAAAGGTAATAAATTTGTTTGTTTTTTTGCCATGTCCGCTCTGTAACTTCGGCATACATCCAAGGATTTTGAAATAAGTTACCACAAATGTTGACCATTATTAGAGGATGTGTTGCTTGCAAACCCGGGGCTGTAGCTCCAAGATCAAGGTCACACTTAGAGTTTGAAGTTCATAATTTGGGTCTTTGCTGCATCCAAACTGTGACTTTATCATTCATTGGGGATTTTAAAATAAGTTGCCACAAATTCTAGCCATGATTAAACAATGTGTCTGATGCAACACCCATGGCTATAGCTCCAAGGTCACACTCAGAGGTCAAAGGTCATAATTTGGGTCTTTTTGGCATATCTGCTCTGTAACTGTAATTCATCAAATTTCTATATAAGTTACGACAAATGTTAACCATCAAACTCCCCGCAGCAGTTAATTCCCTTGATCAGCACATAAAACACTGCAATCACTATAGAAATTAGGCCGTCAGAGCAGGGTATTTTTTTTTCACTTTTATTTTTGAATTTTGATAATTTCTATCACTATACTTTTTTCATTTGACTATTATGCTTAATGTACAAAAAAGTAAAAATAAATGTTGAAAAGAAAATTTCTTAAAAATAACAGAAGACATTTCTACTGTTACACCGTATTGATGTAAAAAATGGCTAAATTTAGACAGTTACTTTTCAATTGCGCGAAAAAAATTCTACCCATCAATTGTTTTAAAGAAGACACAAATAGATTGTTTTCAACACTTTTTATCTGGCAAAGATGTAATAATGAATCTACCTGTTGGTTAGAGGAAAAATCTTTTTCATCAGTTGTTGGTCACATGACACACCTATCGTCATGTGATTATAGTGGTCAGGAGGCAGTGGTTATTGTAGCAAAGTTTGACATAACGGGTGAAAGGAGTTGGTAACACCAATGGCAGTAATTCCAAGGTCGAGGTCACACTTAAAGGTCAAAGGTAAATATTGGGTCTTTTATCTTGTCCGCTGAATAACTTTGTCATGTATGGATGGATTTCATAAATACTTGGCAAATGTTCATCAACATGTGGTGTTGTGTCATACGTAAGACCCAGGGTAAAACTGCCTCTCGAAAGAAATCAAGTCGCATCTTTAGTTATAGCCAATGACATATCTGGAAAACCTTTAAATTTCAGATTTTTAAGCATTCTGTGTCAAAGCGACAAGTGGGAGTATTTGTCACTCCTGTGACAAAGCTGTATATCTATTTAGTTTGATACTTGATAATTAAAACAAACTATGAATTTCATCTTATACTGTTTTAACTTTTATGTCATCAATAAAGATTTGATTCGTTTCAGGAACTGGCTTCACCAGAAGCCTTTGAGGATGATCCATCACTGGTATGGGAGTTCTATCACTACAGAAGGGAAGTTATGGCAACCAAACAACCAAATAAGGTGACTTTATCTCATTCTTACATTTCATTCATGTGAATGTAAGTCTTCATGTAGAACTTGATTTTATGTGATTGTGCCTTTTGATAGGTAATTGTTAATGGCAATGACCTTTGATACTTTGGTTTTTTATAATTTATGGTAGTATGTATAAGGGTGTTCATTAAGAACCGATTGCCAATGAAAACCATCAGTTAAAAACTTGAAATTGATTGAATTTGATTACAATCCCTTAAGTTCAAATAGAGGATCTTGAATGAGTGCTCATTCCTTACCATTTTTATTAAACGAGTTGACTAAACAATATGACACGAGGCTCTGAGATTCTATTTATCACATAACCGTAAAAACGATCACAGAAAATGAAACAGACTATAGGATGACCTATATACAAGACATCTAGTGTAGACTGTTCACTACTGAGCGCTACCACAAAAAAGTAGTGCATGTTTCTATTAATTAATCATTTGGCAATAAAATGCAAGATAAAAGACATCAAATCGTTATTTCATTTACACAAACATCATTTTATTCATATCATGAATATTGAAATCATTTATAAAACAAACTAAACAACATTAAACATAAATCCGCTATTTGTCTGTGACCTTGTCATAGATAGGTGTACTGAAATGTTCACGAGTGTCAATATTTAAATATACACATCATGTTTCTCTTAGTTATTTAAACTGTGTATTGTGACTGTTTAGAAACGTGTAAATTGGATTTATTGAATCACTTGGAGTTACTGTCAGAGGCCAGGATACGGAGTCTTTTCCTCGCAGGCTGAACTGGAGAAGAATCGGATCGTCTGCTGTGTAGAGGGGGTTCCAAACCCTCGATACACACGTTCATTAACTACAGCGTTGCCTCGCCCATCAATGTTGAAGAAATTGCCTGGTACGAATCGAAAGTCGGCCATGTTTACAAATATCGTAGTAGCGTAGTAATACAAAATATGCAAATGTGTGATTTGGCTAATTTGAATGTTTATTGCATGGTTTGGCAGTGCCAAATGATATTTACTTATAATCTAGCCCCCCCCCCCTTGATGGCTGGCCAAATCTGTTACTTTCATTAGAAAATTTGTTGTACTAAATATATATGAAAACCCTGATGTATATTTTTATTGTTAAAGGAATGAATATTTAATAACCCAATATTTCTTAACTGCAACTATACAATTTTATTAGGAGAATTATTATTGTGTTCTATATATTATGCATACATACATGTATAGCTTTATTAGCAGGCATTCCAGACTCTAGGGAAAATCTGGCTTGCATTTCATCATATTTTGTTCATACCAGCATAATTCTTTGTTCATACAATTCCAAATTGACAATTAATGTTCACTGTAAAAACATGTGGACGACAACAAAAGTTTGACAAAATTGTTAAGTGTGATTTATTCAGTTAACAATAACTTCCAGTCAGTGAGGTCAACGTGAGTTTTTTTGCCTATTTATATATCTGCTGCATGGTTGACAACTGCAGAAATGGCAAAAATAAAGTTCTTGCAGAAATAACCAGTTATATGATATCTCAGCATAGACAAATGTTTGCTGTATTATCATTAATCAATGATGGAAAGAAATACTGTATCATGTACTAGTATGTATTTGCCAGGCTCATGATGCTATAGCAGAATGTGAGAAAAGGTTGGCCAAACAAGGAAGAAGAGTTGTCGTCATCACTCAGAATATTGATGAGCTTCATAAACGTGCTGGCTCACAAAATATTATAGAATTACATGGTAAATTGTTTGATCCATTCTCTATTATTATAATAATTCACTGGATAGAATACACATTATAATGTTGTATAGTGTTTGAATTCAATTGTATGAAATGGTATACAGTGCAACCTCCCCAAAGCAACACCCATTAGGAGTAGCAAAATTATGGTGTTGTTGAGAGGTTGTTGCTATAGAGTGGTTAAATTAATAGTTAAATTGTGCAGTGGGATAAATTATGCTGTTATTGAAGGGAGGTTGTTGCTCAAGAAAGGGCCGCTCCGGAGAGGTTGTACTGTAATAAGATTCTTGAATTATCTTCATATAATGTTTGATAATGCTAAAGTAAAGCTATCATCATTATGTTGTAGTCCTTAAATGCAAAAAAATGTCATTAATTTTCTTTCTTCATTTCAAAAGAATAATGATTCAGAACATAAGTGTTTTGAAATAAATGTACATGTAAACAAATATTCTCCATATAGATACCAAATGTGTGTGCTTCATATATTTATAAGTAGATGTATTTGAAAAAATACATCTTGTGTTTTTTATGCACCAATATTGATAGATCAGGATATATTGTTTTTGGCCTGTCTATCTCTTTGTTTGTCTGTCTATCTGTTTGTACCAAACTTTAACCTTGCCTATAAAATCAAAACGATTCTTCCTACAATCATCAAACTTCATTATGTTGGTTCCTTGTGACAACCTCTACACGACCTGTGCACTTTAAGGTTAATCAATGTCACATGGAGGGAGCATTATGTTTCAAAAACACATGTTGTTATTTTCTATTTCAGGTAATCTATTTACGACTCGCTGCACACAATGTGGAGATATAGCACGAAATACAGATAGTCCTATATGTGAGGCACTCAGAGGAAAAGGGTCTGTTGTCTTAATACTACTTGTATTTTATATTTGTTTTGTTTATTTATCTGAGTATTCTATCTGTATAATGAAGATTGTAAACATTTATTTATGTATTAGGATATCTTACACTATTTACAATGATCAATGTTTAGTGGACTACTTTATTTTGTGCTGTATCCCTGCATTCATGTACCTGATGTTGTATTTATTCTTATAGAGAACCTGATGTTATATTTATTGTTATAGAGAACCTGATGCTAGTGCTGAGAATGCAAGGATAAAACCTGAAGATTTACCAAGGTAACTTTGAATGGTTATTTTGCCATTTTTGAAAATGTTACTACGATGTTATGCTTAACCAAAGTGGCATTTTGTAAAGTTGTGTTGTTTTGTCAGTCGGGAGTTAAGTCCCTTTAATTAATTTGAGAGTTATTATACATGTACAAAATTTAATGTATAAAGATTTCCAATTGGTCACTGGATATCACTTATAAATAAGCTTCATACTGCTCTGGTCTGCTCCAATTCTTTTTGCATTATGGGTGTACTGGTACATTTAATTTTTTAGCTCACCAGAGCACAGTAAAGCATGTTTCTGGTTGTCGTTGATTTATTTGCAGGATTGTGTTATAACTGTATGTGATATAAACTTGTTGTAGATGTAAGAAGGAATCTTGTTCCAGTTTAATACGACCACATGTGGTTTGGTTTGGTGAACCATTGTTTAAAGAAGTATTAGAGGCTGCTGATAGAGAACTCGAAGCTTGTGATTTATGCCTTGTGGTAAAATTTTATTTTATGAACTTATGCCCGTCTTATACATGTAGTTAAATAGTTTGTCAAAATCAGAACTAACTCAATACCCACACATCAATAGACAAGCAGCATGAACACTTGGCTACACACCAATAAAAGGTATTATCAGATTTAATGGACAAACACTATTTTATTGACCTGTTACATAAACATACAATGATGATAGTCATGTCAAGGGATATGTTTCAATTCACTATATTGTTGTTATCTTAGGTGATTTTGCTACTGACATATCAAGACCGTGTTGTAACAATTTAAAACCGATTCTAAAAACCTAGTCTTATTCGACACAGAAATGATTTCTCTTTATCCACCATCTTATGTTTTATTCATATTTTGCTCTAAACATAAACAGAAAGCCCTTTGACTTTAAGAATTACAAGCAGGATAATGATTACTAATTAATTTGTTCCAGTACATTCATGCATACATTTCAAACATTAGTTTGAGTTAGTAAGAATGATAAACAGTTCTTACCTGGAGCACTGAATAGGTATATACATTGTAAGTTGAATGAAAGCTCATTTTATAGGTTGGTACCTCGTCTGTTGTGTATCCTGCTGCTATGTACGCACCAATGGTAGCATCTAAAGGGGTACCAGTGGCTGAGTTCAATATTGAACCAACAGATGTTACAAGATCTTTAGGGTAATGTTGTTTTCTTACTTTGTGTTGAAGCTGTCATTATTTAATGCTATGTGGTCAACCAATTATTAACCTAATCAGTAATCAAATAATGTCCTTATGAAGCATCTGAGAAAGTAAACTAATGATTATTCTTCAAAGATTTTCTGCGATTTTACGAAAGTCGGTCGTTTTGTAAAATTTGACCATTTTTCGTTTGAAAAATCTTCAATAGCGAGTTTAAAATATCGTTTAATGCAGTAAAAGTATACATTTTCTGTTAGCGTGTTGAGTTGCCCATATGTTGTACTATATACGAATTAAATATTTTGTACTGCATTGCAATAACATGGAAGTTTATAACACGCATTGGAAAATTCGAATTGTCAAAGTTCTTTCCCTTCTATATATATAATTATATGGGTTACATGGAAAAAAAAATTTGGATTTTTTTTCGTGACAAACCCCTTTGACTATGACTTGTGCTACTTGATTAGAGCAAGTCATTACTGGATGTACATCATATACTATCAGTAGATCTGTAATAATTATGTTCCTATTTGATTAATTTGATTTACACATATTGCAGTATTATAGAAGGGAAAAAACTATTTATTTTCCTTTAAGCTGAAAATCAACAGTAGCTTACTTTGGTGTAACTTTAATTTTTCACTTGAAAACTTTAATCATTTCCTGTTTTTAAATCTATTTAGAAATATCTGGAGAAATCATTTTTAGCTGGGCTGTTTTCAAAGAAAAAGTCAAGCTATTGTGATCATTATGTCATCTTGTCTGCATTGTCTGTGTCTGTGCAAAAACTTAAATGTAGCTCATAACTTAGAAACTATAAAAGGTAGCAACATGAAACTTTATAGGTGGATAGATCTCACTGTGGTGGTGAACAGACAAGTGTTGGCACTGCTTGCAGCTTAATATGACCTCATTGCCTTGATGATTAAGATCATGGACAAATGGCCTTGTTTTAAGGACTGATGTACCAATACTGACATATAGGGCTGTAGAGAGTGTCCGAATAAATTTGTAACTGTACCGGTAATTGCTAGTGATGTTGCATTACTCAGTTTTAACGGCACTATAAGGTGACAACAACAATAAAAAAAGAAGTATTTTATATTTTCTGTTTGATCACATGCCTGTCGATCTACAGCCCTAGACATGTGGTACCCTTTCACAGTATATATATACATATCTGCAAATTAAATGTCACAAATTTTTATGTACTTGTTAAGCAAATGTTGGAGAGTGAAATTAGTGTTCAGTGCAACCTGTCGAAAGCAACACTCTTTAGGAGTAGCACAATTATGTTGTTGAGGGGTTGTTGCTCTAGATTGATTAAATGAATAGTTAAATAATGCAGTAGGAAAAAATATATCGAGGGTTCAATGCAACAGTGTCATAACTCATATTGAAATAAGAGCAAATTATGACAGTGTTGCGCTGAGCCCTCGATATTGTTATTTTAGGGAGGATTTTTCTCAAGAGAGGGCCACTCTGGAGAGGTTGTACTGTATTATGTATTGTGATACATGTATAAGTTTTGTTTGTTATCCTTTTCAGATTTCATTTTCAAGGGCCATGTGGAACCACTGTACCTGTAGCTTTGGCTCCTACACAATCTGAACCTAAATCAACAAAAACCTAAATCAAAACAGAAACAAAACTCAGCTGTTACCTAACTAACTTGAAACCTAAAAGGAACCTAACTCTGTACCGAAATTTGAACTGTGAAACTTCACCTTAGGCTAAGAGCCTAAGATCAAGACGTTGTAACCCGAATGGTGTGTTACATTGTATATGATGACAGTTCAAAATGTATACTATATGTAAGGAATCTACAGTCTTATCTTTATTAGTCAGAAGTCTACAAGTGGTGTCTACAGTATTCAGAAGTCTACATGCTTCTAAAATCTTAATCTATCGGACACTGTATCAGGACATTCTCTTATCTCTTTTATTCTTAATATGTTGTGATTTTATAAGTTACTTTAAGAGTAAATGTAAATATTGATATGTACAATAAATTGTGCAAAAATGAATACATTGTATATTTATTACCTTGTTATGAGTAATTTTCACCGTTTTTGTCTTTGATAAATTCAATCTGACATTGGTCATAAGTTGTTTCCATATTTGTAGGTAAATTGTTTATTCACTGTAATTTACTTTGTTTATAATATAAGCCTCAAACTGTCTACTTTGTAAAACCATTGGATTGAATGAGACGTATTTGTACCAAAGGGAATTTTTTCTCCTTTTTTTGACAGTTTTAGGCTTAAGTATTGAACTTAAACTGTCGCTTTTTAGCTCACATGTCACAAAGTGACAGGGTGAGCTTTTCTGATCAGTCTCCGTCCGGCGTCGTGCGTCATCAAACTTTATGTTGTGAACACACTAAGGGCCACATTTTTAGCTCAATTTTAGCAAAACTTGGTCAGAACGTTAATATCGACAAAATCTCGATATTGACAATGGGCCATTTTGGGTGAAAAACTAGGTCACCAGGGCAAAATAAGGGAAAACCTTGTGAACACTTTAGAAATTACTGTTTTGATTGGATCTTCATGAAACTTTGTCAGAATGTTTAGTTCAATAATATATAGGTCAAGTTTGATAATGGGTCATTTCCGGTCAAAAACTAGGTCACTAGGGCAAATTGCTGGAAAACCTTGTGAACACTCTAGAAGTCACTGTTTTGATTGGATGATCATGAAACCTTGTCAGAATGTTTGTCTATATAATATCTTGGACGAGTTCGAACATGGGTCATTTTGGGTCAAAAACTTTTTTGATTGGATCTTCACCAAACCTTGTCAAACTGTTTACCTTAATGATATGTGGGCCAAGGTTGAATATGGGTCAGCCGGGGTCAAAAATTGGGTCACCAGGTCAAATCTTAGGTAAAAATCTTGTAAAAGCTCTAACTTGCATGGTTTTAATTGGATCTTGGCCAAACCTTGTCTGATTGTTCGTCTCAATCATATTAAGGATCAGTTCAAATATGGGTCATCTTGGGTCAAAAACTAGGTCACGAGGTCAAATCTTAGGAAAACCTTATTAATACTGTAGATGTCAAATTCTGATTGTATCTTCACCAAACCTTCCCAGAATGTTTGTCTTAATGATATGTAAGACGATTTTGAACATAGGTCATCTGGTGTCAAAAACTAGGTCACAAGGTCAAATCTTAGGAAAACCTTGTCTATGCTGTAGTTTTCATGGTTTTGATTGGATCTTCACCAAATTTGTCAGAATGTTTGACATGCCACGACCGATAATTGAACCCAAATCGCCGGGTTACAAATCATGTGCACTAACCACCGGACCTCATTTATCTATGTTACTATCACCTCATCAAAATGACCAATTTGTGTTGGACTGTATATTTCATCTATATTCAAACTTGATAATGTGCCCACTTGAAAATTAAGATCATTTGTTTGTCTTAGAGGACAATATGATTTCTACTGTATTTTTTATTTATTTTTATACTATATTATGGGAACACGCATGGCAAACGGGCGTGTGGATGGGCAGCGTTCGCAACAGTGTCCACTCTCTAATTCAAAGACTTTTAATCGGGTCCTCACCAAACTTGATGGAAACTTTGCCTGTTAAATTAAATATTTCTAACCAATATATTTTCTCAAGCTGTACTGGTATCAACATAGGTTCATTGCAAGTTATTTTAAAGATTATAATAAATATTGTAAAAGTAATTTCATGTATAATTAGAATGATTTTATTTAGAAATAAAAGAATTAAGCATTCAGTTGCAATTTTGATGTACAAAGAAGAAAAAATGGCAGGAATAAAATGGTAGTGACAGTAATTGTTATATTCTAGTATACATTGAATATTGAAGTCTGTAACCACTGGGGGCCAACGACGTATCACGAGAGGCGGTTCGCATCGAAAACATGTGTATGTTATGCAACGACAAACGACACATATTATGTACACATAACGTGGTTGAAAAGCTAAGGACGACATTTTTCGTAGTTAGTGACATTGTAGTTTGCTGGAATATCATATTCCAAGCACGAAACATGGTGAGTAGAAACGTTTAATACCATGAAACAGTTGTATGCAGTTAATTGAGTACCAATTACGTATGAATTAAGCTCAAAAGTTAGGGATGTTCGTAGATAGTCTTGTTTTGGTAGATTTTTCATTAAAATATTTTTCGTGAGTATCATTTCTTATACTTACTGGATAAGGTATACTTATTCAATCATTTTGTCTTCATTAGAAATGTTCTGTAGGTGTAATAAGCACATATGAACGTTTTTTTTTTGCATACTACGACTGTGTTTGTTTCTCACAGAGTGTGTGTATGGTGCTAAACGAAGGTCACTCTTCATGTATACGTTGCTCATTGAAGTCAAAATCAATTTCAGGATACAGACCACGCGGTGTGTATGTACTGCCGGTCACCATTTTCCAGCATTTTAGAAGCGCAATGACACTGTGCAAACTCCAGCATATAGAGCGTCATGAGGGAAGCAGATGATAGAGGTACAACTAAATATCACAATGCAACTTAAAATGAAGGACCATTACGTTATCTACAACATCGACGGCATGACAACGATCACGGAAACTGGAAAAATTAATACCTACAAATAATATAACAAGTGACAGACCAATATGGAAATTTCTAAAAGTGAACACACCAACTAAGTCTGTCCAATTGTTCCTGAAACAAGCGGAATCCGGGATGAACAGAAGTTTCTCAACCAGATGGTGCTGAACTGACGGAACAATTGGACACAACTATACTATGCTCAGACGCAGAGGACTTTGAAAAAGTAGATCTAACGTTACCGATGAAACAATAAAAGAGACCGTAGTACAATAACAAAAGCTTCTTCAATCCATCACATCTATTCTAATTATACCCCCATCACACTAGAGCCACGATTGCACTACACCCACCGCGTGCTGACAGGACGTTAGCAAATGAATGCTTTTTGTTATTGTACCACCTGACAAGCCATTTTGGATGCTGAAATTGCCGTTTTCTAAATAAGAAATAGAAGAAAAAGAAACATGAAGCAACTTAGATTATGTTGTGTCAGTGCATGACTATAAGCAGAAAGAAGATTTCTGTTTGGCCATCATGACCAGTTAATATAAATGGACACATATGGTACAGTATACATACGGAGCTAGTGAATGCAATGAGGACATTATTGGGACATAGGGAGAGCGCAGTTCAGTCTGCATGGACGTAGTGATCACATAATTTGGACGTAGTATTAACACAATAGACCTGGTGACAACGGGAAGCTGCACGTGTAATGAACTTACTGCCAACGTGATAGACGCAGTGAGAGCCTGGCTAAGACGTTGTAAGGGCGTAGTGCGAGCCTGAGTGCATCATTTCTTTTCGAGTTTGACCCCGTCCCTGCCACGGCCATCAAACTTTTCAGGACGTGATAGGAACTTTGCGAGCGTGGTGCGGACGTGCTCTGGTGTGATGGGGGCATTATAACTGACCGTAGACGTCTTGAAGACTGGGTCACCTTTTTCAAATGGTGGATATTGGCGAATACGGTGCAAATCACGCTTTGATTGACGAGCACGGTGCAACATTGCTATAGATACTAATGAAAGGTGCAATGGTGTTAACGAATCGAAGAAATGCAATCAAACTTTTTAGATAACAGCAGATTTCTAAATTGTTCAAACTCGTAAATTATATAAGTATGTGCCTAAATCTATTATAATGCAGTTATTAAATGATAAGTCCATCTGAGAATTTTAACTGTTCTCTTTAGACCATCACACATAATTAAATAGATAACTGTCAACTGCAAAATATTAATTGATATACACATTTGACTTCAGACTGAAACATCCACACACTCTGTTAGTAACATATACATCAAAAAGAGACTTCAGTTGACACCATACACACTTGTCTAGTGCGAAAGGCCTTGTTATATTAACGTGTGTACATTCTTTTCAATCTGATAAGCGGTGGGAGATGCTAAGTTACGTTCACAGACATGATGCCTGTATCATGAGTGCTAAATATTTTACAAATGGGTTTCATGTCACAATGATTTTGAGGAAAACTGTTTTTTACACAGAATAACGGACTAATCTGGCATAATTTGATGAATGACAACGCAATCATTGTACAGAAAACGCATTTTACAACGGCAAATAAAAACTTAATAAGAACAACTAACAAGAAGATCCAAAAAACTAACATTTCGTCCCCCTGCAGGTCAAACATTTCAAAATGGCATGTGGAGGTCAGAAAACCAGAGACTGTTCACATAAAATTTCGTTGCATAACATACACATGTTTTCGATGCGAACCGCCTCTCGTGATACGTCGTTGGCCGGTCTTACATAATCTGGTAATTAAAGGATAACATTCATTTATTGCATAAAATGCTTATAAAAACACTATGAATTTATCCATAAACTAATTATCACTAAAGATAAATAAAATTTATGACCCTAGCTCTTGTATGCATGTCTAGGTGTCAAGTCTACAGACACTTAGCTGACCGTGAAAAGACAGGATTATTTCCATTAGGGGCAATAAAACAAATAAGAGATTAGACCTCGTGTGGATTTTGGGGGGGGGGTCACTTATATAGTAGCTGTTCAAACGCTGAGGAGTTCCGATTGATAATAATTGTTAGCCTTCACGGCAATTTACTACCAGGAATCTCTAAAAAAGTCTTTAAATGCTAGTAATTCGGGAGACATGACATGGCTTTGCCTTAGACCTGGAACCATTATACAAAGGGTTTTTCCCTAGCTTAGACTCACTTAAAAAACCCTTGTGTCCCTGGGTCCCAGCTTTAAAGTCACACACCTAGAACTTTCTGACCCTTGCATGACTGCTAACTATGATCCTTGAACGGAGCAGACAAAAATATATCACAGGCTTTGACCTAATTTAAGGCCTAGCATTTGAATGTTGATTACGAATGGAAATTCTTAGCTTAAATTAGAATGTTAATTACTAAATATAGCATAAACATTTCACATTACGTAATCCACTTCTGCCTGAAACCTATAAAAGTCAGAGATTTTAAACACAGTTCGATTATCCAGTACTAGTAATCTGATAATTTAATGCTTACTGAGTACTGACCACACATAGTTCAACTTATTCGGACAGGCCATGTGCGGGGAGGCACGGCCATCTCACCCTGAGGACTGTTCCCAGTTGATATGACTGACCAAATTAAATTACTCGCACGTGCATAATGCATACTATAGTTGCCCCGAGGTGGTCGATTTACTATCAACAGTACTTTCATTAACTTTCTTCTCTAAATTTAGACCGTGCGATTCGTTTTCGGAAAATAATGTATAGGGTATATGTTCATTTGTCAAGTTATTTGGGACGTGGCGTAATATTTAAAAAAAGTAGGTACGTATATAAACATATATTTATTTTCTATCTTTGGTCGGGGACTTTCAGGGGGCGCGCGTCAGGACCCCCCCCCCCCTGAACCCGCCTCTGGTATTATAGTTGTTTCCATTTGGCCTAGTCCCGATTTAGAGAATCGGCCAACATGAACGCCAAATAAGTAACATATGGCTAAGAATTTGCGTGATCAGGTAACGTTAATATAAACGTATACCTGGCGTGATCAAGGGTTGCATATAAAAACAGCAAATAAGATATTTTGTTTTACATTTATTTATTTTAATTGGTACTAATTTTAAGGCCGTGAGTAATACAGCCTTGGGTTCCTTCCCTATCACTACGTTTTAAGGGTTGCTAATCAGGAACCAGGCTAGGGGTAATAGCGCTTCTTTCGTCTTCATTTACTGCATGATCGACATACATGGGGAGATGTGGTCATGATCCAAGTTGCCTTCCAAAGAGTTGAAAATGTTCAAGTCTACGAATGATTGTGTGACATCAGAAAACACGTCGGCTTCCCACCGTGATATGAGGTGGCTCCGGCTCATTGTATCCTAGCTTTGGCTTTTCCTGTGACTTTAGCATAACGTTCATCCATTGTAGAACGGTTGAACTTCTGATGCCTTACCGTACGTAGAGTATTAGGTAGAATCCAAGCTTTTGTAGATGTCGCCGACGGCCCGGGATACCATCAAATGCTCTGAAGTCCAGAAGTAAATTCTATAAGATTTGCCTGATCTCTTCCACAGCATAATCAGCGAGAAATAATTTAAGTCGTTTTTTAATTTCAATTCTTCTAAAACGATATGTTGGTTATCATAGAAATCGAATCTTGATTTTCCGAAAATATGCCAAACAATCAGGTCTACTCGTTGTCACAGTGGACACCTACTGTCTCGATGTTGTCTATACATTCAGCCGGTATTTTACCGATAACGAGGACTTCATCGAACTTCCGCGCGAAATTATGCCCGCGCTCCAGTTTCGGAAAATAATGATACCGTATTTTCGAGTTAGAAAGGTCGATAAATATCAGCTTCTCGCGAATTTTTGTCGTATCTATTCGAGCGATACTAAGAGTAAGTCCTTCTCTATAGGCCCTACTCTTCCGTGCGAACATTTTCGCTGCCTCGCAACTCGCGCTTGTCGAAATAAACTGTGTTCGGCGATAGGATCCGTTTTCTACGTGAGTAACCACAGATAAATTCCCGTACGGGTTCTTAGCCGTAATTCCAACTTTATAATCCTCGTCCCGTCTTAAGACACGAAACAAGTATTTGCGCGGTGATAATGTTGACTCGTGAGCGTACATCGTTTTATATTCGAATTTTAATTACTATTAACGAGCAGCGATTCGGTTCACAATCGAGTGTAGAAAGACGGAGCGCGAACGCGTTTCGCTTTATATAGCCAGGGCATTTCACAGTAGTTGTGCAATAATAGTCTGTATCAGCTAGACGCTTGTGATACGTCTGGTCCCAATACGCAAAATAACTCAAAACGCCTGGACGATACAGACTTGAATTTTCAGGAAATCTAAATTTAGAAATGAGTAATGTTAGCGATCGGCTTCAGTCCGATAGCTGATGTGCGATCGACAAGCGTACGACACCGATAGTTAAGGGATAAATTTATATCACAGAACGTTTGTGACTAACGGTTTTTTTGGTTTTACCAATTTCTTCATCCAGGGTATATACAGTATGCTAATCGTGTGCATAAATATCGCATTAGTTCGGCTAGATCTTCGTACGGGTCGTAGCCTTCGAGTCGATCGGACGTGTTTTACGAGAAGGGATTAATGAATATCATAGAACGTTTGAAGATCGCTTTTATTTGTACAAATTAATAATGACAATCGTCGAGTTAAGCTTTCCTACAACATTTACGAGAACGAATTGTCACTACGTTTATACCTTGGATATGATATTTTGTAAAAGTAAAACCAACATTCAATCGTTCTATTAAACATATTTAGCCTATACGTATACATAATGACACTCGTCGAGTTAAGCTATCCTTCAACATTTACGGCTGAATGTGTTTAACAGGTCGTTTGAATATCGGTTTTATTTGTACAAATTACTTCATCCAAGGTATATACATGCTGACAATCGTCGAGTTAAACTATCCTACAATATTTACGAGAAGGTATTAATTTGTTTCGCAGAACGTTTGGCAATCGGTTTTACAAAATACTTTATCCTAGGTAAATACATATGACAAGCGTCTTTTTGTAAGCACGAGTTCGAAGAGGGATTTTGTTTCACAGAAATTTGACCATCGGCTTTTCAACTACTTTAACCTAGGTATATACATATGACAATCGTCTTTTAGCGACCACGAAAAAAGGATTAGTACGTATGTTTCACAGAACGTTAGTTTAAACATATTTATTCCCGTCTATAATACATTGTACATATAGGTAAATATACAAAATTTAACATCAATTTTGGAAAGGATTGGAATGGAAGACAGAGCGTCTTATTAAATTCTTCTCCTAGTATAGACTTCCAGTTAAATTTCAAGAACTATTCAACAATTTAACTATTGGTATGTATAAAATAGATTAAAGATTAAATCATACAGAGATAGGGACAGAACGTTATACTATCGGTTTTACGAATTACTTATCCACGGTATATACATGTATACATATTCAGTCTGTCGTCGAGTAAAACTATCCTAAAACATTCACGACGTGAGATTTGTTTCAAAGAACGTTTGACCATCGGTTATACAAAACGACGAACGGCCAACTCACCGTGATGACTGTTGATATGATTGATCAAATTAAATTACTCGTACGTTATGCACGTACTATGCATACTATATATAGCTGCCTCGAGGTGGTCGATTAAATTTACTATCAACAGTACTTTCTTTAACTTTCTTCTCTAAATTTAGACTGCGGTTCATTTTCGGAAAATAATGTATAGGGTATAATTATGTTCATTCAAAGTTATTTTCAAGAAATCGGAGTATTCAGAGGCGGGTCGAGGATTTCAGGTTAGGAGGGGGCGTAGCGTATTATTTAAAGAAATAGGTACGTAGCGGGGTGGGGGACCATATATGTGTACATATATTTATTTTCTATCTTTGGTCGGGGACTTTCAGCCGGGGCTGCGCGCCAGAAGCCACCCCCCCCCCCCTAAATCCGCCTCTGGTATTAAAGTGTTTTTGTTCATTTGGCCTAGTCCCGGTTTATAGAATCGGCCAACATGAACGCCGAAAAGCAATATGTGGATAAAGAATTTGCGTGATCAGGTAACGTTAATATTTACGTATTCCTGGCGTGATCAAGGGTTGCATATAAAAACAGTAAATAAGATATTTTGTTTTACATTTATTTATTTTAATTGGTACTAATTTTAAGGCCGTGAGTAATACAGCCTTGGGTTCCTTCCCTATCACTACGTTTTAAGGGTTGCTAATCAGGAACCAGGCTAGGGGTAATAGCGCTTCTTTCGTCTTCATTTACTGCATGATCGACATACATGGGGAGATGTGGTCATGATCCAAGTTGCCTTCCAAAGAGTTGAAAATGTTCAAGTCTACGAATGATTGTGTGACATCAGAAAACACGTCGGCTTCCCACCGTGAGATGAGGTGGCTCCGGCTCATTGTATCCTAGCTTTGGCTTTTCCTGTGACTTTAGCATAACGTTCATCCATTGTAGAACGGTTGAACTTCTGATGCCTTACCGTACGTAGAGTATTAGGTAGAATCCAAGCTTTTGTAGATGTCGCCGACGGCCCGGGATACCATCAAATGCTCTGAAGTCCAGAAGTAAATTCTATAAGATTTGCCTGATCTCTTCCTCAGCATAATCAGCGAGAAATAATTTAAGTCGTTTTTTTAATTTCAAGTCTTCTAAAACGATATGTTGGTATTCATAGAAATCGAATCTTGATTTTCCGAAAATATGCCAAACAATCAGGTCTACTCGTTGTCACAGTGGACACCTACTGTCTCGATGTTGTCTATACATTCAGCCGGTATTTTACCGATAACGAGGACTTCATCGAACTTCCGCGCGAAATTATGCCCGCGCTCCAGTTTCGGAAAATAATGATACCGTATTTTCGAGTTAGAAAGGTCGATAAATATCAGCTTCTCGCGAATTTTTGTCGTATCTATTCGAGCGATACTAAGAGTAAGTCCTTCTCTATAGGCCCTACTCTTCCGTGCGAACATTTTCGCTGCCTCGCAACTCGCGCTTGTCGAAATAAACTGTGTTCGGCGATAGGATCCGTTTTCTACGTGAGTAACCACAGATAAATTCCCGTACGGGTTCTTAGCCGTAATTCCAACTTTATAATCCTCGTCCCGTCTTAAGACACGAAACAAGTATTTGCGCGGTGATAATGTTGACTCGTGAGCGTACATCGTTTTATATTCGAATTTTAATTACTATTAACGAGCAGCGATTCGGTTCACAATCGAGTGTAGAAAGACGGAGCGCGAACGCGTTTCGCTTTATATAGCCACGGCATTTCACAGTAGTTGTGCAATAATAGTCTGTATCAGCTAGACGCTTGTGATACGTCTGGTCCCAATACGCAAAATAACTCAAAACGCCTGGACGATACAGACTTGAATTTTCAGGAAATCTAAATTTAGAAATGAGTAATGTTAGCGATCGGCTTCAGTCCGATAGCTGATGTGCGATCGACAAGCGTACGACACCGATAGTTAAGGGATAAATTTATATCACAGAACGTTTGTGACTAACGGTTTTTTTGGTTTTACCAATTTCTTCATCCAGGGTATATACAGTATGACAATCGTGTGCATAAATATCGCATTAGTTCGGCTAGATCTTCGTACGGGTCGTAGCCTTCGAGTCGATCGGACGTGTTTTACGAGAAGGGATTAATGAATATCATAGAACGTTTGAAGATCGCTTTTATTTGTACAAATTAATAATGACAATCGTCGAGTTAAGCTTTCCTACAACATTTACGAGAACGAATTGTCACTACGTTTATACCTTGGATATGATATTTTGTAAAAGTAAAACCAACATTCAATCGTTCTATTAAACATATTTAGCCTATACGTATACATAATGACACTCGTCGAGTTAAGCTATCCTTCAACATTTACGGCTGAATGTGTTTAACAGGTCGTTTGAATATCGGTTTTATTTGTACAAATTACTTCATCCAAGGTATATACATGCTGACAATCGTCGAGTTAAACTATCCTACAATATTTACGAGAAGGTATTAATTTGTTTCGCAGAACGTTTGGCAATCGGTTTTACAAAATACTTTATCCTAGGTAAATACATATGACAAGCGTCTTTTTGTAAGCACGAGTTCGAAGAGGGATTTTGTTTCACAGAACTTTGACCATCGGCTTTTCAACTACTTTAACCTAGGTATATACATATGACAATCGTCTTTTAGCGACCACGAAAAAAGGATTAGTACGTATGTTTCACAGAACGTTAGTTTAAACATATTTATTCCCGTCTATAATACATTGTACATATAGGTAAATATACAAAATTTAACATCAATTTTGGAAAGGATTGGAATGGAAGACAGAGCGTCTTATTAAATTCTTCTCCTAGGATAGACTTCCAGTTAAATTTCAAGAACTATTCAACAATTTAACTATTGGTATGTATAAAATAGATTAAAGATTAAATCATACAGAGATAGGGACAGAACGTTATACTATCGGTTTTACGAATTACTTATCCACGGTATATACATGTATACAAATTCAGTCTATCGTCGAGTAAAACTATCCTAAAACATTCACGACGTGAGATTTGTTTCAAAGAACGTTTGACCATCGGTTTTACAAAACGACGAACGGCCAAATCACCGTGATGACTGTTGATATGATTGATCAAATTAAATTACTCGTACGTGCATAATGCATACTATATATAGCTGCCTCGAGGTGGTCGATTTACTATCAACAGTACTTTCTTTAACTTTCTTCTCTAAATTTAGACTGCGGTTCATTTTCGGAAAATAATGTATAGGGTATAATTATGTTCATTCAAAGTTATTTTCAAGAAATCGGAGTATTCAGAGGCGGGTCGAGGATTTCAGGTTAGGAGGGGCGTAGCGTATTATTTAAAGAAATAGGTACGTAGCGGGGTGCGGGACCATATATGTGTACATATATCTATTTTCTATCTTTGGTCGGGGACTTTCAGCCGGGGGTGCGCGCCAGAAGCCAAACCCCTGAATCCGCCTCTAGTATTAAAGTGTTTTTGTTCATTTGGCCTAGTCCCGATTTATAGAATCGGCCAACATGAACGCCGAAAAGCAATATGTGGCTAAGAATTTGCGTGATCAGGTAACGTTAATATTTACGTATTCCTGGCGTGATCAAGGGTTGCATATAAAAACAACAAATAAGATATTTTGTTTTACATTCATTTATTTTAATTGGTACATGTACTAATTTTAAGACCGTGAGTAATACAGCCTTGGGTTCCTTCCCTATCACTACGTTTTAAGGGTTGCTAATCAGGAACCAGGCTAGGGGTAATAGCGCCTCTTTCCTCTTCATTTACTGCATGATCGACATACATGAGGAGATGTGGTCATGATCCAAGTTGCCTTCCAAAGAGTTGAAAATGTTCAAGTCTACGAATGATTGTGTGACATCAGAAAACACGTCGGCTTCCCACCGTGAGATGAGGTGGCTCCGGCTCATTGTATCCTAGCTTTGACTTTTCCTGTGACTTTAGCATAACGTTCATCCATTGTAGAACGGTTGAACTTCTGATGCCTTACCGTACGTAGAGTATTAGGTAGAATCCAAGCTTTTGTAGATGTCGCCGACGGCCCGGGATACCATCAAATGCTCTTAAGTCCAGTAGTAAATTTTATAAGATTTGCCTGATCTCTTCCACAGCATAATCAGCGAGAAATAATTTAAGTCGTTTCTTAATTTCAATTCTTCTAAAATCATATATTGGTTATCATAGAAATCGAATCTTCATTTTCGGAAAATAAGCCAAACAATCAGGTCTACTCGTTGTCAGAGTTGTCACCTACTGTCTCGATGTTGTCTATACATTCAGCCGGTATTTTACCGATAACGAGGACTTCATCGAACTTCCGCGCGAAATTATGACCGCGCTCCAGTTTCGGAAAATAATGATACCGTATTTTCGAGTTAGAAAGGTCGATAAATATCAGCTTCTCACGTATTTTTGTCGTATCTATTCGAGCGATTCTAAGAGGAAGTCCATCTCTATAGGCCCTACTCTTCCGTGCGAACATTTTCGCTGCCTCGCAACTCCCGCTTGTCGAAATAAACTGTGTTCGGCGACAGGATCCGTTTTCTACGTGGGTAACCACAGATAAATTCCCGTACGGTTTCTTAGCCGTTATTCCAACTTTATAATCCTCGTCCCGTCTTAAGACACGAAACAAGTATTTGCGCGGTGATAATGTTGACTCGTGAGCGTACATCGTTTTATATTCGAATTTTAATTACTATTGAGCAGCGAGTCGGTTCACAATCGAGTGTAGAAAGAAGGAGCGCGAACGCGTTTCGCTTTATATAGCCAGGGCATTTCACAGTAGTTGTGCAATAATAGTCTGTATCAGCTAGACGCTTGTGATACGTCTGGTCCCAATAAGCAAAATAACGATACAGACTTGAATTTTCAGGAAATCTAAATTTAGACATGAGTAATGTTAGCCTGATAGCTGAAGCGATTGGGAGATAGATCGATATCACGTTTTCAATAGTACATTGTACTACTACACATGATTTACGTACGTAGGTTCAAAAGTTTAGTAAGCACCACATGTACGTACGTTAACAATAATCTGTTAATAGAGGCCAGAAATGAACTTCACATCAACTGAATAATGTATGATTTGGGCTTCCTAAACGCGTTTTTCGGGTACAACTTTCGTTTTTGAGAGCATGCATCTATAAGTAATTACAGACTACCATAGAAACCTATACATTTTTGGAAAGGAAATTATATCTGCTATTGATCTAAGCGTAGTTTATAGTCCAGTCAAATTAACAGATGGGGTAGGACTAAATGGTACAGAATTTATTTTGTTATAAAACAATCATGTATATGATAACATACATAAAAAATAAAATAGGCCAAAATCTGACCAGTTTCAACAAAATAAATAAGCTTTTCATTTTCGGATAATTTCACTATCCGAAAACTCGTACTGTTGCGTATAAAATCCGTACTGCATCGTACTTTAGTGCGTCGTTTTCATTAATTGACGTCAAATAAATCAGCCTACTATCGTCTTTATGTTCTTAGGACTTGATATACTAAGTAATCACGCTTTTTGCGGCAAAACCGTACATGGGGTGAATATGTATATTATATCATGGACTCCCGACTTTTTATTTGTCTAGAAACACAAAGAATGAACATATGTTTTCTTCCTATTTTTGTTCATGTTTATCAAAGATGTGAATAATGAAGAGTGACTTCTTGCAGAAAAAATGACCTTTTATGAAAATACAAATGGAAATAAATGTAGCAAACTTCCAAAAAATGTAAACCAATGAGAACGATCACGACTGGCTTTTCGATAATCATTGAGATTGGGGTCTATCAAACAAATGACAACTTAACAATCCGCATTTTGCGCAAGTGGGTAATTAATTTCAAAACTAGACATCTGATGTGAATGAATAAAGAATAAACAATCAAAATATATTAACTAACTATTAAAATAGTTTAAGTCTACAAAAAATAATTATTCATTTAATCTAGATTATAAATTACTATGTTAGCAAAGAAATGATGATTGGTTCTATACTGTTCAGGGTTGTTTCGTGCATGCAGGTTACTAACATGACGAGATGCTTTGTAGTATTCGATTTATGCTGAATATTTTCAACGAATATTACTCAAACTTATAACCATGATAAAGTCAGATTTCTGAGCGAATCTTTAAGGAAGACTAACTGAGTCCAAGTATGTATGAAATTTCAATTTTTAAAATAGATATATCATGGATAGTAAAGAATATAAAATGTTATGTATTGAAGAAAAATTATGATAAACACTTCCTGAGCCGACAAATATATTCTTATATACTTTAAAATTTATACTTCCGTTATTTTTCTAAAATTGACATTGTTATCCGAAAACATTGTCTTTCTGCATCTACTAGTAGTAATGTCATGGTATTCTAGGCTGAAAGTTGACATGTAATACTTGTTTTGCAAAATTAAAGTGACCTTCTACACAAATATTTAGCTGATCAATGTGCCAAAATAAAACCTGACATTACAATAACAGTTGATCAACAATAACAATAATTTGTTGCGGCCGATGTCGAACATACATTCAAACGCGATTATGAGTGAAACCGGTCAGTTCAGTACTTTTTCACATGAGTTGAAAATGGTTCCGTTCATACGATTGTATTATTATATCTACAAGTATTCTCTGAGGTCAAACAGAACAAGTTGTTTCGTTAATTTTACTGACCAATCATCTAATTAAGACTCTTCTTTCCATGGTTTAAAGTAAATAACCCATCTCAAATTTTACATGGATGTGTTTATAAATGAATAAGTTGAAATTAAGATTAGAACTATTAAGACACCTATAAGTAAACTGGAATGTATTAGGATAACGATATTTTTACTGCAATAACAAAATTAATCTTTCCACAATAGCGAACAATAAATTCACGTACAACTGCACAGCTGAGTTAGTCTACCAGCAGCCCCTGGCATTCTCCATGATCTGACTCCTGCCCTTGTGCAGGAATGGGGGAATATTCCCAAATGGGTATTCCGATCCTATGCGCTGTCGATGAGAGAGAGGAGGCCAGTTCGATTGGTCAAATGGAAGAGCAACCGGAAGAGACAGAGCTCTTCCGAACTGTTCGATTTGATTAATCGTCTTCGAATTTTAGAAGCTCTTCTATCTATTCCGCCCGATGGGTAGTAGAGGTGGACGAGATATTAATCACATGACCATACAGCATGACCAAACAAACAATACCGTTTGAAATTGCCTTTTTTTAAAAAACCTAATGTTTCAACTCACAATAAAAAAGATAGTTTTAATAAATACATTGTTTACAATGTCAATTTGTTCAATAGTTTATCCATATGCATATTTAAAGATTATTGGGAAGCAGACATTTCGGCCGCGATTGCGTTCGATTGGGTTTCTCTTCTAAGCTCTTTCAGCTGGGGTATTCTCTTCATACGAGAGTCCATTGCTCATTCCCACAATGTTTTTCTACAGATAAGTGCTGGTCTTAAGGTACCCACATTTGTCTCGCCTGATGAAATTTCTGACTCCTTTCATTCCTATAACGGGTGATTCAACAATTTTCATCAGAAACAATCAAATGACATAAAAGCGTTTTTACTGGTAAACGGTAACAGTTATTAAAATAAATGACCACGGACTTTTTATTTACATTCCCACTTTCTTGTTTGAAAGAATGAATTTAAAGATGATATTTTTAGAAAATATTTCGCCCGCTCGCTAAAATCGGAAAAGTAAAAAGTATTATTAAAATAAATATTTCGCTCACATCATAGGTGGCATTTTATTAGTGTCGGGTTAGAAATCTTAGGAAACTCAATATAAAATAAAGAATGATCAGGGATGCAGTCAGTCTGGACTGAAGGAGTGTGAATTTTCGGACTTCGAGGTATAGAATCAATGGGCCGCGGTCGTGATCCAGTAGTTAAGTGTGCTGGACTTGCTGATTTCCTTATGTGGAGAAGTTAAGTGGAGAAGTTGCCAGCTCCATGTAGGATGGTAATTAAGCTAGTATACTTGTTAGAATGCAGTCTGTGAGAACTGGTTTGGTAAATTGGCCGTCGTTGAATATCGTTGAAAACAGCGTTAAACGCATCGAAACAAAGACCCATTATGCATGATGGATGCAAATCAAATACCTTAGTTAGACCATATCATGATGGAGACTAGCTGCGTAGCCAATTTTGACTCTGGGATAAAAATTGTTGGATTTAGATTGAGGGATCATTAGACATGGCGTCAAATAACAAAGCTATAGGCCTTTTCACTTTGGAGAGGAATTTAGAATTTTTTTAAAACTATTTTAAGTTGTCATGGCAATAAGATTTCAAAAAGGATAACTAATTTTTCAGGAATCTGAAAGAGATCTACTTTCTTACGGGTTATGTTGTAAAGATCTGTAAATTTTATCACACTTTCACGAGATAAGTCTAATTTCTATCTTACAATAAGTGGGTGGGGTAATTTAACATCTAAGTTTTACTTTAAACAGTACAAATGCTTTTTTTTTTTTTTTTTTTTTTTTCCAATTACCGAACGGTAATCCGTTTATTCATTTTTTATAACATATATACAGGGTATTACATATAAGTATAAATCAGCATGTACATGTATGAAAATATACTATTGTAATGCAATATTAATTTTCTAAATATGATGAAAAGTTGAACACTGACAACTCAGTGACAAGAGTGATGTTTATAATATTATGTAACTATATACCAAAAAGTTTGTGGCTAGGTAGGATACTGGTTGGTTTAACATTAGTGAAAAAGGAAAAATACGTCAACATAGTATAAGTGATTTAAACTTAGAGATAAAATAATTTGTTTCATTTTTATTTTCGTAGTATTCAATTAGAGTGGAAAGTTCATATTTAAACAGATTCCATACATTGACATCTTTAAGTTTATTTTCACTGATGAAGTATGCTTTGTAAATGCAAAAACCGAGTAGTGTTAAAAATATATTGAAATAGTTGTATTGGGTATATTTAACTTTATATCCGACTAAAATAGTTTTTAAGTATTTGATGTCTTTGTTAATGTTACACTCATTAAGAACATACTGTAATTTGGTCCAGATTTCTCGTACAGTCTTACAATCAATAAAAACATGTTCATAATTTTCTATAACGTGACATAAAGAACAATTCTGTGAGTCTACCATTTTCCATCTAAATCGTATTTCTTTACATGGGAAAATTCTGTGGAGTAATTTGTATTTGAACTGTTTAAGTCTGTTGTCGTGTAAAGAATTTATAAATTTATATTGTGAATGCCAATCGATGTTTTCTTTAAAATGTGAATTCCAGAATCTGTGTATATGAGGAGTTGTAAATTTAGTTTCAATTATTAAGTTGTATATTTGTTTATTGGTTAATACAGCAATGGGTTTGTTAAAGCACTGTGGTTGAATAACAGTTTTTACCTTTGTTAATAGTGATTTCTCTTGAGATAGTATGTAGGTCCATTTATGCGTAAAACTTTTTTTTAAAATACTTATTTCTGAAATCCAGTTTGTTTTGTCTTTAAGTTTTGTGTAAATATAATCTTCTCGTAAAAATCCTTTGTTGTCGAAAATGTCATTTACGAAAATTATGTTTGACTTAATCCAGTTTTTAAACAGTATGACTTTATTTTTAAATTTTATATATCGGTTGCCCCAAATGATTTCTTTCCTTATATCATAAAACGAATTTGGTTCATCTGCAGAGGTTTTATTTTTTGTTTTTATCCACAGGTCAAGGATGTTTTTGTAGAATTCAGGTATGGATGTAGTGTCAAGGTTTTTAATGAAGTCTAAATTGAAATTGAACACAAGGAAATCTGATCCATATCTATTAAAGAAGTATCTTGGAATGGCTTTCCAGTTGGCATCATTTTTATCTGATAAAGCTTTGATCCATTTTAGTTTTATTGAAGTTACGTATGTCTCTATATCTATCATATCGAGGCCACCATTGAATTTGTTGCCTATGAGCGTTGATCGTTTGATCTTTTCTTTAGTTTTATTCCATAAGAATTGGTAAATAAGGGTATTAATTTCTTGAACAATTTTATTTGGTACTATTAGTGAATGAAAAGCATATGTAAATTTTGGAATAAGAAGAGTTTTGACAATGAGAATTTTTCCATACCAGGTTAATTTTCTCTTTGACCAGTTGTTTATAATGGCTTTACAGCTTTCGATTTTTGTTTCCCAATTTAATTTCTCACATTCTTTCTTATTGTGGCCAAAGTAGATTCCGAGAGCTTTGACTGGTTTATTTATCCATGAAATGTTATCGGTTTTATCTGAACTATTTTTATCTTTGCCTATCCAAAATGCTATGGTTTTATTTTTGTTTAACTCTAATCCAGAAAATGATCCGAAACTTTCAATTGTTTGCAATGCGTTTGTAATGTCTTCTTTTGAGCGGAGAAATAAGGTAGTATCATCGGCTAGTTGTGAAATTTTTATCTTTTGATGTACATGCAAATCATTACGTTTTATGGTGATGCCGTTTATATTGTCTGATTTACGTATTTTTATTGCCAAGATTTCTACAACTATAATGAATAGTAAGGATGAAATGGGACAGCCTTGTCTTACACCGCGTTCTGGTTTGAATGGTGTAGATATCCATCCGTTATTCGAAATATATGTTTGTATGTTGCAGTAAAATGTTTTAATCTACTGAATGAAATCGTTTTTAAACCCAAAATGTTTTAAAGTTTCGAATAAAAAGTTATGTTCTACTGTATCAAAAGCTTTTCTAAAGTCAAGGAAGACAATTGCTCCATTTAGTTGTAGATGATCAGCATAGTCGATGACGTCTTGAATCTGTCTGATATTATATCCTATGAATCTATCTTTAATATAACCTTGTTGATCGAAACTGATTATTTTATGTATTACTTTTTGAAGCCGATTTGCTAGTATTTTTGCGGCAATTTTGTAATCTACATTTAGGAGGCATATTGGTCTCCAATTTTCTAGATTTGTTGGGTCATCATTTTTATAAAGTAAAGAAAGAATTCCAGTTCGTTGGGAGTATGTCAATTGGGAATAGTAAAATCCTTCGTTAAGGGCACCTGTGAGAATGCATTTTAATGAATCCCAGAAGGTTTTATAAAATTCTGCAGTTAGACCGTCCATCCCTGGGCTTTTATTTGACTTCATAGATTTTAATGCTATTTCGGCTTCCTCATTTGTGAAGAGGCCTTCACATAAGTCTGCGTCTTGTGAGGATAGTTTGCGATCACATTCGATGTTTATCAGATAATTTTGTATTTCAGATTGACTTATATTTTTTTATGTATATAATTGAGAATAGAATTTTACTTCCTCATTTAAGATATCTTCAATTTCTGAGAACGTATTTTTACCTCTTATAATTTTATTTAGAGATTTTCTTGATTGCCTGGATTTTTCCATGTTTAGAAAGTATTTTGTGTTTTTTTCTCCTTGTTCTATAAATTTTACTTTAGATCTTATTTCAGCACCTCGGGCTTTAATATCGTAAAGTTTGTTTAATTTTGATTCGATCTTAGATCTGAGCTCTATATTTGTTACACTATCCGTCGCGTTAATGTGCATCAGTTGGTTTTCTAACGATTGAATTTCGTTGTATCGTTCTTTACTTTTTTGTTTTGCATAATTTATTGATTTGTCTTTTATTTCGTTTTTTAGCTGTTCCCACAATGTTTGTTTTGATGTACCAATTTTGCATTTTGACTTTTTTATGAGATTTGTTATTAATTGGAGATAAAAGGGGTCGCTTAAGTACGAATTGTTCAGTTTCCAGTAACCTGGACCTCTATTATCTGTATTAAGAATTTTAATTGAGATTGCTTGATGATCTGTATGTTTTATGCATGCCGGACGTATATCCGTGGCCGAGATAAGGGGTATTAAATTAGGTTCAATTAGCCAAAAATCAATCCTGCTTTTTTCTATACTATTTTTTCTTTTCCATGTGAATTGAAGATTTGTTTTGTTATATTTTCGCCATATGTCTGTAAGTTTAAAACGTTTAATTAGTTTATTTAGGCTTTTCACAGTTTTTGCGTTATAATTTTTTGTTTTAACCTTATTTTTGTGGATTCTGTCAGTAGCATCAAGTGTGTCATTAAAATCACCTCCTACTATAAGCATACCTTGAGATTCGTTTTCGATGGTTGTTATTAGCGAAGTGAAGAAACGATTTCTGTTTGTGTTATCGTTATTTGCATAAACATTAACAAGACAATATGGGTTTGAGTAAATAGTGATGTTAATTAAAAGATATCTCCCATCAGGATCTAGTATGAAGCTCACTATATCACAATTTAAGTTTTTCTTAATAAAAATTGAACAGCCTTTGCTTAAATTGTTGCCGTAAGAATTAAATAATAACCAGTCGTCAAACAGTACAAATGCTAAAACATATTTTATTTTTTTGTATTTTTGTATTATGCGGGGCTGATATTATTCATGTTTTGTAAAATCGAATAGATATTTATAACTTATCTGATGTATTTGTCAAAGTTATCGCATTAGTTAACATGCTATTGACGTATTATTTGATAAATGATGTCCTATACTTAAAACGAATTTCTGAAAAAAAGGCCGATCCGATTTTGTCCTATTTTTATCTGGATATTGTAGAAAGTCTAAGCTTTCAAATGAGTCATATTTCATTTCTGTACCATTTTGTCCTGGGTTCGACCAAAATTTGTCATAACTTGACTAGACTATTAGTTTCCTCGGACAAAGGATTACGATAAAATTGGGGTTTGTTTGAGAGGTGTCAAAATGATAATGTGAATTTGGCGAGCGGAGTTCCGCCCCTTTTATTATGTATATATAAGTAAACATGAATTTCGTCATAAATTGAACAAATTATTATCATAGGTACACTACGTCCCCCTGTGACCAAAATAGGTGTATCGCGAGCGCTCGGAGTGCTCACCGAGCTCCCGTGTTTATAAACCGTTCAGAAGGCGGGCGATCTATTGCAGTTCGAGCGCTCGCATTGTTGAACACGCCTCCGATTGTGTTCAAAACAACTCAAATACAGAACACGTGTTTTAAAAGTGGCAGGACGAACACAAAGAACTACTTAGCAGTGGTATCATTGCATTGGCCAGTTGTCCGAGTTTAACAATGTGGTAAATAGTACTTCTAATATTGACAATAATCTTCCTGACTTAATTTGAAAAATAGCGGATCCACGAGGAACGGATCGATCGAAGTACCTCACAACATTTTCACCGAAGTACAAATTACACTCATTGTAAATTAAACGGGCGTGATATTGATAAGATAAATGTAACGTATGCTCTTGAAAGCACTATATGTATATATTCCATCACGGATCAAAAACATGGACGAGCTATACAACATATACGTATATTGTCATTAAATAATACGTTAAGTGGTTACTAACGGTTATATAGTAACCACTTAACGGATTATTTAAACTCGGTCATTGCATGTAGGCTACACTCGTGAGTCATTGCTTATATATTTGATATATATTTACCTAGATAAGTTGTTATGGCATAAATCGGAAATTCTAGTCATTATTGTAACTGTTTTGTATATAATTGTTTTTATATGTATATATATATCGAATTATGTGGCTGTACATATATATCTATTTATTGCCTCCAGTTATGAAGATTTACAAGACATAATGATAATTATGATAAGAAAAAACAAGTATTATAAATGGTACACACAATACACACTTCATTCTATCAAAGTGCACACACACAACCACGCATGTGAACACCATCATACCCGTGAACACTAGGGCTGTGGATCGTTGGGTAAGTGGCAATCCGATCTAATCCACGATTCAACACTTACGGTCCACAAATCGAATCACGAATCTTTTGTTTTCAAGTAACCCATCAATATTAATTGTTCTATTGCTTAGATGTATACGTACTCCCCGCCCTTCAATAATTATTGATGGATTTACCAGCATCATTTTCTGGTTTGTGCTTGTGACCCAATATTTAAAGAGCCGATCGGACCTCTTGGCAAACAAAGAAGTCTATAATGAGACAATATAATATTCAGATTTTTAAGAACAAAGAACACACTAAATATGTTAAAAACAATATCGCGAACCACGAATCTTAGTAATGACGATTATTCGTACTCGATTTTTCAGTTTGATTCGTGATTACCCGGCCGAGTACTTGGATACTCGCTATATATATATAACCCTAGTGAACACCCTCACCCACGTATGCACGTGAACAAACTCACATGCGCGTACACATGGCCACTCCTTATACGCATGGAAGCACATGAAGACATGAGAAAAAAGTTACAGCTCATTTATAAAAACACTTATTCAGTATAGTGATTCAAGAATAGAGCACAGCTCAATAGATAGCCGGTGTATTCTTCAGAGATTATTGCGTTTTGAAATTGCTTGTCAACGCCATCATGGAGATAGAATACTAACGTTACTTTTCTTTAGTAGCTATCCCGCTTGGTTGCTACACATAGATTAATGAAACACATTGAATAAATGAGGTCAGCTTTTCAAGACAATTATTGCCTTTACAATCAAACAATTTATGTAGGATTTCATCCGTATATGGCAGTTGGCATTGTTCAGAGTTTGAACAGTGGTTCAGGTAAAGGAGTTTTACAAAGAAGACGACGAGCTTGAAATTTCATCAATATGACACTGTCGGGTCTTTCTGAGGACACGCGCCATATGCTTGATGTTGTCAGAACAGAATGCACGTAGTAACGTTAACATGTCAAAAAGTCAGCTTTACCACGCATTCGATCGGACAACGCCTTTTCCTCGAACACAATACTTCTACCACAATACACACATACTTCTGGTAATACGTCTAGCTATGTAACGTTTCGTTATAGTTATTCTTGTTATTGCGTGTTTGGCATTTTTTTCATTTGTCAGAAAAAGTGTAGGCACGTGCCTACAGTACCTAATGGAAGGCTATATTGGAAGCTACGCCATTGACAGTACGTATGGTAGTATATAAGTTGTATCATATGCATTATACGTTGAACATCATATTAATAACAAATTAATATTAACAATAATAAAAAATAACTCATATGCATATACGAGTAAATTTTAAGTCATCTAACAAAGGACTGATATATACATAAAAGTCCTTGATCCAACCAGGTACGTATATTAACTTATATACGTACCTGATTCAACTAACCTGTAGAACAAGTAAGCTAGGTGTAACAAGAACAACTATTACAAAACGTTAAAGGTAGACGAATTACAAGAAGCATATTGGTTTATGTTTTTCGTATGAAGTTGCTTTTTTATAAAGGATAATGACTGTATATTTTATTCAGTCCTCCATTAAAGAGAGTATAAAATATTTATATGATATGAGTAATACACATTATAATGACAATCATAAGTATTTGACAAATGAATACATTCATGTATATAGTTCACAAGCGCATGGTTATATCATGCCCTACATTAATCAAATAGAATCAACCCTAAAGGTAAACGAATTCACCATAAATCTGAGCACTATCATACAACCACATTGAACTTCAAATAGCCTCGATCACAACAACCTATCTATGCAACGCCTTCAAGTCATCACCATTAGCCAATCAAATGACCAGGATTAGCCAAACTAGTAATAGACAATACAGTATATACTCGCAAACAGCTATAATAAACTAATACTCATAAGTATCATTCGTCTAGAAAACCCTGCTTCTGTTTCAGGTGTTTACACATAGATATAGTTGTTATCACTCGATAACAGACTATATTTGCGCATGCATATGCATGTAATTTTGCATGATCTTGAAATTCGGTCAAATGCTGTATGATCATTATATATAAACATAGCTATAGTTAGGGGGGTATATTTAGCACTTGGAAAGGATGGTGCAAAATAGCAAATTAAAACCCAAATAACCACACGCATCAATTAGAATATACTTTTATCATTACATGTATATACAACATTAACTACAATGTAATAGCCACATCAAATTGCATATCATTAATGCTGACGCAAAGCATATTGTGCCTAGGTCCAAAATTGGTATCAGGTTGTATGCAAATTTACTGACATTTATTATAGTTTTAACAGAATCTGAAGGCATAAATGTTATATCAATGTTTGTTTTGTAGGCCAATGACAGAAAAAGGACTTATGCATTATATATATTTTGACGCCATTTTAGTATTATTGCCCTGATGAGACTTATGACGTAACCGGTCGGCTATTGAATAATATATAATACCTACGGAATGTTTGTTATTTTTCATTATTAATTTACTTGACTCAGATATATGTTTTAACATTTTATATATATAATATATAGTTGTCTACGTCTATCATAGTAAGAAACAATATAACCGGGTGGGTACAAGCCCTTTGTCCCATTCAAAACACTTAAGTAGAAATTCCATCTCTTGCCATTGTAAAACACCTACGAACGTATGTTGTCATTTTTTTAGATCACTTGACTCCTTCCATATCGAATTTTAACGCAAATAATCACTGTGTGGTAGCAATGTACGCAAAAAATCAACGGTGTTTACAAGATGGCGGACGGATAAATGTTGTGAGGTAGGTGTCGTTTGTTTTTGGTTCAAACTTTTTAAATACGACGTCCTCTACACAATATATACATCAAATGAAAGAACTTTAAAACAGCAATCGGCGGCTAATAATAGTTTTTTATCAAACCACGCCATTTTCACAAGATCAGTGTCTGAACATCTCGTGTTGAGTTTTTTGAAAAACGAAGCGAGGAAACTGAACAAAACCGACGATTATTCCGTTAAAATGAATGAATCGACAAAAATACTTGTCCACGTGTATGGAGAATGTAAAGCTCCTCACGTATATTATTTCCTCATCAAAATCCCTTGTAGTAGATGTTTTAAAGCTTTTAAATTTTACATACTGTACGCCACGGTGCTAAGTGTAAACATTGTACTGTACGCAACGGAGAAAACAATTTCTGTACGCAACGGAGCAACAATTTTAGTCAAAAATCTGTACGCAACGGAGCAGTCAATGAATAGCTTGTTTCTGTGTGTTTAAAAACATGCCTTCTATACATTGTAATAGAAGAATGCACGCACAAACATCAATAACGATACCAGTTTTGGCTCAGTATTATCTATTGACATTTTTTCATGAATTTACTAAGTGAATGGCTTTTTGTCGATTACGATTTCAGAATTAGTTGTCCATAACAATTCGGCTAAATTTGTATTTGTCAATTCAACATTGCCATTGTAAATTAGGTTAAATAAGTCTTCTTCGCTGGTCGAGCAGTCTACTAGCAATGACTTTAAACGGATGTCGGATGGTGACAGGTAGGTTCAAATCTCAGGTGCTGCGTGTATTTTTCTGAATTAAAATGATATTTTAAAGATATACGGAGCAAAAACAAGATATTAGCATAAGTTTTCCGCTGAATACTGTTTATATTTTTCCTTAGTTATTTTCATATAGATTCTGAAATTTGATAAAATCTAACGTAAGAAAAAAAACTAACTTATGAAGATATTGTTTCAATTTTTTATGGAAAGTGAAACACATATAATGCGAGTTTATACTGAAACATCAAACGTTATATACTCACTGAAGACCTAACGAGGTCTACGATATTCACTGTAAAAAAGGAATGTTTATTTGCCCCTTGACGTCAGAAACGTCAATTGACCAAATGACATCAAAATCATGAAAATTGCTTATCCGCTCATTGTAATTATCACAGTTTAATCAATTCACTTTTTTAGCATGTAAGAATGAAAAAATATCTCATTTTGTCCAGCATTGTAGTAACATAATGCACGTTTTATCGTTCGAAAGTTTGTAATTATTCACTCAGGCTTGCCTTCGTTAGTAATCATATTACTGGGCTTTTGAACCCGAAGCGTGCATTTTTCTTTAACAATGCACTTTAAATTGAAATCAAAGTATAGAAGACACGTTTTTAAACACACAGAAACAAGCTATTCATTGACTGCTCCGTTGCGTACAGATTTTTGACTAAATTGTTTCTCCGTTGCGTACAGAAATTGTTTTCTCCGTTGCGTACAGTACAATGTTTACACTTAGCACCGTGGCGTATAGTATGTAAAATTTAAAAGCTTTAAAACATCTACTACAAGGGATTTTGATGAGGAAATAATGGATATACGTGAGGAGCTTAAAATTTACATTCGCCATACACGTGGACAAGTATTTTTGTCGATTCATTCATTTTAACGGAATAATCGTCGGTTTTGTTCAGTTTCCTCGCTTCGTTTTTCAAAAAACTCAACACGAGATGTTCAGACACCGATCTTGTGAAAATGGCGTGGTTTGATAAAAAACGATTATTAGCCGCCGATTGCTGTTTTAAAGTTCTTTCATTTGATGTATATATTGTGTAGAGGACGTCGTATTTAAAAAGTTTGAACCAAAAACAAACGACACCTACCTCACAACATTTATCCGTCCGCCATCTTGTAAACACCGTTGATTTTTTGCTTACAGTGCTACGTACCACACAGTGATAATACCGTAATACGCTTTCGAACAGCGTTACAATAAAGTTTGCGCTTAAAAATTTTACTTTCGCTTCTTATTCAGATATGTTTTTTTCCCGACCGTTGGGTTAATTATTCTTTGACGTCATATCCGCTTATTTCACAAGAAAAAAGGCTATTACGTGTGTTTACTTTAAACTTATATTTGATCAGTATTTTATACTACAAATTGATTCGACCGAAAGATTCGCTAATTTTACAACAATCTCCGTTGTATCGATAATCTTTGATCATCTGTAAGTGTCCAAATTTTAGATAATTCACGGATTCAAAATGCCTGAAAATTGTCTCCCTTCGCTTCTTTTATCCGATTTTCATTAATTTGCCATATTTTACACCATATTTGAATAATGAGAAGTATTTGCCTGTTACCATACATAATAACCAGTATGTGGTTCAGTAGTGGAATAACCTGAATATTTATCCTGCAAGCACCTGAAGTGCTGTTAATTGATTTTTAACAAGTATGAAACAACATGGTTGGAAATTGAATTCTGATCTCTAATGCTCTATCATTGATAACAGCTCTTGTGCCACACAATGTAATAGGAGGAAAATAATGTGCCCAATGCGGGGATGAAACCCAGCGACCTCCTGTTTGCAAGTCAAATGCTCTACTGAGCTAATCGGGCTGTTAATAAATAATACAGCCAATTTATAAAAGTACTATCTATAGACACTATTAGACAGTACTGTTACATTCCTCCTATTAGACAGTACTGTTACATTCCTCCTTCCTTTTTATTCAAAAGTAATTTATTGTGACTACCACAGGTTCTTTTGAACAACCCAGCCTTTGCTTCACCCTACAAATGTAGCTCTAGGATTCCAAGGCTAGTCTCACTCCGACTACTAAGGTGGAAAATAATCATAATGTACTCAATGCAGGTCAGGAACCCACGACCTCCTGCATGCAAGTCAGATGATATACCAACTGAGCTTATCAGGCTGAATATATTATAGCCAATTTATGAATACTAGTGCTGTATACACACAATTTTGCAGACGCTACACATTCTATAAGTGTAAGGTCTGTACATAACAAATATAGTATGGTGTTCAAATCTCAAAAGTAAAGCTCATCTGTATTGCAATCTGATTAAAATCATATCCTCAAACCCGCTACGCTATGAGGATCTGAAGACGACCTATAGAAGGTCACCTCAGGTGACCTTTTCCACTAGCCAATCAGTGCCTTACTTTCATAATTCTGAAAGTGATCTGATTCTATTTTTAACCGCAGTAAAAAACAATATTTGACTTGTAGTTATCACGAACACCTATACTTACGCAACTAAATGTAATGGTAGCGCCCATGTGACATGCGTGTTTATTAAATTTTCTGTACTACTATGGCCAAATCGATCAGGATTACTAAAAAAATAAAAAAGTGGTTGCAGACAAATATGTTATACGTAATTTAATGTTTACTAATGTTTAAATAACATCGTCAGGTCGGCCAAAGTACCGATGAAACGAGTTATACGATTGGCTGAATTATAAATAGATATAAATAGTGATAATGGAAATTCCGACTTTTGAAAATAGAAACTGGTATAGGCCGTCATCAGATCTTGCCGTAAGGAAGATCGAATACTTTAGTCAGATTGATCTGTATCGAGTCTTGAGAATTCACCTCATTGCTCAAGGAATCCATTTACCCTATCAGTCTGAGGCTGTTAGTCTATAGATACATGTGATTATCATGAATGATAATGGTATTAATGGGAGACATATTGGTATGTAGTCAATAAATGTTTTGTCAGATAGTTCTGTCTCTGAGGAAGAATTTTTGTATTTGGGTACTCGCTTGGCTGTTCCATGTGTTGGGGTGTTAGGGTTGATACTCCTTTAAGTTTTTTGGGAACTGAACAATACTTCTGTTTTCCATAGCCATCACTCATTTACACACATTTTTCTCATTAGTTTAAATCACCGATTTTAGATACAATCATTTGTGTAATAAATGTATAGGTATGTCACTATGTGATGATTACCTGGGCAGCTTCACAAATTCGTCTCTTAGTCTTTAACAGATTCTGATATTTGTATCAACTGTTCAACATGATTTTTTGTCAATTTTTTTAGGTATTATAATTTATATTGATATGAAATTAATTACTGAGAAGAATTTATTGTATATGTATTTGAGCTTGTGGTAAATTGTTTATTTTCAGTAGCCCATTTATACTCGGTAATAGTTTGAGGTACTGATTTAAATAAATTAGTTTGAACTCTGAACTTAGTTAATTATTAGATATTTAAAAGTTCAGTTACAACAGAATTTATCACACTATTTACTAATGAAAGATAGTAAAGCATGATTTATCTTTGGGATGCATTTTAAGATAATTTTGATGTTGATGATTATAATAGTACTTGATTGAAGAAACTGAGGATAAGTTATTTATTTCCAATAAATGTTTTAAAATGCCTGAATAATTACAGTGAAATTAGATAGCAAACATCTTTAAAATTTACACTGAGAATTTTCTATGGGTAGGTAGGTAGGTAGGAAATATTTTTTTACAGTTTATTTTTCACATTGAATCCAAAATTCCAGTCAAAATATTATTTATATTGAAAAAAGATTTTACCCAAAATACCAAAAACAGTTGGGTTAGGCCTTTTTGGTGAGTAGGTTGCGTAACTCCAAACAAAATATTTTTTCTAAGGATGGCCTAAATTTTATTGTTAGGGGTGTAGATAAGTTATTTCAGGCTTCGCAATATTTCATATTTGCTGCATTGATTAAAAAATGTGATTGGTGCTAACAACAAGCTGGTATTTTTACATTTAGGATTGAATTAAATGAAACAAGATGAATATTGTACTAATTAGGTTTTGTTGCAATTATTTGTATCAGTAATGTTTACTATCGTAGAAGTTAGAGGACTACACAGTTTGCAACATTCCATTCATTAACTCTTAATCAAAACAGAAATACTGAAGTTTTGATTTTTTTCTGAAATTGTGTTCCATTGTTTTAGGTTTGAGTTATTATTTACTTTGTGTCTTAGCCAGGTAAATGTTTGTATAAATGTATCAGTATGAATCAGTGTGTGTAAGGACGGAAAGTTAACTAATTGAATGGATGTGTGTGGTATATATTGTATTTTGTTTATGATATCTCAAGTATTTTTTAAATATTTCAACAAAGAGTATGCTGTGATGAGTGATCAAGGAAAATGTTGTATGAATGAATTATATGTCATTATGCCATTTTTTGATATTTTTATGCCCCTGTATCGATAGATGGGGGGTATATCATTTTTGGCCTGTCTGTTTGCCTGTCTATTTAACCTTACCTATAAAATCAAAACGATTCCATCTACTGTCATCAATCTTCGTATGTTGGTTCCTCATGACAACCTCTACAGGGCCTTTGCATTTTAAGGTCAGTAGGTCAATGTCACTTGGAGGGGGCATTGTGTTTCAAAAACACATCTTGTTTTCTCGTGTCTGAACACCATATACAGTGATAGTCTGTTTATTTTTAAGGAAGTATTAAAAAAGAAAATATTTCAGTATATAAATAATAGTATTAATGTTTTCATTTTACAAAATGTGGTTTATATATATATATTTTTATATAAATGTGATGTTTAGGTTCCCTTGTAAGGTTCTTAAAAATTAATTGCATTTCAAAATGACTTTCATTTGATATTCGAAAAAAAAGAAAGAAAAAATAAAAGAAAAAAAGAGAAAAAAAATTAATGAAAAAAAATAATGAAGAACAAATGATATGATGTGGATTGAGAAAGCTACAAAGAATTTAGGTGAGTAGTTAGCTTTGTTTGAATGTTCATAATGTTACATTCTGTTCATCATATGACTGATATAGAATGCCTTTTATTGCAGTATTTTAAGTTGCGACAAACTGTCTGTTTATCTGTTAATATCTCTTTATAGTTAAATAAAACGTTAACCCGTATAAAACACAAATTTGCGTGCAGTCAAACATATTTAAACTGGCTATCATAGTATAGTTAAACATTTATCTTAATGGACAAACATGTTAGAATTAAGTTTAATGCTATTTATTTGCAGTGTATCTGTTTGGTAAATATTCAGTTGAACTTGACTTCCTATGCACTCAAGTTACTTAGTAACATACCAGTACTTATATGTACATTTGTATATCACCATATTCTGCAAATTACTTCTTCACATCATGTACAATGGAACTTTTTTTAATTTCAGGTAAAGCTACAAGATTCCGGCGGAAATTTGAATTGCCATCAAATAGGACTTTGTTATGATTTTGTTCAATCATTCGTGGAATTAGTTTTGAAATGCAAATTTAAGTTTTATTCACACCTTATAAATTGTTATGTGGAATATATGTGTGAGTGTATGTTTATTTGATAAATATTCTTATGACATCTTTGAATATAATGTATAAAAAATCAATACAAAAGATGGCTTTTTTCCGCTTCTTCATACAAGATATGGAATAGATTCATCTGTCAGCAGGAATATCTCTGGACCAGTGTGGACGTAAGATGGCACAAACTGGAGATGATTGCTACTTCTTCTACTATCAGTCTTGTATTAAGGTACGTTCAGTTTGTTTTCTTTTTACTGCTCAATTGTGCATCAACTTTGTCATGGCTCTTGCATAGAACTAAGATGCCAAAAATGTATGAAATTTCAGTGTCACAGTTATACATATTTCTTAAATATTGTTTTGAGATGTCTTTGAGATTTATATTGTGGTGATGAAAAAACTAAAACAATTTAAATTGGTTTTGGAGTTAAACTGAGATTGGAGTTGAAGTTGCATCCTGTAAACAATAAAAGAAGTCATGTATGATGAGTATGTTATTTTGTTACAGTGTTTGCAAAGTTAGAACTGCCATTGTTGGTCTACTGTCTGTATACTACTTAAGCGATCAATGTGATTTAAGTACAATGGAAGTATTGTAATTGCAGCCTTTAGTCTTGTATTGTAGTAATCAATTATTGACCTGTACATATATATATATACAGGGTACAGCATGTCCATTCCGTCATGTAGAGGAAGCTATACCAAATGAAGTGACCTGTGAAGACTGGAGGAGAAAACAATGTCATACTGTACCATGTCACTTCAGACATATGGAACTACAGGTAAATATTGATAATAATCTTTAACTTAATATTCCGCCAACATTCTGTCCTTAAGTTCATACAAAATGGTTTGTCTACACGATGTCCGAAGATCAGTTTATTTTGTTTAATATATTGCAACATATTAAATGTCATGATTAACTGAATTACTCTTTTTCAATACATTTATATAGTATGTAAATTTTTCCTTACCGTCTTTATCTGTGTTTTCTAGATGGTGCCCATAGCATTACTTAATTCTTATATTTTAAATATTTTTATACAGAAAAGTACTCCATGCTACTATGAGAGACAGCCCGGTGGTTGCACTAAACCTAGTTGTCCCTTTCAACACAAGTTTGGTGGTAAATCTCTACCTCAGCCATCTTCAAAGACATCAGATGTAACATCTGGGACTGTACCTCCATCAATTCCTTCTCAAACAATGCCGTCATTAACAGGTAAACTGTCATTTAAAATTTTCTGTTCATCAAGTTTTATTTTCTTGAAAAACTCTCCTCAATGATATTAAACATATAGTTAAATTGGTTTCTTACTGAATATGGTCAAGGTATTCTTTCATGTGTTTTTTTGGCTTATTTTATAGCTGAAATTTGGTCATATTCCCAATTGAAAAAGTATTTTTCTTCCCAATTCACAGACAAAAATTCCCAATTGAAACTGAATTGAATATTTTTTTTAAACCCATTAAAATCTTGGAAAACAGAGATCTTTCACTGTAATAGACTTTTAATGATTGAACGTATCCATCATAGACCATGATTATTTGTGTTCATTTAAACATTGCAAAATTGCAGTCACACATATTTTCCCAATTTTTGACAAAACACTGCTGAAATTCCCATTCCCAAGGGAATGGGTCATGTTCCCAAAACACTAAAAAAGATATTTAGGTATTATTCTCTTTTATCATTTCATTACAAAGTAAACCATTGAAAAAAGTAAGCATACTTTGCATACATAATGCCCCTAAAGAGATAAGTAAGTTGTTGTTAAGATACTAACTTGTCCGTCAATTGTTTAAATAGATGTATGATTTATTTCAGATGTTTAGCTTATCATAGTTGTTTTTGTTTGTTTCAGGTACTGGACCTGCTGCGTGGAATCGACCACCACCAGGCTGGCCAGGAGCACATGTACCACCACCACAGATGTATCAACGTCCACCTGGACCATTAGGCACTGGATTTCCACCATTCCAGCCACCTAGTGTACCACCTTTATCAAAACCTCCTTTCTTCCCGCCTCCTATAGATCCAGTCATTATTAATCCTAATGATGGTTTGTATTCTATCTTCATAATTAATCACTTTTCCTTTATTGTGCACACTCATTTTATTCAATCTTCATACAATTATACTAATTTTTTACTACAACACGCTCTCCAAAGTAAAATTGATGGCTTATCAGCTGGAATTCAGGAAAATGCCAATACTCATCTCGATTTGTTTTTGCAAGAAAAAATATATGTCTGAAAATATTTTCAAATATCATTCACTATTTAAAAGGTTATAAAACTATCTTTAAAACCATATAAATATTGATTATCTTATTGTTAACTTCAAAACATAGGGCCAGTTAAAACACCGAACAATTTTTTATACACCAAATCATTCATGCTTTTCTATATTTATATGTACTTTCTTAGAATAAGCCATACTGAATACTGACTTGTGTATCCTCATTTAGATGTGAGGTTTTCATGTTGCAATTGACATCTTTGTTGATTCATGTTCTTTACTTACATTTTCCATTGAATAACCCAGGTTGTTTTCTGCTTTAAAACACTCAGAATGTTGACTTAATTTTTGAGTGTAGTCTGTTTGTCATACTGTCTTACATGCTAGTCTTTGTCTTGTGTTATTTGTAATATGTATTTATGATTATATTTCTAGAGTCCTCAGATCAAGACAGTATTAAAGGTTCACCAATGAAACATACTTCTAGAATGGTTGTTCCTACTTTAGTCGCTACCAAGGTTAGTACATCTTGATAAAAGTCTACATTGTTAAAAGTTCATATTTTGACTTAGATTGATTTTTTTGCAGGTTTGACTCCCATTTATATCTTAGCCATGACAGGTGATATTGAATCATGTGGCACTTCAGTGTTACGTATGTATTGCCCTTGTTTTTAAGATTTATGTTTTTATTTCAGTCTGACAATCCGTTGGATTATTTTCTTAATGCTAAACCTTGGGTTGATCCAAAGGATCGCAGGTCCCCAAGTCCAGTAAGAAGTTCGCTATATCGAAAACAAGGCTCTATGAGTCCCGACAATGTTACACGTAGAAGGTCAATGAGTGCAGAAAGGTATGGCAGTAATGTACGAAGAAGATCCAACAGTTTAGATCGTTCCACTAGTCCAGAATTGCGTGATAGACGAAGATTTGGTCGTAGATCCAGTCGTAGTCCACCTAGGAGAAGATCAAGGTAGTATCCCATCTCCCTTGGTCATTTACTGCTAACTTGACCTCTTACTTTCTTTGAATTAATAGATAAATGACAATTCTGAGATCTGTCTTGAAATTGTACTAATTTAGTTCCTACTTTTGATAGATGCATATAACATTTATATTCATTGTCCTTGATTGAGGACAAGTTTTCTTAATTTGTTATTTAACTTGCGATGGAAAATGTTTTTGAACTTTAATAGTGGATATCTATGATGCCAACTTGCATTTTTTTATCTACAAAGATGAAACAATCAGTATGTATAATATTACAGAAGTCCCGTAAGAGATGGCAGGCAGAGAGGTCGAGGACTAACGAACAGATTCAAACTGAGTGCACGTCCTGGTCCTAAACTTGAAGAGGTAAAAGTTACTGGATCCAAAATTATTTCTATAAAGAAGGAAGATGGTGGAAAAAGTGAAGAATCTGCTGATGAGAAAACTAAAACAAAAGGTAATTAATAACCATAATTGTTTGTTTGTTTTATGCCCCTTTTCAACAGTCAGAGTCATATGAGGCCGACAGTCCAGAAGAGTGTATGAAATTTGTATTGGTATTGATAAAACTATCCACTTCATTAAATTGATGGTGTTACTATATTTGCCATATTAAATACACCTGAAATGATGAAATAGATAGTGAAAAGTGGTTGTGTTCTTGACATTTGTCTGTCAGGTAAAAACATAGAAGTAATATAAAAATGTTGGAATGTTAACCCAGATTATCATACTTGTATTGTTTGGTTTTTGTTTAAGAACCAGAGAGTTCTACGACAGAAGATGAAGTGAAATCCCTGGAAGAGATCTACAGAGAACGTGCTTTGATGTCAATGATGGAAGCCAAGAGAAAGAAAAGTAAGTGTTGAATAATAAAAATGTGAACTAATTACAATTGTAATTATGACCCCTTTCAGAGAAAAGGGGTATATTGCTTTGCACATGTCGGTCTGTCCGTCCGTATTTAACCAAACCTTGTCCAGGCAATAACTAGTGAACTATTTGGCCTAAGCTCCTCATATTTGGTTAGGAGGTTAGTCATCACATGTAGATGACCCCTATTGATTTTGAGGTCAGTAGGTTAAAGGTCAAGGTCAAACTATTCAGTTTGCCTAAACACTAGTTTCAAGATCGTTTTAAAGTTACAACCAACTACCAAAAATATGTTATTGGAAGTGTTCAACAGATTATATTTATGTATTTAGTTCTATTGCCAAAATTGAGGACTAATTTATATAAAAACAACTTTCTTAAATCAGAATGAAATATTGCCTGTACTTTCCATATCTAGGATAATTTCATTAATCATGTTTTACCTGTATTGTAGTTCTAGAAAACAAAAGAAAGAGATGGGAGACTGTAGAAACAGGAAGGAAATCTGAATCTGATAAATCAGTAGATGAAAAGGGAGATAATCCTGAACCTACCAATGAATCAAGGTAGGTAGTATTAATATTTTAGATAGCTGTAGTGCAATTTTATGAAACTGTCAAAGCTGAATAATTACACGGGCGCTGAATGTGATTATTATTAGCTTCGTACAACAGTCGATAGTTTTTATTTATTTTAATGCTAGGAAATGTTCGTTAAACATCGTTAAAATACATGATTGTACATTCGACAAGTGGTATAACAAACATTATTGTATAACTTAAGAAAGTAATCAAATCTCACCGAAGCTAAAAATGATGCAAGTATTGACCATGAAATAATGCAGCTTAACAGTTTAATAACATCACATAATACTTGGAAGGTCTGTCCTCATTAAATTCACATATTGCAGCTGAAATCTTAGTAGTTTGTTTGGTTGTTTATCAGAAAAAATGTCTAGATGTTTGTCTTAACCTTGTACCAGCCTTTCCTCAACTATTTCTTAGCAGACTGATTGATTATTATTCTTAGAAAAGCTAACTTACTACTACATTCTGCTTATCATGATGTTTATAGATTTTTAACCTGAGCCAGGGCCTTTTTTCCTTCTATAACAGAGGCCAAAATTCAGTGACTTCCCAATTGCAAAACGGCTCTTTTTCTCCCAATTTGGGTAAAGAAATTAAAAAAAAAAAAAATGCTATTTTAACTGTTGTCTGACCTCCCAATTCCCAATTTGTCGAAAAATTGCACTCGAGTTTCCCAAAATGAAAGGCTAAGGCCCCTTTCCAATTTTTGGAAAAAGGCTCATAATCCAGGCAAGAATCACAACAGTAATGGATGTCATCTTTCAACATGTTGTTTGAACAGTTTCCTTTGTTGCAGTGATACTAATGATGACGATGCCAAGTCTGATATAGATCTTGATGGTGATATTGATATAGAATTAGGAGAAGGTGAACTGGAAAGTGATGGTGAAGGAAAGACTAAAAGTGATAATGATTCTACAAATGAGTCCGATCACCAATCAGGTAATTTTTTCATCTATTTCAGCTGGTACAAATACAGTTTCTCACTGAGTTGAGAAATAAGGTATTAAGTAGCGTGTATAGCAATATGATTGGTATTATACTTAAAACAATAAACGTAAAAAATGTTGACAAAGAATGATACATTCAAATAAGAATTTTACTACCAGTTTTAATTGTTAACCATGATTTCTTCTACTGAAAAGAAACACCTGTAAAATGGTAGGTATTTTGTTTATTTCAAGTTTTACGCCCCTTTTTAACAGTCAGAGTCAAATGAGGCTGACAGTTCACCTAAGCATCGCTCCTGGAAAGAACCAGTACTAGACTCCCATCCTCCATAAGCAACTTCCTACTTTCTCACATAGAGAGACATGGTCGGTAGCGGGGCTTGAACCCACAAAACTCTATCAGTGAGAGGTTACAGTGATTTGAAGTCAGTGACTTTAACCACTCAACCATGGAGGCCAGTCAAAATGATACGTTAAGTAATAAATTGATCATTGTATTGATACATGTTTATACATGTATATACCATTCTACTATTGTACTTGTATTTACAGGTCCAACTAAAGCAAGACCATCTAAATCATCTAGAAATGATGTATCAAGTCGAAGTAAGTATCTGTTGTGTACATGTTCTATAACATCAGAAAAAATGGCATGGTCAGATTAATAGCTTAATCGTTATGAATGTGTTGGAATTTACCCAGCAAACACTTGACGTTGTAATAACGTTGTACAGACGTTGTACCCTGACGTTGGATGACCGTTGAATTTAGGTTGTAAATGAAAGTTTTTTAGACGTCATTTTCAGACGTCGGTACAACGTCGTGTATACAACCAAAATCCAACGTGTATACAACCAAAATCCAACCTGTATTCAACCAAAATCCAACGTGTATACAACCTAAATCCAACCTGTATACAACCTAAATCCAATCTGTATACAACCACAATCCAACGTGTATACAACAAAATTCCAACCTGTATACAACAAAAATCCAACCTGTATACAACAAAAATCCAACGTGTATATATACTAGTAGTTACACGCCTGTAAGTAAGGTGATTATATCAACAAAACTCAGGGATTTTTAAACAAAGAATATATAATGACGCCAGTTACTAATCCTAAATAATTAGTTCTTCATGAGGATTCTGAACACTATTCAAAATATTAAAAATAATATCGCTCAATAATTATGTCTATAACCTATATCAGAAAGTTCACTTTTAATCTCACTATACAACCTAATCTATATCGATTAAAATGTCAAACAAAAAACAAATGTCGTTTAAAATTTAGAATATATTTGAAATTTATTCTTGCAAATTATTACATACACAGACACACATACCGTACATATATAAACACACAGTAGATGATTTTTTAGTGATCATGAACACTTATCAGTTCGTCTAAATGACATATACAAAACAGTTAAGGACTAATAAATTAATCCCTCTGAATTTCCTGTCTGTCTATCTGGAGCCTACTTCAGCGGACAGGCCTGGCTGGCATCCTGTTCAGTTTCCTTTGGCATAGACTTCATAGTACTTGCTGAAATAGTAAAATTGCAAGCATATTCAGTCAGTGGATATTTTCAGAAGTCAATTAATATATTCAAGCTAGTCATTTTTACTATTTAAAAGATTTATATACGGTATTTTGTGTTTCTTTTATCAATCTGCCATGATAAATACATACATTTTCTAAAGACTGGATTATACCAAGTAACAAAATCAAAGAGAAAAATACACAAGCTCACAGAAAACTGAACATGCAGAATTTATTCTAACATTATATAAATGTATATAACTTATAATATTCAATATAGGAAAATGCAATCTCAAACATTATTATTTAGACAAGCATTTTGCTATGAGAAAGCCCAGCTGTTTTACTAAATCAGTGTTTGTATGATATTATGTTGTAGTACTCATACATAATTTTATAACCATGACTGAATTAATTATAGATTATTCTGAAATAAAGAATAGTAAATTTACCCTGGACAACGCCAAACAAGCTTGACTTGTAGACTTCCATCGTTCCCAGTCATGTTAAATTTGGACATCAATCTGTGAACAGTTATAATAAACTATAAGTTAGAGCAAATGTTGATAATGTATTACTTATCCAAAAATTCTGTAACTTGACACATGAACATTGAAAATAAAACTATAATATTTATATGAATTCATTGTGGTATCAACTAGTGATCATAACTCAAAAACATGCTAAGCATAATAAATCCAAACATACTTCTACTCAAGTCTGAAGCATACAAGTTCCCCACACGAAACTAACAATTAACATAAGATTATCTCTCTCAAAGTTTCATTAACACATTTCCTACATGCATGAAGAACATTTGACCTGAGGACTCATCAATCAATTCGGGCACTGGCCAGTGTTGGCAGATGTCAGTAATAAAACCTTCTCTGAAAATAGTTTCAAATCAATTTCATGCTGTTTTTCATGCTGGATTTTGTGTGAAATAATGGACATTAAGACTATGTAACTGATACCAGAACGATGTTGTGTAGTTGTTTTACACAACAGATAGTTTTAAATGTAAAATGCCACAAAGCCCGTGTCCACATCAAAACTGTGAAATTATCCCATTCTTTAAAAATGCATTTGAGTAGTGCATTTCTATAAGAAAACTGTAAAGCAATCAACACAACAATGGGCGCAATAATTACACATTTTCTCTGAATTTCACCAGTTTTGAACTGTACATATGGTCATTTGTTTTACCAAATGTTTAAAGTGTGACGAAGGTCAGTGTACACATCTTAACTCTATGATGATCGCACTTTTAAATAAAAAATACATTTGAATCCATTTCTTCAAGCGAACTTTAATGCGACCAACACAATATTGGGTACAATTAGTTATAAAATTGATTGTTACTTGTTTGATTTAAAATACAAGTTTGCTTAATTTCCGAATACATGCATGTACACATGCACATCTTTCTACTGACATTCTTAATACTTATCAAGATTAAATCACACTTCAAATTAAATAAAAAATTCCACTTACCTTAAAATCCGAATTTGACAGATCTTTTGTATCTTATCCCGAATTCGAAGTTCTTCTCTTGGGATCGTTTAACACTATTCAATATAACCGTTGCTGATAGTTTTGAATAATTAGACCTATCCATTTTCATGAAAATTAAACGACTGAATCCATTTATTTTGAAGGTTTTATGAAGAATATTTTATAATTGTTGTCGACAAACGTTTCTTTTTTTCAAATAGTGTAGAAAAACATTATCGTAAAATTCGAAAATAACAGGATCCTCGAAGCGACGCCTATCGGTGACATGAAACAATTTAAGGGGAGTAAACATGTCTGAGTATTTTGCTATTTTTAACTCACACCTAACCTAATAAATATACGTAAGAACAAGGTTAATGTTTTTTTGTCGTTGTTTTCTCATGATAATATTCATTTTTTGTTATGATTTCAACAAAATCATTATCTGACCATAATCCAGCGTCATGCAGACATCTTATTGAGACGTTGTATAGACGTCGTGATTCTAACGTTGAATCAACGTTGGATTTAGGTCGCCGACGTCGCGACTTAAATACAACGCATATACAACGTTGATACAACGTCGGGTGTTTGCTGGGTAGTTATACTGTATTATGGTGTTCATACATTAAACATTAACATTTAAAGTGACTTAGTAAGTTTTCATCCGTAACCAAACCCTGTCCGACCAATAAAGATGGTCATCACATGTGTATGACCCCTATTGATTTTGAGGTCAGTAGGTGAAAGGTCGAGGTCACGAGGGGCATCGTGTTTCTCAAACACTTCTTTTTAGTCTTTGTCTTATCAATTCTATGGTATTTTTCATTTTTAGTTAAAATGTTAGCATTGATAGTACAATTATAGTAGTTTCATTTCAAATGCTGACAAATAGTATTGAATAGACTTATTCAATTCATTTATTGTAAAATTTGTTTCACATATTTCAGATAAAAATAAGCCTAGTGTAAAATCAAGACTTGGACTGAAACCTGTTGAAGATGTAAAAAAGCACGCTCCAGTTAAACGAATTGAAAGAAATGTACAGAAAAGATCTATTAAAGACAGACTAGGATTAAAATCATCCGTAGACTCAGATAGTACAGTAAAGAGTGGCGTGATAAAGTTAAACAGATCAAGTAAAGCTGAAGATGTGCTATCAAGAATTAGATTAAATCGTAAAGCTGGGGAAAGGAAAAACGTTCTTATGCTCCCTCAGATAACTATAAAGAATGAATTAGATATTGAGCAGAGAAAAGCTGGTATTAAACAAAGACTTGGTCTGCTTGATGATGATTCTAAAAGAGACAGGAAAAAGAAAAGTCTGGATGAAGAGTTGATGAAGTTACTGTATGAAGAAGGTGCTAATATATCCGAGGATGATTTAGATTTGTTGTCAAAGAAGGAGAAAAAGAAACTACTGAAGAAATTATTGGTTCAACAAGGAAGAGAAGACGAATATGAATCCTTTAGACGGAAAAAGAAGAAAGGGCTTAAGAAAAAGAAGGAAACATTTGACGATGATGAAGACAGAGAAACACGGCGTAGAATAAAACTAAGAGATCAGTCAGATGTGAAAGAGCAGAGTAATTATTTCTCTAGTATTATTGTACTTGAAAACATTTTATGAGTCATTCCATATTATTCTAAATTGTCAGTAAGTCCATATTTATTATATTTCAAATTCTAGGAATAAACAATGAATACCAGTCAGTTTATGAGATTGAAGAATTTCAAGTTGGTACGGCTTAAAATTCATTGTCACATACGGTAATCCCTTCTCCATTTGTAATTTTTATTTTGTTGCACCAGTATGTTTAAATCATAGAGAGATCAGTATAACACCAAGTTCATCCTACTTTAATGACTTAATTTAACAAATCTTTTTAATACATACTATCTGGTTGTATGCACCAAATATTATGTGAGTTTATAAATAAAAAGATACAATTTACTAGCTTTCACTACTTGTTTTTATTACTTTCAGAAAATGTGTTCTGTTAATTATTAAGTGATGTAATGTTCTGTACTTGTAGGTGATGATTGGGATGATGATGATAATGAGGATATTCCATCTGAAGAAGAAATTTGTCTGGAAGAGGAAGTAGAAATTGCTGAAGGTATACCTCTGTCTGATACTGTAAACACATTATAACTTTGTTTTACATTGAAGCAGGTTGAAAAATTTCAACAAGATTTCTACTTTGCATGAAAACATTATAGGACATGTTCGAATACTGTCTTTTCTCCTTTTAATTAAAGTATGGACATTATTGTATGTTTTTATGAAATTCAACAGTTTTGAAAATAATATTCATCAGCTTATCACTGGTAAGACATTCATTGACTTGTCAAACAAACATTGTGTAAAATTTATTGAGATGTATTTTTATTGTGTTTTAGTGGGTTTGTATCTTAATAAAAATTTACTAATCTAATGTTCTGATTTTATTTATATCATCTTTTCTTTGATTTTTAAAGAAATAAATATTTTTTTTATAAATTTCAGAACAAACAGCAGAAGACACTGACAACATTGAAACTACAGAAAGTACAAAACAAACATCAGAAGGTATTAATATATATCTGAACATATATTGCTATGACACTTCTTTTGCATTCTGAGAATTATACTATCATTACTTTTGTTTCTTAACTCCCCTTAAATTATGTTTTTGTTAATTTCTTGAAGAGTTAAAGCTATAAAACTAAGCTTATTATCTCAGAACAATTTATGTGCATCTTCAGATTGACAATAATTATTGTATGTTTTACACCCGTATTGATAGATTTGAGGCATATTGTTTGTGGTCTGTCTGTTTGTACCAAACTTTAAATTTGCCTATAAAATCAAAATGTTTCCACCTACACTCATCAAACTTCATATATGTTGATTCCTCATGACAACCTCTACAGGACCTGTGTAATTTAAGGTCAAGGTCATTTGGAATGGTGTTTTAAAGAATACACCTTGTTTGTTTTATTTTGTATATCAGATTGTTGTGGTAAGTAAAACATATTTCATCTTCATCTTATAGTAACACAAGATGTGAGAATAGCTGATATAAGAAGTGAAGATGAAAAGCTTCGTGAGAAAGCTGAAAAGCAAGCTAAACTACGAGAGGCGCTTGAACCCAAATCTTTAGAAGATATCAGAAAAGAAAGAGCTATAAAACGGGCTCAAGGAGGTAATTGTTTCGTTTAATCTTGTTATCTGTACATTTCTGTACAGGATTGTACTTTTAACTGTTCTGAGCAGAAAAGATGACTATATTCTGTCTAACAGGCATATTTTATATGAGTATAGTGAAACTGTCCCTTTGTATCTTTTATGTCTATAAATGAGTTGTCTACTGGTATATTATATAATGTAAACATGCCAAGTGCTGCTCAAACTCTAGTTGTTTGAATTAGTGTAATAGTCAGGTCTATATATCAATTGTATTGATCGAAGAAATCAGCATCAGATTTTTGGACTGTTTATAATGTTTTTATATTTATCTACTTCAGGTGATGCTAGTTCAAGCATTGGTGGAAACAAGAGAAAAATTGTCTTAGGTAACATTTGATTTGGTTGTTTGATAAGACACCGTGTACACTGTTTCAGACTCGAGTTACAACAGTTATACTGAAAGTTTCAGTTGATATTTGTACCATTCTTGTCAATAATCTGGGTGATTCTTTCAAGACTTTTGACTTCAAGTATGTCATACCCAAAATAAAAATGAAATATGTTCTTGTTGGTTAAAAAAAAAATTCTAAAAGAAGATTTTTTTAGACTTTCACAATCAAAAAGACCTTTTTAGCATTGTTTTGGTTAATTCCATACATCAGCTGCTGAAAGATTTACCATGATATTTTACATTTCTTATTTTACAGATGTTGAGCCTGTAAACAAACCATCTGATCCTCCAGTGAGGGTCACCTTCAAAGGTGATGATTTCTCTACGAGTCGTAAGCTTATACGTCTTGGTCGGTCAGCTGAACAGAATGAAAACACCCAGCCATCTAACTTAAGCATCACTAGAGCATCAAAACAAGAAAGGAGAATATATGTGCCGCCAACAATTAAAAATTTAGGTACAAGCCATTTTTCAGCTTTTATAAAAAATGCTAGCTATCAAACATTTTAGTGAACAAAATTTGAGTAGGCTCTTTTTTTTGTAAAATGTTAAGTCTTGATACAGTTTATTCTCTTACGAATGAACATGAACCTTTATATGTGTATATTTTAATTTATTTATGAAGCCAAGCCACCATTACTTATACTTGAACATACTATACTCTTTGCTTGTTTTGATTATGTTGCTATTTGGTATTCAGGTGGATCTGGGATATCATCAGTTACCAGTAAACCGGCTGGTCCACCTAAAGGAAGAGAGATTGTTGATTACGGAGATATGTTTCCCAAAAAGTCGACCTCAGCTGAAGAAGTAAAAGAGAAGAAAAATCCAGTAAAGTTAACTGTGTCAGCATCGGAGGGTGATCTTAGGTCAAGTCGTAGACTTGGTATTAATAAACCACAGAAGGTATGTAGAATTTTTCTTTTGCTTGTTTACTAAAATATCCGTCTTCTGTTTATTATTCACAGTTCACATGTATGAGAGGGAAAGGTAAATGCTAGGTTACACATGAATGTACATTTTTATACTATAAGCCAACTGAGATATGTACATTGTGATATTAATCTGAAAAAGTTATACACACATAAAGCAACTGTATGATTGAGAAATTACAATCTTAAGGAGAAAGTTTTACCTGAATTTCTTAACTTCATGATGTATGGTAAAACAAAAAGTATGTACAAATACCTGCATACAATTTTGTTACATGTTTATGATAATTATGCCCCCTTTTGAAGAAAAGGGGTCGTATTGCTTTGCACATGTTGGTCTGTTGGTCAGTCTGACCATCAGTAACCAAAACTTGTCTGACCAATAACTAGAGAACTATAATATTATGGTCCTCAGATTTGGTTTAGAGGTTCGTCATTGCATTTCATGACCCCTATTGATTTTAAGTTTAAAAGGTCAATAGTTAATGTCTTACTGTCCGGTTGTGGCCGTCTGTGTTTCACGAACATTTCTTGTTATTTTTTAGGTGGAAGTAAAGAATGCTGAAGTGAAAACATTTGCTGAGATAATGGCAGAGAAGAAAAGAAAACGTCAGCTAGCTCAACAAGGAAAATCTTACACACCTGTATCATTTGACGAATCAGGTTTGTAGTTATTCATTCATTCATTCATTCATTCATCTATTTTTTCTACTGTTTGTTTGGTGCCCGAAAACTTGATACAACAACAGATTATCCTTATGTCTGGTTTCTTTAGATTGCTGCTCTAATAATAATGTAGCTTTGTAACATGCGATGCCATGGATGTTGAAAAATCTTTGTTCAAATTAACCATCTATTGCTCAGTGTAGCAGACAGCTGTAAGTTCTGAGGTTTTACTTACGGTACGTTACTGGACAGTTATACTGTCAAAACTGTGGTGCATGGTTTCACATGTTCAAAAAGTGTACAAGTCCAGTGTTAAAAATTGTAATGCTAATACTTGATTGTATAGTCATAGACACTGACATAAGTACAAAGTTGGTTAAAGCTGCTGAAATTCTGGATTGTTGTAAATTAATGTTATATTTTTGTTGCATTAAGCTCTTACTAAATAATCTAAAGAAATCCCCGCTTTTACAGTCTTATCTACATTGTATATTTGGATTGATGGATAATGTCCATGATTTAGTGAAGCGCAAATTTCAATTCTGTTGTAAATTTAAAACTGTGACATATTGTCTCTTTTCACAGACACCAGCTCATCTCAGGAAAAGAAAATTGATTCACAGGATAGATTATCTCCTGTGGCATCCAGTGTATTAAATAAATCATCTTCATATGCATCTATAACTATACCTCAAAAATCGGTCAGTCTGAAAAAAGTCGCCAGTGAAACCAACATTGAACAAACTGATACCAAACCTTCAAGATGGAAAAGAAGGAAGATGAGCAACCCTGATACAACGCCAGAATCTTCAGAAACTGTTCCATCCAAACCTCAGGAAGCTATAAACACTGTAAAATCTAAATCTGTTGCTCAAAGTAAAACTGATCCTGTTCCAAGTTCTACTGTGAAAACTTCATCAGTTACTAAATCCATTCAAAAATCAGCTGTACCTCCTGGAATACAACAGAGCAAAGATGATGTCATGTCTGAAAGGTAATTATTATATTCATAGTTCAATGTAAAAACCTATCTTCAGCAGTATTTCAAAATAAGCCACACTTTTGTTTAAAGGCTTAAATAATTTTTTATCACATGATCCATTTGTTCTATTCATTTCCTATCAATGTAATAACAAAATGACTTGTTTACCTACTTTTGTATGTGTGAATGGACAAATTTAATGTAATCATAACTGACTGTTCTACTGAAATGGATATTTCATTTTATATAAATGAATGTTTTGTGATATATAAACTAAGTCTTTCTGTATTCTGTTATATTGTTCCTAAATAACTTGAAAGTCTTTTCTGAGTATTTTCTTAGCAGTTAGATGGATGTTAAGATGAAATAAGTCACCATTGATTGATTACCAAGCAATAAATTGGCATCATTCTGTCACCAAGATTTTCTGTAACAAAATGATTGATCATTAATTCTGTTGTTTGATTTTCAGTTCATCAAAGGAGAAGAGGAAATCATCAGATAGTATACTAGAATTTGATGATGAACTACTGGATATTGATGATGATGATTTAGATCTAGACCTCGGTGATGATCAAGATCATGATGCATTGATGAGAGAGATGGATGAACTTTTAGCGTGAAACAATTTTTACCATACATTCAGTGTACAACCCACTTTTCAATGTGGTCTCCAACGGGATATTTCTTTATACATTGACACGTATTTCAAAGTCATTTTGTCATCGTGTATGATGCCAGATTTTATTTCTAACATTGGATTGATGGATAAACTTAGTACAACATGAATAAGTTTATAGAACAATATGACATTGAATTGTTTTAAATACAAATTCTGTAACAATAATCTGATCTCAAGCTTATCTTATCTTATCATCACCTTGTCTTTTCATGAATACTGTTGTAAATATCTTATGTTTTGTATTGTAGTTTGAACTGTATAACAGAATTTCTGATTTATTATTTCTAGCATACATCTTATTTCATCACAGACAAGTGTTATATACATTGCACATCATAATGTACAATACTGTTCATGTTTTTTTTTCATCTGTATAAATTAGGTATCATTTCTCATTATTTGAAAATGAAAGTTTAATGATTTTTTCTCTATGGCCTGGATGCTGTATACTCACCATGAATCAAATAAGGAAATTGATTGCAGTATGTACTATACAGAGCTGTGCACAAAGTTGTTATTTACTCTAAATGTTATTTTGTTTGCATTGATGTGTTATGTTTATCATTTAAGCAATTAATGGTGTAAATACTGGTACTTAATTTCATTTGTAAGATTCAAGCAGTTTTAAATTAGTGTGTGTAAATAAAACCCTTAGGAAGTTGATGATATTGTACAAATGTATATATATTGTGCACTGCGTTTGTGATTATCATTAAATAGGAATTGATCAGATGTTAAAACATGCATTGTACATATTGTATTATTGGTTTACTGTCTAAGTCATTGTTTAGAAGTGCTTTTGTAATATGTCTCCTTACAAGATCATGCTCTTAATCTTGAATACTATCCTTGTCATACAAACACATACAATGTGATACAAGTTCAGTTTTATTTTCACTAAATCATAAGATGACAATTAGTCTCGTTTAAATACACCTGTGCTTCAAATATCCTTCTTGATTTCTTTGTAAAAGAATTGTTAGGGTTTTATTATATCTGATGTCTTTATTACAAAAATAAACATAGAATAAAATTCTGAGTTCTTTATATTTCTTTATCATATACATACATATAGTCAGATCTGAATAATGCAAAAAAAAATTCTTGACTGCTGTAGACCAGCTTCAGATCAGACTGGAAGGGAAAAATTGAGGCTACCAGCCAAACAAGTACAATCTACATAAGCTAGACAGACATGGCCAAACCACCATCTTCAATCTTAGTACTGGACACTGGTCTACGCAAACATCTAAGAAGGCAGGTCTTTAAGTGGATACTCTAGAATGTCATTGCAGATCAGAAGAACAGACATCTTTCCACATCCTTCCAAATCTTGGACCCACCTCTGTCGAGTGGTTAAGGTTGCTAACTTCAAATCTCTGTAACCTCTCACTGATAGAGGGTCCTTGGTTCGAGCCCCGCTACCGACCATGTCTCTTTATGTGAGAAAGTAGGCAGTTGCTTACTGAGGATGGGAGTCTAGTACTGGTTCTTCCCAGGAACGATGGTTAGGTGAACTGTCAGCCTCATATGACTGTTGAAAAGCGTGTAAAACTCAATATAAATAAATAAACAAACAAACAAAATCTTGAAGAGGCACACCATACATTTTGGCCTACAGATACCTGCTTCGAAACCATGTTGTGGAGCACAGCTGACAGCCCCCTGAGGGCGAAGCTGTTCATCACTGTGTCGGAACTACATAGAACAGCCATAGAAATAATGGACCGCAAAAGAAGAAGAACCTTTAAACCAATATATCCGGAGTTTCTAGCGTGAGCCTCTGGAACTATACACCCCGCAAGGGCTTTGTCCTGGACCCACCTAAACCCTACATAAAGCCACACACTTTGAACTTACTGTCTCTTTACAGATATGTATGAATCTACATCCACGGAAAAAAATATTTGAGTGTACAGGTAATTTGCAACCAATATGGGATAGGAAAGGGAGTTGTTCATCTTTTTACGTTAGTAGATATGACTGTAAAACACGATCCATTCTCTATCTAGAGACTCAGTATTTATAGTACCATGTGTGTAAGACAGACGCATGGTGGATCGGTATGTAAATCTAAAATGCAGTTTCTTTGGTAAATAATATATGTATATAAAAAAAACGCATGCACCAGATAAGGCCTTGTGTTTGTTCAAATAATTTTCATTGTTATATTAAAGTAATGCCGCAAAATCTGAAGATATAATTTAAAACTGACTAGTCGTAGAACGATTTTAAGTACATGTCATGTACTCTGCATATCTTGTACATGTACTTGTATATTGTGTACAATTTTGTTATTGGAATATTACCTGTTTAATATCATCACACGCACAGCCGCAGTAATGCTTTTCTATGTATATCTCATTGCCATATGCTGATATGCCCAATGTTATCAAGATAACAGACAACAGCAATAATAATGGTGAACCTCATTGCTTAGATGGTTTACGACAGATAGGTTTCTCCAGTTTGTATATTATCACAGAATGGCACGTACAACATCCAGCATTTGAGATAAAATATAACTGCATCATTAATTTTGTGTAAAGCAGACCTGTCTGATACGTACTTTTGCATTTGTGTGCAGCAAGCTGAACAAAAGATATACTAATGCCTACTGTGCATTAATTACAGACAAAAACTTTATTCAAGTGAACAACACAAGATAATGGATGGCGAATATAGTCATCAAGTTCATAACAAGCATTCTAGAAGTTACTAATAAATCATGAATAATTCATTGAGTGGTTGAATATACAGTTATCACCTGTTGTTAAATTGTTGTAATTGTGTACAATATAATATTTAGTTAGCACAAAATAGTATTCATAAAACTATGGAGATGATATTAGATATGTATATACACTTAATATTTGCATATTGATCAGCTAGTGCATGATGCCCATGATATGTTATATGTAATTATCATGGACTCTATGTTATCCAGTTCAAATATATGATATAGTTTATTTCAAAATTCAGTAAGCCATAGGCCCATGTGAACATATATATACAAATTATACAATACAATTTTCATATGACAGTGGCAAAATAGGCTTTAATAATACACTGTTATAAGAAAGGTAGATAGGCAAGACAGTTTAGATAATGATTCATGTATGAACAGTACAATAATAATAATAATGTGAGAAGAAATCAAAAAGGACAACAGGGAAAAGGAGGACAGGAAAGGACAGAATCTGGCGGAGAAGGTGTATATAGTATGAGATAGAGTTCATTAGTGAGTCAACATACATGTACATCACAAAAGCAAACATAAACATTTTCGTACCAATACAAAAAATAAACAATAAACGAACAAAATACGCACATGTATTTGCATTAATTTAGATATAAACCACGTATGTAAAGAAAAATATTTCCATGATACGGTTTACCTTGTCGAAACGAAACACAAGGCAAACTTAATGATGAACAACTGTATAATTTGACGGATTGAAACTGTACAAATATTTCGTAAATGCGTACTATTACACAAATTTACAACTTTCGTAGCATATGAATATATATATCATTATTAAGCTATCAAAACAACTTATGAATTGGACCTTTCAAAGAATGTAAAGTCACGGAACATTTCTCAAAATGACAAAAATAGACGCACAATGTCGAATAAAACAATCACGGGTGGGAAGGTGTCCACTAACAATAGATAGATATATATAGATATATACATTTTAGTATTACAAAAATGTATAGTTGCTGGAACAGTTAAATCACACGGTCGAATATCATTATTATATATATATATATTTTATTGGTATGCAAATCTGACTTGCGGGTTTTGTTTCAGTAAACAAGCAACACTCGTCTTATTAACTCATATCTAATTAAAACATTTGAAATTTGATTTTTTATAACCATGTGTTATATAAATGATGCGATGATTAACGTTATTGTTCTTGTTTCGTGTCATTGGTATAGCTATATATATAGTTAGCTTAATTAATTGTGCTTTCATGTTCTTTTCTACTTCATCATAAACATGAAAAAAATAAATAAAAACTAATTAACTGTATTGTAATCAAAAACATGACAAGTTAACACTTTGTTATTGTATCACATATAAATTTTCTTGTTTATTGATACTTGTGGTAAAGACCTATACAATATATTTAAGTATACTAGCTATACAGTATAGTATCTAGGTCTTTTGTTGTCGGCATAGGATGATTGTGCCAAAGACTTATATACTTATACGACTTTATACGACTATACTCCCAGCAGAGCTATTCAAAAAGAGTCTTCTTACGTTTGTAAGAAGACACTTTTCAATAACTCAACTTTCACGTGGACCTTACCCTTTACCGTCGTATAAGTCAGATACTGACACGTACTCGTATTTTCTTCAAAAATGTCTTCTTACAGACGCTAAGAAGTCGGTTCCCTTAGACAAACAACCATTTAATCCTCGGCTTCGCCTCGGACAAATTGGTTGTTTATCTAAGAGAACCGTCTTCTTACGTCTGTAAGAATTTATATAAGTCCTTGATTGTGCATCATTATGTATTTCGGTTAAAATGGTCATATGGACCAAAACATATACATATATACTGAGCTAGTCCAATATGAACTAACGGGTATAAACTGGTCCCCTTTTTTTGGTTTTCGTTAGTGTACGTATCGCCCGCCGGTTTGGCACGGGCGCATTTTACCCGTACCAGTCACGTACGTTTTGTGTTGTGGAAACGGAAACCTACTTTTATACCCTACTATTTTTTATATGTTCCGTTTTTAAAACTCGTCGTGATGATATTCTACCTCATTTTATAGACCTAAATTGAAATTGAAATAATACGCGATTAAAAAATTCAATCCGAAATGATTGTTGATTAACTGATTTTACCGTGTAATCGAAAGTGAAAGTAGAGGCTGTCAAGAGAAAGTTCTGCACATGCGCAAACGATTTTAATCAACTTCCTGCTATGCTGTCGGTCATAGTACAAAATGGGACGTGAGTAAGAAAACATATGATCAGTTGGTGTTAATAACGTGAATAACCGCTAAAAATAATTTTATATAATTGTGTTGTTGTAAACGTTGAAAATGGCTTCGGAAATACTCTCTAGTAGGCAGATCAAAGCACTGAAAGACCACAAATACAGTTCCGCAGGATCGTCTATCTGTGAATCTTTTATGCAAGTTTATTGGAGATGGTTAGTGGAGCAGATTCCTTTGACATGGGCACCGAATTCCATTACACTGGTTGGATTGGTTGTCAATGTGGTATCTACATTGTTTCTGATATTTTACTCTCCTGATGGAATCCAAGAGGTAAACCAATATTGTGCTCTAGTCTAGACAATAAACATTCAGTAGTTTCCATAGACTGTATACATGTATTAGACAGTGTCACAGTGACCCCCCCCCCTTTCCCCAGTGTGTATAATAGCTCATTCAGTCATTGTTTATCATTCTGTTTGTCGAGGTAAAATATGTTCAGTTATTTAACCTAAATGACTCTGGATGTAAGTCTAACTTACCGTACACACTTTGATATAGCAGTATGGTGTATAGCATTTGTATAAATTTATAATAATAAATAGCCTGTAATGTTAACTTACATTGTAACAGCATGATTAGTTCAGTTGGTAGAGCATCTAACTTGCAAGCAGGAGGTCTGGGATTTGAGCGGGTACATTATTTTCCTCTTCCTATTACAGATAAGTCACTGGTTTATAGCAAATAATTTATGGAACAAATTAAAATCGGTGGGTCTGTTTACTGCAGTGGATGAATGTGTCTTATTGATAATTGAATAAACTTTTACTTGTCTTGTGGTACAATAATTTAGATGTGAAATTCTATTTGTTTTTAATTGTATCAGTTTATATTGATAAATCACATATTTCAGATATTCTATGACAGAATGTCAGTGTAGATTTTTGTTTCTAATCACATCATATTATCAAGTAAAATTTGGGTTTTGGGGATAGTGCAATTCTACTTCCGGGTAAGCTTTCAATGGATAAGATGAATTAAGTTGTAACTAATCATTTTACACTGTCATCGATACAGTTTGTTGTTAAATAAACAAATTTTACTACGTCTGCTCTACAAAGTTCTGCGCAGTATCGGACACTAGGTGGTGTCATTAAGTCTTGTTTGAGAGATTGGGAATATTAGCAATACTTATACCACAAAGGACTACATAAAGTCGGATATAAACTTGGGTGCTACAGTATACACAATATTCAGTTCATAATTGTATATCATTCCAGGGTCGGTATCAGCAAACACTTAACGCTGGGTTTGAAATTTAAATATCATAATTATAATACAAAACAAAATGGAATATCGAACCACTAATGGTATGGCTCTTGTGATGGTAGTTTTATTATACGCCCAGTGTATATTGCAAAATTGCTTTTCACATGTCGGAAGGTCTGTCTGTTGGTCGGTCCGTAACTTAACATTGTCCAATCATTAACTAGAGAAATGTTTGGCCTAAGCTCTTCAGATTTGGTTGGTTGGTTGGTCATCACATGTAGATGACCCCTGTTGATTTTGAGGTCAGTATGTCGAAGGTTAAGGTCACAGGGGGCATCCGGGTTTCACAAACACTTCTTGTTTCTCACTGTTTTTTTCCTGGCTGTTCGGATAAAGTTTAGAACCTACTCTATATAGATCTCACTTTAGTCAGTTTAGTCTAATGAGCTGTTTTCATACAAACTAGATATCATCAATCAGCTGTGCTTGAGTTATAATTTGACGTTTGATAGATAACCTTACTTGTTTTTTGTTTATGACGAATTTTGTCATACTTTCACTTTGTAAGTTTGAATTCTTTGAAGTTAAGTAGCCTATATAAACAAGTGGAACATAGCCACTATAAAGCATGATTAATTAATATGAAAAAAATATATAAGCTGTGTTCAATCTTACTTTAATGATTATAAATACCTGTTTACATAAATTGTATTTTCTTTGACTTTGTCCTATGTTGTAAAACTTTGTTGACAAATGATTTTTTTTTCCAAATGGATTCAACCCTACTTTCATTTTGTTGTAAAATTTTGTATTTTGACATGACTGATACAAAAATGTATCTGTTTTTGCAGTCAGACACATTTGGCAAACTTAGGCTAAAAACAAAAAATAAGTTTGTTTGGAGTGCTCCAACCTACTCACAAAAATCCAGGCAAATACTTTTTGGGGGCATTTTTATTGGACAGATAGGAGCACTCCAAACCAACTTATCTTTATTTTCAGCCTTATATATCATTAATTTTGTACAGTCACGTAAGCTGTCATATATGTATGCTTTCAAATGGTTGGTGTGAGGTACTGAGTCATTTACTTGCACAGCTGTTGTTATTTTAACCTGATAGATTTGTTCTTATAAATGTCCTGTAATAATTGTACCAGTAAAGTTTTAAAGCCCCATTAGCTTTTTGCTATGAAAAATATATGCAAAAAAACAAACAAGTGCTGATATTATTATTATTATCCCAGGATAATTATTACCGACGAAACAAGCTCTTTTTCTTCTAAAAACGCTCATTTCACTCTGAATTTTGCTTTTGTAAACTGGAAATATATAGAGCGCGTGACGTCACTTCATGCCGTGTGCATGATATAACTGTGGGAAAACATAGCTGTCCTATAAATAATATTTTTTTCAATGATATTGAAAAAAATATGATAGTGGTTTTTTGATAATATTTTTCTTGCTATAAACTAAAGTATGCACAGGAGGAAAACACACCTGATTCCTTTGTTATAGAACAATAGATAAATTTATATGATTATGGGACTTTAATCAAAACATCAGCATCAAATTCTAACAATTTTGCTTTAAATCTCCACATTGTAAATATTTGTTTATTTGTGAGTTTATCAACTATGAAGATCTTATTGCGATAACAAACAGGACATAAATTAATGATATTAAAGTGATCCTCAACAGTATGTACATGTATGTATTATGGTAACTATCACTGAGTGTTCATCAACCTCCCCTTTTATTGCTGGAAAGTTGTCAAATAAATTAATGATCCCTCATTGTTGGTTTAATGGTAAACTCCTGTGAAATCAATAATAAATGTTTGCAATTGAAGTATTAAAGTATCATTTTATATGCATGCTGTTACAAGCACAAAATTAATGTACTAATATTTATTAATACTGATATTGTAAGTTAATTAATAATTATAGAGTTGGGGTGAGTATCCATGCAAGCACTTAATTGGGTAATCACAAGTCACAAATCAAATTGAAAAATGAAGTATGAATAAATGGCATTCATTGAGATTTGTGGATCATGATCTTGTTTGTTTACAAAAACTTTCAGTAAGTGTAATCTTTATTTTTTTAAATTAAGTTTTCTCTGAATTTATATTATTTGCCTCATTAAGGTCTACACTATTTGCTAGGAGGTTAAAATGGATTTTCAGAGAACGGGTTACAGGCTTAAACAAGAAAAAAAGTTGTTAAATCCATTGATTGAAAGGGCCGAAATACATATAAATTTAAGCCTTAATTTATAAGAACCAGTCAATATTGATTTATTTTATTATTCCTAAAAGAAAACTAAATTTAGCTGTCTTCAGAAATGCAATGTTTTGTAAGTCTTAGATGGGTAACAAATTGTACTTGTTAACAAATGAATCAAGATTTGATTTGTGCATTGTGGATGCTGAATTGTGAATTTGATTGCCACTTTGATTGCCCTGTAAGTAGACCCTACGATCAACAGCCGTATTAATTAATTAGGTCAACGTCCAAAGTTGTAGTTGTAAGGCTTATATACATGTACGAGTATTTATCAATGATATTTCTCGTGAACTGCACATAAGATGTGATTTTTCTAGACGAATTATATTTATGAGTATTAGTTTATTATAGCTGTTTGCGAGTATATAGTGTAGTGTCTATTACTAGTTTGGCTAATCCTGGCCATTTGATTGGCTAATGGTGATAACTGAATCTATTAATACAAATGTAGTTGACAGGTAAGTTAATCATGAAGGCATTGCCTAGATAAGTTGTTGTGTGGCTATTTGAAGTTCAATGTGGTTGTATGATAGTGCTCAGATTTATGGTGAATTCATTAACATTTAGGGTTGATTCTATTTGATTGATGTAGGGTATGATATTACCATGTGCTTGTGAACTATATACATGAATTTATTCATTTGTCAAATACTCATGATTGTCATTATAATGTGTATTACTCATATCATATAAATATTTTATACTCTCCTTAATGGAGGATTGAATAAAATATGCAGACAATATCCTTTATGAAAAAAGCAACTTCATACAAAAAACATAAACCAAAATGCTTCTTGTAATTCATCTACCTACAATGTTTTGTTATAGTTTTTCTTGTTATTTGTGCATCATTTTATTTTGAATATTGCATGTTGTTAGAGAGTAATACATGTACATGTTGCAGGACTAAGTTGACTCACAGTGCATATTCGCTATGAGTCAATTTGGGGTATTTAGCTATTTTTGTGCGTCAAACTCTGGGATCTCAAGTCAATTTAAATGAACACCCTGTTACTTGTATTTCGATACTGCAGTCCATACTAGAGTAACTTTTCTGTGTTGTAATCACCTAATATATATGCATTCTCAGCTGTGTATGGATGCATTCTCAGCTTTGAATACTAGTTTGTCAGGGCCCTAGCTGCACTTTAGGGGAAGGGACCCGGGGCCCTCAGGTAGGGGAATTTTGCGTCATTTTGAGGAAAAAGGGGAATTTCAGGGGATCTTTTTCAACTGCCGTGTAACCCTGCAATAAGCCTTTTAAGCTTAAAATGGCTGTATTTAAATATACAACATACATTAATATACTATTAATCAAAGGTTAATAACTTAATATGAATCATTTAAGCAAAAAAAAAAAAATTTGTTTTTTTGAGGGGAATTTTTTTCAAAAATAGGGGAAAAAAGTATATGATTTTAGGAGGGGAATGGGGCCGAATTTCGGCCCCAAAAAACGTCAAATGAGGGCCCTGTTTGTGTTCAATGGAGGTTAAATAATTGTGTTACATGTATTTTGTTTAGTCAGCTCAATCATTTTTAGACTAAACAAGACCATTAGTAATTTGCTGAAGTGTAGAGGTACAAAATGAAATCAAGAATCTTTCATATATAATACTTCAATGATGTCTTGTATCAGGGATTTTCTTTATTATACAGTTTAGTCTGTATAGGGAGCCTTCCCTTTGATAACTTCTTTGAAATCATGCAATTTAATGAATTTCCCTAAATTTCCAATTTACTCCTTGAGATTTCATTCCCCATTTTGGTTTCTGATTCAGGCAAGAACTTTTCCCCAAAAAGAGGCTTCGATGAACTTGCTATTCCATCCCCATGTTCAGGCTAGGGCCCCTTCCCTAAAACATAAAGAAAACCCCTGTGCAGTGTGCATGCAAACAATTTTCACATAACTTGATAAATATGTTGTATCTATTACATAAATATCAGTGCACAATGTTCATAAAATATTCACTCTGATGATATAATTGTTGTACCCGATACTGCTTTCACAAGATTTTTGTTCTTATTATGTTCTCTCTTATAAATATCATGAGTTTTTGCCATAAGCGGAAAGGTGTCTTAACTTTAATCATGAGATTTATTTAGATACCTTAATATGTTCTCCAGAAGCGTAGGGATTTATTAGTAAATTGCCAATAGGGCCTGGGATCTGTCTGAAAATAATTTTTTGTGTCTAGTGCTGAGTGGTAGATTGGTACATTTTGTAATATTCTGTATCTCATTTATAGTTTTAGCTAGTGCGTTTGAATTTTTTTTGCAAAAGCTGCATTTAAGTTAAGTCTTTATGTGTTCATATAATATGTATGTCTGATATATGCATTTTGGTATTGAATTAGTTAATTTTGTAAGATAAATAATTCTAGATGAATACTGTAAAAGCTGTTAATAGAAGGGTTTATTGGTTTTATGTATTTATTTACAGTTCTGATGTAACATATTGTATCAACAAAACATTATATAGATTATGTATATTATAATTAGTATACCAGCTTTGGCCACACTGATTGGGCTGAAAATAAAATTGAGTTTATTTGGAGTGCTCCAACCCAGAATTTAAGCACTGGGTACAGGTAGGTAGGGAGGGATTTTTTTACTATATATACATGTAACAATAGTAAAAAAAAATGCCCCCTAAAATTTACGTGGATTTTCGAGAGTCGGTCGGAGCACTCCAAACAAACTTATATTTTATTTTCAGCCTTGTTACTTAAATCATTATTATTTTCCATTATCTGTTTGTCTGCTATGGCTATATGGTGCAGTTGTTGTTTATTGACATATTCTGACAGTATACATATATCAACTGACCTATTCAATTATATGATAGGAAATAAATGCATAGATCTGTTCATGTTTAATACAAACACTACAAGATGTGTTTTTAACCCAATGCCCCCTCAGGGTTACCTAAATCTTGAAAATGCACAGGTGTTGTAGTAGTTATGACACAGAACCAACATACGAAGTTTGATGACGGTAGTTGGATGTGTTTTGATTTCATAGGCAGGGTTAAAGTTTGGTACAAACAGACAGACAAACAGACAGACAGACAGGCCAAAAACAAGATGCCTCTGATCTAAAGATACACCATTTTTGGAGAATTGTATGCCATCTGACAGGGGTGGCAAAATCAATTTTCTGTATTGTCCAGGTTGTCCCGCAGCCTGTACGGACAAGTGAAAATTTCCAGAATTTACTATATAATTATCATACGGACAAGTTGAGAAATGCATCTGGCAAAACAAATAAGTACCTGGTAAGTCAAAATCAGATTTTGCCAGCCCTGCATCTGTGCCAAATGTGAAATCTTTTCAGAATTGGCACAGAAAAATAAGTATGGCACAAAGTGATGAGTGACAAATTTTAGACTATATGGTACACACGTGTGATCTATAATTCTATAGACTAATTGGCAGACAATTTTTGAATAATAATTGAATCACATTTATATTTCAAATAACTTTTGTATGCTATTTAATTGTAGGCTCCTAGATGGGTGTACCTGTTTTGTGCTGTAGGTTTGTTTATATACCAATCATTGGATGCTATAGATGGTAAACAAGCTAGAAGAACAAAGTCTAGCTCCCCCCTAGGTGAACTCTTTGACCATGGATGTGACTCTCTTTCTACTGGTAGGTGATGCTGCTGCATTTAAGTAGATTTTTAATGGGTGTTTATTTTTAATGGATTTTATTTTTCATCAGATAAAAATAAAAAAAATAAAAAAATAATAATTAAGATTTTTTTTATCAGATAATACAATGTATTAGTATAAAAAAAATTCTAACAAAAAGCCAATAGCTGAACTTTAGAATAGGTATTTTTCACTGCTTTCCTTGCAGATAACTTCTCAAGTTTTTATGCTGCCGCCATTCGAAATGGCAGTGGACATAAAGTATTAATTACCCTTGTCCGTCCATTCAAATTTTGGTTTCCGTTCGATAACTCAAGAAATATTTCATGGATTGGTTTCGTAATTTACATGAAGGTATATAATGATAAAATACTGATCTAATTTGATTTCATTTAAAATCCAAACATTTTCATATTAGTTCTACTTTGATCAAACGTCTGACTGGAGTTAATAAATCAAGTTTCACTAAAACTGTTTACTATCTGAAGTAATGTACACATTCAGTTATTTTTGTATACATATTTCAGGTAAATTTATTAGCATGTTGGTAACAAGGTAGGTCAATGACCCTATGAACATGAGGACTAGTAAAATAGTGATAAATTAGAACAGTCTTCTTTTGTTTCATTGATTGGTTTGGATGCTTTTTAAAATAAACCGTTTTGTGGATATGTTACTGCTAGAGTTTTGTTCAGTTCTTTATTGGAGGTTGTAACATGGCTCAGTTTTAAAGTGAAATTTAGTCTGTCAATTCTTGGTGAAAAAACGTCAAGGTTTAAATATAGAGATCTTGTAGTATTACACAATAACAAACGTATTCAGTGTAGGTCAATACTGGTCTGTTTACATGTATGGTACATATATATTAGTCCACTATGTACAATGTAAACATTATATATCACGTCCAATGTTAACTGATCATATCAACAATTATCATTTCCTGACCTCTTAAAATGGAACAAATTAAATGTGGATAGCTAACTAGTATCATATGAGATACTTACTCTTTATGTGAAATGACTGGACAGCTGAGAGGTGGCTTGGGTGAAAGTTAAATATCTGATAAGATGAAGCATGTATTGTATATGACAGTGAAACTTCATCAATATTTGAGTCCACAAACAAACATTGTTGTCAAAGATTATGAACTTATTCTGCATAATGTAGGGCTTTCATTTTACCCTTAAAATGGTATTTTGACTCTTGAAATGAGTAAAGTAAGGCTTCTGACTTCATAAATTTTACAAATGGGTCCTTTTTATTACAATGGTAAGAAATTTTGCTAATTCGAAATCATAATCAGCTAAGGGTAATATTTTTTTATGTCCAATGAGAACCCTGTTAACATGATGAAGTTTACATTATGCTGATTTAAATCACGTTAGAGAATGAACTTGTGAACTTTATTTTCATCGGCAAATTTTACTTCACTTATACAAGTTTACAAGTTTGTTCAGAATAAATTCTTACGATTACATAATATGTGTTACCATGAAAAAAGTCTTTGCGCAAACAAGACAAAAGAAAAAAAAATATATATAACAATAAGTTCAAGGATAGATAGAGCACAGGTAAGTAAATATCGGTAGTATTGCAATTTCAATGCGGAAGAATCTTTAGTGATGTATATTATGTAACATATGATACTGATACCTTGTAATACTTATCTAAAAGATAACAGTGACAATATAACACACTTAGTTTACAAGAAATAAAATAATCCAGTTAACATCTTATTACATGTAATTTTGGTATTATTTTGATGTTCTTTAAAGACATCAGTTATTATTGAATGCTATAATACATATATATCTACATGAAATTCATCTCACTGCTCGAGTGGTTATGGTCTCAGATTAATGGTCATTAGCGCCTCACGGCTATGGTTTGAATCTTTATTGGGACCAGACTAATTTCTTATGTTAGGGAGCTATCCAGGTTGCATATATGAATGGAAGCTCAGTGATTTCACCTGGAGGTGAACTCCTGGGGTGTTTCTCCACTGTTAAAGATTGAAAAGTCACCTGTTTACCCAGGTAATTGGTCATTGTTGAATCCCAGTGAAAAAAAAAGAAATGCACTTCAAACGCATTCTCTTGAGCCACCTGATGTCATAGATACTTGTTTGTATTCCAGTGTTTGTGATGTTAGGATGCTGTCTATCACTCAAGTTAGGACAAGAACCGATGTTGCTACTTTTTGAAATGTGTCTGTCAGTTTTCTGTTTCTACATGGCACACTGGACAACATATGTTACCGGAATACTACAATTTGGCAAGTAAGTCCACATAAAGCAATTTTCAAATAAAAAATCTTGGTTTGCAATTTGGGGACTGACTCATTGAAAATCACTCGACCCCGTGAAGTTTATTTATTAAATCAATTTAGACCAAAAAAATTATGCCTTTATTCCAGCATTTTGTTTTTAATACAGGCATAAATATAATGTTGAAAAAGGCCTTTTTACCTGTCAACTGATATAAATTTGGATTTAATTTTTTTTTGTTAAGACTAACTATTTAAGGTGAAGAGGAAGTTAATTTTACTCTTTGAAATATTGAGCTGATGGTTACTTGAAGTAAGCACGTTTGATGGCTGGTTGTACCCAACCACACATGATTTAAACCTTCACGGTTTGATTTATCTGTCAGACCCTCATGGGACTGTCAACTTTATAAAGTAGCAGGCTGGGGTTCTAGATATTATGATATACATTACAACCTCTGTAGAGCAACACCCTGTGGGAGCTGCAAATATTGGCCATTGTTTAGAGGTTGTTGCTCTACAGAGGTTAAATTTATAGTAAATATCAGCTTAGGGAAATGTTGAAGATGTTGTTATGCAGAGGTTGTTGCTCTACAGAGGGCTGTTCTGGAGAGGTTGTACTATACAGTCAAACCTGTGTAAGCAACCACCACCAAATAAGGGCCACCCTGTGAATAAAGGCCATTCTTTGAAAAATATATGTTGATTATTTAGAATAGATTATATCCGAATAAAGGCCACCTGTCAATAAAAGTCACCTATCAATTAAGGTCATCTGTCAATAAAGGTCACCTGTCAATAAAAGCCACATTTTTTCTTTCTGAAGAGTGGCCTTTGTTTACAGGTTTGCCTGTACTTAGTTACAAATACCCTTCTATATGTATAAGTTATAACAGTTGATAATGTTTGTTATATAAATAGATTTTTTGTGTTACAAGAATCAAGTTTCTGTTTTATATGATTTCAGGATTGATGTTACAGAAGGACAATTTATTGTTATATCTATTTATTCAATGTGTACAATATCACCAGGATTTTTTGATTTCCCTGTAAGTTTATGTTGCCCTGTTACATTATGTTATGTAAGAGTTGCTGCCCCTGATTCTATAGCTATATATTTTTATATGAGTGAAGAGTTCAAGACTTTAGTTTTGTGTTTAGAGAAATGATATCCCTGAACATGTGAGTTAGAGGAGTATCAGTATTTTGATTTCTTAGTCAAATAAACATACCCTCATACAGTTGTCTAAGAGCTCAGTCTTATTTTAAGGATACATATCTTCATCTGTATACTTGGCATTATTTTTATCTTTTATGTTGTCAACACATATATGCTAAGTATTATCAGAAGTTACCTGTTGGTTGGTGCCTTTGATTGTGTGAAATACTTTTCTTTTTTGAAAATTTTTGCTTCTGTGGAATTTACACAATTTTTTAATGATTTTCACCTAACCAGTTTTCCTGGACTGTATTCTAACCAGTTATAACTTAACCCTTCCACAAGGTGTCAGCAACTTCTTTACATTTGAAGGAAAATCAGCATTTCATGGATCATTAAAGTTTCATGAAAGTTATAAAACTTACTGCGACCAGAATTCAAACCCAGATCGTAGGGTTACAAGTCAAACACACTAACCACTTGCAAATTTTTTTTTAATGTTGAAATCTAATCTACGGTAATGATATATAACAGTGTCTATGTTGATTGCTTGCAGATATTTGGTATACCTCTACGATACCTGTGTGTGATAGGTAGCACGATCCCATCATTTTTCTTCATCTATAAATCATCTTATGTTATACTACAAGGTGGGGTTGGTAAAAATAAATCAACTGTTGCTGTAAGTATTAATACCTTTATTATAAAAATTGTAAAATCAATATCTGTGGGAGATATGTTATTATGCCCCCTTTCGTAGAAAATGGGGGATATTGCTTTGCACATGTCGGTCAGTTGGTCGGCCTGTCTGTCAATCCGTAACCAAACCTTGTCCAGGCAATAAGTAGATAACTATGATAATTATTTGGCCTAAGCCCCTCAGATTTAAATGGGAGGATGGTCATCACAAGTAGATGACCCCTATTGATTTTGAGGTCGCTAGGTCAAAGATCAATGTCTTACTATCCGGTTGACCTTTTGGGGGTGCATCCGTGTTGTTTTGTATAGTTTCCCAACATCTTATTTGTGATAGTATTCGATTAATTAATTCATCCAGTTCAATTTGATAGCTAGTCAAAATCATTAATTGTTGCGGTTCAATAATTGAAACCAATCCCAGTTTTAATGTCTTGTAAGAGACTTGATAACAAATTATTGTCAAAATAGTGTCATGTTGCCACAGAATATTAATTTACATAACACTTCAGATATCATGCTGAATGATTAGTTTGATTATATGTTGTAGCGATATATTTATGTTGTTAAATACAATTTTCAAATGTGATTGCTTTGTAAGAAGTATATTTGCTCTGTTAATGTAGTTTTTTAAAAGTAGACTTAAATACATCCAAGAAAAGATTACAGGATTTATATAACTGAGTAACATTACCCTGAAAATTATACACTAATTTGTACCTTACGGAGCCCCCAACCGTGCCTTCCCAAAGATGATTCTTGCCAAAAAAAAGAAGTAGATAAAGGGGTATGTGTTTATTGCTGTAAAACACTATTTTTGTGTGCTTGGTTAGATTTTTGTGTTGCATGATCTGAAAGTGTGATATTTATTCTTTGTAAATAACTTAAAATATTTGTTAAGTGTAATAAGGCAATTACGCTCTTGGTACATAGTAATCAAACCACACAACACTTTACTTTGGTTTATTCCAGGGTTCCAGCACCATATTTCCTATCATACCAATAGGATTAGTGATACTACTACAAGTGATTATTGCTACTAAGACATCAATATATACAGATCATCCTTGTTTATATCTGATCAGTTTTGGTTTAGTAGCATCAAAAATTACAAATAGTTTAGTTGTAAGTATTATACTATCTTTTCTACAATTTTGGCTTTAATATAAAAATATATTTGAAAATGATCTTAATATGCAAATTAAGCGTAATCTAAATGGAATCTAGTCATTGATGATCAAATTTTGTAACCATTATTTTGGTCATTATACCCTGCAAATGAAGTTTGAGAGGTGATATATTGGAGTCACTCTGTCGGATGATCCCTCCGTCTGCATACTATTTCACAAGTTTGTGGAGCGAACTACTTTCAAATTCTTTCAGTGATTGTTGCAATGAACTTTGAAATATGTCATCACCATGAAGTGTAGATGTTGAAAGACACAATTTTCATGCCCATGCAGTGATCCACACATTCCACATTCTAGAGTTACGTGCCCTTGAACTTAGTCACACAGTGTACTATCGCATTCTTAGTGTCAATGCGGCAGCATGGTATTAGTCACTTCTTCAACAAAGCTCTAGTTTATTTTCCAATTAGTGATATTAATTATATACTATTTATGTTTTAGGTGGCTCACATGACCAAGAGTGAGATGCATTTATTAGACTGGGGTTTAGTTGGTCCTATGATGTTATTTATGAATCAGTACTTTAATTCCAAAATTCCCGAAGGATTTTTACTTTGGATTGTTTGTGTAAGTAACATTTGTTCTCATGACAACTTATACAAAATTGTTGAAGATCTTAGTAGATTGTTCATGTAGTATATACTTTTCTAGATTTGTGCGGCTGAAAAACTACCCAAATTATACACAAAGATTTTACCTGAAATTCATTTATGGTGATAAATCTGTTTTATTAGCTCGGCTGTTTTTTAAGAAAATGTCAAGCTATTGTGATTACTGCATCATCTGTGTTGTCTGTGTCTGTGAAAAACTTTAATGTAGCTCATAACTCAGAAACCATCAGATGGATAGATCTCACTGAGGCGGTTGGCACTGCTTGCGGCACTCTTCTTGTAATTTCCAGTTAGTTTAGGTGTTATTATCAAAGACTTAGTAACTTAACATGTGATTTGTAACATTTGTATGGTCTGACAGGTTATAGAACATAAATTTCATTTAGGCAGATAGAAATGTATGATATGTTAACATGATAACAATCAAACCTGTGAACTTTTGGAAAGACACAATATGACATATACATGTATTGCCAGGTAGCCTTTATTTGGAGGTGGTCACTAACACTGGTTTGACTGTATATAGTGAGCAACTTTTTTTCTTCTTAAAATTTGTTTTGTATGACAGAGTGGGAATTTTTTTTTATATTTGAAATAATATGTTCTGATATATTCATACATGTAGGTATATTGTGTAATACTGTAATTTTTGTTTAGTTTGTAACTGTAACATTAACTGATTTCTTGCCTAAAGTATAACCATGACTCTGTTTATTTTGTAGATATACAGTACACAGGACTGGCTCCGTTATAGTGTGAACATTTGTAAGGAGATATGTGCTCATTTAAATATATATTGTTTTGATATTACCCAGAAACCAGAACAGTCTACAAATGGTCGTAAAACAAAATGAACAAATTCATAGTAATCCATTGTCATCTTCCATTTAAACAACATTGTAGATTAAACTGTGAGCCTAGATGTGTGGTTTTTGGTGTTTATATTATTTATTAAGTGAATGTATTGTACATTTTTGTCTGGTTTCACACACTTAATGTTACATACAGTGATCCAAATTACTCACTTGCGAGAAACCATGGCAAGGAAACATTGAACATTGAATTGACAAGCCCAAAGTTGTCAGATTTCCTGGGAATAATTAGTCAATCATTTATTTATACAATGTGCTACAATTATGTCTCATGATATGCATTGGTAAGCTTATTTCTAGTGCAACAGAATGAAAAGTTCTGTTTCAAAATTATGAAATATTTGTAATAATATTGAGAAAGTTGTAGATGATCCTATTGACCAAAACAACCCTATCTTAAGTTATACTGTATTGTAAGGAATGAAGTGAAGTGTGTAGAATGTTTATAGATAAACAACATTGGAGTCATACATCTTTGCTCATCGTGTGTTTTTTACCCGGTTATAATTTAACATTATATTTTGACATGCTTGTTACTCTGGGAGTTAGATACAAGATTTAGTTGTAGGTTACTGGTTAGACATCGAGTTGTCAGGGTAACGAGTGAATACAGGGTTTAGTTTTATATGAATGTTTTATCTGGCTGTTTTACATTTTATAGTTCACCTGGTAGCATATAAGGACGCAGGTCACCTTTCAGCACATTCCTTGTTAAGTGTTTTATAATTGTGTAATGTAAGTGTTGCAAGGTATCTCGATGTTTGCAACATGTATGTAAGAATTCAACAGGAATTAGGTTTGTTTATCACAAGACCAAAACATGTTAAGTTTACCTTCATTGTTTGGTTTGTTCTGCTGTTGTAGACACTAATTATGTTTATTAAATCTGTCTGGCTTAAAAGAAATGTTTTTCTGCTGGATTGAACCACCCTAATTATTTTTTCCATGACCCTATATTTTTTATTTGGCCCTAGGAATGGTACATCCATTTTGTCACTTCTTGACTGTCCGCACGCTTTTTAGAGTGAAGCTAAAACCTACATACCTTGATTTTAATGAGCATGTAACCAGAACCAAATAATTTTTGATGACTTCATTCGTTTGTGAGTTAGATTTCAGTATGAATCATTAACATGAAGTACAGTACTGAGTTTAAGCAATAAAATCAAGTTTTTGTTTCCTATGACTTAGGACTAAATGTTCTAACAATTGTTGCTTGACTGTCATTTATTGTCTTGTATTGATTCATGACTTATAATTATATTCAATTTACTTCTGGAAATAGTTTTCTAAGAACTCACTCACCTAATGTTACCCTCCATAGAACGCAATAAAGGGACCAAATTCAATCTCAGCATTAACTTATTATTTGTCATATTGTGTGTAAATTATCATTAAACTCAGTATGTTAAAACTTATTTTGTGCATAAATTTTTTTTCCTGTCAATATCTTTTTTAGTATCCAACTTCAGTTCACTGTAAATTTTATTCCTATTTAGCAGAAAGCATAAGCGTTTTTTTTAATTATCAAACATTTAATGGGTTTGCTTAAACCTGAACATTCGTAGTAAATCATTAGTCCTTCTCTGCTGTGAGTTCAAATTCCATACAGGACTCAATTTTATATGTGAGGATGTTGTCCAGATAGCTAATGGAAACTGATTCTACCTAGGTGTATACGTAGGATTTTTTCTGTCTATCATTAAAGCTGGAGAGTCACGAAATAACCATTGCTAATGGTGCGTCGTTAAAACATAGCCAAAAACCCAGCCAAAAAAAAACATCAAAATTTGTTACTGCTATTAAGTTTTACATAATTTAAAAACTCACTGTAGAATTTTTTACATACCAAATTTATAAATAATCCTTTAATCAGGTACTGAATACCTCCACTAGATAAGTTAAACATTATGAACATCCCAGTAGGTATACATACTTGTACCTGAGTGAATCATTTCTCCCATCAATTTTTTATAAAATTATTTTTGTATTCTTCAAACTCATTTGTGAAATATAGAAGTATGTATTTGAGCATGAACAGTTATTTATGACATGCATTTTACTAATATTATGTTGACTTAAGTTTTTATTCTAACATAAAACATTGTACCAGTTCCTGATCTGTATAATTTACATATGCAACAATATAAGTAAGTTTTATTATTTCTATGTTATATATATATATTGCACATTGTAAAGTCATCATATTTGTCTGATCACATCTTGTACACTCACAGGTTAGTGCTTTATTGTGTGTGTTTCGACTCTTACTGTTCATACTCGCCTATAAGACGGGTCCTTAAGGACCCAACTATTCCTTTAAAGTCACCCTCACATATCAATTTTTACCCCCGTCTTATATGAGGGTGTTGGCAAAAAAATGCTGATTTTTAGGTCAAAGTCGGGGGGGGGTCGTCTTATATATGGATCGCCTTATAGGGGAGTATTATACAGTATTTCATGATATTTTACTTCATAAATAAATAGTTATATTGAATACATAACATGATGTTAATGTTCCTTTGTTTGTGAGTATTGTAAATTTGACTGAAGTTGTCTGTTTGATCTATTGCTTCTTGACTACGAATTTTATCATTTATTAATCTATGGATTAATAGTAAGTTTTATTCTGGTAAAAAAATTGCCTATCGTATTGTTCACTGCTCAAATGGTTCATTGTGCTGATTACATGTACTTGATTCTGTCTGCTAGACAATGTTTTATGTCACATATTATTTTCCTGGGTAAAGGTATTGAAAATTTCTATTAATTGCTTTGTATCATTATATATGATGATATTATATTGCTGAAATGGACATTTATGTAAAGTTATATAAGGCAAAAAATACTCATGTTTACCATTACATAATTTATATTCTTGATTCAAACAAATTGGGTACCTAATTAAGTTTTAAAAACTTTCCCATTGTTCTTCTTAGAGGTTCAATTTGTCCCGAAATATTTTTTGCTTTTGATTTTGCTGTAGAAAGTTTGGGTCGGGACCATACATTAGGGTTAGTCGGGTGGCTGTATACACATCGTCGAGGCTGAACAGTTTGATTTTCAATTTGTGGAAGAAAAAAATTTGCCATTTAGAGTTGATTATCTGTTTCACTGTACATAATCTGATCTCTGTTTTATTTAGATATATGATTTAATTTGTTGTATACAGTGATTATTACAGGTATGTATGAGTTCCTTTAATTAACTACTCTATCCCTAGTTTGTGTCACTGTATAAACCCACCCTTTGATTTTTCTATTATTGTGTGATATATATATATATTATATATGTGAGGTTTATAGATATATGTGTGTGTTATGAAATCCTTGCTTTTAGTTGAATTAAAGCTTCATTTTTATCTTTATAAGAGTAAACTATTCATGAAGTATAAATGACTATTTGACAGGGGTATTATGGTGTATGTGCTATTTATGTAAAATGTAGTACCATATATACTCGGTCATAAATCGCCCAAATATGAGTCCTGAAATTGTCCATAAAATCCAACTCGACTTATGAGTGAAGTAGACTTATGGCTGAGTATATACGGTAAGTTAGTGTGACTGAGTCTGTCTCTGGGCCATTAATATCATAACATTGAATACTTGAAACTCTTGGAGGTAAGTCAGATGTTTGTAAATCATTATGCTGTTGAGGATTTCAAAGTTTTACTGTTGTTTAGTCCTTTGTCTGATATCCAGATTGTTCTAAAAATAGCAAATTCTGTGAAAAGTGATGATAGGTCTATATTGTGTTTTATCTTTTGATCAACCGTTGATTTGTATTTTAAGAGTCATTGTTTATTTAGATAATTCAAGAAAAGCTGATTGAAGTCAGTTTTTAAGATTCAAATATCCATTTAATTTTACTTTCTCTGGTATTTCTCATATATCATTGTTTCAATCAATTGTATTACTTTCATGAGACTTGGCCTATACTTCACAACACCACTAGTCTCATGTAGTATTGTGTGGTATGCAAGTACATTGTATGCCGAGGGCTCAGCACAACACTGTCCTAACTTGTTCTTATTTCAATATGAGTTACGACACTGTTGCTGTGTTAAGATGGTGAAATTTCATCATCAGGCTGTCACTTGTTAGAAAACATTACAGTTATATTTTACTTTAACATTGTTTATGCTGCAACTTCAGATTTTAATGTCAGGAGTTATGTCCCTTGTTGTTTAAGGATATATTTTTTTAAATACAGAAGTGTTTTCTAAATGATTCATTTGTTTTAATTTGTTTGATGTACAAGGTAGTCATATGTGTATTTGTTGATTTCGGTTGATTATTTTATATTATTGTGATATAAGTATGTGATTGTGATTGTGAGTTTATAATCAGATTAATTCATGCTGCTGTGTCGCGTCTGTCTCAGTGTAATTCTGTTGTTTTTATTTAGCTTTGTTTTATAAAATGGCAAATCTGGTGAATGTTGTTGCTTTCCATGTCATTATTTTTAATGTCCGAATGTACAAGAAGCCCTTGTTTTTAGTTTGTCTTAATTTTACTGAGATTCATGAAACAGGAATCAAGTACTTATATCATTGTTCCACTGACTGGAATTCATAATTCTTGTTTTATTCCCCTGTAAGTAATGTAAGTGCTACACTATGGTAACTGGCTATGTATGAAATGTACATAGTGTTTGGTTTATTTTGAGGCTGGGTTATCCTGAATGTTTGTATAGAGAACTGTATGAAATTAGAAATAAAGTACACATTTTGTCTTTTATTTGGACTGTGAGGCAAACAATTCCTCAGGTATCTCACAACTTCTTGGAGTTCTTGTATCAATTTATAGTTCAATCTCTGAATGATTTTATTTTTCACCTTTTTGGAGTCTTGAGTAATGCATGATTTTATACATTAGCTCAGACATAGTTTCATTACCCAAAGGCAGACAGAATTTTGTTATACTTGAATAAGACTCAACAATGTAATTGTCTACAACTTGTTAGGACTTCTCTTGAATTCTGTAAGTTTTAACATTAACTATTTGACTGTTTACAAAGTTTTAATCATAGACATTCTCTGTTTGAGAATCTTGCTTGTTTATTATTGACATGAGTTTGATACAAAAATGCTTCAAGATCAAGAGGAATTATCTGTGTACAAGTTATGTCCCTATGCTATTTCTTTTATTGATTGGTTGCAGCAAATATTCAGTTTACTACTACTTCTCCTATATTTTGAATGATATTATCATTATGAATGTCTCATCTTTTGATATATTGGATAAATCGCTAAACAATATGATTGTATTTTTTCTAGTGTGGGAACCATTTATTTCACTGTGACTTATGCTACTATCCATGTCAATGGTTGGAAGTATATAATAAACATTATATTTGTTTCATCTCTAAATTCACCATCAGATTTATATCTCCATGGTTACCGCTCACTATTCTGTACCTTTATTTTCTGATTTGTTTCTACAATTTGAGTGTTCCTTGATTTGATATCGTCTTATCCATGTTGTTTTATGTGTAATTAACATCTTGTAATAATGTCTTCTGTTATAATATGTTTTATGAAACTTTTCATCCAAAGAGTATATAACCATATTAAATAATATATGAAAAAATGTGTTGTTTTGTGGATAACACAAGGTAAATGCTTTATACAACAGTCTCTTGTGGTTGTGAACAAGAGACCATGTGTGGGCGTGGTATGATGTTTGATGTATTATTATATGTGTATGATCACATAATTATGTACCACTACATAATATTAGTCCAACTAATTAGTCTGTTTTTGACGACGAGATACTTTTTTGATTTGGCTCTGTCGGCCAACCGGAAAGCCGAATTAATAGGGCTATACATGATATGTACCACTACTTGATAAGTATCCCCACATGGTATGTATCACAATATGATATGTATCATGACATGTGTACCTCAACATGGTATTACCACATTATATGTATTATCACATGATATGTATCATCTCATGGTATGTATTATCACATGATATGTATTACCACATGTAATGTATTACCACATGATATGTATCATCACATATTGCCACATGATATGTATCACCACATGATATGTATTACCATGCGATATGTATTATCACATGTAATGTATTACTACATGATATGTATTACCATTATTACCACATGTAACATATTACCACATGACATGTATTACCACATAATATGTATCACCTCGTGGCATGAATCAGCATATATATCACCACATGTCATACCCACATGGCTTTTATCATCACATGACATATCACCATATGGCATACCCCACATAGCATGAATCACCACATGACATATACCACCACATGGCATACCCCAAGTGGCTTTTATCATCACATGACATATATCACCACATGGCATGCCCTTGAAATAAACACGTAAATGCTACAATTGTAAACAGCATCTGGTATGAAAATGTATGTCAATATTTTAAAAGTCACAATTGTTTAAATATTTATTAATACATTGTACCTTATTAGTATAATAACAAATATTAACAGTCTGCTTTCAGTCACAAAATTGTACGTTCCACAATGTTTCATGTCTTGTCAATGGGTGAAACAATTGGAACGCAATTTTAAACATTCTGACAACCGGTTCAAGAGTTGTCCCCCTTGACATTTCAAAACTGCAATGTATGACATTGTTCCCTAGTTCATTAATATCAATACAGTATACATGTATGACATTCAGAATCCACACCACTTTAAAACATGAGTGTTATCTATGATCCTTTTGTTAACAGAAGAGTATCTTTTATATAACAATTGACTAAGTTCGGTGAAATTTAGTAAAACACTTATTCATTTCTTAATATAGAAGGTCTCTAACAATTAACGCTTACCACATAAAATGCACAAGTAATGTGTCCAAAGTCTGATTTGTTACCAGTATGTGTAACATGTAGTTAAGTGTAGAACGTGTCTTCATATAACTTGTTATGTATTTATAAACAAGTGTTATACATCTATGTACAGCTTGTTTGATAACACTGTTTACAAACATTATTACGCTATTTACACTGCTGACCCAAGTACCATTCTTGTATTTGAATATACAGTCAATCGTTTGAATAAAGGCCTTTATTCGGAGATCAGTTTGTCCTAAACAATCAATGAGGGTTTTCCAAATAATAGCCTTTATTCACAGGATGGCCTTTATTCCGAGGTTGCTTCTAACACAGGGTTGACTGTAAACAAATATGGAACACATACTTAATAGTTGGAGAATATTTTTTATCAAATCAGTTCTTGTTCCAGCTGTTGACAGAAGCACATCTTTCCACCTCTGACATTGTGTCTGTTTGACAAAGCATCTGGCTGTGACTCAAAATCATCTGCTAAAGTTTTTGACATTTCAGCAAGATGTCTTTCAATCATAATGTCAGCATATTTCTGGAATCAATAACAAGACTATGTATAATTTATAATAATAATAAAATATGTATATACAGTGTACATCTTATCTTTGTTATTGTATTGTTTATATGTCAGGTTATGAAATGCTAAACTTTTTTATAATCGGTAAACATGGTTTACTCTGAATTATAATATACCAACACGACTATCACTTATTTTATTTGATATTTTACAAACGGAGTGTATAATGTCAGTTCAAGCTATTGTTAACCTCACTTTTTCTAAAACAGAGTGATATTATAAACTGTGTCCATAAGTTATCAATAAATATTTTATTGTATCAAGTATTCATAAAATATATCCACGTGACTAGATATAAAAGTTGAGCGGTGTACAGCACAAGGAAAATAATGAAAGAGGTCATGTATTGTTACCCTATCTGTTGGTACAGCAATGATAGGATAAGCTATATACATAAATCTTATTTTAGCCATTCTTATAGTATCTACGAAGATAACTACATGTAGCAGCATATACAATGTACATGATATTTAAACACGTGACTGAAAATTAAAAGTAAGATTGTACCTCTGCTGTCATATTGTTGTCAATGAAACTCAAGTTTCTGGTCCGTAAGATGCCAGTCAAGTATTCCTGTAAAAGAAATGTGCTCAAGCAGTGAAGCCCATACCTTGGTTCGGCACATAAATTTTGACCAACAAAATCACCTTACACTAGAATTTATGTGCCTAATCCGTTTGCGTGGGGCCTGTGATCGTATTAAAAGTACTGAGAATAGTGTCGCTGAGGAAATGAACAGATTTTATCATATTTTATGATTTTAGTTTACCTATTCACAATTATCTATGTATTCCTACTTTGGCATATATAGAGCAACCTCTCCAAAGCAACACCCTTTGGGAGAAGCAAAATCATGTTGTTGTTGAGAGGTTGTTGCTGTATAGGGGTTAAATTAATAGTTAAATCGTGAAATAGGAAAAATCATGCTGTTCTTGAATGGCCGCACTGGAGAGGATGTACTGTAGATAAGAATATGATTCATAGAAAGATATCCCCAAACTACTAACTTCCTTTATACTAACAAACCTCAAACGCACTCAATACATAAGACCATACAAAATTTGTGGTCAAAATACCGTCTCTCGGAGGGTACTGCCTTGGAATGGATCGAAGCAAATTTTCGGAGGGGGGGGGTAAATCAGTTTGAACAGTTACACTTCCTTCGTATTTTGAAATTCTCCCTTTTCATCTTCAAATTGGATTAAGTCACTTTCGTTTACTTACCTTGCATCTTGTAATATTGTACTTCATAACAAGGAGCTACAGGGTTAGTTAAGGGTATCACTGATCATATAGATATTACATGAATTGAACTTATACTTTGGATTGTACAGTTTTATATTCGAAAGGCATATTTTGTATATTATTATATTCGAAAGACAATCGGGTGTCAATCATTTACTTATGGGAAGGATACTGTTGGTTGTTTTCTTTTCTTTGATGAATACAGAAACAAGACATTGTTGGCAATGCATTCTTTACCAGTCACATCCCAGAGTTTTGACTGTAGAGAAATATTACGCTGAAATATACATATATGATATAAAAACAATGATGAGAACTATATATAGAGTTTGGTCGCTCATAAAATACGGTACAACCTCACCATAGCGGCCATTTCTTCAGCAACAACCTTCCCTAAAAAACAGCACGAATTTACTCTGAATTTAACCTTTCTAGAGCAACAACCTTTCAACACCAACATTGTGCTACGCCCAAAGGATGTTGCTTTGGAGAGGCTGCACTGTATGTAAGTTAATAAACTTCATAGCAATAGAACATTCAATCAGGAAGATCTCGAGGAAGCCATGCACTAAGGTTTCGCTCTTTGTGCAAATAATTGTGTTTTTTTGTATTTTCCATATCGAGTTTTACGCTCCTTTTCAACATATGAGGCGGACAGTTTACCTAACAATCGTTCCTGGAATGAACAATACTAGCCTCCCATCCTCCGTAAGCAACTGCCTACTTGCAAGTAATTAACAAGACGATGTTGAAATGATAAATACACATGTAGTAATACAAGTTATTCAGAAAACATCCATCTAAGGTGATTAATTTAATGCTATAATTATGTTGGTATACTGTGAAATGAAAGTCATCTAGTAAGTAAATTACTGAAGACTAAGTCACTGCTTTCTTTAAATTTGTGTAATTACAATAACTGCTGATGTAAAATGAATTTAAACTACAGTACAACCTCTCCAGAGCAACACCCTTTAAGAGTAGCAAAGGTGTGTTGTTGTTGAGAGGCTGTTGCTCCATGGAGGTTAAATAGTTAAATCGTGCAGTGGAAAAACTATGCTGTTGTTGAAGGGAGGTTGTTGTTCCTCAAGAGAGGGCCGCCCTGCAAGGTTGTACTTTACTATGAATAATGGATTCGTACTACTGAAAAAAGAAGGAACACATTTTCAGAACAAAATGCATTCCAGAAAAATGACATAAGTTATGCAATATATTCAACCACATCACAAGTAGAATACCCAATCATTAATCTAACCAACTTCGTACACCATTCCAGTCACAGCGTATGACAGAATTACAAAATATACAAATTTATGTAGCTCAAGTTCAAGGAGTACATCATTGGAATAGTTGTTGGACAAGATGACAGAACACTCACACAGGCAACCCACAAAAAGTCTTGAGAATAATATAACGAATTGTGTGTTATACGTAACATATGCAGGAGTACTGGACATGATCACTATATAAATGACAAGAAGTCATGAGGACTAACCTTGTTCCTGTGACACATGTTTGGTATGCAACATCCACAAAGTTGTATTAAAATGAACAACGCTGGTAATAGTGTGAACAGCATTGGTTCAATAGAGCCATCCATAAAATCGTCATAAGCCTGTTCTTGGTATGAGAAAGCTAATACACAAATCGCACGAACAAGTCCAAACAAAATCATAAACAATGGTATAAGCAAGCACAACCGTAACAAATTCTTCCTCCTTTCCAAGAAATCGAAGGACGTCATGACTGAGTGTTTGTTTATGACACAAAAAGCTTTTTTTAATAAAGATCTTCGTAACTGAAACAATAAAGGCATGTAATATACGAAACAAACATGAAATAATGACTATTAGGAATAGTTATAAATCAAGGACGTAGAATTCCAGGGAGAGGCTTTGGAACTTGTGATTGGACCCTTTTGTTGTATTCTGCAAATATTTATTCCATGCAATGTTATGTAACTATGAGAGAACAAAAAGTCATGAAATATATTTAAACTGACTTAGAATTATCCAAACCTTCACTCTGCTTAATTCCATTCGATCTATTATATTCTTTTTTATCATGAATTTGTATCTGGCCGGTCGAATTGACAACAAAGGCTCACGTTCTCCGTTGATAACAAAACTGTAACCATTTTCATCTGAAATCAAGAGAAAATGTAACAAAAACCTATTTCAGTACATGTGATGATATTGTTGCAGTATTTATAATATTTGTTCAACAATTAACCTACATATTTAATGTGGATGTAGGGTAAATAGGTGGTGGGCGTTCAACCCAGCAATATATATCACGCCTGCATTATGAGTTTGCAATCCCTTTCAAGACATTTATACGAAGAATCTGACTGAACGCTTTAGTTGAAACCTTGTTAATCGGAGGCAACTTTTAAACTGGAATGAGTGGCCGAGACTGCTGTATTCTGATGCCAAAAATTTCACTTATTTTCAAGCAACAGATTCAACAAGAAGTAGTCAAAGTCTGCCAAGTCCCTCGCTGACGAAGTTACCAAATGAGGAATATTTATTCCTCTTTAAAAGCACAAGGTAACAATTTAAGGTACAGAGAAAACAAAAATATTTAGGTTTTAAATAGCTATCTGCCCCGGACAATTTTAACCAAAAGGCAATAGCCAAGTTAAAAAACCAGGGTTATGGGTCTTGTGCCTGCACTTCTCCTCATCACCCCCACAATCCACTTATGAAGTTCTAATCGCTACCTTGATCCGTTATGGAGTTATGTTCCGGACAAAAAAGACATTCAAATATTTACCAAAGAGCAATTACACAAGAAGTACAAAAGCCAGGATTATGCGTATGTGGTCTGCACTTTTCCTGATCATCACCTGTCTACCTCTTCAAAGTTTCAAATCATTACCTTGGTCTGTTACGGAGTTATGTCTCGGACAAGAAAGTGTGATGGACACACAGGCATTTTAATACTTACATATCTTGTTCCAGGACTTCATATTCAAACCTAGCATACCATCATCTGTATCTGGTAAAGAAGGATTGGTGGTACATGTATAGGTTCAGACAAGTTTGATATTGAGTGCAATTCAAACAAGATACAACATATATGATCAATTTGTACATTAACACATGTTTAGGCAAAAGAGAACACGAAGTTCCCCATTTTTAAAAATATATTTAATATACAAATGTATTACATAAGTTCGGAGATCTTCATATGAATCTTAGCTATAATCGTGTTAGTTAGAGCACACCAACAGGTGTACTTATCAAGAGGGCTGTGACCTTAAGATCAAGTAAGGTATATGTCTTACAGCAAAATTAATTAACAGTGCGATTTGTATACTAACTTGGACGTAGTAGACTGTTAGCTATCTTCGCAGGAATATCAATACCAGGAATAGTTCCATCAATGTAGGTCAAGGTCACAAGTGTAGGAGGGATCTCACATTCTTCTAACACTACAGGTACTATACAACTATATCCACATCCCATTGATGTAACAAAGGCTGCGTCAGTCTCGTACTTACACCATCCACTCTGTAGAAAACTAGGAGAGACAAACAACAGTACCTTTACACTCAAAGCCATTCCTTCCTTGATGTTGACAGCGATATCTTTACCAGGTTGAAAATCACGATCAGAATAAAAACATTTCACGGGAAATCTACGTTCTAGTTCATCAATATATTCAATCACTTTCTCTCTCTCTTCACAACTATAAGAAACAAAAAAATGTCGAGATTTTCCTTCAGGTAAAGCTGGAAGATTCTGTAAAATAGGTCCATCATTAGTTTCAGCCATATTTGCTATGTTTTAATGCTTAAGCGAAGACACAAAGCTAGCCAACCGCCTTATCAGTGTACATGAACATTTATTGTTTTACACTGTGCATACATAACATACACAATTGTAAGTGGATTGTTACTAAGTAGTTTATACAGGCACGTGATGTCAAAACCAAGGCCAGAGTTTTATTTAGTTTCTCATATTGATAAAAAAAGTAAACACTATTTTAAAATGCACCAAAGTCATACGCTATGTGTACATCGACAGGCATATCAACATCTCATTCAATCTCTGTAAGTTTTCTGTTAGCGCCTGATCCATAGCCTTAAAACTTGGCATACTGCGTCTCAGTTGCAGACAAAGTTCTTCCGCATAAGCTATGTGCTTGTTGCTCTCAGTAGTTCGTCCATTGCTGAAATTTCGTACCCATCGTCTGATAGAACTTTATGCAAGTAGAAATTCTGAACCAACTTCTACAAGTTCTTTCTGAATTTCTATTATGCTTTTACCACGTTTTGTTTCAATATGCTATTTATTCATTGCATGTCAACGTGAACGTACTGTCCGCCATTACGTTATTGCCAATGAAGTCATACGTAAGTGACGCCAAATTTAACGTTATTTTGTTCTGCGCAAACTAATGTATAGATATCAATTACTATAAATAACGTACGTCCAAATAAAAAAAAGTTCAATGTAATTCGCCTTATCAAGTCGCCAACGTGATACAAATTGAAATTACCAAATTCCACGAAATCCGCCATAATTAGTGATGCAACGATATACTGGTATATTGCGATACAGCGTCGGGCCGATACGCACCGCGGTACGACATCCATGTACCATTTAAAAAAACTCGTATTTGAAGTTTTGCGTAAATAAGCAATTTCAAGTTTGTGCAATTTTGGATTAAACCTTTTTAATGGAGATCTTTATGCAGGTAAGTATTTTCGTTGTAAAAAGTTCATCGACACGATACCAAAACCACAATATCGCCAAAAATTGGAGGTAAATTTGATTATGTAATTAAACGTTCTTTTAGGACAACCCACTTATATATAATTACATGTATGCATGTATGTTTTAACCATTATTGTTGTTCAAAGTTCATTTAGTCAAACTATTAAGTACAAGTAAATGTATATGTTGTGTTACATTCAGCGTATATTTGATTAAACTTGTGGTACAACAAAGTTCTAGTATTTGACCAGTCAAGTTTATGCTTGAGTTAAGTGGTGAGTGTTTGTAAACTTCTTCTTAAGAATTTACAATACGAAACCTTAAGGTTTTAAATAAAACAGATCAAATGTGCAAACATTTCCTCGTATACAGAACTACTATTCAAACACGGGCCCAGTTTAATTAACATTTTAAAATGAGACCAAAGAGTTAGCATTTCTTCTAGTTGTATTTAAGTGAATTCCATCTACCTGGATTTATTAGTTATTTAAATGTGCGATTGTTAATACCAGGTGACACAATGTGGCAACAGACATTAATTATTGTGTGCTTATGGTGTGTAATTATCTTTGAGGTAAATTCCCAAAATCCTACAGTAACAACATCACTTGGGGAAATTGTTGGTACCCAGGAGACTGCATCGTTTAACACGCAAATGTATACGATAAAACAATTCCTTGGAATACCGTACGGGAAGCCTCCAACTGGCGATCTCAGGTTCCGTAAACCACAACCGTACGGATATTTGAAGTCACCATTTGACGCTACTTCGTACGGTTACATTTGCCCTCAGATTGTCAGTCCAACCGAACCGCTCGTCGGCATACAAGATGAAGATTGTCTGCACTTAAACATTGTCGTACCCGACCAAACATCTGACGCTCCGTCGGGACATGCTGTGATGGTTTGGATACATGGAGGAGGATTTATTCTCGGTTCTTCCGACGAGTACGACAGCAAAGTCCTTGCTGGATTCGGTAATGTGATTGTTGTAACAATAAATTATAGACTCGGTCCACTGGGATTTCTTAGTACTATGGATTCTAGCTGTCCAGGAAACTTCGGTTTGTGGGACCAAAAGCTTGCGTTACATTGGGTTAAAGACAATATAGCATCATTCGGAGGTGATGTTGATAGAATAACCATATTTGGTGAATCAGCGGGGGCTATAAGCGGTACCATGCACGGTATGTTCCTTGACAATGTTGGCTTGTTTCGAAGAATTATTGTTCAAAGCGGCTCCCCTTCAGTTCGATCCATGAACTGTTCAAGAGACACACTGACAGGTACAAAATTCATCGCGAGTAAATTCGATTGTGACCATGACGACACGGCACAAATGATTGAATGTCTACGTAAAATAAGCTGGCAAGAATACATGGCTTCCATTAATGCACTCAACGAAAATTTTGAGAATATTAAATATGTCATATTCGACCCGGTAGTTGACAACGATTACATAAAACACGAACCCAGGTTTATCTCTGAAATGGTAAAGACTCGGGATTTAGAAGAAATTGAATCGTTAAGATCGTTCGACATGTTGTCTGGAATGAATGCTTACGAAGGAGCATACTACGTTATGTTTTTCTCTGGAGTAAAAGATCAGAATATGTTCGAACCAACATCAGAGGAAATGAGGAATCGTTTGTTGCCAACAGCAACTAGTTTGGTATATAGCCGAGAGTTTCCGGATGCCGTTATGAGATTGGTTGAGCATGAATACACAAACTGGACAAGGCCAAATGATTACCACGAAATCCGGATGCAGTTTCAGCGCATATTTGGAGACACTGGATTTGCTGTACCAACAGTTGAGTACGCGAGATTACAGCTTACGTCACCACCGAGTACAAACTCGTATGTGTATAAATTTATGCCCGCTCCAACAACCAGGTCCCCTGCCACACCTGAGTGGATCCCAGGGGCCAACCATGCTGATGATCTAGGTTTTGTGTTCGGGTTTCTGAACAAGAATACCCCAGCTGAGTGGGAGATCGAATTATCGTCATACATGATGCGTTACTGGACTAACTTTGCCAAGAGCGGGTTTGTTTTTACTTCAATCTATCTATCAAATAATCATGGACATAGAATATTGATAGTTGTTTACATTACATACACGAATACATATCAATAATGAGTTTCCTTTTAGAGTCACTGTATTTCCATGTTTTTAAACAATTAAATCATTCTGCTTGAAACGTTCATGGAATATTAATCACGCCCGTTTAACTCACAACGAGTGTAATTTATCCTTCGGCAAAAATGTTGTGAGAAACTTCCGTCCTTGTTGTGAGCACCCATGTTGTTTGTCAACAAGGTAATTTTTCCAAAATTTTAAAGAATATATCGTGCATTGACAGCCAAAAGGTCCTATCAGCACTTTTGACAAAAAATGACATTTTTGCATAATTCATCCCGTCTATGTGTGTTTTACTTGTAAAATAAATATTTTAATCATATTCTAATTATATGTGATGTTTTTGTCATTTTGTAATTAGGGTCTATCAGCAAAAACCGTTTTCATTGACAGCCAAAATGTGATAACAGCAACACTGTTACTGCCAAAAGGTCCCAACAGCAGATGAACATCCCTTGTCATGTTTATTGTTCTGCATTTACACTAATTGCTGGTTTGGCTATTATTTGTTATTATTATCTGACCTCTACACCACAATCTGTTCAGTATAGGAGGCACCTTTGTAGAAATAAGAAACTTGTGAACTGAAGTGTTGATAATTATAATTGTGCATAGCGAATTTCTGGCTGTAATATAGTTAAAAAGAGTAAGTATTTTCTTTACTACTATTATTGATAATTGTTTGTTGGTATTTCGAATAAATAAGCTTTATTATGATATGAATATTATCGATATTAATGTCATAATTGTACCTGTTATGTTAATTTTCGCACGACTGTTGATACCTTTTGGCTCCCGGCATAATACGATTTAAAATAAGTTTCCACGATATACTAGTAATCAATTTTGGTTACTTGTAAATGTTGAAATTTGCCGTATGTATTTGAAAGTTGCCGTATATATATTTAAAGAACTTGTTAATAATAGGATGTTGCTAATTATGTATTTCCGATCAAATATTTTATGCTGATAAGACCTTTTGGCACCCCTGATTTCTATAATTTCATAAATGGATGTAGAATGGTCTGACGAGGATATGTACATAGCTATATCACAACATTTACTGAATACTGGAAATGAAATCAAGAACAGTATGATTATATTGTATTCATACAAACATACGGCAACTACGCAGCATATCTGTGCTCTATTTTTGATAACAATTTTGGGACAAGATGGAATTTGGAATTTCAAAATGTCAGATGTTCTCCCACTGGCCACTGCAAATCTGTTATTAAAAAACATAACAATATACACAAGCAGACTAAACAGCCCTATCATTCGTGTTACACTGGATTTATGGCAGACATCCAATTAGATTCAAGAGACATCAACTCGTCATATTTGACTATTCCCGGTCATGAACATATCGATTCTTGTGTTCTAAGTATAAACTTGTAAGCACACTGCGATAAGTGAACCAACAGCAATTGAAACAAAATCTGATGATGGAGAACACCATTCTTTGACCGAAACCCCATCCAAACGTACATCTGCTGACAAATGTGCAACACCAAGAAAAAAGGCAAATTATGTTTCTCCCAAAAAGTTGAAACTATCAAGAAAACGAACACCGAACGTTCAGCAGTGGAAAAAGAACATACGAAAAAACAAAAGGAATACTGGGCAAGCCTACATCTCAGCAGGTACTAAAAGAGAAATAGGTCCAAAGTATGTACAGCCATCAACCTGCAAAAACTACAAAAATAGATGTACTGAAAATGTCAGTGAAGAAATCAGGCAGCAGATCTTTGATTGTTACTACGACGAGACAATGTCGTTTGAAAGAAAGTGCGATTTTATTTGCCAACATAAAGAAATTGTTGCAACTAGTAACAGGTACGGACACACAAAGAAACACCAATCAAGAAAATACTTCTTATCTGTAGGGTCTCAGAAAATTGAAGTATGCAAACATTTTTGCATTGGAACAAAAGTTATTGACTGCACACTAAAGAGAAAACAATGTATTCCATGCATTCAGAAATTAAACATGCTAAAAAACAGACATCTTTGTTTGTGACAGATCAATGGGACACACTATTCCAAATGGCAAGTAGGAACAACCCTTACGTTGTCATACCCTTGAGGTATGATAACTTTTATGACCTCAAAATGTATGCAAAAACACCTACAAAAAATTCAAAACGAGCGTGGATGGCACCAGGATTAATTGGCTTAAGGTCAAGGTTTTAAAAGCAGCCAAGAGTCACCAAAACTAAACATTTGTGAAATATGACACTTAAAATGAGGAGGTCATAGAGGGAGACCAGTAACAGCTGAAAAGATGTCAATGAAGTATAAAGATAAAATTCCAATTTCTGTCGCTAAGAAAAATGATTTGTTGGATTTCTGTAGGGACTATATCGTACCAGAGATATACTGGCCGTTTTATGAAAATTTGCCAACAAATAAAAATCTTAAAGACAGATTGCCTTGCCCCGATGTTCTGGAGATTTCAGACACAGACACGGATAGGGAATAGCCGATAAAAACTAAACATTTTGTGTGCTATATTTCTAACATTGATTAATGTCACATGTATTCACAGTTTTAACACCAGTTAGGGTTGTATTGAGCTAAAAACCTTGCTTATGTTTTGCTGATGGGACCTTTTGGCAGTCAAAAGCGCTTCAAAGACTCATGGTGGTGGGGAGCCAAAAGGTCTTATCAGCATAACATGCCAAATAAGGTATTTTCTATAATTATTCCAGTTAGATATTTCTTGTGTATAATGTTACAACAAAACACAAGTTGTGTACAAAGTTTCATCTAATTCTGAATAAAACTTAATTTTATAGATATGTTTAAAACTTTAACTGCCTTTTTCTCGAAACTAAGAAAAGTGCTGATAGGACCTTTTGGCTGTCAATGCACGATATGCCTTTGTGTAAAAATATCGAAATGCAGTTACATAGCTTTGGGTTTTCCGAGTACGCACGTGTAAAGATATTGCCTGTTGGTGGACAATTTGATGGTAAAACCGAACGACGCGGTCACTCGGGAGGAATGAACAGGAATGAACTTCTCGTCTGACCAAATAAAACATCTAATAAGTCAACCCAGGTCATTATCTTCACATGCGCGTACTCGGAAAACCCATGGCTGACTAACTGCATTTCGATATTTTTACACACAAGAAAACAAGTTTTTCAATTTTACAAACTTTATCTGATTTGAAACGTTCGGTACGAAGTGTCACAGACTTCGACCCCGTTCAACTGTTATACATGTATATATTTACTGTATGAATAGGATATATCAGTTGATCGGGGTGGAATTCTGTGACAATTTCGTTTTATTTGGGGTAATTTTGGGTTAAATTATGGTGTTTTATGTACAGGTTAGGGTGCATATTTGGGTATTTTTGCATAAAAAGATAGCTAAAAGGAGGAGCGTTAGCCACTGTATCTTTCTTATATAACGAAGAACACCCAAATATGCATTCTGTCTGTCTTAGTGCTCCGCTCATTTTCCCTATGATATCAATGTCATTGTCAATACTAATAATACGGTGCCTCTGATAGCTAGCCGTGTGCTAAGTCGTTCTTCGAAACTAAGCACATGTATATGTTTAAACGCCTGTTTTATAATATATTAAGGTAAGAAAGCCAAAAAATGAAACATCCTTGTCACTGATTGGATAAAAAAATGGGCGTGGACTAAATATATTTTATTACAATTTTACTGACATATGTCCGTTACTACTGCCTGTGGGTACAATGTGTGTGTTCTCATATACTGTACAAACGTAACTGTTAATAAAGTCATGATTTATTTATCTCGTAAGAGGTATCACATGGTTGCTCACTATAGCCTCAAAATTGCGTTTTTGTAAGTTCAAACAAAATATAATCATACGTATAAAATACAGTAAACCCCGTCTGTCCGATTTAAAGGGGACCTAAATCTGACTTTTTAATTTGATAGAATTTACACTACAAATGTATTTTCGAATTGCTGGTATACAATTTGGGACTGGCTTCATGACCCGCTGGCCGGACTGGCTAACTTTACCATACTGATGTACTGTAGCCAACATATTACAAGTTCATCTCAATATCTTTTAGAAATCCAAATCTTCCGGTACAAGAAGGTCCCGAATGGAAGCAGTACGACATGGAAGACCAGTTTTACATGGAATTTGACAAAGGTATGCCGGCTGATTCTCTTAAACAATATGTGTACGCCGAGGAATATGAATTCTGGCTGGAAGTCTTTCCTAATGTCGTGAAACATTTTGATGACTCCGGGGAACGACATGATGTATGTGAAACAAGCGGAGGGAACCAGCAGAGGATTTACATTTATGTTTTTATTCTAATGATTGCTTGTTTGGTTTTGTAATCTTTTATATTAAGTAGAAAATATATGCCTCTCCACAGTGTATTAAAACTGAATAGTGAAAAATACCCAACCTTTACATAGAATTGACCATCATTATAAATGACAGTGCACCAAGTCATTTGATTATAAATAGGTGTGCTTGTTGTAGAATGTCTACCAAAACAAGTAACAGGTGTAAGTTTTCAAGATAAATGCAGTAGAGCATCATATGGGGGCTAGAATACTTACGGAATGATATCCAAACTTAACTATTTATCTATAAGAATGATATAAAAAAAACGTCGTATCCGAGGAAGAGGTAAACACTTCACTTTATCCGATTCTTTACTTTAGCCGAATATTTACTTTCCTGCATTCACTATAGCAGTGTTTTATTGTACTTGTCCCTTGTTTATTTGTTTAACTCACAACAATAAATTTGATATCCGACTACTATTGTGATATTTTAAATTGTATCAAGTATCTTTCTGAACAAAAAATTATAACTTCAAACATATTTATTTTTAACTGAAAATATTGTCTACACAAGACCTTGATCTTCCGCATGTGCTTGAAACAAAATAACATTTAATCTCTAACCATTCGCTATTTGTTTTGACTATGCTTACGTATACCGTGTACAGTTAAATATATACAACTCAAAATTTAAAAAGGATCACTTTTTGTTTTGTATGGCATTATAGTCAATTTATGCTGTATGTATCCATGGTATAACCAATGTAAGGTCAGCTGTAAGTATCCATGGTATAGTCAGTGTAAGGTCAGCTGTAAGTATCCATGGTAAAGTCAGTGTAAGGTCAGCTGTAAGTATCCATGGTATAGTCAGTGTAAGGTCAGCTGTATGTATCCATGACGTAATCATTGCAAGGTCAGCTGTAAGTATCCATGGTATAACCAATGTAAGGTCAGCTGTATGTATCCATGGTATAGTCAGTGTAAGGTCAGCTGTATGTATCCATGGTATAGTCAGTGTAAGGTCAGCTGTATGTATCCATGGTATACTCAGTGTAAGGTCAGCTTTATGTATCCATGGTATAACCAATGTAAGGTCAGCTGTATGTATCCATGGTATAGTCAGTGTAAGGTCAGCTGTATGTATCCATGGTATAACAAATGTAAGGTCAGCTGTATGAATCCATGGTATAGTCAGTGTAAGGTGAACTGTATGTATCCATGGTATACTCAGTGTAAGGTCAGCTGTATGTATCCATGGTATAACAAATGTAAGGTCAGCTGTATGTATCCATGGTATAATCAGTGTAAGGTCAGCTTTATGTATCCATGGTATAACCAATGTAAGGTCAGTTGTAAGTATCCATGGTATAATCAGTGTAAGGTCAGCTGTATGTATCCATGGTATAGTCAGTGTAAGGTCAGCTGTAAGTATCCATGGTATAATCAGTGTAAGGTCAGCTGTTAGTATCCATGGTATAGTCAGTGTAAGGTCAGCTGTAAGTATCCATGGTATAACCAATGTAAGGTCAGCTGTAAGTATCCATGGTATAGTCAGTGTAATGTCAGCTGTATGTATCCATGGTATAACCAATGTAAGGTCAGCTGTATGTATCCATGGTATAATCAGTGTAAGGTCAGCTGTAAGTATCCATGGTATAATCAGTGTAAGGTCAGCTGTATGTATCCATGGTATAACCAATGTAAGGTCAGCTGTAAGTATCCATGGTATAATCAGTGTAAGGTCAGCTGTATGTATCCATGGTATAATCAGTGTAAGGTCAGCTGTATGTATCCATGGTATAGTCAGTGTAAGGTCAGCTGTATGTATCCATGGTATAGTCAGTGTAAGGTCAGCTGTATGTATCCATGATGTAATCATTGCAAGGTCAGCTTTAGTTTTCCATGGTATACTCATTGTAAGGTCAGCTGTAAGTATCCATGGTATAACCAATGTAAGGTCAGCTGTAAGTATCCATGGTATAACCAATGTAAGGTCAGCTGTAAGTATCCATGGTATACTCAGTGTAAGGTCAGCTGTAAGTATCCATGGTATAACCAATGTAAGGTCAGCTGTATGTATCCATGGTATAATCAGTGTAAGGTCAGCTGTAAGTATCCATGGTATAATCAGTGTAAGGTCAGCTGTATGTATCCATGGTATAACCAATGTAAGGTCAGCTGTAAGTATCCATGGTATAGTCAGTGTAAGGTCAGCTGTATGTATCCATGGTATAGTCAGTGTAAGGTCAGCTGTATGTATCCATGGTATAATCAGTGTAAGGTCAGCTGTTTGTATCCATGATGTAATCATTGCAAGGTCAGCTTTAGTTTTCCATGGTATAATCAGTGTAAGATGGTTGTAAATATCCATGGTATACTCAGTGTAAGGTCAGCTGTAAGTATCCATTGTATAATCAGTGTAAGGTCAGCTGTTTGTATCCATGATGTGATCATTGCAAGGTCAGCTTTAGTTTTCCATGGTATAATCAGTGTAAGGTCAGCTGTATGTATCCATGGTATACTCAGTGTAAGGTCAGCTGTAAGTATCCATTGTATAATCAGTGTAAGATAGTTGTAAGTATCCATGGTATAATCGGTGCAAGGCCAGCTGTAAGTATCCATGGTATAATCAGTGTAAGGTCAGTTGTATGTATCCATGGTATAATCATTCTAAGGTAAGCTGTAAGTATCTATGGTATAATCAGTGTAAGGTCAGCTGTAAGTATCAATGATTTAATCAGTGTAAGGTCAGCTGTATGTATCCATGATATAATCAGTGTAAGGTCAGCTGTAAGTATCCATGATATAATCAGTGTAAGGTCAGCTGTAAGTATCCATGATTTAATCAGTGTAAGGTCAGCTGTATGTATCCATGATATTATCAGTGGAAGGTCAGCTGTAAGTATCCATGATATAATCAGTGTAAGGTCAGCTGTAAGTATTCATGATATAATCAGTGTAAGATCAGCTGTATGTATCCATGGTACAATCAGTGTAAGGTCAGCTGTAAGTATCCATGGTATAATCAGTGTAAGGTCAGCTGTAAGTATCCATGGTATAATCAGTGTAAGGTCTGCTGTAAGTATCCATGATATAATCAGTGTAAGGTCAGCTGTATATATCCATGATATAATCAGTGTAAGGTCAGCTGTAAGTATCCATGGTATACTCAGTGTAAGATTAGTTGTAGGTATCCATGATATAATCAGTGTAAGGTCAGCTGTAAGTATCCATGGTATACTCAGTGTAAGGTCAGCTGTATGTATCCATGATATAATCAGTGTAAGGTCAGCTGTATGTATCCATGATATGTCAGTGTAAGGTCAGCTGTATGTATCCATGATATAATCAGTGTAAGGTCAGCTATATGTATCCATGGTATACTAAGTGTAAGGTCAGCTGTATGTAGCCATGATATAATCAGTGTAAGGTCAGCTGTAAGTATCCATGGTATACTCAGTGTAAGATTAGTTGTATGTATCCATGGTATAATCAGTGTAAGGTCAGCTGTATGTATCCATGGTATACTCAGTGTAAGATTAGTTGTATGTATCCATGATATAATCAGTGTAAGGTCAGCTGTATGTATCCATGGTATACTCAGTGTAAGATTAGTTGTAAGTATCCATGGTATAATCAGTGTAAGGTCAGCTGTAAGTATCCATGATATAATCAGTGTCAGGTCAGCTGTAAGTATCCATGGTATACTCAGTGTAAGGTCAGCTGTATGTATCCATGATATACTCAGTGTAAGATTAGTTGTAAGTATCCATGATATAATCAGTGTAAGGTCAGCTGTATGTATCCATGATATAATCAGTGTAAGGTCAGCTATAAGTATCCATGGTATAATCAGTGTAAGGTCAGCAGTATGTATCCATGGTATACTCAGTGTAAGATTAGTTGTAAGTATCCATGGTATAATCAGTGTAAGGTCAGCTGTAAGTATCCATGGTATAATCAGTGTAAGGTCAGCTGTATGTATCCATGGTAAACTCAGTGTAAGGTCAGCTGTAAGTATCCATGATATAATCAGTGTAAGGTCAGCTGTAAGTATCCATGATATAATCAGTGTAAGGTCAGCTATAAGTATCCATGGTATAATCAGTGTAAGGTCAGCTGTAAGTATCCATGATATAATCAGTGTAAGATCAGCTGTATGTATCCATGGTATACTCAGTGTAAGGTCAGCTGTAAGTATCCATGATATTATCAGTGTAAGGTCAGCTGTAAGTATCCATGATATAATCAGTGTAAGGACAGCTGTAAGTATCAATGGCATACTCAGTGTAAGATCAGTAGTAAGTATCCATGATATTATCAGTGTAAGGTCAGCTGTAAGTATCAATGGCATACTCAGTGTAAGGTCAGCTGTAAGTATCCATGATATTATCAGTGTAAGGTCAGCTGTAAGTATCCATGATATAATCAGTGTAAGGTCAGCTATAAGTATCCATGGTATAATCAGTGTAAGGTCAGCTGTATGTATCCATGGTATACTCAGTGTAAGATTAGTTGTAAGTATCCATGGTATAATCAGTGTAAGGTCAGCTGTAAGTATCCATGATATAATCAGTGTAAGGTCAGCTGTATGTATCCATGGTATACTCAGTGTAAGATCAGCTGTAAGTATCCATGGTATACTCAGTGTAAGATTAGTTGTAAGTATCCATGGTATAATCAGTGTAAGGTCAGCTGTAAGTATCCATGATATAATCAGTGTAAGGTCAGCTGTAAGTATCCATGATATAATCAGTGTAAGGTCAGCTGTATGTATCCATGATATAATCAGTGTAAGGTCAGCTGTATGTATCCATGGTATACTCAGTGTAAGATTAGTTGTAAGTATCCATGGTATAATCAGTATAAGGTCAGCTGTAAGTATCCATGGTATAATCAGTGTAAGGTCAGCTGTATGTATCCATGGTATACTCAGTGTAAGGTCAGCTGTAAGTATCCATGATATAATCAGTGTAAGGTCAGCTGTAAGTATCCATGATATAATCAGTGTAAGGTCAGCAATAAGTATCCATGGTATAATCAGTGTAAGGTCAGCTGTAATTATCCATGATATAATCAGTGTAAGATCAGCTGTAAGTATCCATGATATAATCAGTGTAAGGTTAGCTGTAAGTATCCATGGTATACTCAGTGTAAGATCAGTAGTAAGTATCCATGATATAATCAGTGTAAGATTAGTTGTAAGTATCCATGGTATAATCAGTGTAAGATTAGTTGTAAGTATTCATGATATAATCAGTGTAAGGTCAGCTGTAAGTATCCATGGTATACTCAGTGTAAGATCAGTAGTAAGTATCCATGATATAATCAGTGTAAGATTAGTTGTAAGTATCCATGGTATAATCAGTGTAAGATTAGTTGTAAGTATCCATGATATAATCAGTGTAAGATTAGCTGTAAGTATCCATGGTATACTCAGTGTAAGATTAGTTGTAAGTATCCATGATATAATCAGTGTAAGGTCAGCTGTAAGTATCCATGGTATAATCAGTGTAAGGTCAGCTGTATGTATCCATGGTATACTCAGTGTAAGATTAGTTGTAAGTATCCATGATATAATCAGTGTAAGGTCAGATGTAAGTATCCATGATATAATCAGTGTAAGGTCAGCTGTAAGTATCCATGGTATAATCAGTGTAAGGTCAGCTGTATGTATCCATGGTATACTCAGTGTAAGATTAGTTGTAAGTATCCATGATATAATCAGTGTAAGGTCAGATGTAAGTATCCATGATATACTCAGTGTAAGGTCAGCTGTATGTATCCATGATATAATCAGTCTGAGGTCAGCTGTAAGTATCCATGGTATACTCAGTGTAAGATTAGTTGTAAGTATCCATGATATAATCAGTGTAAGGTCAGATGTAAGTATCCATGATATACTCAGTGTAAGGTCAGCTGTATGTATCCATGATATAATCAGTCTGAGGTCAGCTGTATGTATCCATGGTATACTCAGTGTAAGATTAGTAGTAAGTATCCATGATATAAAATAAGTGTAAGGTCAGCTGTATGTATCCATGATATAATCAGTGTAAGGTCAGCTGTATGTATCCATGGTATACTCAGTGTAAGATTAATTGTAAGTATCCATGGTATAATCAGTGTAAGGTCAGCTGTAAGTATCCATGGTATAATCAGTGTAAGGGCAGCTATAAGTATCCATGATATAATCATTGCAAGGTAAGCTGTAAGTATCCATGTATAATCAGTGTAAGGTCAGCTGTAAGTATCCATGATATAATCAGTGTAAGGTCAGCTGTAAGTATCCATGATATAATCAGTGTAAGGTCAGCTATAAGTATCCATGGAATAATCAGTGTAAGGTCAGCTGTAAGTATCCATGGTATACTCAGTGTAAGGTCAGCTGTATGTATCCATGGTATACTCAGTATAAGGTCAGCTATAAGTATCCATGGTATACTCAGTGTAAGGTCAGCTGTAAGTATCCATGGTATAATCAGTGTAAGGTCAGCTGTATGTATCCATGGTATACTCACTGTAAGGTCAGCTATAAGTATCCATGGTATACTCAGTGTAAGGTCAGCTATATGTATCCATGGTATAATCAGTGTAAGGTCAGCTGTATGTATCCATGGTATACTCATTGTAAGGTCAGCTGTAAGTATCCATGGTATACTCAGTGTAAGGTCAGCTGTATGTATCCATGGTATAGTCAGTGTAAGGTCAGCTGTAAGTATCCATGATATAATCAGTGTAAGGTCAGCTCTATGTATCCATGTTATAATCAGTGTAAGGTCAGCTGTATGTATCCATGGAATAATCAGTGTAAGGTCAGCTGTATGTATCCATGGTATACTCAGTGTAAGATCAGTAGTAAGTATCCATGATATAATCAGTGTAAGATTAGTTGTAAGTATCCATGGTATAATCAGTGTAAGATTAGTTGTAAGTATTCATGATATAATCAGTGTAAGGTCAGCTGTAAGTATCCATGGTATACTCAGTGTAAGATCAGTAGTAAGTATCCATGATATAATCAGTGTAAGATTAGTTGTAAGTATCCATGGTATACTCAGTGTAAGATTAGTTGTAAGTATCCATGATATAATCAGTGTAAGGTCAGCTGTAAGTATCCATGGTATAATCAGTGTAAGGTCAGCTGTATGTATCCATGGTATACTCAGTGTAAGATTAGTTGTAAGTATCCATGATATAATCAGTGTAAGGTCAGATGTAAGTATCCATGATATAATCAGTGTAAGGTCAGCTGTAAGTATCCATGGTATAATCAGTGTAAGGTCAGCTGTATGTATCCATGGTATACTCAGTGTAAGATTAGTTGTAAGTATCCATGATATAATCAGTGTAAGGTCAGATGTAAGTATCCATGATATACTCAGTGTAAGGTCAGCTGTATGTATCCATGATATAATCAGTCTGAGGTCAGCTGTAAGTATCCATGGTATACTCAGTGTAAGATTAGTTGTAAGTATCCATGATATAATCAGTGTAAGGTCAGATGTAAGTATCCATGATATACTCAGTGTAAGGTCAGCTGTATGTATCCATGATATAATCAGTCTGAGGTCAGCTGTATGTATCCATGGTATACTCAGTGTAAGATTAGTAGTAAGTATCCATGATATAAAATAAGTGTAAGGTCAGCTGTATGTATCCATGATATAATCAGTGTAAGGTCAGCTGTATGTATCCATGGTATACTCAGTGTAAGATTAATTGTAAGTATCCATGGTATAATCAGTGTAAGGTCAGCTGTAAGTATCCATGGTATAATCAGTGTAAGGGCAGCTATAAGTATCCATGATATAATCATTGCAAGGTAAGCTGTAAGTATCCATGTATAATCAGTGTAAGGTCAGCTGTAAGTATCCATGATATAATCAGTGTAAGGTCAGCTGTAAGTATCCATGATATAATCAGTGTAAGGTCAGCTATAAGTATCCATGGAATAATCAGTGTAAGGTCAGCTGTAAGTATCCATGGTATACTCAGTGTAAGGTCAGCTGTATGTATCCATGGTATACTCAGTATAAGGTCAGCTATAAGTATCCATGGTATACTCAGTGTAAGGTCAGCTGTAAGTATCCATGGTATAATCAGTGTAAGGTCAGCTGTATGTATCCATGGTATACTCACTGTAAGGTCAGCTATAAGTATCCATGGTATACTCAGTGTAAGGTCAGCTATATGTATCCATGGTATAATCAGTGTAAGGTCAGCTGTATGTATCCATGGTATACTCATTGTAAGGTCAGCTGTAAGTATCCATGGTATACTCAGTGTAAGGTCAGCTGTATGTATCCATGGTATAGTCAGTGTAAGGTCAGCTGTAAGTATCCATGATATAATCAGTGTAAGGTCAGCTCTATGTATCCATGTTATAATCAGTGTAAGGTCAGCTGTATGTATCCATGGAATAATCAGTGTAAGGTCAGCTGTATGTATCCATGGTATACTCAGTGTAAGGTCAGCTCTATGTATCCATGGTACAATCAGTGTAAGGTCAGCTGTATGTATCCATGGTATACTCAGTGTAAGGTCAGCTGTAAGTATCCATAGTATAATCAGTGTAAGGTCAGCTGTAAGTATCCATGGTATAATCAGTGTAAGGTCAGCTGTAAGTATCCATGATATAATCAGTGTAAGGTCAGCTGTATGTATCCATGGAATACTCAGTGTAAGGTCAGCTGTAAGTATCCATGGTATAACCAGTGTAAGGTCAGCTGTAAGTATCCATGGTATAATCATTGTAAGGTCAGCTGTAAGTATCCATGGTTAAATCGGTGCAAAATCAGCTGTATGTATCCATGGTATAATCAGTGTAAGGTCATGTGTAATTCCGTAACGTTTGTTGTGATTTCGTTGGTTTTGAATCCCTACGATTATATTGGACAGACTGAGAATTCGCATGTTGATCTGTCTTAAGAATTAAATCATTCCTTTGACGTCATCCTTTTGTTCTCACTGTCCAACATTTTTACGAATAGGTCGCTCTCAATGGACAGTCGTCCGTTATATTGTAATATTGGAGTGTAGTCGACATATTGGACTGCAGTTCAAATTTGGACACTGACATCGACGCATGCGTTAGATTTTCGAATGCTTTAATGATTGGAAAATAAATACAGCTAATGGGTCTAGTCTAGGATGTTTACATGTATATAAGTCCTAGGTTTCGTTTAATACTTTAATGCAAATGTAAAAGTACTGTATATAGTACGCAAACATATAAAAATTGATTGTACTATTCACAACCCGATAATCTCCGTTTATATAGCATCTGACTTGCAAGGAGGTTGCGGGTTCGAGCCCCGCACTAGGTACATTAATTTCTTCCTCCTATTTCATTGGTGCCATTAATGTGAGAATAGCCTTAGAATCAATCAGCTAGGGTGAAGCAAAGGCTGGGTAATTCAAAGGATATGTTCTTGGATATGGACCTATTTACCTGAAAATATGAATGTGTATTTGCCTCAGGCAAAAATGGTCCACTGTATACCAGGGATTATACAATACAATAGGGGTATCCTGTATGGGATTGGGAAATTATCACCTATAAAACCTGATTCCCATACATTGACAAAATTATAGTTAGAAATACTGAAGTTTAGGGGTACGAGAGGGGGTCGGTATAAACGCACATGGTACCTGAACGATGGTGTAAATTTACAAAACATCCAAACGCTTCCCCAAGAAATATCTACTATAGTGTCAAATGTATCTCCTAGAACCAATACTAAAAATATAAAAAAATTCCCAACATCATGATCTGAAGAGGATCAAATGTGAATCGTTCACTGTTTGCAAAGGCCAAACTTATATAAAAGTGTGTTGTATAAATCCAAGGTCAGTCAAAAACAAAGGTCTTGCCCTTTCAGATTACATATCATCTAATGACTATGATATTGTTGCTATGACTGAAACATGGCTCGGGGAACCCTCCGACAAATCTTGCATTGTTGAACTTGTTCCCAGTGGTTACAAAATCAAGCATGTCCCTCGCTATGGACGTGGAGGGGGAGTTGCAGTTGTATATAAAACTGCTCTAGATATTCAGCTTCTTACTTCCACCAATGATAAAGTTTTCACCACTTTTGAACACATGGAATGCATTGTAGACATCAGGAACTATTCTTTGCGTCTGGCTGTTGTGTATATACCACCACCAACCACTAAAAACGGTCTAAAAACTAGTTCTTTCCTAGAAAATGAGTGGCCGTCGTTTCTGGCAAAACTTGTAACAACAGAAAGTAACATCACAGTTGTTGGGGATCTGAACATCCACCTTGACAATCTTTTGAACTCAGAATCTGTAAAGTTCACTAGTATACTTGAATCTTGTGGCATGCGGCAGCACGTTACTGGGGCAACTCACGTGGCTGGCCACACACTATGTGGTAATTACAGGAGACACCGACACGTCTGTCTCACATGTAGAAATATCCGATACTGGCCTACCTGACAACAGTGGAAAGACGTAACGTGATCAGTTTGCAGTAGTGTTTAAAGCATGCACTTCTAAACCTGCACCTATCAGAAAAAACTGTGAATTTAAGAAAGTTAAAATGGATTGACATCAATGAATTCAAAAAAGACATTGAATCCTCAGATATTTTGAAAAGTGGACTGCACACATCAGACGTTGATGAACTTGTTGAGGTGTATACCCATGGACTTTCATCACTAATTGACAAGCATGCTCCCCTCAAATCCAAAACCATAGTTTTAAGACCCTCCTGTCCTTGGTACACGGAAGATCTACATGACGCCAAACAAATTGTTAAAACAATCCAAAGTAAGCTATTACACGGAGAAGGTGGAGTCCTGTGGTCGTGATCAGAAATGGTTATTCAAGATAACTAAACATCTGATGGGTAAAGAAAAGGAAGTTGTGCTAACATCTGGTAAACCTGCTAAGATGCTTGCACAGGATTTCAGTGACTTCTTCTTCGACAAAATTGAAGGAATACGTACTAAAATAGCCTCCAGTACTCAGTCTAACAACATGACGACTGTGCTGAATACGAAACACCCTTCAGAGAAGAGCAACTATCAGAATTTTCTCCAACATCTGAGGATGAAATCCGGAAACTAATAAGTAGATCACCAAGTAAATAATGTGCTCTTGATCCAGTACCAACATGGCTGTTGAATGATTGCTTAAATGAACTATTACCAATATTAAGGTGGATCGCGGGTTTCCTCCAGAAAAATGGTCATTTTTTTAGACGTCAACGTACAATAACGAATTTTGCATGAACAACCTTTAAGGTATTGGCTAACCCAGAAATGATATATTCAAATGATATTTCCATAGAAACCGGGTAAAAGGCGCCATCTAGAGGAGTGATATATTTTTCGTTGATTTTCGCGTTATTTCCTGCATTGCTCCGATAATTTTGTGTATTATGTTATGCAATTTACATAACTGGAATGCTGAATCATTTTTAAATCCGAAAACGTCAATAATGTTACATTTTGCTGTCATTAAAATATTAAAAGACGTCGAGTGAACTCTGTAGGGGTAGAAATTTACAATGCAAAAAATGAGTCATTTTTCTCTCAGTCGCGTCAACAGTGAAAAAACGGCCCGATGATTTTTTTTTTAAAACTCAGTAGATATTCTTAAAATAATTTGAAAGACTTTAAAAAAATAAAAACATATGGTCACCAACTTGGTTTTCGCGCCATTGAAACTTATCTAAACACGGAAAAAAGCTAAAAACGTTGCCATAAAATACAAGATCGACGTGACGTTAAGCCAAAATATGTCAGTAACAACTAAAAAGTCGCAACCTCACGTCGATCTTGTATAAAAACGTTGACGTTTTTAGCCTTTTTCCAAGTTCAAATAAGTTTCATTGGTGCGAAAACGAAGTCGGTGACCTTTTTTTTTTTAATGTTTTAAAGTTTTCTAAATAGTACAAAGAATCTGTTATTCGTTTTACAAAAATATTCATCGGGCCGTTTTTTCACTGTTGACGCGACTGAGAGAAAAATGTCGTTTTTAGTTGTTACTGACATATTTTGGCTTAACGTCACGTCGATCTTGTATTTTATGGCAACGTTTTTAGCTTTTTTCCGTGTTTAGATAAGTTTCAATGGCGCGAAAACCAAGTTGGTGACCATATGTTTTTATTTTTTTAAAGTCTTTCAAATTATTTTAAGAATATCTACTGAGTTTTAAAAAAAAAATCATCGGGCCGTTTTTTCACTGTTGACGCGACTGAGAGAAAAATGACTCATTTTTCGGCATTGTAAATTGCCACCCTACAGAGTTTGCTCGACGTCTTTTAATGTTCAATGACAGCAAAATGTAACATAACTTACTTTTTCGGATTTGTAAATGATCCGGCATTCCAGTTATGTAAATTTCATAACTTAATACACAAAATTATCGGAACAATACAGGAAATAACGCGAAAATCAACGAAAACTATATCACTCCTCTAGATGGCGCTTTTTGCCCGGTTTCTATGGAAATATCATTTGAATATATCATTTCTGCGTTAGCCATTACCTTAAAGGTTGTTCATGCAAAATTTCGTTATTGTACGTTGACGTCTAAAAAAATGACCATTTTTCTGGAGGAAACCCGCGATCCACCTTAACAAGAATATTCAATGCATCACTCAAAAGTGCTTATGTACCCACGGCTATTAAAAGCTCCAGAATAAGACCACTAATAAAGAAGCCACGCCTTGATAAAAATGTACTGAAAAATTACAAACCTGTGTCAAACTTACCTTTCATTTCCGAAGTTCTTGAGAAGGTAGTCGATGCTCAACTAGAAGAGCATGTTGCACTGCATAATCTCCATGAATAACGTCAGTCAGCATACAGAAAATTCCACTCTACTGACACTGCTCTACTTCGTGTGCAAAATGACATCCGTTGTTCTCTAGATCAGAATAAAGCTACGGTCTTATGTAATGCTTGATTTATCAGCAGCATTTGACACCATTGATCACACCATTCTCCTACGCAGACTTGAAAATCATTTCGGTATAACGGGCAAGCCATTAGAGCGGATGAAATCCTATCTGTGTGACCGCTATCAGACTGTGTGTATAGATGGTGAACTTTCAAAACCAGTACTGATGAACTATAGTGTACCACAGGGTTCTGTGCTCGGTCCGAAGAACTACACCATGTACACAAAACCAGTGGGTGTAATCTGCAGAAGGCACCAACTGCAACATTTCTACGCTGATGACTCACAATTGTATATGGCATTCAAACCAAAAGATTGCGTCTCGCGTGATGAAACACTGCAACGAATTGAAGCTTGTCAGAAGGATATCTTGCACTTGATGAAAGCAAATATGCTAAAACTAAATGCTGACAAAACAGAGGTAATTCTGTTTGTACCGAAACGGAATGCCAGTACAGCCGAGAATCCAACTGTGAAAGTTGGCGACGCTGTGATCAGATCATCATCGATGGTGAGAAACCTCGGTGCGATGCTGGATTCACATTTGGACATGGATAAACATGTTAACTCTGTTTCAAGGTCGTGTTTCATGCAGATCAGACACATAGGTCAAATTAGACAATATTTGACTGTTGATGCAACAAAATCCCTTATCAATTCGTTAGTAACATCAAGACTGGATTACTGCAATTCGTTACTGTGCGGTTCCCCAAAAATCATTCTGAACGAACTACACAATATTCAAAATACAGTCGCCCGCCTCATCACACGGACACCGCGTTACAATCACATCACCCCTGTGCTGAAGGATCTTCACTGGCTACCGGTACAATATAGAGTGGAGTACAAGGTGTTGATTCATGTTTTCAAAGCACTACATAGAAAGTCCCCTGGCTACATCAAAAGTATGTTGGAAGTATATACTCCACAAAGACAGCATAGGTCTCAATATGACTCTGTTCTTCTAGTTGTGTTGGGGATGAGGACTGTCAAATTCGGTGATCGATGTTTCACGGCTGCGGCACCTAAGCTCTGGAATGCACTGCCAACAGCACTCAGAGACAGTAAAACACTACCGTCATTCAAGAAAGCGCTGAAGACGAACTATTTTACAAAGGCTTACGCAGGCTATTAAGGTTTTACTTCTTAAAGATAGTATTTCATTTCTTTAAAGTATAGGGGTAGTATCTTTATACCTTTGGAGACAGTTTCTCGTAGTTTCTCGTAGCAGTTGTATCTTGACGCTGTTTTTGAAACACTTATTTAAATGTACCTTTAGTAAACATTCAGTTAGGTTGCATTGTGAACAGTGAACACCGGCTAGTGGAGTAATGCGTGTGTGGACTGGCCAAACAGCTTGCGAAGCCAACCGGACTTGAAATATTTTGGAATTTTTGTGTACCTTACTTGTTTGCATAAATTAATGGTGGATTTGTTGACTTATAAATTTGTCCATAGTTGTATATATTTTACCCATATCATTTTGACTAACATGTTTGTATTTATTGCATATTGTTTAAGCTTGTTTTAATCGTGATTGTACAGCACTTTGTAATTACATGAAAAAAGGGCTATATGAATATGGTATAATAATAATGAGAGCCTGTGGTTGTCGCGATAAATTAATTTGAATAAAAAGCTAGGAAGAATGCAGCCGTACTGTTTATTGTACTTGTATTTATGAATCGGCTGTAATATTATAATAGCTCGATTAGCTCAGTTGATAGAACAATTGACTTTTAGCATTATTTTCCTCCTATTACAACAAAAATATATATGAAGAAACATAGTATCTATTGAGCAACTGTCAGGAATGTAGGAATGACACTTTGAATAAATGCGAACAGGTTTGAATAAAATGTACATTCCTTGTGCTACCCAAGCAGTGTAATTGTAAAAGTTGATTGTACCGTGTAGGCGTTAAAACAGTTAGATTCACACGTTATTTTATCTATTTATATGGCCATAACAGTGTAGCAATACCACGTGATTCTGACATCACTAAATGCATCAAATCCAAGACGAAAATGTAAACATTTGCTCCGCTTAGAAACAGCCGTAAGTATTTTATTTCTTCATCGAATTTTATGAAACATACGCCAGCCTAAGGGGGAAAACATAAGCTTTCCACGAACCATAGGATCTCCATTAGTAGCTAAGTCGTTTTTTCTAGCACCCTGTGAAACCTTGAAATTCGTTTGTATGTGAGCGGACTACAGTGCCAAGCCATCTCATTTTTACTTGCATTATCCACTCCATGCATGAAAGAAGAGTCAAGTTTACATCAACTGAGAACACCGGAGTCTGTTTTGTACAAAAAAATAAATATTTATTCCAAATTTTTTGTCTAGTTTATTGGAATTTATACATGGTTAATTAATGAAAATCAAGTAACTATGGATTTCTGACACAATTTTTTTCAAATCCGGACAATGAAACTTTTTAAAATATGGTGTAGACATTATACACACATATTAGTTAATTTTGTGAAAATTTCAGCTGTTGCCCTGCTTTAGTTTTTATTTGAATGATATTTATAAATTTGCTACTTTTTGGTAAAAGGCTACAATCTTGACTAAATATTAAAGGGGCTGGGTTACATTTTTCACTTTTTCTGCAACATAGTAGTTCCAAACATCATATAAACAATTTGAATTAACTAAACATTGGTTACAAAAATGGTTGTAACTCTCTTAACTGACGGTAAATGTTTTTTTGGTAAATGTCTTAATGGATATACAAAAGAATGACAATATCATTAACACTTCGTATTAGACTTCGAAAAACCTTAACATCCGTTATTCACTATTTTAACGTTTGGTTTAATGTAAATGTTTTCAATTCTATACTGTCGTCTGCTCTGCGTAGTACGCAACTTAAATATTTCTCCTGGAAATGTTTACGCTATTTATGTAAGGTCGTTGTATTTTCAGATAGTGTCGGCCAGTTATTTTCTGCAATATGCCATAAAATATTGGATTGTTACATATACGCGTGTGTTATGACTACTGGTGCATAAAGAATATAAATAGATTTTGTTTGTTAATAAGGTTTACACAAACATGTATGAACTAGCTGCATCTACGCAGTAAATATACTGTACACGAAAATGTTTTGTTGTTTCTTTTTAATGAGAATAACTCAAATAAGAGTTAAAAGAGGAATACGAAATAAATCACGACAGTGCTCTGTTATGTTTGATTACATTTTATTAAAAACATAATAAATTATATGTTTATAGAAATTCTAGTTTCGTTTTCACACATCTAATTGTATAAAAGTGAAACATGGCAGATATAGACATAGTAGAAACTGATGATGGACCAATCTTACAGAAACTTCCCGATCTACCTGAAGGAAAATGTCGACATTTTTTTGTTTCTTATAGTTGTGAAGAGAGAGAGAAAGTGATTGAATATATTGATGAACTAGAACGTAGATTTTCCGTGAAATGTTTTTATTCTGATCGTGATTTTCAACCTGGTAAAGATATCGCTGTGAACATCAAGGAAGGAATGGCTATGAGTGTAAAGGTACTGTTGTTTGTCTCTCCTAGTTTTCTACAGAGTGGATGGTGTAAGTACGAGACCAACGCAGCCTTTGTTACTTCAATGGGATGTGGATATAGTTGTATAGTACCTGTATTGTTAGAAGAATGTGAGATCCCACCTACCTTAGCGACCTTGACCTACATTGATGGAACTATTCCTGGTATTGATATTCCTGTGAAGATAGCAGCAAGTCTATTACGTCCAGGTCTGTATTCTTTTAAACAAAAACAGCTTAGCTTGAAGTAGATGAGACACTGAAAATGAAAGAGGTCATGTTGTCAAGATAAATCTTATTATAGGTCATGTTGTCTAGGCAAATCTTGTAATAGGTCATGTTGTCAAGGTAAATCTTATTATAGGTCATGTTGTCTAGGCAAATCTTGTAATAGGTCATGTTGTCAAGGTAAATCTTATTATAGGTCATGTTGTCTAGGCAAATCTTGTAATAGGTCATGTTGTCAAGATAAATCTTATTATAGGTCATGTTGTCTAGGCAAATCTTGTTATAGGTCATGTTGTCAAGGTAAATCTTGTTATATGTCATGTTGTCAAGGTAAATGTTATTATAGGTCAGATTGTCTAGGTAAATCTTGTTATAGGTCATGTTGTCAAGGTAAATCTTATTATATGTCATGTTATCAAGGTAAATCTTGTTATAGGTCATGTTGTCAAGGTAAATCTTGTTATAGGTCATGTTGTCAAGGTAAATCTTGTTATAGGTCATGTTGTCAAGGTAAATGTTATTATAGGTCAGATTGTCTAGGTAAATCTTGTTATAGGTCATGTTGTCAAGGTAAATCTTATTATATGTCATGTTATCAAGGTAAATCTTGTTATAGGTTATGCTGTCTAGGTAAATCTTATTATATGTCATGTTGTCAAGGTAAATCTTATTATATGTCATGTTGTCAAGGTAAATCTTATTATATGTCATGTTGTCAAGGTAAATCTTATTATATGTCATGTTGTCAAGGTAAATCTTATTATATGTCATGTTGTCAAGGTAAATCTTATTATATGTCATGTTGTCAAGATAAATCTTGTTATAGGTCATGTTGTCAAGGTAAATCTTGTTATAGGTCATGTTGTCAAGGTAAATGTTATTATAGGTCAGATTGTCTAGGTAAATCTTGTTATAGGTCATGTTGTCAAGGTAAATCTTATTATATGTCATGTTATCAAGGTAAATCTTGTTATAGGTTATGCTGTCTAGGTAAATCTTGTTATAGGTCATGTTGTCAAGGTAAATCTTGTTATAGGTCATGTTGTCAAGGTAAAACTTAATTTAGGTCAGGTTGTCTAGGCAAATCTTGTTATAGGTCATGTTGTCAAGGTAAATCTTGTTATAGGTCATGTTGTCAAGGTAAAACTTAATTTAGGTCAGGTTGTCTAAGCAAATCTTGTTATAGGTCATGTTGTCAATGTAAATCTTGTTATAGGTCATGTTGTCAAGGTAAAACTTATTATAGGTCAGGTTGTCTAGGTAAATCTTGTTATAGATCATGTTGTCAAGATAAATCTTGTTATAGGTCATGTTGTCAAGGTAAAACTTATTATAGGTCATGTTGTCAAGATAAATCTTGTTATAGGTCATGTTGTCAATGTAAATCTGATTAGAAGTCAAAGAAAGTCTCAATATCATTAAAATATATATCAATAGATCATGTATTAAACGTTTTTATACAGGAAGACTAAAAATAATTAATATATGTCTCTAAGGTAATAGTACGCGAGTACTGTGTATTATTTTATATTACAGATACAGATGATGGTTTCTTGGGTTTGAATATAAAGTCTTGGAACAAGATATGTGAGTATTAATATAGATATATTTAAAGTTTTTGGTCATTTATACATGTACTGTCAGATTTCGACATTTAATTTGCGTTTGTTATCCGAGCTTGGAAATCCAAATTCTATTTTTAGTCGTTTGTGAATAAATTAAATGCGGCTTTATGATGGCTGTTATGCAAAATTAGAAAAAGGGCTCTATCGTATTGCAACATGTCGTTTAAGAATGAAAAATGTGCTGATTGGCGAATTAAACGCAGTGGCCAGGTTTGTTGCTATGGATCACTGTCTTTCTTGTGTCTCGTGAATTTAATTAAGTGTTGTCATGTCCAAAAATAGAGACGAATTCTGGTTTCCTAAATATTACGACGCTGTGTCGTTTTTCACATTGTTTACAAGTTGCTGTCGGGCAGACAAACTTTATTACAGACAAACCTTAATATTGCTATGCTAAGTATGGCCCTTTTTAAATTTGGAACATCGTCTGTTAAAGCGTCAATATTATTACACCTGTGAGTATATCCTCAATAGATGCATGTCATACACTAATATAGTAACAATATATAGATGTATATAATGTATATAATACACTGCTAATTTCTTATATTTTTGTGTTGTGTACGCGCGTTACTTTATTTCGGGGAATTAGCTAATGTACAATCTGTCAGCACAGGAATTCCTGTTGCTAATTACAATTCAACAGTAGTTACCACAAGTCCAAAATATCAATGATCCACTTTATTTTTTAACGGAATGATAACAATTAATAATAACGTCAGTGTGAACAACAATCCAAATATGAAACACAATAAAACGTGATGGCGAAATCGCACTAACTGGTCTGTGGACATCCACCTTACAGCTAAGACAAAATTCAGGTATCTTCTATCATATAAATTTTTGAATAGTCCACCCAAGCGGGCTAGTCATGCATACAAAAATGGGAGTGACATAAATTAAAACGACCAATTAAAATACATGTACATAAATTCTGAAACTAGAAGAAAGGGTATTTTTGAAGACAGAAAGATTAAATGATATACTTAAAGAAACGCAACATATAAGCCGCATTAAGCTAATTATCACGTTCTTTGTTTGGTCAGTTATACAAAAGTAGTTGCTATAGAAACAAAATGTTCAAGCCACATACACAGACAGAAAAGAGGATTAAACTAAGGCGAATGACGATAAAGCTAGAATGCAGTATATAAGATTATCAAGTGTTCTAGACAAACAAATAATTGAACATATTAATGTATAAAACGCGATTTAACTATTAAACATTCAAATTAAAACATTATAAATACAAGAACAAAGAGACATAAAAATACAAAATAAACTCAGCATAACATCAGTTCAAATTGAGACAGGTCTAGTAGAATTTCTGGATTACTGGACTTACTGCTCCAGTCGTTAAAAAAGGTTAATTATGAACCATGAGTATATCAAATTTATGACAGTAAGACTTAGTAATGATTATGTACTTCATTTGTTTTGTATCAACTATTAGAAATACCAGCATTAATTGCATTATTTTGTAAGATGGGTTTGCTTTCTTACCACTGGGAACCAACGAAGTATCACGAGAGGCGGTTCGCATCGAAATCATGTGGATCGTATGCATCGACATGCATGTAAACATTCCCTGGTTTACTGACTTCAACGTGCTATTTTGAAAATTCCTCATTCTATTGGATGATTCAGAGGAAATCCTTCCATCCATGGGGTGAAAAATTAAGCCCACGCCAACTTAAAGTGCATCTGCTATTGTTTTATGTGTACTTCTTGTGTTTGTAAGATTCGTAAAGTAAAAAATCATCATTTTTATCACACATGTACGAAACGTTCTCCGTCGGATAATGCAAAGTGCCGTGTCGCTTTGAAGGTGCTGGCTAATGACATCCGACAGTATTTACAAACCGTGTGATCTGTATCCTGAAATTGATTTTGACTTCAGTGAGCAACGTACACAAGAAGAGGGACCTTCGTTTAGCATCGTATACACACTGTGAGAAACTGACACAGTCGTACTTATGCAAAAAGCATTCAAATGTACTTATTTCGCCTACAGAACATTTCCCATGAAGATGAAGACAAAATGACTGAATGAATAGACAAGGCTCATTAGGAATAATTCTTATGACTGGTATTTTGATTAACTGAAGTTCTGAAAGTACTGTCGGAAGGTGATTTTTTTCCATACGAAGCAAAAAGAGAAATATGTACCCATATCGTTCGTACTCATGCAAATATTTTTAACATTTACACTAACGGACCGATTTTTCTTTTATATATACATGTACGTGTATGTGCTTGACACTGACTCTAGTCTCTTAGCATTAAAAAAAGAGAAATGAAATAAAACAGTCGAAAGTTTAAGAGCACAGTAAATTAAGACAATTATTGAAATTGCATTAAAATCTTTGTTATACACAAATAAGTGAAAAACATATAAGTAACAGTAAATATCGACATCAATAGTCCTGATTTTTAATACGACAGTTCATCACCGCATTGAACACAACCATGGTCACTCAAATCAAAAAGACCCGACACATTAGTTTATGATTAAAAAAGTAGAGCTTATCATATAGTTAACCCGATGTTGCACGAGATTCAGACGTAATCGCGTATTTCTAAATAATCTTGCATAAAAATAACTCTTTAAATATTATTGATTAAAAAGACACCACCAGTATTTCACGTTCATATTTAGCGACTCGAATTATTATTCGTAAGCCGCAGTGTAAGCCTTCCACCTCCGTAGGTTACCCGACATTCGTTCTATACATAGCGTGACGTCAGTACGTTTGTCATAGAACTGATCACTATCCACATTTAGATAGTTATACATACGCTTAAAGTATAGGTCCGCAGAAGGATTTTAAATGTAAAAAACATATTGATTGTATATTATCAACAAAATATGTTTATTTGTATAAAATAAGTACATTATACCATTTCTATTCTTGTGCTTTCGTCAATAACACTAATTATTCAATGAAACGCAATGTTGAAGTACGCTTGGCTCCAATTGTATACCTTACGGTGACGTCACGTTATGTTATTGTTTATAACTTCCATTTTGTAAGTAGTTCCTGCAAATACCCATAATGCCCCGAGTAGAAGAACACAGGTCAGTGCATAGCGCTACCGTAGTGTACACATTGACCCGACATTAGTCTGGTCCCCGGACGTGCTCTACAATTACGTCAGGCAAAGCTCAATAATGGCGGCCTTCAGTGGTAATGCACAGACAACGGGATATTCTTATTTTGACTGACCATTTGTGATGTTATGCCTAATTTTAATTATTTATGTACTAATATTGTAACAGCGGTGAGATACTCCTTAGAGTATTTTAGGAACCAATACACTTTACAGGTCTTGAGTATTGACAATTTATAAAATTTCAAAATTTTGGGAATAGCGAAAAATGACAAAATTTCATACAAATAATAAGTAATAAATATAAGTATTTAGCCATTTAAATATATATTTTTGGTAAATGCAAGAACTATTTCTCGACAGAGCGAGCATGTGACAAGACTTTCCCACGCTCGCGTATGCGTTGCGGTAAATGACGTCACAGCAAGCATGTAAACAAAAATGGCCGCGAATCAATGATATCCGCGAACAGATGGTAGTTGACGATATCTTTCATGAAGTAGCTACAAGTTAAATGTTTGTACGGCGCAAAATCGCATCCGGCAATTCAATACTAGAATGTGGCCTATGCAGCATTTTTTATCAGGATGTGCGAAGTTTCAGATCAAACGAATTTGTTATTTTGACTTAACTGATCCCGAAACTAAAGTGATCATCTACTCCATCAAAAATACAAGCCGTTGATGTTTCATGAATCTCATGAATCTGGTCATATGGTTCTACAGTTCACGAGGTACTCTATATGTAGTCCCTGTTTCCACCCTAAAATTAAAATCAGGGGAAACTATCACCTCGGTGTATCAGACGTTGCAATATCTGCTGGAATGCATATAAAATATTTAAATAAAGTCTCCAAAAATAATATACTCCGTTGTCTGAGGGTACGTTGTCGTAAAAACCTGGTATAACGGTCCCAAACTGTAAAGTGACCATCTATATCGAACCATAAAGTGACCGTCTATGTCGAACCAATTAAGTCATCTTTCTCACCTGATCTTTGTATTGAGCTCCGAAATCGATATTTAATTAACGACAATTGCGTAAACAAGTCAGTGTCCACGCTCGCGATTATAAAATTAGTCTGTGTGAATATGTTTATAATGTTTTGTTTATTTGCGACATGTTGCTAAAATAAATACATCGAAACGTATAAATACCGTGTTCCGTATCTTATAACACGATTAAATGATTATTACAACACACCGATAATAAACACAGCGAATTTCTCTAATAATTAATACATCGAAGTTCATTTAGATCGAACAATTGTTCCTTATTCCTTTGATATAAAGAGTTTCGGCTGCATTTATTGACAGATGGGCAGATATCGAGCTCGCTATAAATAGCGACTGCGTCATCAAGCTAACACTGGTTGGTGTGAGTAACACGTGACCTTGCTCAATTTCTGTTTTGTTTATATCACGTGACCATTGCGGATATTTCGGAATATTTCGGGCACTGTCACTAATCTGCTTCGCGCAAGAAGTTGCGATTTTGCATTGCCAATTAAAAATTGTTTATATCACGTGACCATTGCGGATATTTCGGAATATTTCGGGCACTGTCACTAATCTGCTTCGCGCAAGAAGTTGCGATTTTGCATTGCCAATTAAAAATAAGCATCCCAGAGAGTACGGCGTCCGAAGGCCGCCGTACAATAATATCGGACGTGAGTCTGTATAGTTTCCAAAAAAAACTTTTGTGATCATCTAAAAAATGGACATCTATGATATATATTATATAAATAGGATTCATTACCAACCCTTACAAGCACTTGATCACTTGATATAAGAAAATACCCATACTTTAGAATGTACAGAGGACGCCGCCATTATTGCGCTTTGTCTGACCCGATAACATTGTGTAAGGGGAAGGAACTCCAGACTAACCCGACATGAACTTGATGTTTACTAAAGTATTTATTAATCAATACAATTAGACAATAATTCGCCCTGTAATATCAAGATAATGTCAAAAAGGCACAAAACACATACATCGATGGTAGTTTATGACAAATGCACGCAGAAATATTGAGAAATTACTGACCCATCTAGCGAAAATCGGAAGAAGAACTATTTTACGGAAACAGGATACTTGCAAAACAGCAACACGTACAGGCGCACCATTTCATTGGCTAACAGCGGATAAGCGAGTTTAATTCTACGCATTATTTTACTGACTTATTTAGATACATGACTCTTTCCATGTGGTTATGATAAAATGATTTGCACAATATTTAGATCCAACACACTTAATTGGGGGAAATATACCAGTACACCTATATGGTCACACTATTTAGTGGAGCATTATTTTCTTGTGCGGCTGTTCTTTTAACCAAGCTGTTATGGAATCCATAAAGGATAGATAGGTCTGTGATAACTAACGAAGTACTAGTTAGATTTCGATAAAATCACCTTCCAAAAAAACTGCCGAAATAAGACAGACTACAAACATCGGTTACTTGCGAATTTAACTCACACGTAAATGATTCTAAACTACATACAAATGTTTTAAAGTATTTTGTATGTTTCTACTCACCATGTTTCGTACTTGGAAGAATAATCCAGTGAAATTACAAAGTCATTACTACAAAAAATGTCGTTCTTAGATTTTCAATCACGTTTTGCTTACTTGTCGTTGGATACCGTCCGCATGACCGCCTCTCCTTTGATGGCTCGCAGTGTTTACGGTTGGCTTAGACAGATGCTTATATTTGTCAGAATAAATATTCAAGCTGACAGTGACTGTTATATTGTCCCATACATTTTGTATTAGAACTACAAGAGAGTAAGCTGTCAGAAAATATTCGTGAAGATAAGAAAATAAATATTTGCATAAAATGTATATTCGTTTCATACTTGATATCAGTCCAAGGCATTAGAAACATGAAACACATCTTATAATATCGACATTTAATTGACGATACGCCAGAGCGAGTGTAGCCACGCCCCCTTGATTTCAAGGGGAGTAACTCTTGTTTTGTCCGTCAACAAAGAATTAAACTTTATAAAAAAGAAAACAACATCTCTTACAAAATAGAAATTCATGTTTGTCTGTGAAATGCAAAGTTGTATTAATTAGAAAACAATAGAATCATGCATTTTGTTCTTAACTGTCCATCATTATAATGATCGATGCACTTAATAGAAATATGTCTTCTTTCATAATAATTTTTATTGTAATGTCACATCAGTTGTATATATCTTATAGGTCTGTTAATAATTAAATATTCCTGGTAAAACATACTCCATTTCATACATATGTATTTGAATTATACTCGTGTCTGACTTGTATATAAACTTGAACATACTTCATGTCGAATTTAGTGCTTTAATTCTTATTTTAATGCAGCCAAAAAGACGGGCGTAAAAATATCCGACAAAAATATCAACGTAACTATATGTTAATATACATACCTGATAAATCCTAAACGCAAGTCGAAAAAACAAGAATATATCGAAGAATGAAATATAACACCTTAGGGCCGTGGATTTCTTTTATTAATCTATACATAATTGCAATATTTTTTATGAGTCTATATGAACGTCTGAAGTACTCAAAAACACCAATTCTCATTGTGATTACATATTTGTACATTTGTATTGTATTGAAAGCTTTTACTTTAATATGATATCATCAAAAATCAATGGGTTTGGGCTGTGGAATTCAAACCCTAAAATGAGTATACTACATGAATATCGCATAATAAAAGCATAATGATCCAACAACAATAGCCGTGCAATAAAATATATGATGAAGTCGGAGAGTATACGTATCCACATCATTAACATTGATGTCAACTGAGACTAATTTACACATGTATATTGGTTTGTACATTTTCTGTTTAATTACACAAGTACTATACTGATCTCAGATGTCATTATGTTAGGGAGGAGGATTAGCGATGCGTTATAACATTGAAACAGGAATGCGTGACATGTGACTTATGGACCACCAAGACCCCTGTTTCCAGAGGTGGGATAATAAAACAGACAGGGTCATTGATGGACTAACTCCTGTTTACATAATTATATTATATGCTTATAAAAACAACAGGAATTTAGTCGTATACTTATCATCCCCATAAATGAAAAAAATACCCAACTTTTTTACTAGGTGTCAAGTCTACAGTCATGACCAGAAAAAAATAATCTGATTAGGGGCAACAAGGACATGTATGTATAAAAAAAGAAAGAAAAAAGTTTGTATACAAGTCCTTGGGGGTAATAAAACAATTAAAGAGATTAGACCTCATGTGGATTAGGGGGGTCACTTATATACTTATATAGTAGCTATTCGATGTCTTTAAATATAAATGTAAATAAGTTAAAACATAGACTTATATAATTATATGGTCATACTAGTATCATCATTATACGTATCCGTACGACGGACATGATTTATTTGTACTTTTTCATTAGAAGTGATACAATAACTGTATTTAAATAAATGTACATATAATTCATGTATTCATGAAGTGTTTTTTTCCCCTCTAAATCTAAGATATACGGGAGTTATACTCGTGTAAGCAATTTTGTCATTACAATTGGCCACGGCGTTTAAATATGAACGATCGACTTATTCTGACTTCACACCCTTTCGGAAAAGATATAAAAGCGTACGAAATAATTTAATAACACCCCTAATTATGTCTTGATACCAAATATCGGATTTAAAAGTTCCCTGGCAAAAAATTCATAAAAAGTAAGAAGTGTTGTTATTCATAGTAAACACATGCTCGTTTAATTACGATATTTCGCTAGTTTTGCCAAAAGTTTCATTTCATTTAAAATTTGAACAAGTTCGCCTTAAAAGGAAACAAACTTTAATTTAACAAAAGCTACACGATACTAGAGTTTAAGCATCCTTCTCTGTTCAAAAGAAAACATTTCCCTGATTGACAGCCTTGTTAATCTTATGCTTGGGTCAACTTATCAGGAGGGTACGTGTACATCCATTATATCATTATTTCAGGTATCGTATACATCACTGACCAAAGCTATTGTGATGATCAACAAGGAACCAGCGGTCTTTTTATTTGACTGGTTCCATAGAAAGCATAATGCATTCCGGATGATAATCGTCTTCATATTGGTGATTTTTCTTAGTAGTCTTGTGATTAACGGCTGTGAACTGGCTTACGGCAGAAGAATTGCCGATTATGATAAACAAGGAGTGAACAGCACTATAGGACTTGTAATATCTGTACTAATAACGTTGTTTGTATTTGTAACGTGTGTTATGGTTTGGATTTTACCCCGTTTTGGTCACGATAAGGAGGTAATTCTTACCTTTGTTTTTTTTTTAAACAGAAAATAATCAAAATTAGTGTATCGTGCTTCAATTTTGATTTTCTTGATTGACTCAATAATCGTGACACAAGTCGACCATGGCGATTCATACCAGCGCAAATATAAACACATACAGCATGGAACATGTAGTAGGGACGGATCAATTCATATACTCAAGTATATATCTTTGAACTACATGTATAACAACTATATATGTACTACGTAAACTGGACATACATGTGCAGAGGTTTTCTTTATGTTTAGGGGAAGATGCTCTAGTCCTTAATATGGGACAGAAATAGCCTGTGGGGGAAATTCCCTCATGCAACCAATTTGGTGAATTTCAAGGGGTGAATTGGTGGGGAAAGTTTTTTGCATTATTTCAAAGATATTTTCAGAGTGGAAAACGCCTTTCAGAGGCTACAACTATATGATAAAGAAAATCCTTGATGTGTATATCTGGCGTTTATATAATAAACATGTAAATTCACTGTAATGTAATTGCATTCCAAGCACAATTAAGAGGCAAAATTGGATAGAAAAAAATATCCAATCATCTTGTATAGTATTATCTGAACACGATCTGTATGTTATCATTCAGTGCTGGTTATAATCCACAATGTTCTATTAATTATATATTGTATGTTTCAGCGTGATGATAAGATTCAGTCAAAACTGTGGAAAGTCGTAGGTAAAGAATGTGTTGAAAATAATGTCTTACTTATGTATTCATCAAAGAAAAAGAAACTACCAACTGTATCCTTTAGTGTTGGTTTTGTTTTACTATGACACATTCAAAGAAGTGATTATCAACTTCTAATTGAGAGAATACACGAAGGGTGACATTATAAATCTTAAAAATCAAATTAATTGTTTTTTATACGGAGGAAGTCATATTGACAGTATTCAATTTAGTTTAAGTTTAGTTTACAACATTACCTATCGCCCACTTATTGAACATGCAATTAATTTCTTTGACGAAAACATGTAGATGTTTGTTATGAGGTACAATGTGATGAGATGTAAGGTAAGTGATATTCTAATTAATTTGTGTTGTATTGCCACACATTTAAGTTAAAGCATTGGAATAAACGACCTACATGTATATATCTGCTTGTTTTTAATGTTAACTTCAGTCCTGTCCGACTGTGTCCGAAACGCATGGGAAATATTTTTTTGCTCATTTGAAAATACACAACTGTATGTTATAATGAAAATCATAATTCATGCCTCGTTTGTTTACCGAGTATGACTATCATATTGCTTATAGGGTGTACAGGTACGGTTTTTACTTTAATATCTTTATAAAACCGTTACGGATTGGTTAATTAGTACTGTCCACCAGAACCGAATATTCCTCTAATAACCATTTCTATCAAACATTAGCATTGCTCCTCTTGTATACGAAATCTTGACTTCTTGTAAAGCTTCAATCATATTGTTACCCCCATCTACCGTCATTACGAACACCACTCTGGCCATTATCCGATGGTGTTTGTTATACATTTTGTGTCAGTATAGACTGTGCCATAATAAAACAAACATGATGATAATAACGTATCTCTCTCAAGAGAGTACAGTCATTACATATTTATTTTTCTATGATTTTCTTCACATTACACTTTATTTATACTTATATATTTCACGAATGCTTCTTGTTTATACAGGAATATTTCATCGGTATATTAAAGTCCAGGAACCTACCTTGCACCGATGAGATAACACCAGAGGTATCATATTAGACCATGTCCCTAATTTATTTATCCACGATTCTTTGCGATCATTTAAAATGTTTTATTGGCCATAACACGGTCTCCTAAAGGGTACCGCTTTGGGACGGTTAGTAGCAAAGCTACAAACGGACTGGTTAAGTTCACCCATCCTCAGACCTTCTCCTTGAAAACGAAAGACAAAATTGCAATTGTAAGTAATAGAGAGATATCCTATAATATATTGATACCCAGTATCGCCCCAGAGTAGGCTTATATACGAAGGTTACTGCATGTTATCATAATTTATTCCAGGAATATGCTGACATCAAATTTGAAATACTTCTTGCTAACGTGACAAAAACATTAGCAAATGATTTTGAGTCACAGCTAGATGCACCGTCCAACAGACACAATGTTAAAGGTGGAAAGATGTGTTTCTGTCAACAGTTAGAACAAGAACTGATATGATAAAAGAAAGAATTTCGTGAAATGACTATAAGTTATTATTTTTCACATTCAATACAAACGTTTACCGTTTATGTTATACCCTGTGTGCATGAAAAAAATGTGCGTTGTAGATACCATTAGTAGTGTAGTATGCGATGCAATCTGCTATCTTCCTATTCCTGTGCTGAATGAATTTAGTAACTTTCCCCATCCCGTTTGGCACTGAAACATATGTCGCAGAGCAAAACATGGGGATGACGTTATCTGCCTTTGTACCGATTCCTGAAAGTCTAAGAGTGTCCCCTACCCAATCCCAAGTTTGAATGTACTAGGGATATAGAAAACAGTAGTAAACTATTGTAGTAGTTCAAAGACCTACTAAGGTCAATCATGAGGTGTATTCATTTCATGCTTATGATGTTATGACTGTTTATTCCAGAAAAACTTAACATAAAACTCATGAAAACACAATAAATTTAAATCACTTTATTTCATAAGATTAAATCCCAACTAACCTTTCCACTTAAACTTTAACTACTGGTCGGTTGATTGTTCCAAAAAACAAGAAGTGTTTGTGAAAGATGAATGCCCCCTCGTGGCCTCAAAATCAATAGGGCCATCATGTGATGACCAACCTCGCATCCAAATCCGAAGAGCCTAGGCCAAATCATTCTCTTGTTATTAGTCGTACATGGTCAGGTTACAGACGAACGAACCGACCGACCGACATGTGCAAAGCAATATACTCCCTTTTCTTCGAACGGGGGCATACAAACGCGCTCTCAAGAAATCCCACACGCAAAAAAAACTGATCACATTGACACCTTCACAGCAAACATTCTATATGGATGGTAGTTTGTTACAGTTACATCAACATAATCATCATTAAACAGTGTTACATAAATCAACATCTAAGTCAAAACTGGATCTTCACAGACATACATTAGAAAGATGACAAATTGCTTCAAAACTGAAATATTACGATCACGTAGAGTCTAACGCCACAACAATTAGACATTTATAGTGATACACATCAATCAAATGAACAAAGGAAGACGTCAACAAATAGTATCTAAAGAAGATTTACGTTATTTTCTACGTCATATTATAGAAGTAAACATTGTTTTACAAATAGGCACATCTCAATAGTACGATAGCCGAGATAATGAATGCCAAATAACTAAGTCAATATCAAAATTGCATGACTGTAACACATTAAGGTAGTATGCGACCTTTCATTGACGGCATGGGTAAAAAAATCGATTTTTCTCCGATTGTTCAAAAATTTTGTCTGATAATCGACGTGACGTAACAATTTCAACGTTATTCATGATGTCCGAACTTTATTGCAATTTTTTGAAAAAATAATGCGCGATGACATATTATTTATTCCTTTTATTATTGCTTGTTAAAATCTCCACAAAATGAACATGTGATTCATTAGTTGATTGAATCTACTTCCGTTTACCAAAAGTACACTAAAACATAGTTGGGTGTCAAAATTACGGGTGAAAAAAATGACGTATTTTAGTTCTAAATGTTTCGCCAAGGAAATAATTACGGAAAACCCTCATTAAAACTTATATCAGCTTATTCCGCAGATAGAGAGCTAGAAGTTTGTGTATTCGAAATTACAATAGCGGTATGTTTGAACCAATTATGTATGTAAAACGTCGATTTTACACCGCTGGCATTTGACGGCGCGTTGCTAGGAAACGAGGCGGAAAACAGAAAAAATAAAACGAACAAAAATTGAAGAACATGCTATACTACCATTGTACAAAATTTCAGAACAATCGGAGAAAAATCGATTTTTTGACCCATGACGTTAAGGATGGAGTACGAGACTATCCATGTATGAAAAAAAATAGACTAATTTAATGCAACGCAGAATCTTTAAAATTAGTGCAAGACATTATACATTGAGATAGGTAAATAACACACTGTGATAAGACATGATACATTGAGATAGGTAATTACACACTGTGATAAGACATAATACATTGAGATACGTAATTACATGCTGTGATCAGACATAATACATTTAGAAACGTATTTACACACTGAGATAAGACATAATACATTGAGATACGTAATTACACACTTTGATACGACATGATACATTGAGATCAGGCTTTGAACTACTAATCAGGAGGAACTGAATGTACAACTGTGTTACACTGTATTTGTCACTTATTTATCTTTGTTTATCTATTTAATTCATAACAACAACTGATGTTTGACTATACTACTATGATATTTGATATTGTATCAAGCATCTTTTTTAAATAAAATATTTTCATTAAATATCATTCAAAAATATTTACTTTCAACTGAAAATATTTTCTACACCAGACCTTTATCTTTTGCATGCACTTGAAATAAAATAATATTTAAGATTGTTGCTAACCATTCGCAATATGATTTGACTATGATCAATCACAGCAAACAACATGTGTACAGTTATAGGTGTTAGCTAGTAAAGACTATTCACCACGAAGAACATGGTTGCTGGTGGTCATCAGTAACTTAATTGATGCCTTCTCGGATTCTCGACTGCGGGGATAAAAAAATGCTTATGAACATTATTCACACACCTAGCAGCTAGGTTCGCATAATGTAGCTCTGATTGCATGTACAATCATAATTATGTAACAGCTGTAGATGGTGAATGCCATATATAATGTGACATTAATGAGAGCTGTTGACACAAAAGTCTCAATTATCGCATGAACGAAATGTTCAACTTGTGTGTGTTTTAAGTCAAGCGATTAAAAAAACGCTTATTGTTTCTTCCTCAGGCTGGAAATATTACAAATCTTTAAAACATTCAGCCATGAATACAGATCTCGAGAAGGTAATCGATGTTTAAAGCCGATTTACAACGGCATTCCAGTCACTAGTACAAAACGTATATAAACGTGACGGCGGCATGTTAACCAAACCAGTTTTCCATGACTGTTTTATAACCAGTACAAAAGAAGCCGCTAACCGAAAGCAAGGACTTATATACGTATATAAGTCCTTGCCGAAAGACAACATTTTTGTCATATTTTCGCGACCAAGATTCGAACCGGACAAGTCCAGCGCACTAACCACAGGACCACGACCATTACCGAATCGAATGTAAACCACTAAATTGTGTTTCCCAACCTCTTCATCACTATAGGGAACATCGTGTTTGTAAACAAAAGGAAGCATTCTCGCGCATGCGCACCTGCTGGTGGACAAAACCAATAACTGTCGACATGATGCTATATAAACGTATTGACCCGTTGTAGGATGACATTGAAGTATTTGATAGTATTAAATCGCCAACGATTGAGTCAAAAAACACGTTCAGAGTGAAATTTAATACTGAATAGTATAATGGTCAATCTTTTGTTTTCTGATTCGTATAAAGTTGATTAATTTATAAAAAAATCTACATGAAGTGTCGAACGCTCCATCGTTGTGGTCAATGATTTGTAAATGCACGTCATTGTTGTATCAAAACACTTATAATATTTCAATGCATTTAAGGATAAGATACATGCAATTCATGATATATTCATATAATTATAATTAATTATAGACCACCTTTAATCATATTACTTTAATTCATAAAGCGCTGTATTCCGACATAGACATATACACAACCACCTAAATTTTAGTCATAGATACATTAAGTGGATTATGAAAGCGCTAAAATAAAATCGGTAGGCATGCATAGAAATTCAGTTTTTCTTAATAATGAAAAAAATGTACTTTTTATAACCTTTCATTTTCATGTAGAATATCTTTTGAGTCGAACATACGAAAAAAAAACATAATTAAAGACATGTGCTCAAAGATAATTATTTTGTAATTAGGTAATTTTATTTTGAAATATTAATATAAAAAGAACACACTAAGTCATATTAAGTTTTAAAACAATTTATAATTCGAATGAAATTTAATCATAAATAACGTTAACTTGAATGATGCCCGTTGTAGAAACGTGCTTTGTCAATTTTCAGCATCATCTAATGTTTTTAACACTATATATTGTTCGTACATTTTTACTAATGATCAGCAACTTTTAAAACATACCTAAAACTTAAATTATACATCAAATAGAGCGGGACTAATTAAAACGGATAATCCAATTAATCCACAAATCACCGACTGAATCCCTACAATGGGCACGTGTTTCGTATTGTATGTGCGAACGATAATTAATCGATTGACACATTCACAATAATTAAAACACTATTAAACTTTGATTTTAGTCGCGTTCAATGCAAATCATTTAACAAGTCAAAATCGTCACAGGTTTCGTCTTACCTTCAACTGGCATGCCGTCCAGTTATCATGATCCTAATCACGGTGACGATCTTTACTGACTGCAAGAAGTAAACCGTGGAAAACAGTTAGTAGTGTACATATATTTTATATCACCCGTTGTTGTATATAAATCTACATTGTTTTGACAGCTGCACAATGGCCAAACAAGTTCTTTTGGATGTAATTATCAGTCGGATGTGACAATCTATTTATGACAATTAAATTAATTAATGCCATAAGACACATTCTCACAAAGTCGATTCAGCCAGGGTCTATTTGAATGACCCTGGTTCAGGTTGATTGTATAATAATGAATCTCTGTCATGTTGATTTAACCATTAATTAGCCATGCTATTGACTTTGGCGATTTGGATTTAAATGAATTATTAGGTGATTATGCATGTGGTGGAATTGGCTAAAAAATGCTTGTACCCGTGAAAAAATTAGCTGAAATTATTTGTAAAAAATATGACAACCGTGAACATTTACTACTACTAGTGTAACGAGTGTCAAAATATGTATACTGTATAGTGTGTCCGGTATGCGCAGACATTTATCGAATGTCGAGCACCAGGAGTAAGTATTTCGAATTCCATGTGTTTGAAATGCACACATACTATCTTTAACCCGTCAGATTACCAGATAATGAGAGAACAATTAATAGCATTGTCTATATTAATTGTCCACTTAAAATATTTATGATTTTGAACATCAAGCCGAACTATATAATTATATGATTAATTTGAAAACTATTTTTACTTATTAACCGTTACAATTTTAATTAGGACCGGGCTTTCTCTGTAGATGGCAGAATGTCATCTATTTATTCCTTCACCAGGGGCTCTTTTCGTTATAATTCATACGCCATACAACTGTAGAACTCTTCTGTCAACTAATTGTGCAGCAAAAAGCTACTCAAGACCGAACAATAACTATGTTTTTATCTATGAGAAAGAATGTGTCAGGAAATGTAATGGTGGTCATAACCGCATATTGATTCTTTTGCCCACCAGCGATATTTACAAACGGATAACAGATGCGCGTGACGGCACGGCCATGTTCCCTATACAATGTTCTACTAATAATTATTAAAACTGCTAGAAACCATTTTACTGGGTCAGAATATCTTATGTGTACATCGCAGTCACGGGCTATGGAAAGTTGCATGCAAACAGTCATATGTGATTGTCTTTGATTAGCAAACAGCTTTTAGTTGGCAGGGATAACTAGTATATGTAATAAGTTGTACTTAGTACTTACCCATGGTATAATCAGTGAACGATCAGCTATAGTTCTCCATGGTATAAACAGTGTATGGCCAGCAGTAGTTATCAATGGTAAAACCAGTGTAAGGTCAGCTGTATGTATCCATGGTATAATTAGTGTAAGGTCATCTGTATGTATCCATGATATATTCAGTGTAAGGTCAGCTTTATGTATCCATGATATATTCAGTGTATGGTCAGCTTTAGTTATCCATGGTATAATTAGTGTAAGGTCAGCTGTATGTATCCATGGTATAATCAGTGTAAGGTCAGCTGTAAGTATCCATGGTATAATCAGTGTAAGGTCAGCTGTATGTATCCATGGTATACTCAGTGTAAGGTCAGCTGTAAGTATCCATGGTATAATCAGTGTAAGGTCAGCTGTATGTATCCATGGTATAATCAGTGTAAGGTCAGCTGTAAGTATCCATGGTATAATCAGTGTAAGGTCAGCTGTAAGTATCCATTGCATTATCAGTGTAAGGTCAGCTGTATGTATCCATGGTATAATCCGTGTAAGGTGCGCTGTATGTATCCATGGTATAATCAGTGTAAGGTGCGCTGTATGTATCCATGGTATAATCAGTGTAAGGTCAGCTGTAAGTATCCATGGTATACTCAGTGTAAGGTCAGCTGTATGTATCCATGGTATAATCAGTGTAAGGTCAGCTGTAAGTATCCATGGTATACTCAGTGTAAGGTCAGCTGTATGTATCCATGGTATAATCAGTGTAAGGTCAGCTGTATGTATCCATGGTATAATCCGTGTAAGGTCAGCTGTATGTATCCATGATATACTCAGTGTAAGGTCAGCTGTAAGTATCCATGATATACTCAGTGTAAGGTCAGCTGTAAGTATCCATGGTATAATCAGTGTAAGGTCAGCTGTAAGTATCCATGATATACTCAGTGTCAGGTCAGCTGTAAGTATCCATGATATACTCAGTGTAAGGTCAGCTGTAAGTATCCATGATATACTCAGTGTAAGGTCAGCTGTATGTATCCATGGTATAATTAGTGTAAGGTCAGCTGTAAGTATCCATGGTATAATCAGTGTAAGGTCAGCTGTATGTATCCATGATATACTCTGTGTAAGGTCAGCTGTAAGTATCCATGGTATAATCAGTGTAAGGTCAGCTGTATGTATCCATGGTATAATCCGTGTAAGGTGCGCTGTATGTATCCATGGTATAATCAGTGTAAGGTCAGCTGTATGTATCCATGGTATAATCCGTGTAAGAAGCGCTGTAAGTATCCATGATATAATCAGTGTAAGGTCAGCTGTAAGTATCCATTGTATAATCAATGTAAGGTCAGCTGTAAGTATCCATGGTATTATCAGTGTAAGGTCAGTTGTATGTATCCATGGTATAATCCGTGTAAGGTCAGCTGTATGTATCCATGATATAATCAGTGTAAGGTCAGCTGTATGTATCCATGATATAATCAGTGTAAGGTCAGCTGTAAGTATCCATTGTATAATCAATGTAAGGTCAGCTGTAAGTATCCATGGTATTATCAGTGTAAGGTCAGTTGTATGTATCCATGGTATAATCCGTGTAAGGTCAGCTGTATGTATCCATGATATAATCAGTGTAAGGTCAGCTGTATGTATCCATGATATAATCAGTGTAAGGTCAGCTGTATGTATCCATGATATAATCAGTGTAAGGTCAGCTGTATGTATCCATGATATAATCAGTGTAAGATAGTTGTATGTATCCATGATATAATCAGTGTAAGGTCAGCTGTATGTATCCATGATATACTCAGTGTAAGGTCAGCTGTATGTATCCATGATATAATCAGTGTAAGGTCAGCTGTATGTATCCATGATATAATCAGTGTAAGGTCAGCTGTATGTATCCATGGTATAATCAGTGTAAGGTCAGCTGTATGTATCCATGGTATACTCAGTGTAAGGTCAGCTGTATGTATCCATGATATACTCAGTGTAAGGTCAGCTGTATGTATCCATGATATAATCAGTGTAAGGTCAGCTGTATGTATCCATGATATAATCAGTGTAAGGTCAGCTGTATGTATCCATGATATAATCAGTGTAAGATAGTTGTATGTATCCATGATATAATCAGTGTAAGGTCAGCTGTATGTATCCATGATATACTCAGTGTAAGGTCAGCTGTATGTATCCATGATATAATCAGTGTAAGGTCAGCTGTATGTATCCATGATATACTCAGTGTAAGGTCAGCTGTATGTATCCATGATATAATCAGTGTAAGGTCAGCTGTATGTATCCATGATATAATCAGTGTAAGGTCAGCTGTATGTATCCATGATATACTCAGTGTAATGTCAGCTTTAGTTATCCATGGTATAACCAGCGTAAGGTCAGCTGTTTGTATCCATGATGTAATTTCTTGGGCGGTGGTTTTCTTATGGACGTATTGGGTATACACACATGCCTCGTCATCAAGTATGTAGAGTTGTCTCAAGAAGGCAGTTTTAATTCATTTTGCTCTGTGGTTGGTCAAAATCTGAAAGGAGAATTTAAATCAACCCGATATTTAATATTTTACTTTTGGTTTATGTAAAGCATATCTCGCTAGCTACTAAAATATTACTCTACAAACGTCAGCTGATAAGATATCTCATAAAAATGTTTACGCTGTTTCGGTCGTTGTACAAATGCATTTTAAGATAATGTGGGCCAGGTATTTATAGCAATAGGCCATTTAAAGTAGCTCTGATATTGGATTGAACATTACATATGAGCATGTGTTCTGACAAGGGCATGGAATATATATCGTATAATTTATGTATAGATTTTGCTTGCGGAATGCGTAATACAAGGTTTATACGTACATGTTTGAATTAGTTGTATCTAGGCAGTAGATAGACTGAACTCGAGCATGTTTTTAATTCATTTTAATTGTTTCTTTATAATGACGATCGAATGACTCAAATAAGAGTTAAAAGAGGAATACGACAGTTTTCTATTATGTTTGATTACATTTTATTAAAAACACAGTAAATTATACGTTTATAGGAATTGTAGTTTCGTTTTCACATAGCTGATTATATAAAAGCGAAACATGGCAGATCTAGACATAGTGGAAACTGATGATGGACCAATCTTACAGAAACTTCCCGATCTACCTGAAGGAAAGTCTCGACATTTTTTTGTTTCTTATAGTTGTGAGGAGAGAGAAAAAGTGATTGAATATATTGATGAACTAGAACGTAGATTTCCCGTGAAATGTTTTTATTCTGATCGTGATTTTCAACCTGGTAAAGATATCGCTGTCAACATCAAGGAAGGAATGGAAATGTGTGTAAAGGTACTGTTGTTTGTCTCTCCTAGTTTTCTACAGAGTGGATGGTGTAAGTACGAGACTGACGCAGCCTTTGTTACATCAATGGGATGTGGATATAGTTGTATAGTACCTGTAGTATTAGAAGAATGTGAGATCCCTCCTACACTAGTGACCTTGACCTACATTGATGGAACTATTCCTGGTATTGATATTCCTGCGAAGATAGCTAACAGTCTACTACGTCCAAGTTAGTATACAAATCGCACTGTTTATTAATGATTCTGTAAAAGCTGTGCTATGTTAATGACTATATAGCATTGTTAGTCCACCTGCTGACGTTATCAAAATGATTGTCTTCTCGACCGTCTGTCCATGGACCATGGTTGAATGGAAATCAATAGAAAGTCTTAACTTATATAATTTGCAAAAATAATATATGATTGAAAATAAATGTTTACGTAGATTTTTTCGCACGATGCTAGTGGATGTAGTATTTTCTTTTCCTAAACATGTGTTAAGGTCTGACCCGCGTAATAGGCACTAATCAGAAATCAGAAAAATGTTTTACATATCTCTAGTACATTGTATGAGAAACTCCTCTGTGATATATAAAAAGATTTCACCGTCAAATAATCGAGATATGACTAATTTGTCTGACATACCCTCTGAACTAAAAATGCAATGTTCCGAAAAATGACTGACACCATCAAAACTATCAATTTTTTATTCATTATCATTTAAAACATACTTTTCAAGTTACTTATCATTACCTGACACATAATACTACAAAAATAAAATGTTTAAATGATTTTAAAAAGCTTATAGTAAAATATAGATATACTATTCATATTTGCCATTTCACGGCAAAATGTCGTATTTCACAAGATTTTAGATATGACACAAACTTCTAAACCAAACACTGAAAGAAGGAAAGGAGGTAGAGACTTGAAATCTTCTTTAAAATTGTCTATATTATACTGGTTTTAACATATAGAAGTATAAAAAACATTGACCGTTTCTTTTTTTCTATATTTGATGAGTAAAACTGTTGATACCACATTTCTAAAAGCAGTAAATTACGAGTTCAAGAAAGAAAAACTATATTGAACATTATTATGAAACAACATGGTTAACACTGACAATATGTGTCCATTATTTGGTAAAATGCACATAAAGGGACATTTATAAAATAAAACATATCACACATGAGTGATAATTTAACATCATTTCATCAAAAAGAAGATATATGTACATGTATACAATTATCATCTTTGGCTCATCTTAATTCATTTAAGAGAATTAATTTCCAGTATAACTTCTGTCAGCATTAAGATAATATTATCAAATTTGGCTGGTTTGTCTCTCATGAAGAAGAAAAAGAAATCCAGGAATGCTTTTAGTGACCCTTGGGTCAATGTTGATGTCATTGTTACTAAAAATAGATTGTATTGTAACATGAAAAAAAAAATTTGAATGGAAAAAATATGTAGTCATTGCTAAATGAAAGAACTATCTGAGATATAAATACTTCACTAAATATGAAATGTTTGTTTCTAATATTCATTTACAGTTTCTAACACACAGTAAGTTGTCCTTCACTATTCAGTATTCTTAGTCATGAATGTATTGTGCGGTCCACAAACAGTACAGTTCAAGTGTTCATAAAAGTCAGTGTTTTTACATATCAATACAAGTATTGGGAATATCTAAGGCACACTTTAAAAGAAGAGCATCAGCTGATTTCCATTCACAATCATTTCCTTTCAAACAATGGCTTCACCAGCTATATGGTCCGTTGACTCTGAGATGGGTATCTCAGGAAATACATATTTACTGAACACTGATCCAGTCTGAACTTCCATAGCAGTCAACTGTATAATGTGAGGCATCTGTCCTCCAAGAACTAAAAACAAATCAACCAGAAATGTCAATTAGTAAACTCAACAGTCAACCTAATTAGGCTAATGCTTAGTTACAATTAATAACATTCTGACTAATCCATTGCAAGATTATTTATAATCAATAATATATTAAATGAATTTGAAGTGATATTGACACAATATTATGGTGACTCTCCAGTTTTAATGATGATGCATGATCTGTCATCTGGGTAGAACAATCTACATGTATATTCCATAAGCTAGATGGATGGCTTCCTCACATGAAAGATTATACATGACGTGCAATAAAACAATAAAAATAATGCTGACAGTAATTCCACCTAGATATACCATAATCTTAGTCATAACTGTTAATGCTAGTTCTTTTAATACAAGATAACACTTACAAGTAAGATTCTTGAAACCTTGCTTCTGTCAGGCAGTATCAACAGTACAAGACATGCCATGCCTTGTTTAACAAGGGTACAGGCTAGACAAACTTTTCCATGATTATTGGCTTCCTGAGAACAAAAAGAAAAAGTTTTTATACAGGACAAGTTGAACTCAAATAAAAGTTGAAAATGATTTGTATGAATGTACATATATTTGTTCTGCTTTGTTATATTGAGGGAACTACAATACTTAGAGAGTATAAATGTTGAATACCCAGTAACTAAGAATACCTAATTGCTGTACCACTTGAAATGGCAGGTTAAGTTAGTTTAGTTAGCTCAGAATGTATTTTCATAAGTAACAGCACACCGTTCAACAAATGATTCAATAAAATATTTTTGCCAATCACTATATACAAATCATGGTTATTGCACAAGTCAAGCAAGTATTGCTAGATTATGAATATTAACTGTTCAAACAAGCATACCTTTCTTCTATCTGTGTAGGAAGTTTTTAGCTCATAGGCAGCATTGAAGTTTTTGCACCTCAACATCTATGCCTACAAAGACACATTGACCACAACAGCTTGGCTTTTTCTTAGGAAAAGGGTCAGCACATAATTTTGTACATCCACAGTACTTACTTCAAAGATGGTGATTCTTCCAAGGCAACGTAGATCTGCAAATTAAGAATAACATTCTTTATAGCTCAAGTAATGTTTTAAAAAGTAACCATGTTATCAGGTATTGTGTAATCATATAAAATCAAAGACATGAACAATATTCTGAAGTTCTGAACTTTTAAAAAGTATTGTAAGTCTTTGAAAATAGACAAATAATGTAAAACATAAATGGCACAAGTATACTGTCTAGTACATCACAAGTATTTCACCAATTTCACTGCTAAGGTAATCTCAATATCCTAAAAGCATACATAGTAAAATAAACCTAGAAAATTAGAAAATTCTAATACTTGTACTTGGGAATTCAACCCTTTACCTCATACCCCCTAGTCTAAACTGGTACACTATCTGCAGACAGGTTATTTACAAAATGCAACATATTTCGACACCTGACTATAATTTCATCACTTTATTACAGAGTAAATAATTAATCTGGTCAGATTTGTGTAAAAACATAAAAAGTTAAAATCTTAGTGTAATAAAAACTGAAAATTTTAAATGTTACAGGTAACAGTACCTCATTAAAAGCTAAATAATAATACAAATGTCTCACCTGCCTTTCCATATAAGCTGCAAATTGATTCAATGAACTGGCTTTATGTTTAGTGCTGTGCTGACAGCATGTTAATTTGTGAACATAACCAGTTCCACCAAGGCCATCAATCAATGCTGAAAAAAAACATCAGTGAGACATTAACTTCTAGTGATTCTAACAAATGAATGTGCTATAGTATAAATTATCTTAACAAAAGAAGTAGAAAAAAACCTAACATTGAAATAGACATCTAGTATGACCGTTAATTACTGTGTTAAACCCAGCGGACGACTAACCGAGGTGGGACTTGAACTACAAGTCAACCCCTTCTTTTACTAGTACATAGCTCTATCAACTGAGCTACTCAAGTGCCTGTCATAAGTCAGTCCCAACAATTACATCTAACACTACATAGTTCAACTTATTAGACTGTTTTGGACAGAGAGACTTCTTTCTATTTGGACCAACTCTCTCAGTCTGAGAGGTTAGCCTTCCAAATTCATTCATGAAATCAGCCTACCAGAAAGTTGATTTAGTAAGGCTAATCACTACATTATTTATTTCAGAATTATTCATTCAAGAATTTATATACATCAAAGTGTCGAGTAATAATTTAATGTGTAGTAAATACTGTGTCGTAGGATATAGTGAGATAAGCAGACGAATGATTTATTGTTCTTATCATGACTTACCTGCACCAAGGACTTATATACATACATGGAATCGCAACTTCCGTATTAACAGTTTAAAGTAATCAAATCCCGCGACAATAAGACGTGAATCAACGGGAATACAAGCTATTGTTTACAAAAGCGAAAATACGAAAATGTCCGTGGTATTCCGAATGTTTAATCTCGGAGACGAAAGGATTATAATAGATGTCCGCCATCTTGGAATTTAAAATGTTAAACTGATGCCTTTTTCAATGATTATACTTAGACTTTGTGGATTATAAATGTATCTCAATTAATATCTTTAAGGAATTTGTTGCATCCTTTACCAATTTCCCGTGCCCATTTGCCAGAGTTTTTTTAGTATAATCAAATTCGTAAACACCAATTAAGCTGTCGGACATTGCCGAGTATATAGCAATGCATTGTGGGATCGCCGAACGATATCGTTTGAGCTATTTTTAGCAGTTGCGAATCCATGTATGTATATAAGTCCTTGCCTGCACATAACTTGGTATTTGTGACAAAGCATCACATGTCTGTTTTCTTCATTCTGTGGGTATTTTATTGATATTGATTCGACGACCTCGTCTCAACGTATCGCGATCACAATTCGCCGAATATTCTTCAATTGCTGCAATACACTTACTGCTCAATATGTCTAATCGATCACAATCATATTTCATGTTGTATGTGTGGTAATAAAACACTAGTTTAACGCTCCTAAAGCGCTGCATTTACTCGATTTCTTTGTAAATTTTCTGCGCTTGACGCGCGCCGCCATGATGCGAAACTCCAAGTTGTCACGTGACTTATTGGGAAATCCCATTTTTTACTAAATATAACTCGACCCGAGTCTAACCGATCAATCCCGAAATGCGCTTCGGTTTTCTTCCCGAGAATAGCCGACTATGTCGATGTTTGTCGATTTCACCGGAAGTGAATTACAGGGCATAATCCTTAATGCACAAAATGGTCATATCTGTTGTACCTTATTTGAATTGCTATCAATATCAAGTCTGAACCTATACATGTACCACCAATACTTCTTTACCAGATACAGATGATGGTATGTTAGGTTTGAATATGAAGTCCTGGAACAAGATATGTGAGTATTAGTACAAGTTATGTGAGTATTAATACAAGATATGTGAGTATAAATACAAGATATGTGAGTATTAATACAAGATAATTATGTGAGTATAAATACAAGATATGTGAGTATTAATACAAGATATGTGAGTATTAATACAAGATATGTGAGTATTAATACAAGATATGTGAGTATTAATACAAGATTATTATGTGAGTATGAATATAAGATATGTGAGTATGAATACAAGATGTGTGAGTATAAATAAAAGATATGTGAGTATTAATACAAGATATGTGAGTATAAATACAAGATATGTGGAATATGAATGCAAGATATGTTAGTATGAATATAAGATATGTTAGTATGAATATAAGATATGTGAGTATAAATATAAGATATGTGTGTATTAATACAAGATAATTATGTGAGTATGAATATAAAATATGTGAGTATGAATACAAGATATGTGAGTATAAACACAAGATATGTGAGTATTAATACAAGATATGTGAGTATAAATACAAGATATGTGAATTAGAATGCAAGATATGTTAGTATGAATACAAGATATGTGAGTATTAATACAAGATATATGAATATGAATATAAGATATGTGAGTATTAGTACAAGATATATGAGTATGAATATAAGATATGTGAGTATAAGTACAAGTTATGTGAGTATGAATATAAGATATGTGAGTATTAGTACAAGTTATGTGAGTATTAATACAAGATATGTGAGTATAAATATAAGATATGTGAGTGTTAGTACAAGATATGTGAGTATGAATATAAGATATGTGAGTAATAGTACAAGTTATGTGAGTATGAATATAAGATATGTGAGTATTAGTACAAGATATGTGAGTATGAATATAAGATATGTGAGTATTAGTACAAGTTATGTGAGTATGAATATAAGATATGTGAGTATTAGTACAAGATATGTGAGTCTGAATATAATATATGTGAGTATTAGTACAAGTTATGTGACTATGAATATAAGATATGTGAGTATTAGTACAAGATATGTGAATATTAGTACAAGTTATGTGAGTATGAATATAAGATATGTGAGTATTAATACAAGATATATGTGAGTATCACTAATAATACAAGATATGTGATTACTAGTAATATAGGATATGTTAGTATTAAATGCAAGATATGGGAGAATAAATACAAGATATGTGAGAATTACTAGTAATACAAGATATTATGTAAGTGTATGTTTATGTTATTTCTTAAGGCCATGGTCACCTTTACAGTAATTTGTTGTTTTGTACGCATTAATTGTTGGCTAACATGATGACAAGGAGGTGAGCACTCGTAACATTATTACAGGTACAAATTCTTCTCCGTGGGTAATATGTTGGTATTGCAAATTAGACTGATGGTACAGAAACAATCACTTGCCATATTATTCACACTAGCTACTGCTTGAAAATAATGACATTGTTGGCATCAGAAAAGGTCACTCTCTAGGCCTGTCACTTATTTCAGATGAAAAGTTAACAAGGTTTAACTACAAAGTTCACTCACATTTTTCGTATAAAAGACGGGATTACTGATAATACAGGCGTGAAATATATTGCTGGCTTTAATGTCCACCACTTTTTAACCATACATTCACATTAAACATTTTGGTTGTTAAACAAATATTACAAATGCTGCAACAGTAATATCATGTGTACTAAAATATTTTTTCTTAACATTTCTCTTTATTTCAGATGAAAATGGTTACAGTTTTGTTATCGAAGGAGAACGTGAGCCTTTGTTGTCAATTCGACCAGCCAGATACAAGTTCATAATAAAAAAGAAAGTAATAGATCGTATGGAACTAAACAGAGTGAAGGTCTGAATAATTCTACGTCTATGGTTTATCTCTTCCTTTAAGTTTTAGTATCAGTATTTCATAATATTTTTAGCGATTGTCTTTGGACTATTTCTGAACTTAAATGGTGGGTTGAATTTTGCGTTGTTTCGTACATTACGTGGATTTGTAATTTCAGATACGAAGATCATTATTGAAAAAAGCTTTTTGTGTCATGAACAAACACTCAGTTATGGCATCCTTCGATTTCATGGACAGGAGGAAGAATTTGTTATGGTTGTGCTCGCTCATACCATTGTTTATTATTTTGTTTGGACTTGCACGTGCGATTTGTCTGTCGGTTCTCCTAGAGCAAGGAAAATCTGATCTTATAGATGGATTTACTTTACCTTTTTTGTACATGCTATTACCAGCGTTGTTTGTTTTAATACAAATTTGTGGATGTTGCATACCAAACATGTGTCACAGGAGCAAGGTGAGTCCGGGTAGTTCCTATTTACACAATTTCCCACCTATACAGTTCATTAATTTATTCTCGGGACTGCTTGTAGGTTGGCCATGTAAGTGAGTGTTTGGAAGGATGTTTTCTGGGTAACTTTATTGCTGTTAGCTTTTCTTAAGCAAAATTCCTGATACAATGTGTGCCTCCGTTTTAGGAGGCACTGTTCACCTGTATATGTAAACTTTATTTTTTATCTACTCCCTACAGTCTATTAGAAAGGACTATTCTTGTACCAAAGCATGCACTTGAACAGAGAACATCATTTTAACTACATCTTTGCAAGTCTCACTGGGGCTAACGACGTATCACGAGAGGCGGTTCGCATCAAAAACATGTGTATGTTATGCAACGACAAATGACACATGTTATGTACATATAACGTGGTTGAAAAGCTAAGGACGACATTTTTCGTAGTTAGTGACATTGTATTTTGCTGGAATATCATATTCCAAGCACGAAACATGGTGAGTAGAAACGTTTAATACTATGAAACAGTTGTATGTAGTTAACTTAGAACCAATTACGTATGAATTAAGCTCAAACGTTAACAGTCTTGTTTTGGTAGATTTTTCATTAAAATATTTTTCGTGAGTATCATTTCTTATACTTACTGGGTAAGGTATACGTATTCAACCATTTTGTCTTCATTAGAAATGTTCTAATAGGTGTAATAAGCACATATGAACGGGTTTTTTTACATACTACGACTGTGTTTGTTTCTCACAGAGTGTGTGTACGGTGCTAAACGAAGGTCACTCTTCATGTGTAAGTTGCTCACTGAAGTCAAAATCAATTTCAGGATACAGACCACGCGGTGTGTATGTACTGCCGGTCACCATTTGTCAGCATTTTAGAAGCACAATGACACTGTGCAAACTCCAGCATATAGAGCGTTACGTTCATGAGGCAAGCAGATGATAGAGGTACAACTAAATATCACAATGCAACTTAAAATGAAGGGTCATTACGTTATCTACAACATCGACGACATGACAACGATCACGGAAACTGGAAAAATTGAAACCTACAAATAATGTAACAAGTGACAGACCAATATGGAAATTTCTAAAAGTGAACACACCAACTAAGTCTGTCCATTGCCAATTGTTCCTGAAACAAGCGGAATCCGGGATGTACAGAAGTGTCTCAAACAGATGGTGCTGAACTGACGGAACAAGTGGACACACCTATACTATGCTCAGACGCAGAGGACTTTGAAAAAGTAGATCTGACGTTACCGATGAAACAATAAAAGAGACCGTAGTACAATTACAAAAGCTTCTTCAATCCCTCACATCTACTCTAATTATATACCCATCACACTAGGGCCACGATTGCACTACGTCCACCACGTCCTGACAGGACGTGGCAAGAACCTGATTAACGTGATGAGGACGTAGTAGGAACCGGTTCAAGCGTGGTATGGTCTTCGTGGACGTGAAGGACTTTTGGCATGTCAAAAAATAATGTGGCGGGGACGTGGTCAAATTAGAACGCAGTTCTTACGTAGTAAGAACGTAACTGGGACGTGACTAAAACCTAGTTGGAACTTCATTGACACAGAAGAAGCGTGGTGCGGACTTGCAAAGACAGCAAGCGGTTTTCATCGCGTTGTCACTGGGTTGTTACTACGCTTTTGTTACATCAGAGAAGTTCTCACTACGTCTCAACCAGGTGTATGCTAAGACCATAGTACGTCCACAATCACGTTACAGAAGACTGCACTAGGTTGTAACAATGCTCCATCACGTCTTTAGTACGTTTGCAACAGGTGACCAGTACGTTCCTGTCAGGTTCTGAGCAATTGGTATAAATACTGGATTCATACCCCATTCTTTCATTTCTAGTCAAATATGTGTTAACAGATAAATGCAATTTATTATTCTACCAGGACAAGCCATTTTGGATGCTTAAATTGTCATTTTCTAAATACGAAATAGAAGAAAAAAGAACATGAAGCAACCTAGATTATGTTGTGTTAGTGCGTGGCTATCAGCAGGAAGAACACTTCTGTTAGGCCATTATGATCAGTTAAAACATCACGTTACAGAAGACTGCACTAGGTTGTAAATTTGCTCCCTCACGTCTTTAGTACGTTTGCAACAGGTGACCAGTACGTTCCTGTCAGGTTCTGAGCAATTGGTATAAATACTGGATTTATACACCATTCTTTCATTTCCAGTCAAATGTATGTTAGCAAATGAATGCATTTTGTTATTGTACCACCTGACAACAAGCCATTTTGGATGCTGAAATTGCCGTTTTATAAATAAGAAATAGAAGAAAAAGAAACATGAAGCAACTTAGATTATGTTGTGTTAGTGCATGACTATAAGCAGAAAGAATTCTGTTTGGTCATCATGACCAGTTAATATAAACGGACACATATGGTACAGTATAAATACGGAGCTAGTGAATGCAATGAGGACGTTATTGGGACCTTATAGGGAGAGCGCAGTTCAGTCTGCATCCATGGACGTAGTGAGCACGTAATTTGGACGTAGTATAAACGCAATAGACCTGGTGACAGCGGGAAGCTGCGCGTGTAATGAACTTACTGGGAACCTGATAGACGCAGTGAGAACCTGGCAAAGACGTTGTAAGGACGTAGTGAGAACCTGAGTGCATACTTTTTTTTCGAGTTTGACCCCGTCCCTGCCACGGCCATCAAAATTTTCAGGACGTGATAGGAACTTTGCGAGCGTGGTGCGGACGTGCTCTGATGTGATGGGGGCATTTTAACTGACCGTAGACGTCTTCAAGACTAGGTCACCTTTTTTTCAAATGGTGGATATTGGCGAGCACGGTGCAACATTGCTATAGATACTAATGAATGGGGCAATGGTGTTAACGAATCGGAGAAATGCAATCAAACTTTTTAGATAACAGCAGATTTCAAAATTGTTCAAACTCGTAAATTATATAAGTATGTGCCTAAATCTATTATAATGCAGTTATTAAATGATAAGAACATCTGAGAATTTTAACTGTTCTCTTTAGACCATCACACATAATTAAATAGATAACTTTTCAACTGCAAAATATTATTGATATACACATTTGACTTCAGAGTGAAACATTCACACATTATATACATAAAAAAGAGACTTCAGTTGACACCATACACTGTCTAGTGCGAAAGGCCTTGTTATATTAACGTGTGTACATTCTATTCAATCTGATAAGCGGTGGGGAGATATTAAGTTATGTTCACAGACATGATGCCTGTATTATGGGTGCTAAATATTTTACAAACGGGTTTCATCGTCACAATAATTTTCAAGAAAACTGTTTTTTTACACAGAATAACGGACTAATCTGGCATAATTTGATGAATGACAACGCAATCATTGTACAGAAAACGCGTTTTACAACGGCAAATACAACCATTCGTTGCATAACATACACATGTTTTCGATGCGAACCGCCTGTTGGGCCCTAGTGAGTCTTTCTGGTGCTCTTCCTGAGTGAATAGTTTGATCAATAAACTTGCATACTTTATGGTCCAGCCAAACCTATAGCTCTCATCATTGTTTTTTCTATCATATACATGTATGTATATTTCAGCGAGATATTTCTCTGCAGTCAAAACTCTGGGATGTGACTGGTAAAGAAGGTATTGACAACAATTTATTGTTTTTGTATTCATCAAAGAAAAGAAAACAACCAACAGTATCCTTCCCATAAGTAAATGATTGACACCCGATTGTCTTTCGAATATAATAATATACAAAGTGTTCCTTTTGAATATAATAGCAATAACGTACAAAGTGTGCATTTCTAATGATATAATAACGTACAAAGTATGCATTTCAAATAATATAATAACGTACAAAGTATGCATTTCTAATAATATAATAACGTACAAAGTGTGTATTTCGAATAATATAATAACGTACAAAGTGTGCATTTCTAATAATATAATAACGTACAAAGTGTGTATTTCAAATAATATAATAACGTACAAAGTATGCATTTCTAATAATATAATAACGTACAAAGTGTGCATTTCTAATAATATAATAACGTACAAAGTGTGCATTTCTAATGATATAATAACGTACAAAGTATGCATTTCAAATAATATAATAACGTACAAAGTATGCATTTCTAATAATATAATAACGTACAAAGTGTGTATTTCTAATAATATAATAACGTACAAAGTGTGCATTTCTAATAATATAATAACGTACAAAGTATGCATTTCTAATAATATAATAACGTACAAAGTATGCATTTCTAATAATATAATAACGTACAAAGTATGCATTTCTAATAATATAATAACGTACAAAGTGTGTATTTCTAATAATATAATAACGTACAAAGTATGCATTTCGAATATAATATTTTACAAAATATGCCTTTCGAATATAAAACTGTACAATACAAAGTATAAGTTCAATTCATGTAATATCTATATTGTCAGTGATACCCTTAACTAACCCTGTAGCTCCTTGTTATGAAGTATAATATTGCAAGATGCAAGGTAAGATATTGAAGGTGACTTAACCCAATTTGAAGATGAAAAGGGAGAATTCAAATCATGAGGGAAGTGTAACTCTTCAAAACTAGTTCAAACCTCCGAAACTTTGCTTCGTTCCATTTCAATGCGGTACACTCCATGAGACGGTGTTTGACCTCAAATTTTGTATGGTCTTGTGTTTGAGGTTTGTTGGTATAAGGAAGTTTAGTAGTTTGGGGAAGGGGTAATTTTTCTATGAATCCGATAAGCAACCTCCCTTTAATTACAGAATGATTTTCCCATTTCACAATTTAACTATTAATTTAGAGCAAAACCTCTCATCAACAACATACTGCTGCTTCTCCTAAAGGATGTTGCTTTTGAGATTTTGCTTTGTATATGCAAAAAGTGGGAATACATAGATAAAACCGTAAAATCAGATAATATAATAAAATATCATTGTCAGTACTTTTGATAGGATCACAAGCTCACAATGTAGTGTATTCTCTGCGCTCTGCTTGATCACCTTTTCCTTTACAGGAATACTTGACTGGTATCTTACGAACCAGAATCTTGAGTTTCAGTGACAACAATACGACAGCAGAGGTATAAATCTTACTTTTAATTTTCAGTCACGTGTTTAAATATCATGTACATTGTATATATGCTGCTATATGTAGTTATCTTCGTAGATGCTATAAGGATGGCTAAAATAAGATTTATGTATATATAGCTTATCCTATCATTGCAGTAGCCAACAGATATGGTAACAATACATGACCTCTAAGAGTTAATTATTTATTTTTCCTTGTGCTGTACACTGCTCAACTTTTATATCCAGTCACGATTTTATGACTACTTGGTACAATAAACATTGAAAACAATATTTATTGTTTGAATTGATAACTTAACGTATCGGCATTGGATACAATCGCTAAAATAACGTAAAATAATATAATAAAATACTGCACTCCTTTATTAACTTTTCCTTATCAGCGTTAAACATCTCTAACGTAATGTGGATTGTATTGGTACGATATGATACTATTAATTCATTAATGACAAACATTTGTTATAAAATCGTTTACTACACATCTGACCTGGGCATGGTTTCAATTATTGAACCGTAAACATAAGCGATTTTGATTGGCTATCAAAATTGAAAGGGGTGCGTCAAATTCGTTGATTTCATGAGACGATAATGATCCGACACAATTGTTTCCTTAATTGCTCAGCTTAAAAAAACACAGTATGTGTCATTTTCGAATTAACATTGCCGTCTTATTTGATGACGGATTTCAAAGCGGTTTTCGGTATTTTGTAGCGGAAATGTTAATCTAGGGAAACGTGCCTCAGAATTTTGATACTTGTTTTCATTTTCTATCTATGGCGTATTACGTAATAAACAGCGGGGGTTTGTGTACGGAATTTAAAGTATCTGACTAACCCGAGGACGTTATCAAAAAACTGAGACATGGTTCCCTGCATTATACATTTTAGTGATTTTAAAGCTATTTGTTGTAATATATTCCTATATACAGAGTAGTTATCGTTGTTCAAAAATTAGTAAATTACGTGCGATATTGGTTTATAGAATACCAATCAAATTAATATTTGTTTCAAATCAACTGCAATGTACTTTATACAGTGGGATTATTTTAGTGTATAATTTATATATATAATATGGTTTAGTTTTTAAATCTATAAATTCGCGAAACTTGATTAGACCTTACATCCCAGCCCGTTACCTTAAAGACACAGTTGAAAATATCACAATATTTTAGAAAAAGTGAAGTTTACAATAGCATTAACTGACATTATGCACTCATCTGTAAAATATCAAATACATTAAGTTATAGTCATGTTAACAAAATATTCAGAATAGACCATGTTGACCGATTTTAAAAGTTTAGCAGCGCATGTCATAACAAGCATTTTATAGGCTTTTAAAAATAAACGCATTTTATAGCCTAACAAATAAACAATACAATAACGAATGTAAGATATCTGTACAAATATATTTCTTCCCTTTAACATTGTACAATATAAGTTTGTATTAATGATGTAATTATACATAGTTTTGTTATTGATTCCAGAAATATGCTGCCGTTATGATTGAAAATCATCTTGCTAAAGTGACAAAAACTTTAGCAGATGATTTTGAGTCACAGCCAGATGCTTTGTCAAACAGACACAATGTCAGAGGTGGAAAGATGTGCTTCTGTCAACAGCTGGAACAAGAACTGATTTGATGAACACAAATAAATAATGTTGTGAAATAACAATCAAGTTATTAAAGTTCAAGATAAACGAATTACTTGCTGTTTATATTTTGGCCCGGGACGCATTGTGTACAAACTATGCGTTATAAATAACACTTGGAAAACACTGTACGAATAACATGATGAAAACGAACATGATAGAATAGTCGTATAGCAACGTAGCATTTGACGTTATAATTATGTCGCTGTCGCAAGGCTGACGCCAAATGTCGCCGCAACCAACGCTCAATGGCCTGTCCCTATATGGACGAGTATAACGTCAACTGCGACATTTAGCGTCGTTGCGACAGTCAAAGTTACTACAAGGTATTTTTGTGTAGATTAATTTTCCTGAATACTTAAACGCAAGTTTGAATTCACGAGAATTCCATTTACATGCATGTTAATTTGATTACATTGAAGAAGGGCATAAATATATATTACTATTTTATCATATTCCGGTATTGACAGACTCATTTTCTACCATTGTGATAAAGGGAGGTTTAGAATATGAAATATAAGTGTTTGCAAGTCAAACTCAAGAAATGCAACACATTTAAAAACTTAGTACATTTGTAAATCTTGATTTAAGTACATGTACTTTAAATTACGTAACAAAAAGCGTTTTTAAAAAGCATTCGTTAACTGTTACTGTAAGCATGAATAAAAAATATTCCACAACGCAATGATTTATTTATCTATTATAGTAAGTTCTTTATTGATTCTTTTTCTTCTCCCACTGTGTCATTTGAAGCACTAGCTAACAGTGGTTTTGTCAAGATGCTTGTGTTAGTTAAATGTGATACCTCCCCTAACTATAAATATACATGTGGTATAGTTACTTGCTGTCACTTAAATTTGTTTTGTGTGCAAAAATCGTAGAAACAACTACAAAACACCTTTCTAAAATATATTTTTAATTCATTGATTTATAAATTCGCAAGTTATCATTGTATATTTTTTTAACACTGACAGATACACGGATGTATATTCTTTAAATAGATCATACTTCGAAATTGCAACTCCATTGGTATAATAAATTCTTGACCAATCATAATAACAAAGTCAATTCAGACAAGAGAGATCGAGAGCTAGGACAAGAGAGGGTAGAACAAGGTATAGAGAGATTGAGAGCTGGGACAAGAGAGGGTAGAACAAGGTACAGAGAGATTGAGAGCTGGGACAAGAGAGGGTAGAACAAGGTACAGAGAGATTGAGAGCTAGGACAAGAGAGGGTAGAACAAGGTACAGAGAGATTGAGAGCTGGGACAAGAGAGGGTAGAACAAGGTACAGAGAGATTGAGAGCTAGGACAAGAGAGGGTAGAACAAGGTACAGAGGGAAAACAAACAGGAACAACTATAAAATACCTTGCATGCAGACATCCTTAAAAATATTATACAGTTATTGACTAGTGAGCCATTAAATATGATGTGATATTCACCGGCAGAATATCAATATCACATCATATTTAAGTTTGCTCACCATTCAACAACTGTTTTATTATATGAAAAGTTGATTTGAAAACATCGCGGCTAATATTCTGATTCATTTCGAAATGTAATGCATTACTTGATTAACAGATGTGTATATCATATCAATTATAAAGAAAGATGAATATATCACAAATAACGATAAGATATAATTCTGCCCGGGTATCTGTAAAAAAATTGGGACAAAACTGCCCAGGGTCGGGGAATATGCCCGGGGGTCAAGAAAATTGGGTGGAGACAAAAACTGCCCGGGTTGTTTCCATCCCCCGACATGTACAACAAAATACACAATGCGTCCATCTTTTGTTTGATGAAGATGGACCTGGTTCTATTTTTAGAATTGGAAAATCCTTAATATCCATTAAATATCAAGTTCCACCGTTAAATATGACTTGAACCAGTCAAAATGTGTTTATTTATAGATCATATAATAAAATGTTTTGTAGACTTGGAACCAACTTATTAAAAAATCCCTGAGCTACAAACTTGAATCGATTTTGACAAAAAAGTCATTCTTAGTTTCAACTTTTCGTTTTCAGTACAAGCCTATAATTAAGCAGTATATAATAAATTTAAACACAAACCAAACACTGTAGACATCTACCCCCACACATATCTGAACTACTAATCATGAGGAACTGAAAATACTACTTAAATATCCAAGTGTCATTACGCCTTTTATTGTCATTTCATTTTGAATTGCACAGAAGGGATAATATAATACCAGATAAGACATAATACATTGAATTGCGTAACTACACACTGAGATAATACATAATATATTGAGATAAGACACAATACATTGAGATGCTTCACTATACATTGAGATAAGACATAATACTTAATATATTGAGATAAGACACAATACATTGACATGCTTCACTATACATTGAGATAAGACATTATACATTGAGATAAGACATAATACTCGTACACTGAGATAAGACATAATACATTGAGATAAGACATAATACTCGTACACTGAGATAAGACATAATACATTGACATGCTTCACTATACATAGAGATAAGACATTATACATTGAGATATATAATAACACACTAATATAAGACATTACAATTAAAAGTCAGAAGAACATCATACCAAAGTAATGTTCTTCATTACAACTTGACACAATTCATTAACATTTCATTATAATAATAAACAAAAATACATGTGAAAAATACAGCTACAATAAAGTGAAGACAACCATTTATGTATACTGTTTTCTTAACAACAAACATTTAAACCTGTAAACTAGAAGTAACTACAGTACAACCTCTCCAGAGCGGCCCTCTCTTGAGCAACAACCTCCCTTCAACAACAGCATGATTGTTTCCCATTGCACAATTTAACTATCAATTTAACCTCTCTAGAGCAACAACCTCTCAACAACAACATAATTCTGCTACTCGCAAAAGGTGATGCTTTAGAGAGGTTTCACAACAAATGCAAATAATAATACAGTACTTAAATGTCACAAAATAATGAACAACAAACAAAATGCCCTTCATAATCAAATATTCATATAATGTTGTTTTCACAAACTGTATCCTCTGTCCTCTTGTGACCTAGAGATAAACCATTCATCAATTAGATTAACTTTCTCTCCAATAGTTGGCAAATGCACATTTTACTTTGTTTCACATTGTGACGGTTCAATGGAGCATCTGGCAGCTGATCAAAGTCGTCAGCCAATGTCTTCGTCATCACTTCTAAGTGTTGTTCAATTAATTTATCAGCATAGGTCTGAAATATTCAACAAAACAGATTTCTTCTAGGTGTCCAGGGGCGGCAAAATCAATTGTCCGTATTGCCCAGGTTTGTGTACGGACAAGTGAAAATTTCAAGAATTTACTATATAAATATCACATGGACAAGTTGAGAAATGCTTCTGGCAAAAAAGGACAAGTCAAAATCAGACTTTGTCGGCACTGGAAATCTTTTTTATGCCCCCCTCCCATCAAATGCTGCCGGGTCATGTAGTGATCACCTTGAACCAACCGTCCATAAGAGGTAAAGTCAAACAGCCACCAGGTCCTGCAGTGTTTAATGAGCCAAGCTTCTGGTTCTTACCTATGACTATAGTGATTTATAAACTTGTATCAATCTTGAAGTATAACTTGCAAACAGTGTAGAGGTATATCATAACTACAGGAAGCAGAGGCTGATCCAGGATTTCAGACATGGTGAGGCGTAATATTTAGGTATTGAATAATTGAATGCTATTTCATTGAATGATATTTCATTTTTATCTATGGTCAGGGACTTTCAGGCGTGTGTGCCAGGTGCCCCCCCCCCCCACCTTGAATCTGCTAATTGGAAGGTACAGAAAACTATTATACCAGGTGCTCACAATAAAGGTTATCAATTAGAGCTTACCTCTTGAGTCATGCTGCTATCTACTGGTTGAATATTGCGGGCTTTAATCACACCAATGAAGTATTCCTAAACAGAAAGCAACAGACACAATGCGCATGTTTACAGTAGTCAAGGTTTGTTCCTTTGCTTTAAAACATTTAGATTTTAAATCTTTGCTTGGATGCATGAAAGTAAGTAGATGACATGTTTAAGTAAATTGAAATTTGTGACTATTTTACTCCAAACCCAAAATTAATTTACACATTTGTGCTGGCATAAAAATGAGATTTTTTATTCAAATTTAATTTACAAGTACTGTGAAGTACATGTATTCCTAATTAAAAAGGTAACAATCACGTCATTCTATCAATACAGTACAACCTCTCCAAAGCAACATGCTTTGGGAGAAGCAAAATTATGTTGTTGTTCAGTGGTTGTTACTCTAGAGAGGTTAATTTAATAGTTAAATCGTGCAGTGGGGAAAATCATCCTGTTGTTAAAGGGAAGTTGTTACTCAAAAGAGGGCCGCTCTGGAGAGGTTGTACTGTATTTAAAAAAATATATATATCCTACCCTGCATCTAGCAACATTGTATCTCATGACCTGTAGCTGATATTAAGACTGAAGGAATAGAATAGAACAGATTGAACATAACATGTACTTATACAGCCAGTTAAGAAAGTTTTAATAAATAACTGTATTCACTCAACAGTTAATAAAATGTCCACACTTAAGTTGTTTAAACAACTTTTTAACAAGAAATCTTCTTAGTATTTCTATCTCACCAAACAGTACTATTTGATAACTTGACTTTAGTCACACAGAAAAAACACACAAAAAGTTGAGAAACAAGAGGGCCATGATGGCCCTGTAATCGCTCACCAGAAAAAAGACGGTGTTTTTTATACTATTTTCCAACATAAGCCTAATTGCAAAATCAAGTAACCGCTGGGGCAGAGCAACTTTTGACTCTAGGACCAGAATTTGAACAATCCTGGTAGAGGTCTGCTAGACAATGCTTCACACCAAATATCATAGCTAAAGGACTTCTGTTATCAGAATTAAAAAAAAAAATTCCTGTATGAGACTATGTACAATCAAGTCATTCCTGGGGTGGAGCCAATTTTGACACCAGGGTCAAAATTTGAACAATCTTGGTAGAAGTCCACCAGACAATGCTATACACCAAACATCTAAGCTCTAGGTATTGTAGTTCAAGAAGTTTTTCTTATTGGTTGCCGTGGCATCCGGAGTTTTTAATGAAGTTTAATTTTTGAACAACTTGAAAGAGGACCACCCAAGGAGAATTCCAGCAAAGTTTGGTTGCAATTGGCATAGTGACTTAGGAGAGGTTGTTTAAAGAAAATATGGATGCCACTTCATCAAGCACAACGCACGATGCACAACGCACGATGGACAAAGGAGATCACAAAGCTCACATTGAGCACATTGTGCTCTGCCAGTCTGGTGAGCAAAACATAGGACAATATAAAGTGATAGAAACACTCTAACATGGGCAAATCAGGGGAAGCAGTAATGTGATAAACATTGTAACAGTAACCCAAGTCTACACATTGTTTCATCAACGACATTACAAAGGATACAGTTGGGAGTTGATTTCGTCTTGACGTAAAAAGCAGTAGGACATTGTTTTCAATACATTGTTTTCTTGTAAGCTGCCAAAGTTTGCACTGAACAGAAATGTCACGCTGAAACAAAAATATCAACTGGATTTAGTATAATTATGTATAATCACAATAATAATTAGAAATAATAGATTTTAATGAATTATTATAAATCAATTACTGATTACATTTATTTGAGATAAGGGAAACATTCATTTTACTAGATGTCAAACAATACATAACAATTGTCCTTGATGAATAAAGGTTACTAAATGGGGACTCACACACAATGATTAAACACAAACACAAAACATGGTATGAAGGAAACATGGATTCAATGATTTCTTATTAGGCTTTTATCTATCATCACCTCTTGAAAGACACTTCAGGTGCTAACGGAGCTAGGTCAAACCTCTGTAAACTATTACTTGAAAGAATATCAAGTAACTATTGCCAGGTCAGGATAGAATTCAGTGACCACTATGAGAGTGAGAATCATTTAAATGTAATGTAGCAACATATGACACATGTTATAAATAAAGATATGTAAATTGTTTATACATAATATTGATCATTAATCAGGCTGAAAATAAAAATAAGTTTGTTTGGAGTGCTCCGACCCAGAATTTTAGCACTGGTTAGGTAGATAGGGATTTTTTATTTTACTATATAATAATAGTAAAATAAAAGCCAAACAATTGTATTTGCTAGGATTTTCGTGAGTAGATTGGAGCACTCCAAACAAACTTATCGTTACTTTCAGCCTCAACTTACATTTTTTCTGTGACAAAATCTAGGTATGAAACAGATAGGTATCTGCATCAACAGGAACCATCCAGGAAGTACAAAACACATGATAATTTCAGCCCCTAAAAGTGTAACATCTGGTGATAAATAGATGTCTCCCCCAGAAAATCTTGGTTGCCAAAAAATTTGCCATGGTAGGTATTGTAATTTCAATGTGCTAACAATTAGGAAGAAAAGCAGAATGCACAATGGTAAAAGAACAAGACAACTCCATCCAAAGTTTTTACACTTGTTTAGGTAATCATAGGACCACATCACTGAGTGGTTATTTATAATCTTGAATGCTTTCTTCAGTAGAACTTCTGGAACCTACAAATAGGTAATAAAATAGTACATTTTGTGTATACTTGCATGAACGGTGGTTTTAGGGACCATTCTTTGTATGAAAAGCTTGTTCCCCATTATCATTCAAAATTCCCTTACAGTTGAAAAATATATTTCTTGAAGACTGTACTGGTAAAAAAGATCATTAAATTCAAGTGACTTGTATGATAGTGCTTTTATCTTTGACTATCAAGGTTACCGTTACATAAGTGCCGAATGTGGTACCAACGCTTGTCTGTGAGATCTTTCCACCTATGAAGTTTCATTGTTGCTACCTCTTCTAGTTTCTGAGTTATGAACTACATTAAAGTTTTTGCAAAGACACAGACGACACAGTGATCACAATAGCTGGACATTTACTTCGAGAACATTTGAGCTAATAAACTACATGTATTGGTAAATGTTTGGATGACTGATAAGTATGCTTTGTCGTGTTACTTTTCCTTATTCCCCTTGAGATGCCACTTTCCCCACTTGCAAACTAAGTGACCTTTCCCCTGAAGTTGACAACAAGAGGGCCATGGTGGCCCTATAAACTGCTCACCAAAATGACATGTTGAATAAAAACTTGGTAAATAGCAGAACCAATTTTGACACAGGAGCATAATTTGATTAAATCTTCTTAAATGTGCCCTAATTGTATTAAAAGTTTAAACAAACCAACTTCAGACACACATGAATCTCAAAATGGATTTGAGAATTTCGGATATTTTAGGTAGTTACCTGTTGCAGCCCTACTAAATGCCAGGACTCCAGATAAATATTTGGGCGAGGGGCCATAGGAACCACTCTAAAGGGTATTCACAAATAAACACAAACACACACTGAAGTCTTACCTTTTAAATGTACTTTGTTGTATTATGTTCTTCTATATTTAATGTGTACATCATTCTCATGAACTTGTTTTGCATGCAGAGAAGAATGTACATGTAGCTTATATGCAATACATTTGCCTTATTCAGTATAATCAATTAAATCACTAGTCACAGATACTACATTTAAATTTGATAGTTACACATTTTAATCGAGAAAACGCGTACCTGGGATTTTAAGTGCGTATCAGTACGCTTTAGAAAATTTTTTATGCGTATTTCGGGAAAACTAATGCGTATTTATGCAAATACGTCCTTTATCTGGAGCCCTGAAATGCCCTAGTAGTTCAGATGCAACATTAAATTCAAGAGTAAAAAGCTTACGGCAACTCCATCTTCTCTCAGTCTGTCTATCAAATTGGGTTGTATTTTAAATGCATATCTTGCAGGTCTGGATAACCACAAATTCTCCCTTTCAGCATGCAAAATGCGACTATAACCATTCTCAACTGTAAATTTTAAGATACAATGAAAACTTCTATGTGTGTAATGACACAATAAATATTTAAGATATATGCATTCCCTTAAAAAACTGGGAAATCATCCATTCAAGTAATCAAAACTGATCAGTTGCTTTTCCATATTGATAAGGTAAATAATACGCTTAAAAAGTCATGTCTTTGATTTCATGCAGAGCATTTTAGAAAACTTCGAACTTGTCCTACATTATCAATGAGACAAACATTCTGACATGGTTTGGTGAAGATCCAATCAAAACCATGACATCTACAGCGTGAACAAGGTTTTCTTAAGATTTGACCTCGTGACCTAGTTTTTGACCCCAGATGACCCATGTTCGAAATTATCTTACATCTCATTAAGAGAAACATTCTGACAAGGTTTGGAGAAGATCCAATCAAAATTTGATATCTACAGTGTTAATAATGTTTTCCTAAGATTTGACCTGGTGACCTAGTTTTTGACCCCAGGTGACCCATATTCGGTCTTGTCTTTAATATCATTTAGAAAAACAATCTGACACGGTTTGGTGAAGATCCAATTAAACCCGCGACATCTAGAGCTTTAATAAGGTTTTTACCTAAGATTTGACCTAATGACCTAGTGTTTGACCCCAGCTGACCCATGTTCGAACTTGACACACATATCATTAAGACAAACATTCTGACAAGGTTTGGTGAAGATCCAATCAAAACTGTGACATCTACAGTGTTAACAAGGTTTTCCTAAGATTTTATCTGGTGACCTAGTTATTGACCCCAGATGACACATACTCCTAATTGACCTACATACCATTAAAACGAACAATTTGACAATGCTTGGTGAAGATCTAATAATAACTGTGAAATCTTGAGTGTTAACATGGTTTTTCATAAGATTTGATATAGTGACCTAGTTCTTGACCCCATATGACCCATGTTCGAACTTGTCCAAGATATTATAAAGACAAATATTCTGACAAGGTTTCACGAAGATCCAATCAAAACAATGACTTCTGGTGTGTTCATAAGGTTTTCCAGCAATTTGCCCTGGTGACCTAGTTTTTCACCGCAGATGACCCATTAATGAACTTGACCTACATATCATTAAAATAAACATTCTGATAGTTTCATGAAGATCCAATCAGAACAGTGATTTCTAGAGTGTTCACAAGGTTTTCCATTAATTGGCTCTGGTGACCTAGCTTTTGACCCCAAGTGACACATTATCGAACTCGTCTGAGATTTTGTCGATATTAACATTCTGACCCAGTTTTGTGAAAATTGAACTAAAAATGTGGCCCCTAGTGTGTTCACAAGGTAAAAGTTGACGCCACATGACGCACGATGTCGTACACCGGACAAAGACTGATCACAAAAGCTTACCCTGAGCACAAAGTGCTCATGTGAGCTAAAAATTCAAAATTTGAATCGCTGATATATTCTACTGAATACATAGCATTACATGTTGTTCTTCACAGAAATACCTACATAATCTAATTCACTGAAAGACCTACATGTTTCACTTTATTTAAATATTTACATGTTCTACTTCACTTATAAACCTGCAAGTTATTCTTCGCTGAAATACCTGTAACCAATAGATGCCTTTCAAAATCGCAGGTCATTTCTAGGTCAGTCATGAATAATTCAGTGGAGGCAGAAAGCTCTCTGCTGATAAGCCTCCAGTAGTGTAAACATGTTACATGTAACTAATGAATGCATTACATAAGTGTAAATCTTACATTATTCTGGAGATAAATATTTAACACAACATTTATAGACCCATTAGCTTTTCGAATTTAGTAAAACAGAACAAAAGTAAAAGTATAAGAAATATATTTTATTTGCTCTAACCAGTATTTACATAATGCCTTTCTTTAGTTACATCTTGTAAATATGTTGTCTGATGTTTTTTCTTATTTTTTGCAATATCGCTGAAAAAAGCACTGTACTATACATTTCTATCATAATAATGAGTACTTTTCTTATTAAAAACGAATATTTCAGATTGTTTTCTAGGTAAACCAAGACCTACTTTAATATTAACATTCAAAACGCTATTCGGGCTTTACTATGTTAGGCAGAAAGAGTTGTTGCCAGATCCCCATATTTTTCAACCGGACTATAAGAAATGTGTGTCTGTCATAAACTGCTCTGATTGTTTTACTGAACGCCCAAGGAATCTAACCACGCGAGCTCAAACCTGCAGCAATTATCAGCACCATAATACAAAAAAGTATTTAATATCTATATCACCAGCAGGTGGGATCCTGGAGTTAGTGCGGAAAGGTGTCCGATTTAAGAAATAGAATTAAAATCAGGATATATTGACAATCTCATACCTGGAGACGAAGTTCTGGCAGACAGTTGCAGAAAATATGGCGTAATAGGGCTTAGTTTTAAAAATACCATTTTTTCACCAAAGGAAGAAAGCAGCTTAGTGGTAAAGACATGAAGGTGTCGAGAAAACTTTCACATGAGAGAATACACATTGAAAGGGTTATTGGTCAGAATGCGAAACTTTTTAATCATAGAGACTAATACAGCTGTATATTATGTGCATCTTCTGGATGACATTGTTGTCATAATAGGAGCCCTCAACAACATACTTCCTCCTATGGTACACTATTTGAATGAAATGATGCAGTGTATGTGAAACAAAAGAAGCTTATTTCTTTAACCATCCTCACATCTATGCTACTGTGTCATATAGAACATGTTACTTGCTGCACATGGCTACAAACAAAATACTGGTATCCATCCAAAGATTTATTATTCAGTGTAACCGTGGCTCCATAAATGGTCACCTCGGATCAACAGCCACCTCTATTACAGCCAGTATACTAGAATTACAAATGGACATTTTACTCTATTTTCAGTCTCTTAACAACAGTCATCTCCTTACAACAGCCATTGTTGTCCTTCCCATTAGTGGCTGTTGTAGGGAGGTTGCACTGGCATTCTAGCACTTAATTCCCCGATTTGAATAAAAACTGGCAATTTAAACAAAATAATAATGTATGTCTGGAAAGCCAGTTTCTGGCCATGATTTTGAATCCATGAATTTTTGTCTTTATACTGTATGGATCAGACAGAATTTTATCAGTTCTGAAGAGAAAGTTAATATATTACGATGTTTTTTTTTATTAAATGTAATAATAATAAATTAATAATTTAGAAGTATATTCTGACATTTGTAACTGTTTAAAATCAACAGAACTAGCCTTTTTCACACAAAATACTTTTATCTAATAATCTTGCCTAATGATTTTCTACTTGGTTTATGGCTTATCAGGGGGAATGTTTTGCGTCCAGCTCTAGCACGTGGTCAGATAATGATATGCAGTGTTCTATAAATAGTAATTTTGAAAGGGGTCTATATGTTCTACTTACTTGTATACCAACATGTTCTACTTCACTAAAATACGAACATGTTCTACTTATCTGAAATACATGTTGTACCTCACTGAAATACCAACATGTTCTGCTTCACTGAAATAACAACATGTTCTACTTTATTGAAATACCAACATGTTCTGCTTCACTCAAATACGAACATGTTCTACTTTACTGAAATACTTACATGTTCTACTTAATGAAATACTTACATGTTCTATTTTACTGAAATACTTACAGGTTCTACTTTACTGAAATACTTACAGGTTCTACTCAATGACTTCATATTTAAGGCCAGCAAGCCATCATCAGTGTCTGTAAACAAATGAAGTAAGTAAATTGGATTATAATGTGATTGATGACCGTAATGATATAGATCAAATTTTATTTCAATAGTGTTCAAGCCAACCGCTGTCAGGTTTGGCTCCATTGATAAATACAATGTTATCTGAAAGTTTCATCCAATAACACACATATATAAAAGTAATTTTCTTCTCTCCCTCAGGCTTCCCGTGTACACTGGTTTACCTGCATGTATCTACAGACATGAAATTTGCATATTTTCTATCATCTAATACAACATAGTATTGTCACAGTGCTATTTGTCCCAGACAGAATGTTGCATCTATGGCAATCAAAGTGCTACATGCATTCATGCCATATTTGTTGTATATATGTTGACAGAAACTCCTTGGAAAACAGGTAAACAAGCCAATTAATGATGTATTCTCTCTGTAATTGTAAAGTTTGTACAGAGCGCAGAGGTTCACAATGTACTTAATTTCTGGCCATGAAGCTTCAGACAAGAGAATTAGAATGCACTCACCTGGACGTAGTAGACTGTTAGCTATCTTCGTAGGAATATCAATACCAGGAATAGTTCCATCAATGTAGGTCAAGGTCACTAGAGTAGGAGGGATCTCACATTCTTCTAACACTACAGGTACTATACAACTATATCCACATCCCATTGATGTAACAAAGGCTGCATCAGTCTCGTACTTACACCATCCACTCTGTAGAAAAGCAGGAGATAGAAACAGAAGTACTTTCTTTGACATTGTCATACCTTCCTGTATGTTGACAGCAATATCTTTACCTGGCTGGAAGTCACGATCAGCATACATACATTTCAAGTGAAATCGTTCCTCTAACTCATCAATGACAGGCAGCACCTTCTCATTATCTTCGTTACAAAATGAAATAAAGAAATGTTTTGTTTTCCCTTCAGGAAGTGGTAGGATGTCAGCAATGATTGCTTCATCTGTTTGAACTTGTAAGCCAAGGCTTTCCATTTCTATCTTATAATATTGGTATCATCAACGTTCTGTAAAGATAAAACAAAAAACTGCATGCATGCATAAACAATTTCTATTTTATTCATTGCCAATTATTATTACCCAAACTACAAAGGTATACAAATAGTAACTAAATATTCTAGATTGCTCATCAAGACTTAATAGTCTTTTACTAGACTAGATGCCCAAGAGCAACGTACGTGTCAGGCCGTTGTTAAGGAAGCTTCTGATCTTGAACTTTGAACTACGAGCATGGATGATGTACATGATGTATTATCTCATTGAGGTAAACTGTAATTCCAAGTTACATGTATTTCAAAATCCTTGAATGCAAACAGAAGGTACAGCCCAAACAAGGAAAATACATTTGACCAAAAGTGTGAACCAGGGCCTTTTTTCCCCAAATATTGGGAAGGGGCCTTAGCCTTTCATTTTGGGAAATTCAAGCACAGGTTTTGTCAAATTTAGAGAAGCTAGGTTGGACAATCAAGTCAGAATAGCATTTTTGGTAGTTTCTTTCCCCAAATTGGGAAAAAAGAGCCTTTTTGCAATTGGGAATTAAGTCAGTGAATTTAGGGCCTCTGTTATAGATGAAAAAAAGGACCTGTGAACTTAACTTTTGGCCTATGGATCTGGGTGTTGCCAAGGACACATCGTACGCGTCTCATTGAATTATGCCAAGTCATTTTGAAATGTCAATGCATTTTTAAAATAAGGGAGATATAGCCTGGACAAGGCCTAGCTATAATACTCTTTTTATGCATTTGACCTCTAAGAGCGATAATGAACATCAGTCAACCGACCTGGGTCTTGTGTGTGACAAACCATCTTATGGTGTTGAACAATTATGCCATTAAAAAAAAAATGTCAATACATAAGAAACAGCCTGGACAAGGTCTATATATATAATACTCATTTTGACCTCTAAGTTTGACCTTAAACTTAACCCTACTGACCTGGGTCTTGCGCAGTTAAGACACATCATCTCATGATGGTAAATATTTCTGCCAAGTAATTCCAAAATCCATCAAGGAATGACAAAGTTACGGTGCGGACACAAAAAATAGACCTCATTTTTGACCTTTGACATCCAAGTGTGACCATGACCTTGGAGCTATTGACCTGTGCCTTAAGTGTGACACACTGTCTCATGGTGTTTAATAATACAGTTATTTTGAGATATGTCAGTGCATACGGGAGATACAGCCCGGATATGTCTATGATACTCTTTATTATTTTTTGGCCTTGACCTCGAAGCTGCGCATTGGCTTATCAGTGATTTTTTCCAAAAATTTCTGACTACCCATACCCATTTAGCGCAACAAATTTCAAAATGGGAATATATAATAACATTTATTTCTATGGAATATGTGATTATTTAGTTGTTTAAATCATATATAAATATTACTACACTGTAACTAGTGACAATGGTGAGAGAACTGTTGTATTTTTCTTCTTTTTACATGATAATGTGGAAAACATTTCTTGTTAGGGGAAAATTCTGGCCATGTTAGGGAAAAAATGAAGGAAATTTTACTAGGAGAATCTGCCCTTATTCGGCAGTAAATATAGCGATAATAAACATCAGTCAACCAACCTGGGTCTTGTGTGTGACAATTAAACCATCTTGTGGTGTTTAACAATTATGCTAAGTTATTTTCAAATATATTAATGCATAAGGGAGATACAGTGTGGACAAGGAAAATCCGGACTAACTAACTGACTGACTAAGGAACTAACGGTTAAAGCGGGCTGGACATAATAACTTACCCTATATTCAAACTTTGTACATAAAAACATATAAAATAAGAATACTGAATAACTCATTTTTATCATTCTGCCATATTTTACCATCACAGATTATTATTGTCTGCGATTAAACAAACAATACATGTAATTTTGGCACAATTTTGACATAACAACAAGAATGCTTCATCTTTTATTCAGTATAATTATGTAGTAATTTAAAAGTACGAGTATTAACTTCAACAAGCATGTTACAAAGACACTGCTGTATAAAACATGCAAAGATTGTTAATGCATATAGTAGTTTGTATGCATCCTTTATTATGTGTGGGGAACATAAAAACAAACTTAAAACATTACATATAAAAAGAAGAGTTACTTACACTGTCTGTAGCGCTACAAAGTTACATTACTTGACCAATAAACATGTGTGTATGTGAATAACTGAAAATGGCGGATACAAATGTATCAGGGAAAAACTTTTAAAAGTGAATTCAAACAGAGTTTATTCGGAGGCATCACATGTATGAATGTCACAAATAAACTTTCCTGAGATGATCAGTGATTATTGTAACGTACTGTTAAAATAAAATAATTCTGAATAAACATGTTGTAAGGGAAAGAAAGCAGCAAATATGAAATGATAAAGGTATCAAGTTCCTAAATTAAAGCACACAAACTAATTGACTTCATATAAACTTATCCTACAGGGCCTTTTTTTAAAACAAAATTGGGAAGGGGCCTTAGCCTTTCATTTTGGGGAATAATATTAAATAGCGATTTTTGGCCAATTTGAGAGAGAAGCATATAGAGGCAACCAAGTTAGAATTTTAAGTATCACATTTTTGGGGATTTTTTCTCCAAATTGGGATAAATAAGCCTATTTGCAACTGGGAAGTCACTGAATTTCAGCGGCTGAGCCTCTGTTATAGAATGAAAAAAGGCCCTGATCTTGATATCGTGGGGTTAATGCCAGAAGGTACTAAGCGACATTTTCATCTTTTTGAGAAAAATGGCATTTAAAGGTTCAATACTATACAGTAAATCAGAGAAAGCAGAGTTTAAATTGAAACTTAAAAATATATTATGGTACATTAAAGTCTACATATCCAAGTAATTTACATGTCTTTATCTTAATTAGTTACTGATAATTAGCTAATTTTGCACTTGGTCCCTTCTGGCAATCACAAAAAATGATGCCAGAAGGTACCATACATTTTTAGGGTATTTCATACATGTTAGGGTACAGAAGGAGCCATATGACACTTGGTATATTATGACTATCTTCATAAAATGGAAAACAAAGCAGGGGATTATAGTTTAATGTGAACTTGTATACATAATAATTGAATCACACGTTATGTTTTTATTATTTTTCAATCGCTAGTGATAACAAACGCTCTACTAATTGTAATTTGTGTTTAATAAAGCACAATTACTAACCAGATGTAGCTAATCAAGCATTCAGTATGTAGAACATGACATTCTAAAATACTCTATGTGAAAGTAACTATTTACAACACCTTTGCGTGGATAATGTAACATCTGACTTATTGAATGTACAATAGTTTTGTCTACAATAGCAGAAACATTTGCATATTTTACTCTCTGTCAGTGTCCCCATCATCTGAATCTATTGGTACAGACTTTTTGTGACTTGTTGGCTGGCAGAGATGCATGGTACTAGTTGAACTCCGCAAATTATTTATTTTTCACAAAGTTGAATGAGATCATTATCTGATTAAAGTCTTCACAAAACATCTACAGGACTTTGTCCATTATTTTGACATTACAATACAACTGCCATGTCTTTTAAAAAACTTTATAAAACTACATTCAAAAATACAAAAATGTCATTTTCACCAAAAATGCCGGTTAGTACCTTCTGGCATTAACCCCACGATATGTACTTCACATTAAGCCCACCATTTCCCTTAGGAAAAAGGAAGGCAGTTAAAATGCAGTTATTCTGCATTACTTTTCTGGACATTCATAATGCAGTTTTTAGCAGTTAATTTGTCTTCAAATCACTTCATTTACATATTATGTGTAAAAGCAGTTAAAAGCAGTGAAAATGCAGTTGAAATGCAGTTAAATTCGCCGAAATATGCTAATGAGCTAAGAAGTAAAATGATGTCACAAAAAACTGCAAAAAACTGCATAACCAGTTTTTTGTAGTTAAATGACATCACAAAAAACTGCATAACCAGTTTTACTGCAGTAAAATGAAGTCATATAAAACTGCAAAAAAACTGTGGAATCAGTTTTAATGCATATAAATGACATCACAAAAAACTGCATAAAAAGGCAACCATTTTTATGCAGTACTTAATACTGAAAAAAACTGCAATCTTGATTTATTGCTCCAGTATACAGGTAAGTATATTACAATTATTGTAACAATATTTAGCAATAAGTTGTAGTTTTGTATATAAACAAGGACATTGGTTGATCACAAATGCTTGCCAGCAGCTTTTGCTCAGGTAAGCTAAAATAATGCAATTTAAGCAGTTTAATAACATCACAACATTTTTTGAGGAAAATATTTTTTAAATTTTATTTTGCTGGTAAAGCTCTTGATTACCTACACATAAAAGAACACTGAAGGTATGCAATTAGCTCAGAATGTCAAATATTAATCAACATGCCTGCAAATTAGGAACAACATTTCCAGTCACACATCAAATGTCCTGCTCTGCTCTTAAATAATTTAATATTAATAAAATCATCTGTTTTAAATTTTAAGGAACATATTTATATATCATATACTTAAGAACATTGTGCAATAAATGGTGACAAAAGATATGCAATCATCAAAAATACAGGTTAGACAGAAAACAAAAATTAATATGGTCACAAAAGTAAGATGTCTACATAAATGTTGAAAAAATACTGAAAAGACAAATAAATAATTGATTAGTATTTTTTTAAATAAATTTCTTGATAGTAAGTTGATACCATAAAAATCTACAAAAACAAGCCTATTTAAATTAGTTTAAAACTTGAGTATTGTTATTTGTTTATGATTAATAAGTAAAGATAGATGACAGTGTAACTATATATGTTTAAACAAAATTATTCTCCTATATTCCTACAATTTAAATTATCCAAAGCAAAGTTTAATTCTAATAAATGTAGTTATAATCTCAACAGATATTGACAGTCAATAAGTATACTGAGTACATACATGTGTATTCAGACGGCGGAAAACATACAAAGAAATGTTTCACAGCCAACCACGACATTATAACACTGTTGGCTATTTATGTAACTTTGTAAGAATAGGCTGTCACTGATTATTAGAATATGACAAGGTCCACCATCAAGACTGAATAAACCCTATCTTTTTCACAAGCCCATTAGAACAGTTCAACTGTTGCACAAATGTGATGAACAGCTTTTTCTCCCTCCATCCCAGTCAGAAGCGTTTTGAAGTCAATCCTTAATAAAGAACTCCGTATCATGTGTGTTGGTTTGTGGGAAGTTCCTCTTAACAGCTCCTGAAAAATAAATAGTATGCATAGGCTATTAGCAAAATCTTACAAAGATAACTGTTACACGGCATGTCTACCAAAATATCAAATTAAAGAATATATCAACTGATCAATGCAAAATGCATTGCTCATGGTTTATAAAACACAGTGAAATTTGCTAATATTTAAATTTACAAAACAAATATATCTTACAAAGAATATAGCTGTTCAGTCAATTTCACTTACCCACAAGCCTCAATAGCCAGTCTGTTCTGGTCAAATCCTATCAATATATTCCCTTTGCCATGGTTTTTAATAACATATATTGAGTCACATCGGGAAATATGACCTGTAAGAAAATCAACTCGTATTCAAATTACAATGCATCAAAGTTTCCGATTTTAACCAACATCACTGTTATTTCAGGTAACCGTCAAAATAAAAACGGGTTAAATACGAGCTGAACTATTGATTTAAAAGAATAAACGAGTCTTACAAAATTTTAAACTACGTTTTGACCAGTTTGTTTACTCAAAATTTATTTATATCGCGAAAACGCATTACAAATACAATGAAATGTCTAATCTATCATTTGCAGGCACGATTTCAATTCTGACGTAAAAGTATGAATTTCCAGAGACATTCTGTGTTATTATTTAACATATTTTTACATGTTTTTACCTGTAAAGTAAATCCAAAGTTTGAAATTCTTGCGTTCCATCGCGCCTAAATTACTGTGTCCGTTTCGTACCCCAGTCCCGTTTCGTACTCAAGCATTTTCGTACCTCATATAAAATAAACACCTGTGTTATGTAGAAAATTTTGAACATCTTTTTGTCAGAAACTACAGTGCCTGGAGCATAGATATTTGGTGTGTAGCATTGTCTAGTGGACCTCTACCAAGATTGTTCAAATTATTACCCTGGGGTCAAACATAGCTTGGTTTTTTTACACTTATATGGGTAAATTACAAAAAATATTCTTGTTAGAAACAACAAAGCTTACAGCTTGGATACTTGGTTTGGACTTTTGCATTTTAAAATTGGACCTCTACTATGATGTTTTTTAAATTATGACCCTGGGGTAAAAATGGCCCGTCCCGGTGACAAATTTTGACCAGTCTGTTAGACTAAAGCATGGTGCACAGTCAGCCATGTACAAGAAGGGTCTTTATTAATTTAGGCCTGACTGAGATCAAACCAGGTTTGGCTGTGCTGATCTGAAGGATGATACCTTGACCATGCATGGCCACATTTCACAGAGGTTAAATTCTGTCAGCAGAAATTAACACTGTTCTATAAATAGACAATATTGTATCAGTATATATGCAGTATTTAGCAGTTTTTAAAAACTGGAGAAAATCGTTCATAAAAGATGGTTGAAAAAAATGCTGTCAGAAAATAACTGCATTTAACTTTCCATAGAACTGCTCTTCATAAAAATCTTTTATAAAAACTTCAAAATAACTGCAAAAGAATGGCCACAACCAGTTTTTTCATCAGACAGTTATTTGCAGTTTCTGAAAAACTGCTTTTTACTGGTCTTTTCTAACCAGGAGCAGTTTAAATAACTGGCAAAGAAGGCAGTTTTTCTGAAACACTGCTATTTCACTGAAAAAAAACTGCAGTATTTAGCAGTTTTTTTGTGTAATTGCCATCCAAACTCTTTCCTGGATATATTTGTATAATTCACTTAGACCATAAAGTTACAATAGAGACCGATAATACCATTATTATAAGTCAAGTATAACAATGAGTATAGCAATTATAAACACTGAAAAGAATAGGTCAAGTATTTGATACAATTAGGCTTTGTCTGTTTTGTCTTAGTATATAAATTATATCAAGGACTTAATTATATACATACATGTATGTATATAAGTCCTTGATTATATACAAATATTTAAAAAGTTCACAGAAGTTTAACAAGTACTAGTTGAAACTTCTAATTGGTCAGCTTGCTCATAAATAAGCAATTATATGGCCTATTATGACCCCAGAGATATAATTCTAGCAAATTTGTTAGAGTCTCAAAATGTTGCTACATGCCATATATCTAAGATCTATGTGCTTTCAGACAAGATTTTTTCATATTTTCCTGTATAAATTAACCAATTAAATGAGGTAAAAGAAAACGGGACACAAAACTCACCAGATCTAGAATGCACCATTTCACTTCTTACAATTAAACATTTTCGCTGGGGAAGTCGACTGCAATCCCACAGTCTACCTCCCTATTACTCCCCAGCCTGAAATCTTGGATTCGCCACTAGATTGTCATTTTATACGGCAACATCTCTGATCATTGACATCCTATTCCTAGTACAACTCAGTCATAATATAGGACCCTCCGATATCCTGTTTCTTAATTAACAAATAAATAAATACAAATACAAATTTTATTTAGAGTCGGTAAAGATATAAACATGTAAACAACATTAGCGATGTATCGCTATTGACCGACATGCAAAGATAAGTAATAACAGATCAACAAAGCACAGTAATGCACACCAGGTAGTTGGTAGATGCAACTAAAAATCCGGTCGAAACACTTGTCGTTATCCACGCGCGCATGCGCAGTCGCATTGAAAAGAATGGACATATAGTAAAACTTTTATTGATTTATGCCGTATCAATACTTATCTTCGGAAAATATTTATGGTATAATGTAATATTTAAGTACTTCGAGATTAAGCATGCATGAATAATTTTGATGAATCGTCTTGGAATTAGGCTAAATTAATGGGAAAAAGTTCGACATTGCCGATCGAGTATTTTGAAAAATGGCGGAAAATTGGCAGAAAGACGTGAATAAGTGGTAAATTGGTGCAGAACAGGCGTAAAGGCCGATGAATGCATTTGTTCAAAATCAATGTTTTTCAATGATTGATACATTAAAGAATCATCTGCATTGATTTGTAAGGCGATTTTGTTGACAATGTTTCCTCTGTGTAGTTGTGAAATTTCTCTAAAAAGGGGTCGAATTGACCACTTTTAAAAAATGTATGCCTCTTACTGCGACATACATGAAGTGGTTTTCCTCACTTCTTATACCAAAAATGATACTGGGAACACTTACTGCACACAATCTTCTGTTACTTCCAATATTTATTAAATGTTTTGGTGAAAAGATAATGATCATTTAACTAAAACATGTGCACAATGTCGGGCATTTTTTTCACCACGGCGCGAAAAAAAATAATCTCATTAAACTCATCATTTCTTGATCAATTTATAAGATAGGGAAACAATAAGTACATTTCTAAAATCAGCTATCTTTCAGCTTTTTAACATGGTTACTTAAAAAACAATCGGTTAATGATTGACAAAAACATGACAATTTTATTTGAACATGTACACAATATCGGTCATGTTTCCACCACGGCGTGATAAACGAAAAAAAATGAATCTCATTTAACTCGTCATTTCTCGATCAATTTATAAGATAGGGAAAAAATAAGTACACTTCCAAAATCGGCTATATTTCAGCTTTCTAACAAGGTTACATTGAAAAGAATTAGTCCATAATTAATAAAACAACAGCCATTTTAATAACAGGCGTCTAATACTCTCCCGCTATGCTACGGTACTACATCGCTAAAACAATAGAATATCGATTAATTATTGATCATCTATACACCAGCTAGGCGAGGGAGCCGGTCAACTGGTACCCAATGTTAAGTGGTACCCACTATTTTTTGGTCAAGTGGTACCCAATTTGAAGTCAAGTGGTACCCAATATGAAGTCAAGTGGTACCCAAATGTGAAGTCAAGTGGTACCCACTATGAATATTAAGATGTACATATGTTTTTTGTTTTATATCATGAATATATGGTGGTTAATATTGCCACTAATGAGTTTGGATGTTTTAATGTGAACTTTAACAAGGAAAAATGTCCATACATTGTTAAAATATATAATATTTTCAAGATATATCTACTATTATGTTTTTATGTCATTGAAGTCAAGTGGTACCCACTATGCACATTTTATATTTAATTAATACAGAATAGTTTAATTGATTAGAAAATAGTTTATAATGATATTGGTGAAGTAATGATATGTCTAGGAAAAAGTGACTGTAAATGAGTGAAAATATTGTATTTTCTATCAATGTTTGGTCATAATCCTTCTTAAATTCAAACAAATTAGACATGTCTTAACCTCAGAGTAACAGATTATTATGATATTATTAAATAGTAGTTGGATTGAGTACAGTCAAAATGTACATATTATCTTAAGATCAATATTATTGACCAAATGTAGAAATCAACTACCAGTAATTTTAATAAATAACAAGAAGAAAATGATAATGTTAACAAATTTATTTTGTACATAATCATGATAATGCACCATGAAAGAAAATAGTTTAATATTAACAACGTTATGATAAACAGTCTTAATTAAGTACATTAGAATATGATTTGAAGCTGTTATTGTATATCAAAATTGGACAAATTGTTGTCTCTTCAAAAAACTGTTATCAATTTTTCACAGAAAAATAACAAACTGTTATTCATAATTGATTAAAATTGGTTAACAATTAGAACGGAATGCTATTTAATATTATAAACTTCTTTATATTTATAATTAATTGGTTCCAATTAAACAATTTATACAAGTATTTATAAATTGATTGCTATTTATCAACAAACTGTTATTCACAGGCTAACAACTATAACTTCTTTCAATTGATGATTAATTGGTTGAAATTAAAAAAGGGATTGCTAATTTATCAACAAACTGTTGATTGAATTTGCTGACAATTATAATTGTTTGCTAAGTAATTGAATAAACACTTTTAAATTTGATAAATAAACAAACAAACTGTTACTTATGTTTTATCAAATAAACTGAAAAAAAAGTTTTTTGATACATAAATTTAGTGAATTTTAGTGATATATCAGGATATAATTATATAACATTATGTTTTGGATTTAGGATTTATATATTGTATATGTACAATAATATCTTATTAGGTGAGTGAGTAACTTACATTTTCAATGACATAAAATATTTTATATTTTATCAATGTATGGTCATATTTCCTTGTTAAAGTTCACATTCAAACATCCAACATACCATATATTCATGATATAAAACAAAAAAACATGTGTACATCTTAATATTCATAGTGGGTACCACTTGACTTCACATTTGGGTACCACTTGACTTCATATTGGGTACCACTTGACCAAAAAATAGTGGGTACCACTTAACATTGGGTACCAGTTGACTGTAACCCCTAGGCGACGACACCTTATGTTAATACATATACGATTATCGAGGAAGTTGCATCTACCTCTATACAACTATACTTGTGCACACATACATAAAAACAATAAAAATACATAATAAAAAAAAGTTGAGGCAAAAATCTCAAGCAATTATAAAAAGAACTTAGGTCAAGCACATGCATATTAAAACGAGATGCATAAAAGAGAACAAGCACATGTGCATATGTAGCACATTAAATACACACATAGAGAATACAAACAGTAAAGATCATACTAAAGAAGATACGTATAATACATTATACATCTCTGATATTATGTAATAATATATTTTTCATAAATAAAAGCATTACCTTTTTTTAATGCTGCAGATTCAAAACACATATGTAATCATTTTCCAACACGCTTTCAGACACATGCGCACACTGATCGCCGCGCGCGCGCGCGTCTGCAAAATGAATCGAAAACGAAAGTAGAATTTTAGAACATTTCCGAAATATTAACATTAATATCTGACTGCATGGTGCTTTTATTTTATATCAAAACCTATATATTATATTTCTTTTTTAACTGCAGCAAAGTGAGCTTTTGTTTTATAAAAACCACGTGAATTAGTAAATTGCGTTCGAAAATCGAAACTAGAACAGATTATTTTCCGAAAATGTTTAGACGAGGCTAATATACAAAAAGGTTGAACAGGATGGAACCTCCATTTCTATTATTATAATATTTCTGATCGAAATATAATTAGACTCTTTTTGTTTGCAGTGCCTTGACGATGTTGAATGTTTCTGAGTGGAACTAGTATTATAACTTTTAAGTAATAATTTATCGTGTCCTTTTTTATTCAGCACCCCTTCTTTTATTAATCATTTGTTCTACTTTAGTAGGACGTACAAAGAAAACACATTATGTATAACAAAATGGATAAAACTTTGGCTTGTCTCGTCTTTATCGTAAATGTTTGGATCATAGAATGCGTAAGTATGTTTATTCATTGTCAGAATTCATGAATATTACTCACATTTATTAATATACCATGTTCGCAATACCAGAGACGTATAATACCAAAGACCTATAGACGATTCTATTTTTAAATTTTGTACGATTTACCTCCCCTGAAAAAGTACTCTTCAATCTCCTATCCGCCATTACAGGAGTGAAAACACAAAGAAACTGATAGTAAATAAATCAGTAAAAATGCCTTATAAGCGCGGTGGTGGTAGACAATGTGTTGTGTTTGATTGATCTAACAATAAAAAAAAGACTAAATGAATGGGAAATTCTACGTGCCAGACACACATAGCGACATACATTTTAACACAAATTATAGAAGTACAGCATTATTAAATTGTCAATATATCATTGTAAAATTTAGTAAACTAATATCACAATGTTCCGATATTTCATTGCCATAATTAATAAAACAATTCCATTTCATTGTGAACATTAATTCAAACAAACATAATGTACATCTTTAGTAAAATAGTGAAAACTACAGCAAATGAATAGGAAAGCGTAGTAACTTATTCGTTGTTTATTATCCAGTCATATATATTTAGTCAATTTATAGATTTAAAAACTAAACCATAGTTGTATACATAAAATAAATCACTGTACAGAGTTCATTGCAATGATTTTAAATAAATATATTCAGTTTGTCTTTACGCATATCGCAGGTATTTTACAAAATAGTTTTTATTAACGATAAGGCATAAGCACCCAGTATATCATTTGTATCATGCAGTGATCCATAATTTTAATTGAACAACCGAAAGTCGCTAATTAATTGATCACACGATCACACTTAGGTTTGCCATATTACACAGTCATCTAATAGACATTGAACAGCTACTATATAAGTGACCCCCCTCCCAAATCCACATGAGGTCTAATCTCTTAATTGTTTTATTGTCCCTAATTGGATTAATCCTGGCTGGTCATGGTCTGTAGACTTGACACCTAGTAAAAAAGTAGGGTCATAATTTTATTGATATGGTGATAATAAGTTTATGACTAAATTCCTGTTGTTTTTATAAGCATAGAGTAACTGATTATGTAAAGAGAAGCTAGTCTATCATAACATAACATAACATACCTTTATTTCTCTCAATACATGCAATATACATAGTATAAACATGTAAACATGAGGTATTACATTCATGCAAAAGGGTACGAGGCGTAAAAATACATACATATATAAACATACATGTTCACTAAAGCATTTTCATTTAGGTAGGTGTAACCAAATTCTGTTAAATTCACTTTATATTTAAACTGATATAAAAAAAACTGTTAAGAATGTTTCTTTTAAATGATTTCTTTCTTTATTCCTTTTTATTATTATTATTTTGCCGGAGAGTCGCCTGATTCTAAATGTGGTTAGATTTTAAGAGTAAAACAAATTTTAATGAACATTACTAGGAGCATGGAGGCATACTAGTAGAAGAAACACAGACGGACGGACAAGAAAACTATCATACATGTACATGTACGTACATAGTTGTATATACTGTACGTATATACTCACATATATAATTAATAATAACACATAATTGAACATACATATTACAAACATGTTAATTTCTTATTCCTGACAGAATACATTTAATGAATTTACATAACTTAATATTTTCTATTTGACTACTGGTCGACATAAGTTGTTCAAATTTGTACATGTTAGGCCTTCTTAAAAAGTATGGTTTGATAAATCGTTTTCTTTCATTTGTATATTTGGTACATTCAAAAAGGTAATGAAATTCGTCGCCTATTTTATCAGGACAATGGGAACAATATCTTAGATTACTTGGGATTCTATGCCAGTTTCCAATTTCTACAGGTAAACGATGATTTCTTGTCCTAAATCGAATCATATATATAAGTAAGTTTGGTGGAGTTGTCTTCAAGTAGTTTTCGAAGCCAAATGATTTCTTAAATATTTTATATACTTTACTCTTGTTAGAATTTTCTACAAGTGAGTACCATTCCGATAAAAATAAATCTTTGAGTTTTTGTTTTACAGTTGCTTTCAGCCAATTGACATTTACAAAATTATCATTATTCCACATGTTCATTAGTCCACATTTGATAAGTATTTGTCTAATTTGATAAAACCACGGAAATTTCTTTTTTAAGTCAACATTATTTATATGTCTAGCTAACTCATACAAATTTCTATAAATAATTGTAGATAATTTCACAGGAAAATCTTCATTTTGAATTGTACATAACCGAGTCCAGAAAGATATCATTCTATGTTCTATATCAATACTTAACGGTGTACATCCACTTTCTCCATAAACCATATAGTTAGGTGTTGATCTTTTCATGTTTAAAATGTATTTAAGAAATCGTAATTGAACTCTTTCAAGTACATCTAAATTACCATAGCCCCAAATTTCTGATCCGTAAAGAAGAATAGGTTTAATTGTTTTATTAAAAAGATCAATTTGAATATCAATAGGTAGACATAATCTATTACAATTTTTTAATAAACTATACATAGCTCGGGTTGCTTGTGCAGCAATGTGCTTTTTAGATTTTGTGAAAGATCCAGATTTACAAAAATAAACACCCAAATATTTGTATTCATTAACGGTTTCCAGAGGCTGATTTTTAAATGTGAAATTAACTGGACGCTGTCTACCCTTTGAAAATATTACAATTTTGGATTTAGCTATATTAACAGTAAGTTTCCAATTGTTACAGTATTCATCATAAGCATTTAGAGCTCTTTGTAAATCAATTTCATTATCTGCTAATATTACTGTATCGTCAGCATAAAGTAAGATAAATAGTTTTAGAAAATTTTGGATTTCGTTTGGTATTTCATTTTCATTGCCAACGTGAATACCTTGGGTATTATGATGCTCACGCATAAAAGATTCTAAGTCATTAAGAAATATGGAAAATAGCAAAGGTGAAAGATTTTCACCTTGACGTACACCAATATTACTGCCAAAGAAGTTGGAAATTTTCGAATTACAGGATACGCATGATTTTATATTGTTATACATGTTTTTTATTACATTGAAACACTTGCCATTTATTTTTATACTTAGTAGCTTTTCCCAAAGACCATTCCTCCAGACTGTATCAAAAGCTTGTTTGAGATCTATGAATGCACAATAAAGTTTTTTACGTTTATTATTTAGAACTTGAATGATGTGTTGAAGAATAAACATATTATCTGAAGTAGAGAAACCTTTTCTAAAGCCAGCTTGGCAATTTGTGAGTAAGTTAGTTGACTCTACATATTGCGTTAATCGGTTGTTAAGGATACAGGTAAAAAGTTTTCCCATGCAACTAAGTAATGTTATCGGTCTATAGTTTTCTGGTTTTGATGCATCACCCTTGTTTTTGTAAATAGGATTAATTATGCCGATTGTCCATGCTTCAGGAATTATTCCGGTGTTAAATACTAAGTTAAATAGTTTTAGATATATATGTTTCATTTTTGTATAAGTGGATTTTATATGCTCATTTACTATCTTATCATATCCACAAGATTTGTTATTCTTTAGATTTTTTACAGCTTTTTCTATTTCAGATTCGTCAATTTCCTTATTTATATTTTCATTAATTTCATCTAAGTTGTCGTCAATGTTTTGTTCTATATTTTCACTTTGTTCTGAATTTGTATTTTTGAAAAATTCATATAAGTCGGAAAGAGAAGCTTGATTTCCAGATGCGCTTTTTCCTTTAAGTATTTTCCAATAAGCTCTGGCATCTTTACTTTTAATATTACGTAGTTTGTATATTTCCCTTGTTTTTTCTTTGTTGGAAAATGAGCGGATAGTTGATTTATATTCTTTACTACATTGTTTTAGATGCTCTTTATTTACATTTGTTTTTCTTAATCTATACATGTGCTTAGCTCTATGAAAATTTCTTCTGGATTGCTTGCATTTAGAACCAAACCATTTTGGATATTTATTATTTACAATATTTCCATTGTCTTCGTCATTTTTACTATTAATGCTTCCAAAGGTATCTTCAGAAGTTTTCAAAAATATATTTGCAAGTTCATTAACAATTTCGTTTGCGCTTGCTTGATTAAAGTTATCATCAGTTTCTACAGAAGTCAATTTATCATATAATTTGTTTATTTCATTACTTGGTAAATTTTCGACAAATTCGGATGCCTTCTTGTTATCCCATAGTTTGACGTTTGGTTGTTTCTTTTTATCTTTATTAACCGTATACCTTAATTTAAAATTTAGGTTCAGTTCGATCGCATTATGGGCATCCGATAATAACTCACAAAAATCTAAGACATTCAATTCGTACATTGATATAAAAAGATTTGCACTGCATATAAAATAGTCGACTGTGCTCACATTTTTACAAGTAACATTTCCATTCCTATCCCCATTAGTTCTTCCATTTAAAAGGTAAAAATTATTACATTGTAAAAACTCTATAAATCTATATCCATAGTTATTCACAGAGTGGTCGGCATTATTGCGATTCAAACAAACAGATTCTGTATTTTCGAAAAAAATCATTTCACGATTAAATTCATCACATATTTCGTCAAGATTTTGGTTTCTGAAAAAATTTTCATCTAGCGTAATAAAGTCATCTAGATTTTTTGTTCTGGAATTATAATCACCAAAAAGAATAAAATACATATATTTCTTAGAAAGTTCATTCAGTTCTGACTGAATTTCAAGAAATGGATCGTCAACTGCGTAATCAGAATTTTCTGGAGGGATATAGACAACCCCACATAAAATATCAGAGTCCAACCCAGTTACTTCTTTTGAAATTGAAAACCAAAGGACAAGTTTTGAACCCGTTTCTATAATTTTAATGTAATTTGAGATTTCTTTTTTCACAAGAAGCGCTAATCCGCCTGACTTACGTCTACTGATAGTTTTCCTATTCTTTGTGTATAATTTGTAGTTATTTATTGCAACATGATCTAAATTGTCCAATTTTGTTTCTTGTAATCCTATCAAAGCGTAAGAATTGATTAAATTAATAAATTCTGGACAATTGACTTTTGATTTCAGACCACATACGTTCAGTGATAGAAAGTTCAACTTTGTTTCATGTTTAAGTTGAGATGCATAGTCTAGAACTTGGTTAGTGACGGTCTGGTCTATAGATGAATCGTTAGAGTTATCGTTCCTATTAACGATGAAATGGTTGGTTTGTTGTGTGCCATCAATATCACAGTTATTACGTTTTGAATTAACCTGTACTGGTGTAGAATTATTATCTAAAGCTTGAGAGTCGAAATCATGATAATAATTATTTGATATACTGCTAGAAAAAAAGTAATTGCACTTATAAGAATACAGATCTGAGATACATGGCCTGTAGTAGTTATGAATAAAACACAAAATATTAAAATAATTTAAGCATTCGCAATAACAGCATATATCGGACGTATTTAACATTCTATAAATGACTTTACAATATGGATAAATTGTGCACGAATAACGTGCGTCCATATAAGCAAATAAATTGTGCAACATCTGATATATAAAATTACTACTATACAACCAATATAAGCACGTATAACAACAGCATATATCAGACAGCAGCATACCATCAATATTTGAATAAATTGTAAACTGATATCCCGTGTAGATATAATTTAGTAATTTAAACAACATCTGCAATGTAATATTATTGAACCACCAATAATAAAAACAATATGACATATTAAAGTATAACCAACAGTTACATTGAGAACAGTCATAATTACAGCATACGTCAGGGGAATGCAGATATCTAGTTTGGTTATAATCAGGGTGTAAAAGTTTACTTACAAAAAGCAATGTGTTCAAATAGTGATCATAAGCTATTAATGTATTAATTAAAGCACAGAGATTATATTGAACGTTTAGAACTTTACAGCAATTTTGTTGATTCGTATACCAGTTGTACACGTGTTGTCTTTTAGAGTATGGGGTAAACATGGAATAATGCAAGGTACAGAAGCTTTTAGCATTCAACAAAATTTCACCTGCTAAATTCAACACATGATCACAATATTTACAACATTCATTCAATGAATTATAAACACTAGTATAAGCAAGGTCACCAAGTTTTGACCATTCAGCTGAATGAGAAAATAATTCATGCGCGTGGTATTTACAACAGTCTAAACACTCATCATAATACACACATTCACACAAAGAATAATTATTATGTCCATAATCACGTGGAATAGCGGACTCTCCGTGTCTGTCCTATAATTGCGGTTGGTCACGGGCACTTGGCTGGTTGTCTATGAGGCCCGTCGTGACATCGTCTGTCGTGCCATTGGTGGCTTCGTCCATTTCAACAATCAGTGGAGAAGCATTAGGCGAATTTCTGGGATCAACGCGTTTAGTTTGGTAGTCAAGATCTAATGGCGATTTAGCCTGCCTGACCCTGTCTGTTTTATTACCCCCTACTGTGGAAACAGGGGTCTTGCTGGTCCATAACGCACTTGCCTCGCATTCCTGGTTCAATGTCTTTAAGTGTCGGTGCTTCTTTTTGAAGTCAGCTGTCAATTTCCTGTTTTCCTGTCTCGGTATCATAAAACTTGCTGAGACAGTATATGCGTGTGACATCTTATCTGATGTTTTAATGATGTGGAATTGGATTAATAGTAGCATATTGGGACCTTGGTGATTGTTTTAGGTACACGTACAACATAGAATAAATAAACAAAGTGTGTCACTTGTCTATAATTTGAAAATAAAATGTAAAATCATTATCAGCTAGATGTTATTTCAGTAAAAAGCTATAAGAACTGTGATATAAAATTACTAATTGATTTTTTTTTTCATGAACTGTTGCTGTTTGTTATTGATTAACTATTGTTGATCGAGTCACACATGTCACAGATCGAATATGTAACACGAGTGAAAAATTCGACCGAATATATCACACGTGTCAGATGTGACATATTCCAAAAAGTGGACACAGGAATATGAAATTGACAACGAATACATCACATTAAATTTGTCATCATGCAGTTCTGAAAGGAAAACGTGGTTTTAAACAATCACATTCATGCAACAAAGTTTTTATCACAACCAGCACACGATCACCACCACCATCATTATCATCATCATTACGAAGAAAACAAAGAAATTACGACGAGCACCATCATCATCACACGCTAATGCATGTCTGTTCAAAAGCCAAGGATCTATATATAGCACCAGATATTCAATTGAATAATTAAAATCTGATCAAGCATTCGTTTTCTGCTTATGAAGGCAGGTAGAAACAGTCTGAGGTCTCATATTAGCAATTAAACAAATAATAAAAGACACAAAATAGGCAAATCATTTATTTACAGGTATATTCATTGTTATACACTACTCCGCTAGCAAATACTAACGAAATTGCTCCTTCTGTGTCATTTTTACAGACAAAAACTTGCGGTTATAGATTTTTATCGGTAATCAACTCGCATACTTCTTAGGAACTTTCACTCCTGTAATGGCGGACGGTCACGTGATAAAACAATGGCGGCGGTCTAATTGATGGAAATAGAATCGTCTATACATACACAAGTACACAAGTATGTATAGGATACGCTGTAGATAGATCTACTTATGAAAATTTCTGATGTGTCTGCTCCATTCTTCAGAAAATTGTAATAATAATATTACAAAAATAGTATTGCTCAATTCAGTCAATTGTATTGCTTCTTTGATAATATTATAAATTATTTTACAACTTTTAGCTCACGTTTAGCAGAAGTGCTCAGGGTGAGCTTTTGTGATCAGTCTTTTACCTTGTGAACACACTAGGGGCCACATTTATTTCAATTTTCACAAAACTGGGTCAGAGTGTTAAATTAATACCGACAAAATCTTGGACGAGTTCGATAATGGGTCTCTTGGGGTAAAAAAATAGGTCACCAGGGAAAATTAAGGGAAAACCTTGCGAACACTCTAGAAATCACTTTTTTGATTGCATCTTAATGAAACTTTGTAAGAATAATGGATCATCTGGTGTCAATAACTAGGTCACCAGGGCAAATTGCTGGAAAACCTTGTGAACACTCTATAGAAGTCACTGTTTTGATTGGATCTTCATGAAACCTTGCATTGTCTTTATTATATCTTGAACAAGTTCGACATGGGTCATCTTGTGGCAAAAACTAAGTTACTGGGTCAAATCTTAGGAAACACCATGTAAATTAAGACTCTATATTTCACAGTTATAATTGGATCTTTACCAAACACTGTCAAATAATTGTTTGTTTTAATGATATGTAGGCCAAGTACGAATATGGGTCATCTGGGGTCAATAACTAGGTTACCAGGTCAAATCTTAGGAAAACCTTGTTAATTAACACTGTGGATGTTTCAGTTTTGATTAGATCTTCACCAGTCCTTGTCAGAATGTTTGTCTTGATATGATATGTGGGACAGTTTCAAACATATAAAACAGCTGGGGTCAAAAACTAGGTCACCATATCAAATCTTAGTTAAAAACCTTGTTACCGCTAAGATGTCACTGTTGAAATTGGATCTTCACTAAACCATGTCAGATTGACATTAAGGACGAGTTCAAATATGGGTCATCTAGGGTGAAAAACTTGGACACGAGGTCAAATCTTAGGAAAACTTAAATAACACAGTAGATGTAAAAATTTGATTGGATCAAGTTCGAATATGGGTCAACTGGGGTCAAACCTAGGTCACCAGGTCAAATCTTAGGAAAACCTTATTAAGACTGCATAATTAAAATTTAATTATGCAGTCTTAATAAGGTTTTCCTAAGATTTTTTTTTTCTAAATTTTATCAGTTCATTAACATCACTATTGGTAGTATATTAAATTAAATTATATCTAAAATTTTGACTGGATCTTCACCAAACCTTGTCAAAATATTTGTCTAAATGATGTATGTAAGACAAGTTCATCTGGGGTCAAAAACTAGGTCACCAGATCAAATCTTAAGAAAACTTTGTAAATGCTGTACTTAGATGTCACACTTTTTACTGGATTTTCGCCAAACCTTGTTACAAGGTTTGTCTTAAAATGATATGTTGGACAAGTTTGAACATGGGTCATCTGGAGTCAAAAACTAGGTCACTAGGACAAATCACTGGAAAACCTTGCTGTCAGCAGACTTCATGACAGTGAGCGATATAAGACCATCTTGACCCTCTTGTTCAAAGAGTTGTTGCCCTTAATTGTTGAAAAAATATTAATTTTTGTAGAAAATGCGTGGTGAATCTGGTGATGAATATTTTTCTTAATCAATTTAGACTGATATTATCATAGTGTGCTATTGCACAGATCTTTTTGACCATGAGTTTTTATTTAATTTGTTCTTTTTTTTAATTTTTTGAAAAATGGGTTACTCACATAGACTAATGAAAATGTAAAGGAAAGATTACCTTGAAGGAATATCATTGTTTTTTAAAAAATGTCAAGGTAAACCATCTTCTGTCATGTCCAACTAATTTGTATGTGACGGCGAGATATTTTTCTCTCTGAGAGGATGGCCCTTCCTAATTAATTTATGAAATCGGCCAACCGAAAAGTAAAATGTAATCATACTGAAGTTCAGAGTCTGGCGGCCTGTATTAGTTGGTTACATATCAAGAGACTTAGTTGATGAATATGTATCAATTAATAAATAATTAATGAATAATACACATTAGTATATATATTTCTTGCAGACCATATGCGAACGATCGTCCTGTAATAAGAATGTGACTTGCCCGAACAACAAACCATACACTATATGTGATGCCTCTCTGAACAATACCTGCAAGTATATTTGTGTCAATACGTGCCAGAAAAATCAGGTGTTAGACGGAACAAAATGTATCAATGTGACTGAATGTAAAAAAGATATTGTTTTTCAAGATAAGTGCTTGAGTCTGTGTCCGGTAGGATATGTTTTCAACAAAATTGACAATTATGATCGTTATCAGCACACAACTGCAGATCTGAATCGTCAGATTTGTGTCAGCATTGCATCTCTGAGATTAAATGTTGCTTGTTATGCCATGGCAACTGTTGCTTACATACTTTTCCTGATCGCCTTCTTCTCTATGAAGAGTTTCTCACTGTCCAGTATGGTAAGTATACAGTAAAATCTTGATATTATATAACCACCTTAATTTGGGACTGTAATAGGAGGAGGAAAATAAGGTACCCGATGCGGAGCTTGAACCAGCAATCTCCTGCATGCAAGTCAGATATGCACTACCAACTGAGCTTGTTGGGCTGGTGAATAACCCAGCCAATTTACAAATACAGCGGTCGCTTAATACAAGATTGACTGTACTATATACCACACCGCTACATTCCTCCTTCCTTTTTTGTATTAAATTTATCAATGCAACCACAGGCTCTTTAGACTAACCCAGCCTTTGCTTACCCGAGCTCTAGGATTCCAAGGCTAGTCACACAGAACCAAATGTAATAGGAGGAAGAAAATAATGTACCTGATGCGGGGCTTGAACTTGCGACCTCCTGCTTGCAAGTCAGCTAGATGCTCTAGCTACCAACTGAGCTAATCGGGCTGGTGAATATCCTAGCCAATTTATAAATGTATTATACCGCTACAGGAATGAAAACAGTCTTAGTATTGGGATATCTCATGACAAAATTGTGTCAGTGGCCACCTCCGAAGAATGGCCACTCTGTGATTTAAGGCCTCTTTTTTAAAAACTATGATTGATTCTTTAGAACAAAAAGACCTCAAAAGAAGGGCCACCTTGGCACCTGTCAATAAAGACCACAATTTGTCTTTCCAATAGGTGGACTCGGGTCCACAGGTTTGACTGTACATAATATATGAATATATATTTTGAATATTTTTAGCAAATTGCCTTTCAAAAAAAATGACTCAGTTTGTTTTTATATTGTAGAAGAAATTCTTTCGATCAATATTCAAATGTAAGAAAAAGGAGAATGAGGATAGTGATGACGATGACAGTGATGAAGAAATGATTAGACAAGCCAGGAACCATGCAACTGATGATGATGACGTTATGAATATCTTGTTGTAATGGGTACCAGCTGTATAATAATACTGCAATAATTCATAATAAACGTTCTTACTAGTGCTGTAACTACTTGGAGAGAACACGAACTAACAGCAGTCGAGGGTTCAACGTAACACTGTCGTAACTTGTTCTTATTTCAATATGAGTTACGACACTGTTGCGTTGAACCCTCGAGCTGAGGATTAGCTAGGCAGAATTGTAGCCACGACAATTTCAAATCCAAAGAAAAGAATCACTTGCATGAAAATTCCACGACAATAATATAAAATACATTTATCCCAATTTGAATACCAGTAACTGTACTATGTGCCGAATTAAACAGATAATTAAGGGCATATGATCAGTTATCACAAACTCTTAAAGTCAGTCATAAGTTATCTATAGCACATTAACATTAATCATAAGTTATCTTTAGCATCTTGACTTCAATCATAAGGTATCTATAGCATCTTGACTTCAATAATAAGGTATCTATAGCATCTTGACTTCAATAATAAGGTATCTATAGCATCTTGACTTCAATAATAAGGTATCTATAGCATCTTGACTTCAATAATAAGGTATCAATAGCATCTTGACTTCAATCATAAGGTACCTATAGCATCTTGACTTCAATCATAAAGTGTCTATGGCATCTTGACTTCAATCATAAGGTATCTATAGCATCTTGACTTCAATCATAAAGTGTCTATAGCATCTTGACTTCAATCATAAGCCATCTATAGCTTCTTGACATAAATCATAAGTTGTCTATAGCATCTTGACATCAGTCTATGCATGTGTGTAGTGAAAAGATCATTTTAAGGCGAAATGAAGGGAGAGAACTCTGTGTTGAATGTTTGCTTATTTTACATAAAATATAATGTAGTGAGATTTTAATCATTTTTTGTAGCAAGCAAAGTAAAGTGTAACATTGTCTTTCGACTTAGTCTAAAATAAGTGTATGTTCTGCTTTTATTTTTTTTCGGCTTGCTGTCGTGATGTTGCCTTTGACCAACAATTGTAACCAATGAAAGCGTTCGATACAAAATCTTCAGCTAAAGTAGGAGTTTTCTCATTGATCGAAGGCTATTTTGTTACAAATTTTTAAGGCAAAATCCATAATTATTTGCTTTTTTGCCACCTCTGAAAATAATGCAATAATAAAAGCCAAAAGAACATCAGTACTACCACACATTTACTCAGCCTTAACTGTTCGTACGCTGGAGAAGGTCACATATAGTTCAATTTTTAGGTCAACAATGTTATTGTATGGATCAGATCCATTTTAAACCATTTTATCTTATTCTAATGTTTATTTGTATATCGACTATAGATAAATTTTGTGTCTTAATTGAATGTCTTGTATCTTGAACTACTACTAGAATTAGATCCCCAAATCTGATGGCGGCCCTAGATTAAAATCGGATGGCGGACCTACATTGAAATCTGATCGCGGTCTTACATTAAAAAGTTAAGTCGATCCAATGCCATTTATATATCGGTCCGATGTACATAAGCTACAACAATTCATATACTTTGTAAAACCAATGGTGGTCCTTCATTGAAATCTGATGACGGTACGTCCTACATTGATACATGTATCTGATGCTGGTCCTACATTGAAATCTGATTATGCGCTACATTGAAATCTAATCTTGGTCCCTTATTGAAATTGGATGTCAGCCCAATGCCATTTGAAAATCCGTCTGATGTTGAATTTTTTTTATTTTGGTCTGATAATTAATGTGTAGATTTTACAAAACCGAGGGAGGTCCAATATTGAAATCAGATGATAGGCCGATATTAAAAACATTATTGGCCCTGTGATATGGTTCGATGTAAAGTGTTCACTGGGAAGAAACTTTGCTAAATTCATCAGTGTTAACAGTAGCAGCTATTTGTTATGTACATGATATTTGTTGTATGCACATTCTGAGACAAAATTGTCTCTTGTCGAAATTGTATTTTTATAATTTTTTAAAGTTAAACCCGTGAACAAAGGTCATCATTGGGAATTATAAAATGTAGCCTTTGAATTAATGACACTGGTAGCCTTTAATCAGAGGTCATTTTGTTCTAAGTAGTCAATTAACAGTTTTGAAAGAATTAGGAACAGCTTGTTTAGTCTACAGACCTCAGGGTTGTGAATTCAAACCCTTGGTGAACCATTAAGAGTAAGTTAAGTCCGCTCATTTACTTAAATCTAAGGAAATTTATACTGCACCACTGATTTCAATGATTCATTTTGTGATGTTGGATGTATCTTGCTTAGTACAAGGTTATCACTTGAAATGAATCCAGGAACAATGTTGAAGTTAACTGCAGCTGTTTACTGTATATATTACTGAAATATTGTCGAAAACGTGCATTTAAGAAAAATTGCATCAATGTTTTTATTACAGAATCACTGAATATCATACTTTTACGTTTTGAAGCATGTGACTGTATATATAATGTGTAGCAATTATTTAATGTTATATTTACATTGTTCTGTGTATAATGTATGTATATATTTATGTATTTACCGATTTTGTGAACAACACTGAACTGAACTTTAATCATAAACATGAAATAACTGTAAATCTTGTGCAACATTACATTTGTATAATAAGAGAATATGAAGTTGTACCTTAAAAATTATTATATTTGTTGTTCTTGCAGTTGCCTGCTTTTGATTTGATAATTCATTTAGAGTATATTCCAGTCTTTATATACAAATACATGCAGCTCTATCCATGAAGAACCAGCTGACATATTATTGCTGTACACATAATGTATGTTCAATGATTTTTAGACGTTAGAGTTATTTCTTGAATATTGGACCTTCTAAAAACTGAAGACTTAACAGAACTTTTAATACCATTTTCATTCAATTTATCCTTGGAAACCAGTAAGGCCGAAATAAAATTGTTTCTGATTATATGCTCATTAAAATAGGAAAGATAGGTCTGGGATTTTTGTTTGCCCTTGTAAGCTTGCAGAAAGGTTAAAAATAGGAGAAAGTAAATGTACTGTTTCTCGGGCCATATAGAAAGTCTTAAGGTGGTAGGGTAAAATTCCGGTAGGTTGAGTGACCGGAAACAAATAATCTTTCATCTTTGGGACAAAATCTTCAAAATCAAAGAAAGCACAAAGTGTCATCTTGTATAAGTTAGTAATGACCATTTATATTGGCAGAATACTATTTTCTGTGGTCTACATGCAACATTTTATTTGTTTGTCAAATTTGTCACAGACAGTGTGAGCCTTGCTCGGGATTCAAACTCACAACCTCTTGATCAGTAGACCAACACTAACTAACCACAGTTATAACTGCATTAACAAGCCCATTTGGATCAGGCTTGGATAGGTTTATGCAATTAACTGACAACAATTCAAAATGGTCTCAGGTTTTACCAACTGGTAACCTGAAGTTTGATGTATGTAAAATGATACAATATAGACACAAAACATGGTAATATTTCCTAAGGTTATTTAATTCAATCACTTGGGTATTATGTCTACAAAGTTCAACAAAAAATCCAAAGCACAGCTTCAGCTGCCAAAAAAACAGGCGCTAGTATTAGATAAACACATAAGACAGTAAAAATCCTCAATAGTTCAGAAAAATGGGAACTGTCTTCCAAAACCCATACTGTTCTATTAATCCAATGGGTGTTATATATTTGAAAGTTAAATTGCACAGGTGTTATCCAAATATACAATCATGTAGTTAATTGGTGAAAATAACATTTTGTTTTTTTTATGAATAAATCATTAACATATATAAGTGCAATTTTATTGAACTGTCAAAGCTGGATAATTACACAGTCGCTGAATGCAATTATTTTTAGCTTCATACCACAGTTGATAGTTGTTCATTTTACTGTTTGGGAATGTTCCATTTCTCATGTTTATGTAATACTTGTATTATGTATTGCATTGTTAAAAACATGTAATTTCAACAAACAGTATAACAAAATTATCGTATAACTTACAGAAGTTATTGAATTTAAAGCCCCATTAGTTTTTTGGATGTTAAAATTAAATAAAGTAGGTCTTATTTTACCTAGAAAGATATCTTATCAGTGAAACTGACTTTAACTTTCAATAAAAAACATTCTGAAATTTTCTTTTTAATCATGAAGTACATGCACACTATTTTTTCAATGATATTGCAAAAAATTAAGAACAAGCATCTGACAACATTTGTATGCAATATGGCCATAGTAAGGCAATATGTAAATGTTGTTTTAGAGCAAATGAAATACTAGCACATTTTTGTATATTCACAATAATTTTATCTATTGTTCTGTATTACTAAATTCAAAAAGCTAATGGGCCTTTAACTGATGCAACCATTGACTAAATTATGCACCTTTTACAGTTTAATAAAATCGCACAATAACATAATCCAATAGAAACTTAAAAAATAACAGGTATACTCATTCAAGCATCACAATCTTAGAAACAACACATTGTCCCAAACTCTGGGAAGTAAATAATGGATTTGCAGTAAAACAACATACAACAAGAGCGCCAAAAGCGGTGCCAACACACGTCTGTTCACCACATCAGTGAGATCTGTCTTCCTAATGTGAAGTTTCATGTTGCTTAAGCTACTTCTTATAGTAATTGAGTTATGAGCTACATTCAAGGTTTTGCACAGACGCATACAACGCAGTGATCGAAATACTTCACAAGATCCAATGATGACTTTGATTCATGGTTTTAAAAAAGCAGATACACTCACAGGAAGAATGAATCATGTAACTGAATGTAATTATGTGAAGGTCCTTGATTGACCCTACAGACATGAATTACACAAATATAAAAGTCAGAAAAAATGACTGTCAGTGACTGACAACTGTCATTGCCATAATTAATAAAAAAAAATATCATTTACATAATATGACAACTATAACATACATTAATATTCACTTAAAATTAAAATTGCTTTTAATATCCAAAAATTTGGTTAATTGAACTAAAAATTTGATTTGCAAACAAAAGGTGAAAGTTGAACATATTCAAGTTTGTATCATTACATAACATCGTCATTACCAATCAATGAAAGTTCTTCCAATGAATCATTCTCCAGACAGTTACACTGACTGGTTTCTAAAGAGTTATCTGTCCTGATCTGTTCCAGGCACCACCTATCCTTATAATTATGCACAATGGCTTCCCCTGATGGGAACGTTGACATTTGGGATTCTGACAATGTCCATCCCTGATTGCGTAAACATTCCCCAACTTGAAGTCTGACATTACTTCCAGTTAAGGCAATTTCAGTGAAATCTTTGCCAGTATTTAACTGTAGACGCTCACGTTCTGCGGGGTGAATCTGATGTGGAGATAAGAATTTGTGGATAACATCTCTTCTACCAGATATAATTGTTTTTATTCTTGAATTCATGGTTGGCATGGTAGCTAAATTACCAGTTCTTACTTCTATAACTTCAAGATACCTAACACTGACTTGTTTATTGGGCAATGGCTGCCTGAGTTCATCAATAAGTTCAATCAGGGATGTGATTTGATAAAAATCTGCTTCAACACTTAGTTGATCCAAATCGTGGAAATCTCTAGGAAGACCTAGTCTTGAAGACCTCATGAAATTCAGTACATACTTGAACAATTCACCGTCTCTATCAATAAACACACAACCATTCTCATCCAAGTGATTTGACATGCAGTCATTGAACATTGCACCTAGCATAGACTGTGGATATTTGCATAGTGTAGATTTAGTTGTAGTATATAAAACACCACCTACATTCAGCTTCACCAGCTCTGATGAAGACATTGCTTTTCTGCAGTGATTTTACGATATGAACAACTTTGGTCAGTTAATTAAAACTGAATATTTTCATAAAAGATACTCGTATCATTTATAATTACATATATAGATTTTTAAGTCACTCCATACATAATCATAGTAAACATCATTCAATATGTGACATCTTTTTCAATCACTGGAAGGATTCAAATTTGATGTTATTAATATTTATCTGTTAGCTTGACTCCTGTGAGGCAATGTCTCTCAACTAAACACCATGCATCAAGTCCATCTGCAAGGGAAAGAAGTCGACAAATAACTTTTATATAAAGGTTGCACTCATCAAAACAAACATAGCAAATTAAAAAGCAAACAAAATCGAATATTGTCCCGCTATCATGGACTAATCAGTTAGACTAATTCCTGATCTAACTCTGAATACAAATCAAGTGTCAAGAAACCTGAAGATTAAGACTTATATTACTGGTCTCATTAATGCAGCGGTATGTATAATTATTATGGTCACAGATATGTAATTTGAACACTAACATTAGTAGTAGATATTTGGTCACTATGTCTTGTATCTAACATATTGAAGACACTTAACATGCTCAGCTGAATGCAGAATCACTTAAATCAGCAAGAGCAGACTTCGCGAAAGGCAAAATATCTGCCGGACATTGGTCTGACATTTAGCCCTACTAATTCGGCTTTCCGGTTGGCCGATTTTCGTGCACGAATTCGGAAGGGCCATCCTCTCAGCCTGTGCCAGCCTGTGCGGGACGGAGCCAAGTCGAAAAATGTCTCGCCATCACAAAGCAGTCTAATTAGTTGGACTATCTGACACTAAGCTTGAAAATTCTTTCCAACCGAAAGGAAATATGTCAGACCGAAAAAAATAAACAGGTATAAATGTGTATACATCAGGTAAATAAGATGCTGGACAGCCGGTCGGATGAGATAAGATTCTTATAGGACCGACAAACAATCTATCGGACAATTCTGCCGATCCGGCACCTTTCGCAGTCTGCAAGAGGCAAGTGATTAGTATGCACTCAGTGTAATAGTGTCTCTGCTACATACTGGGACCAATATGGGACCCAGCCACATATTATACTAAAAGTGTAAAAATTAATGCCAAATCTGTGATTGCATGATTATCCCTGCAATAACATATAACAAACTGCGGTAAAATCTTCACCCAGACAAGTAGCTCTGAGGTAACATATATCAATTATATGAAAGAATGAATTTCATTAGGTAGCATTAACTCACTTTCCTTGAAGTAGCTTCATTGTCAACAGAATTAACCAAGTGGGATTAATCTATATTGGTATATTAACCTTGACACCGTTGTTATAAATAAGAAATTTCACAAATTGTCATTCTTACGCTTTTTCGTCCTGAAGATGTCCGAGTTGTCAGTTCATAGAAGGTCTCATCACAAGTCAATGAACGATCGTAAATTTATAATCACAATTAATGTCTAACTTTCATGAAAGTACGGCGTCTGATTGCGAGCATCTTTGACGAAACCAACTTCACAACCATCAAGGGAGGTAATTCTAAATCCGCCACTAAATTTTCGACCTTACGACATTTCGACCCGAAAATGATATTAAAATTTAAGTTGGCGCTTTAGCTCATAGAAATACATGAATAAAACAAAATCGGCACCAGTATTAAACTTGATATCTATTGAAGTATTTTATGTATTTGATTCATCACCTTTATATGCTGAAATGAATAAAATTGAATTTCATAAATTTTATAGGAAGATAGATCTATACAGTACAGTGCAACCTCTCCAAATCAACACCCCTTGGGAGTAGCAAAATTATGTTGCTGAAGAGAGATTGTTGCTCTAGCGAGGTTAGATTAATAGTTACATTGTGCAGTGTGAAAAAATCATGCTGTTGTTGAATGGAGGTTGTTGCTGAAGAGAGGACCGCTCTGGAGAGGTTGCACTGTATGTTATATCAGGGCTTATTAGTACATGTGATATAGAGTCCCCAGTTTTATGATTAGTGTTCACTTATAGGGGTTGTTGTGTCTCATGGTCAATTGGACTGTCTGAGGTAAATTATGTGCATGGTGTTCTTTTTGGAAATATGAAGAGTTAACAAGCATTTACCATTAATAAGGATAGTGTTCAGTGAGACATGGAAGGAACATAGTTTAAGTAACTGCATGCACATTGGTATTGTTATAATTTTATATATAGCGTAAGGTGATTTTTTTTGTCAAAATTTATGTGCTGAACCCTTTAAGTAGCCTTTAAAGATACATGTAGGTCATATGTCTTTAAAAAATAATTGTTAGCGATGTAGCTCTACCCAGAAAATTTTCTGTGGGTAGGTAGGAACAAATTTTTTGTACAATTTATTTTTATTAAACCCAAAATAGAATTAAAATGCTACTTTTATTGAAAAAAAAATCATCCTAAAGGTAAAAAGTCAGTTAGGGGCCTTTTTAGTGCGTAGGTATATATATAGTGTTACTGCAAATAATTAGGCTTTCAGGTTTGTCTGTAACTCCTTTATAATACTCATTGCTTGGTTTATGTTTAAACAGTTTCGTTCAGCTTAAATTGTTTATACTTTTCATGTGCTTTAAATATCATTTTATCTTTCCTTTCAGAATGGTATACAGGCTAAAATCAAAGATATGGAAGTTTGTGAGATGTATTGGAAGAGCTATTGTGAAGATAGCTACTGACCCTGTAATTCTGAATTATTTATCTCCAGTTTGTTACATATTAGCAGTGGCTGGGATTGGGGGATGGGGAGTGTTTAATGCTATACCTTTCCTCTACAGTGATTATCAGGCCTGGGTAACAAAATCTGTTCAAATGTGTGGATGTTTTCTTGGATTGGAACTCGTCATTAATTGGCTTTGCCTTGTTTTTGTGGACTCTACTTATAAACCTGAAGTTCATGGAGGTCCACCTATGTTTGATTCTTCAGAAAAGTTGGATATTACGCCAGCTAGAAAACAAGCGAGTTTCATGGTGCCGTCACCTGACAATACTGTTCATGAAGATTTACGAATAAATCATCGTGTTGATAGGTCAGTTATGTGCTACTTTACCTGGAGTAACTGTCTGGTTTGCCAGAGACTCAACCCACCTAGGGCACATCATTGTATTCTTTGTAATAAATGCATCCTGAAAAGAGATCATCACTGCTTTGTTGCTTCTAGGTGTATTGGATTTAATAATCTCAGGCATTTCTCTGTATTCTTATTCTATGCGTTAATTACTACAATATTTTCTATCGTTCATGCATTGCCGTATGCATTTTATGAAGTGATACCAAATAATAAACTGATAGATTTATTCTATCCTGTCACTCTGATACGTGGTGTGTTAGGATTTATTTACTACAGAGATTTTGCTTTAATAGTATTGGGTTGGATGTTGCTTGGCTACCTGATATTCAGTGCTGTATCATTGTACAAAACTTACACATGGATTGTTAGTGGAAAAACATCGTATGAAATACAAAATGAAATTGATATATATGACACAAGAGATATGTCAGGGAAGCTTTGTGCTGTTTATGGCGATTATTGGTTGCTGAACTTCCTATTTCCTGCTCATTTTCTTTTTAAACCAATAGACAACCCTGTTAAATGGCCAAGTTTTAAAAGTAAGGCAACTGGAGAATATTTTCTTATTTAATATTTGTAGTGCTTTATATTATTTTGTTATATTTATAGTTATACATTTGTATTTGTATCTTGTTACGTCAAATTATTTATCTTAATATTTTAAATGCAACAAGTACTTCATGCATAATAAGATGCCATATTGCCTTTTGATATTTCTTTTGCACGATATATTCATGTGCTGACCTGTTCAAGAATTTTACATTTTTAGCTCACCAGAGCACGAATGTGCTCAGGGTGAGCTTTTGTGATCGCCCGGCGTCCATCGTGCGTCGTGCGTCGTTACGAATACGTGGCGTCCATGTTTACTTAAAACAACATCTCCTCCTACACCCCTATGCCAATTGCAACCAAACTTGGCTGGAATGATCCTTGGGTGGTCCCCTTTCAAAATTGTTCAAAAAATTAAATTTCATTAAAAATTCTGGTTGCTATGGCAACAAATTGAAAAAACTTAAAAAATCTTCTTGTCTGAAACCACAGGGCCTAGAGCTTAGATATTTGGTATGTAGCATTGTCTAATGGAACTCTACAAAGATTGTTCAAATTATTTTCCTAGGGTCAAAATTGGCTCCGCCCCGGGGGTAACTTGATTTTACATAGACTTATATAGGAAATTTAAAAAATCTTCTTGTCAAAAACTACAATGCCTAGAGCTTTGATATTTGGTGTGTAGCATAGTCTAGTGGACCTCTACCAAGTTTGTTCAAATTATTGCCCTAGGGTCAAAATTGGCCCCGCCCCGGGGGTCACTTGATTTATATAGACTTATATAGGAAAATTTAAAAAATCTTCTTCTCCGAAACCGCAAGGCCTAGAGCTTAGATATTTTGTATGTGGCATTGTCTAGTGGACCTCTACCAAAATTGTTGAAATTATGGCCCCGGTGTCAAAATTGGCCCTGCCCTGGGGTTTATTCTATTTTATAAAGGAAAATTTAAAAAATCTTCTTCTCCGAAACCACAAGGCCTAGAGCTAAGATATTTGGTATGTAGCATTGTCTAGTGGACCTCTACCAAGTTTGTTCAAATTATTGCCCTAGGGTCAAAATTGGCCCCGCCCCGAGGGTCACTTGATTTATATAGACTTATATAGGAAAATTTAAAAAATCTTCTTCTCCGAAACCGCAAGGCCTAGAGCTTAGATATTTTGTATGTGGCATTGTCTAGTGGACCACTACCAAGTTTGTTGAAATTATGGCCCCGGTGTCAAAATTGGCCCTGCCCTGGGGTTTATTCTATTTTATATAGGAAAATTTAAAAAATCTTCTTCTCCGAAACCACAAGGCCTAGAGCTAAGATATTTGGTATGTACCATTGTCTAGTGGACCTCTACCAAGTTTGTTCAAATTATTGCCCTAGGGTCAAAATTGGCCCCGCCCCGGGGGTCACTTGATTTATATAGACTTATATAGGAAAATTTAAAAAATCTTCTTCTCCGAAACCGCAAGGCCTAGAGCTTAGATATTTTGTATGTGGCATTGTCTAGTGGACCTCTACCAAGTTTGTTGAAATTATGGCCCCGGTGTCAAAATTGGCCCTGCCCTGGGGTTTATTCTATTTTATAAAGGAAAATTTAAAAAATCTTCTTCTCCGAAACCACAAGGCCTAGAGCTAAGATATTTGGTATGTAGCATTGTCTAGTGGACCTCTACCAAGTTTGTTCAAATTATTGCCCTAGGGTCAAAATTGGCCCCGCCCCGAGGGTCACTTGATTTATATAGACTTATATAGGAAAATTTAAAAAATCTTCTTCTCCGAAACCGCAAGGCCTAGAGCTTAGATATTTTGTATGTGGCATTGTCTAGTGGACCACTACCAAGTTTGTTGAAATTATGGCCCCGGTGTCAAAATTGGCCCTGCCCTGGGGTTTATTCTATTTTATATAGGAAAATTTAAAAAATCTTCTTCTCCGAAACCACAAGGCCTAGAGCTAAGATATTTGGTATGTACCATTGTCTAGTGGACCTCTACCAAGTTTGTTCAAATTATTGCCCTAGGGTCAAAATTGGCCCCGCCCCGGGGGTCACTTGATTTATATAGACTTATATAGGAAAATTTAAAAAATCTTCTTCTCCGAAACCGCAAGGCCTAGAGCTTAGATATTTTGTATGTGGCATTGTCTAGTGGACCTCTACCAAGTTTGTTGAAATTATGGCCCCGGTGTCAAAATTGGCCCTGCCCTGGGGTTTATTCTATTTTATAAAGGAAAATTTAAAAAATCTTCTTCTCCGAAACCACAAGGCCTAGAGCTAAGATATTTGGTATGTAGCATTGTCTAGTGGACCTCTACCAAGTTTGTTCAAATTATTGCCCTAGGGTCAAAATTGGCCCCGCCCCGGGGGTCACTTGATTTATATAGACTTATATAGGAAAATTTAAAAAATCTTCTTCTCCGAAACCGCAAGGCCTAGAGCTTAGATATTTTGTATGTGGCATTGTGTAGTGGACCTCTACCAAGTTTGTTCAAATTATGGCCCCGGGGTCAAAATTAGCCCTGCCCTGGGGTTTAATCTATTTTATATAGGAAAATTAAAAAAAATCTTCTTCTCCGAAACCAGTGACAAGGCCTAGAGCTAAGATATTTGGTATCTAGCTTTGTCTAATGGACCTCTTTAAAATCTGTTCATATAATGGCCATGGGATAAAAAACGGCCCAGATGGGTCACTTGATCTTACTTAGACTCGTATAGAAAACTTCAACAATGTTAATCTCCAAATGACCTTTTCTCCTGGTGAGCATTTATAGGGCCATCATGGCCCTCTTGTTTTAATGCTTTATCTCATGTTTTCCATAAGCCATGTTATATATTTCACACATTCATGTGCATTGTGTGAATATAATATTTTTATATTGTCTTCTTCAGATTTAAGTTGTTTACATTACATGCACTTGTAACCATGGTTATAATTATGGAATTGTGTATTTTTTATAACAAGCATATTATATAAATTTGTTTGTTTGAACTGTATTTTGGTGGATTTTATGCTAAAGGAATTGTATTCTATTTGTCTATATAAGGAACACAACTCTTGTAATGTTTCGTTTCATTTGTGGATGAAGGTCTTGGATTTCAGCTTTGAATCTACAAGTATTGCTCTGCATGTTTTCTTGGTTACTGTACAGTTTGTACAGAAACTTGCTTCTAATCTGTAACAGTTTATTAAACATGCTTTTTTATGAATACTGTGTTGTTTTTACTAAGTAATGTTCCATGTGCTCATTACCTTTAAATCTTCGTAAAATAACTCAAGTTTCTTTTTGGTGAAAATGTTATGAGTTACATGTTCTAGGTTTCAGTCTCAGCTTAGTTGTACATTTTATCTTTGATCTTCTTCTCGGTCCTAATAACTGGGTGTGGTTCTCCCATGTGTTAACAATGTGTGGTTCTACCATGTGTTAACAATGTGTGGTAGTAGAGTGTGGTTCTCCCATGTGTTAACAATGTGTGGTTCTACCATGTGGTACTTGAGTGTGGCATTTAAATATGTATTGTTTGTTAACATTTTCATTTCAAAATGTGTAAAATTTACCCAATGGAATTCTTCTGAACAAAAAGTTGCACTAATTGTATCCTTATATTTCAAGAAATTATGCCATTTATCAGATTTTATTCATAAGAATTCTTGTTTGTATGAATACAATATTTAGTGAACTGCATTAAGGTAACTTATGACTGTTTTCATAAATGTAAACAAATTATTTGGATATATACGGTACATGTACATTGAATCAAACAAAGCAGTACAGACTCATCTTGGTAAGGTATATATGTGATAGCAAACCAAGTATACACTTTATATGATGGCTCCATGATTCTTCTTCCTTAAAACGGAAAAAAAATCAAATAATCTGGAGATAATTTGTATGTGTGTTTCAATTCTACTTATTAATCAGCTTTTATTTATAACATTTCATTTGAATTATTGATACCGAAATTACTATTCACTACCATGAACTCTAATTTACCCATTATTCTATCAAGCCAATACATGTACAGTACAACCACTCCACAGTGGTCCTCTCTTGAGCAACAACCTCTCTTAAAAAATGGCATAATTTTTTCCCTCTTCACGATTTATCTGTTAATTCAACTTCTCTAGAGCATCAATCTCTCAACAACATAATTTTGCTACTCCCAAAGGGCGTTGCTTTGAAGAGGTTGCACTGTACATGTATATCTGAACGCAGTTTGAAATCATTCGATTTTCTAATATAAGTTGTATGACTAATAAGATAAAGCTTTCAAATGTTTATTGATATAACAAGAACTTTAACACATTTATGAATGTACAAAATCAGATCGGAACAAAATAAAAATGTAAAATCAGTAAAGCATCTGACGTTTCCATTTTTTTTAAATGTCACATAAAATGGAGAAAAGTCTCAAAACATGGAGATGGTTATTTAACCAATAAAAAAGTATGATAAATAGATAAAATACAAAAAAATGGGTTCAACACAAACAATTTGGCATTTCTTTGTATGATCTAATTACCTCTTCTTTAATAGCTTGAATATCATTAAACAAGTTTAATTTTCTTACAAATTCATTGACTGTATTGCATTTCTCTATAATGATAGTAAATATGAAAAATTGTATGGCATAATCACAAAACAAGAATTCTTCATTAAATGCAAAGTCTAGCTCAATCTGATCAAAATCATATCCTCAAACCCGCTACGCTATGAGGATCTGAAGACGACCTATAGAAGGTCACCTCGGGTGACCTTTTCCACTAGCCAATCAGCGCCTTACTTTCATGATTCTGAAAGCGATCTGATTCTATTTTTAACCGCAGTAAAAACAATATTTGACTTGTAGTTATCACGAACACCTATTCTTACGCAACTAAATGTAATGATAGCGCCCATGTGACATGCGTGTTTATTAAATTTTCTATACCACTATGGCCGAATCGATCAGGATTACTAAAAAAATAAAAAAGTGGTTGCAGACAAATACGTTATACGTAATTTAATGTTTACTAACGTTTAAATAACATCGTCAGGTAGAAAGTTCATTCGGCCAAAGTACCGATGAAACGAGTTATACGATTGGCTGAATTATAAATAGATATAAATAGTGATCATGGAAATTCAGACTTTTGAAAATAGAAACTGGTATAGGCCGTCATCAGATCTTGCCGTAAGGGAAGATCGAATACTTTAGTCAGATTGAGTCTAGCTCTGACACTATCTGTTATAAATTGTAATAAATTGGGTTTGTTTGTGCACCACAATATATAAATTGTTTATTCACTGACTATCAGACTATGTCTTAAATTAACTTCATCAAACACAACGTTAATTACCAATTATAAGTGCTTTTCTGAGGTCAAAAGGTTATACTTGAACAAATTCTGAACAACTACGGTAAAAAAGTTTTTATCAATTCCTAAATAAAAATGGAAGTAACTACTTATAGAAAAATCCAATAACATTACATAAACTACATTATCAAACTAACTGTATGTACATCAAGTATTGCTTGTATCATATAGGATTAAAGCTAGCTACTATAGACAACTGTACAGATATCTTTCCACTGACAATAAACAACCTGCAAACAAGTAATTAAAGTAAAATGAAGACATTTTGATTTCATGAACATCATCTATGTACACAGAAACAAACTATGTGACACAAACAAATACAAGGCAGTGATTACAGATACTAAAGTAAAAAGAAAAAAGCAGATTCTGGCCCAAAAGAACAAAGACATTGGACTAACTAGAAATGCCCTGCTTAGAGCTTAGTCAAAAAGGGGCCATAACTCCTGTGAAAATATTATTTTAACAGAAATCCAACTTGACCTGTGCTTTATTATTATACATCTTCATGTAAAATATGAAACCAATCTATGAAATATTTCTAGAGTTGTCGCTCGGAAACCATAATAAAAACACTTAATGCCCTTCAGCCATTTTGAATGGTGGGCCATAAAAAATTACCGCAATAGAAATTGCAGCAACCAAATAAATACAGCATAAGGACTGGAAGTCTTGTTTTGATTAATAATCAGATTAACGAATTAAGAGTGGTACAGATAAATGGTTTAACTGTGTGTACACAACAAAATGTATGAAAAGGAAACCAATTATAAATGTCACTAGGAATAGACACATACCCCTCCAAGAAGTCCACACATATAGTTATAAAAATCAATCCATAAATGACTAAGTTACAGATTGAACATGAATGTATAAAACAATGCATAATATAATTAAGACTAGAAATGTGTCCAGAGGACACGAATACCCATGCTAATAGCTAAGTCAAAAAGGGGCCTTAACTCCTGTGAAAATATTTTGATTTTAACAGATATCGATCTTAACCTGTATTTCATTATTACACACCTCCATGTAAAATATGAAACCAATCCATAAAGTATTGCTTGAGTTATTGATCGGAAACCTACATTAGGCTAATATTTAAGTCAAAAGGGGCCATGGATGGATAGGGGCAACACTTTAATGCCCTTCCACCATTCTTCGATGGCGGGGGCATAAAAATAAGTAAGATAGAGTTAAGAACCTTGAACATTCCTCTTTGTTTTAATGTATTGTATCATAGTACATTTTGAATACAATTGGAATACGGTAATTCATTATCACACTTAGCAAGTTATACCCTGTAACAGAAAATTACCAAACAGAAAAAAAATTAAAAAGGAGTTGTGATTAAAAATGGACTGACTGACAGCCTCTGTAGTCATTATATGCCACCCAATCCCAACGGGAGGGTGGTGTGAATAATAAAATGTACATAAAATAAACTAAGAGTTTGTCACAAATGTTTGGCAAATTTTCGGCAAATAAATGTAAAAAAAAACACCATAAGACAAAGCACCTGCTAAGAAGACTATATTGTAAAATACAACCATTTACACAAACTGATAATTTAGTACACTACCAGTATTTATTATCTTATTCTTCATAGTTCCCTGCTTGCTTAAGTTCAGGATATACATTTATAGTAGATGTCCTCTGTATAAACAACATACTGGGTTGCAATAAGAAAAGTATGTACATCTACAGGTATGTAGTTACTGTAATAGTATAAGTGACTTATATACTCCTCATTCCATAGAAAGGATGGCCAACATTTGCAGTTTTATATACAGTATCTCTCCAGAGCGACCCTCTGTAGAGCAACAACCTCTTTATAACAACACCTTTAAGCTTATATTTACTATAAATTTAACCTCTGTAGAGCAACAACCTCTAAACAATGACCAACATTTGCAGCTCCCACAGGGTGTTGCTCTTCAGAGGTTGTACTATATATATATACATATAAGTCAGATTTAGTATTGTGAAATGATTCTATAATCATATAGATCATCAAAAAAGTAAGTAGATAGATTTGCTTAAATGAGAAAGAAGCATTTGTTATGCATTTTTAATGACTTAAGATTTGATAACTTAAAAACAAAACATCAGGAAAATGGAATTATGAGATTGACACATCATTCTCCATTACCTAACTGGATTTGTTCAAATCTATCATGTATCAAGTTATGTTTGTATATTGATGATATACATACAAGTAGAGGAATATGGCACCACACAAAAAAAGATTCAATAAATTAGTTCAGCAATTTTCAACCTAAGAAATGATAGCTATCTAATGTAGGTATATCATTTGGTCATATAATGTACAAAATGATCACAGTGGGTCAGAAATGAAATATATTGTACTAGGTGAATTAATGGCACCACATACTACTTCCCTATCTGTACATTATAAATGATATAACTACATCCTTAAGCACATAAATCTTCACATGTTTGATTTTAAAAGCTCATGTATAACTGAAATCATCCGTTAGAATGTATTGTTGTTCACAGCCTGTCAACTTCCAATTTTCCCATGATTGAACAAATGCACATGCCTTTTTTAAAACATTGTAATACATGATATCAATTATTAGCATGTAACAGCTGCAGCAACTGAACATCTCAATCTCATTGAAGAATGTTAATCATTGAATGGTTCGCACATCCATGAATAGACAAGTAAATCCATTGAGTAAAACATCTTTAACATCACTTAATTTCCACAAGGTTCATGAAATATTCAAAGTTCTGAAAAAGAAGACAATTATACATATTATTATAGAAATACTGCATGTGTTACATTGGCCTATATGGATTGGTATTGTGTTACATTCTGTTACAAAAATTGTTATCAATGATTTGTTTTGTAGAACAACAATGAACATTTACATATATCTTCATAAAATGACAAATTTACAGCAGCATATTAAATAAATCTTCACACAAACTGATTACTGTATAGCAGGTTTTATTGGTGGAATGTTTATTTTACAAATTTTGTCGGTTCTGCTTTTTTTCTGCCAAATATAAGCCCCTATATATATAGCTCATGTGCACTTATGGTAGATAGATAGATTTATTCCTATTTTGGCAATACATGATATATGGTGAAATACACAAACCAGTTATGTTTAGATTTTAAAACTTTAATAAGCCCATATACAGCAGATGCGTTTTATTAGATGTCAAATTTATGAAGTTAACATACTATCGGCCATATTTTCATGACCTTGATGCTCATAATAATTCTAAGTGGTTCATGCTCACAAAATGAGACTTCTGTCAGGCCTTTGATTTAGATATTTCATGTAAGTCACTTACTTGAAGCACCCATGTTTTGTTACCCAAACATTTATCCATAATCTCCTCTACTTCAATGTCTTCATTACTGTCTCGAATCAATTTTATCTAGAATTAGAAATAAACATCCATACTGCATAAATAAGATCAAATTGCACTATGTCACACTATGCTGCATTTCTACTGTGTGAGCATGGCGTAGCTTAAAAGCGTCATGAGATCACAATAAAAATCTTGATATTTTTTGGTGAAAATGCAGATGCTTGCGATCATATCGCATACCTAGGCGTTATGCATTTTTATTGGATGCCATGGGATCGCCGTGAGAACGCGGTCCCAGTGTGACAGGGGTTTAAATGATTGATATAACATTGCACTGGCTCAATGTTGATAATTAACATTTTGTTGAGAACCGGTATCAGAAACAGAAGATTAAAAAACAATATTTATACATCTAAGATGAAAATTTACAGACTTAAATCATGTAAACATTGCTGAAATTATTAGTTACTTACACATATTCCAATCATTTAATAATAAGTATGAGTATATTACTAGTATACAGAGAAGAAACGATTTCCTTGTTTTGTTGATAAAAAAAGTGTCCTATCAGAGTACATCACACATGTTATATGATTCAGTTTGATCACATGTGAAATAAAACAATTACCTTGGCTAAACATCTATCATACAAGTTGAATTTAAAGTGGCATAGTTGATGGTAAGTACCAATACACTCCAAAGCTGATTTACCAATCCGAAATTCCTGAAATCAAAAAGAAGATAATTGGTTTAATAAAGATACTTGTTAGATACAAAGGAAAGTCTTTAAACTGGAAAATCTCCACAGATAAAATCAAACTCTGTTATTGTCTCTCATTCTTTGCTTAACATCCCTTTAATATTATCTACAACATTGGAAGCCCCAACATAAATTAGAATGATTCCAATATACCGGTATGTATCATCTTCATTGTTAAACTGGAAGTGCTTGTGAAACACGAATGCCCCCTGTGACCTTGAACTTTGCAAAATGACCTCAAAATCAATAGGGGTCATCTAGATGTGATGACCAAACTCCAAACCAAGTTTCTGGAGCTTAGGTCAAACAGATCTCTAGTTATTGGTCAGACAAGGTTTGGTTACGGACGGACCAACCAACATGTGCAAAGCAATATATCCCCTTTTCTTTGAAAGGGGGCGTAATTATAACACATGTTTACTACTATACCACTACGTTAACACAGTATGAAAATCATGTTATCATCTGACATGTGAATCATACAGAATACTGTCAATTCATCACCTTCACCTTCGGTATACTGCCAAAATGAATGTGAATAAACATAAAATGATGACTTGAAAATCACTTCAGAAACATGTCAATAATTACTACTCTATTTAAGTACAGTGCAACCTCTGCAGAGTGGCCCTCTCTTGAGTAAGAACCTCCCTTCACCAGCATCAAATTTTACCACTTCATGATTTACTATTAATTTAACCTCTCTAGAGCAACAGCCTGTAAACAGAACATAATTATCTCCTCCGAAACAGTGCTGCTTTGGAGAGATTGCACTGTATTTCTCACACATATGGGATTACGTAAATGCAACATATACACAAACAAACAGACTAAAGAAAAAGAATCTATAATTCTGTCATGGAGAAAAATGAGTGATAAAAATATTTACTAGAGAAGAATGACTTGCTCCTGATTGTTTTAATGTATCTTTATCATAAACAGTACCAAACAGGAACACAGCCTCTTCTACAGTTTCTTTACTGTTCATCTTAGCCTGAAACATGACATACAACACTGTATAGACTCAACTCAGTCATAAAAACATTAATACTGAAGAAAAAAAACATGATTTGTATTTAGAAACAATAATAGTAATGTACAAAATTGGACCTGCCACAGTGGTCAAGTGGTTAAGTTCACTGACTTCAAATCACTGTAACCTATCACTGATAGAAGGTCATGGTTTCCAGCCCAACAACCTACCATGTCCCTTTATATCAGAAAGTATGCAGTTGCTTACAGAGGATGGGAGTCTAGTACTGGTTCTTCCCAGGAATGACGGTAAGATGTTCTTACTGTCTACCTCATACTGTTGAAAAGGGGTGTAAAACTCAAATAAACAATGTACAAAATAGATGGTACAGATTGAAATGTACCAGTACATGTGAAGAAGATTTGTGTTTTCTTAAATTTATCATAATTTTGAAATACTTTAACGCCCAGGTTCAATTTTGTAAAATGAATTAGAAATTAAATAGCATGATTTAAAGGAACTGAACTGAATGATAAAAGGAAATATGTAAAAATATCATAATAGATTTTACCATGTTGCTAGGCAACAAAGAGAATAATAATGTACATACCTCACAATTTTTATTATCATCAGGCTTATAAACTTCTCGTAAGTAAGGACACTTGTTTAATGCATCCTGAAATAATGTACGTACAGGGTGAGATATTTCCTTGAGAAATGAATCTATAATAGTTAATCTGGTTGGCTCAGAGGATAGAAAGAAGGAATAAAAATCAGAAAACATACTATCAATGAATAATGATATTGCATAAAAAATCATCAGTCAACCACATATCACTCACAGATCACGTAAGAAAAATTGGCATCAAGATGTGGGCAAATTACCAACATGTAAGAGGAAAGGTTAGAACTACAGAGTAACACTTGATTACATTACAGTATTGTTACATTACTTTCAATTACTTGGCTAATTGTAAATAAATTGCAATTAATTAAAATTACAAATTCAATTACCCCAAGTCTGCCCTTGAACATTGAATTGTTAACTGTAACAAATAATAAAATAGTCAGATGGTACAGTATATCAACAAACAAATACATTATTTAAGTAGAAAAATCCTTGATGGTATAATACGTATGTTATGTACATGCAGTCCAACCTCTGTCTACACCACTTCTGAACAAGTCATCCTCCCTTCACACCACCTTTATCGTCCCCATTAATGTTGTACTGAACTAACCACCACTAAATACTTGCGCAATAAATGTATACTCCTGACAGTCAAGAAAATTCTCCACAACAATAACCTTACAAAGCCACCATTACAAAGTTTCCACCAAGTGACTCAGCACGGAGGTTGGACTTTACACATCACTGGAGTGACTCAGAATGGAGGTTGGACTTTATACATTACTGGAGTGACTCAGAATGGAGGTTGGACTTTATACATTACTGGAGTGACTCAGAATGGAGGTTGGACTTTATACATTACTGGAGTGACTCAGAATGGAGGTTGGACTTTACACATCACTGGAGTGACTCAGAATGGAGGTTGGACTTTACACATCACTGGAGTGACTCAGAATGGAGGTTGGACTTTATACATTACTGGAGTGACTCAGAATGGAGGTTGGACTTTATACATTACTGGAGTGACTCAGAATGGAGGTTGGACTTTACACATCACTGGAGTGACTCAGAATGGAGGTTGGACTTTATACATTACTGGAGTGACTCAGAATGGAGGTTGGACTTTATACATTACTGGAGTGACTCAGAATGGAGGTTGGACTTTACACATCACTGGAGTGACTCAGAATGGAGGTTGGACTTTACACATCACTGGAGTGACTCAGAATGGAGGTTGGACTTTACACATCACTGGAGTGACTCAGAATGGAGGTTGGACTTTATACATCACTGGAGTGACTCAGAATGGAGGTTGGACTTTATACATTACTGGAGTGACTCAGAATGGAGGTTGGACTTTATACATTACTGGAGTGACTCAGAATGGAGGTTGGACTTTACACATCACTGGAGTGACTCAGAATGGAGGTTGGACTTTATACATTACTGGAGTGACTCAGAATGGAGGTTGGACTTTATACATTACTTGAGTGACTCAGTATGGAGGTTGGACTTTACACATCACTGGAGTGACTCAGAACAGAGGTTGGACTTCATACATCACTTGATGACCTCTCTATTATCTTGGTCCTGATTTTTCATTAACATTTCCAAACGTAGCAAACACTTACTTTGATTTTAGTCGTCCATTTCACCTTTCTTTCTATGTTTATCTTCTTTTGTTCAACAATTTTGTCAATTTCACTCAATGGAAACATATATGTTGGATCTGAAAGATAATTGCAAATGCTGTCTATAATTTTAATATATATACTAACTGTTAATGATAAAAAGTGTACTTTGGCCAGTAAGTTGGGTCAGTTATCTATAAAGTTATAAAAAAAATCAATTCTGCATAAACAACAACAACCTGTAGACACCAGTTATTAGAAATACGAGTGAGTCTTGAAAAAGCTTTTGTAGTGCTTAACGAATATGGTGCAGAAACTGTCGTTCTGAAAGTAGCATTAACTCATACAGATGTTTAATTTCAAGAACAGAACAGAACAGAATAGAACATAGTTTATTCAGTAACTTGTACACAAACGTATAGGTACATGGTTACATAACAGGCAATATAATATACATTTTATAGGTCACAACTAAATAAATAAAAATCAAAATGAGACTTTTTATAAATACTAAGAAATTCAAGATGTCAGCTGATGGATCAATGAATGAATTTATATTTTCATTATTTAATACCTACCATTTGATTTCTTTACTTCAGCAAAGAATCCTGGTTCCAATGCCTGACTAAGAAATACTTGCATGTAGACATAAAAATGACGTAACAGAGGATTTTGCTCATAATCTTTCTCCAATCTGAAATGTAAGACGTAAGTATGCCAATTTTATAAATAATGCATGCACAAATTTCATTACAATGAACATATAAATAAGACAAAAGAGGAATTTAATAAATATTCCAGCCTGCATACAATGTGAACTAAATTACTATCACGGCCTTTTTTTCCAAAATTTGTGAAGCGGCCATAGCTTTTCATTTTGAGAAATTTAAGTGCAATTCTTGGCCAAATTTTGAGAAGGTTAGACAACCGAGATAGAATAGCATTATATTTTTGGGAATTTCTTTCCCCAAATTGGGAAAAAAACTGCCTTTTTGCAATTGGGAAGTCACCAAATTTCGGCCTCTATTATAGAAGGAAAAAGGGCCCTGTCAATCATTTATTAGTGTTGTATTCCACATTCATAATCACCATTGTGACAAGCGAGTTTCCTTCAGACAGAATGATGATAATTGAATAAATTCCTAAAGATCTTTTACTATCATTTCAAAAGTTATAAAATTTCTTTTAAGATATACTGGTATATTTACTGAAAAGGTTATGTCCCTTTAAACATCTAACTGGCTCTCATTTTTCCACTGGTGCCAACTTAAAATCAAACCAGTTTGCCAAAACTGTAATTTTTCCCAGCAAATTTCAATACCAGGCATATCGAGACAGAATTAGGTAAAGCTTGTAGGTGGACTTAATTTACTTCTATGAATTATACAGGAAATTTAAATAGACAACAAACTCAAAACTTCAAGATGAGAAAGAGATAAAGATCATACCCAGAATCGAAGGAAGCATTTGGTTTTGTGTCCTCTGAAACTTCCACAAATTCACCTGCTATACCGTTCACTGTACTCACTTTTACAGGTAAATACTGCTTCTGTATTTCTCTGTAACCACGGTACTGTCAATGCATAGAGTTCAAAACTTACAAAAAGTCAAAATATTTATTGACATAAACATAAATCACATTTGTTGTCAAATAAATAATCAAATTCAAATATTTGGTGGTAAAGAATACTAGTACCGGTATTACATAAATATGTACTGAAAAGCAAGTACTTAAATACTATGACAGTAAATAACATAATTATTATAAAATAAATCGAATATGGTTACCAATGAACATACGATACAATCAAATAATCAAAAGACATGATGATATTAATGATCAAACAAGAGCGTCACAAACAGTGCCAAAGCACATCTGTTCACTGCCTCAGTGAGATCTATCCACCTATAAAGTTTCATGTTGCTACCTCTTTCAGTTTCTGAGTTATGAACTAGATTAAAGTTTTTGCACAGATACAGACGACACAGATGCATACCACCCTAGTTACAGGAACATTTGTCTCAAATAAAGTCTTCTCAGGTACAAAAATTGATGAATACTATGAATTTTGATGCCAAAAATAACACATGGAATCCACATCATCCGTGTTTAGATTATGGCTCAAGTCTACATGTATGATCCAATAACAAGTCAATAATATGAGAAATTGTCTTTCATTTACTTTAATTGCTTCAGATAACTGGCACATTTAAAAACAATGTTTCATTGCGGTAATTCTAGATAACTTACAGTTTTAACAGGTCTGTGAAGCAATCTTCCATTCTTCACGATAGCTTCATATTTTCTCAGCAGCATATGACTTTCAATTTTCCATATTGAATAGTTGTCTACATTACTTTTATCTTTCATGTCTAACACGTAGGCACCAACCTGTTTAATAGAAAACTTCACTGATTTATTCATCATCCCAGTAATGTACAAGCCCTCTATGTATATAAGCTAAAACTTCAATAAAACATTAATAGAATTATGGTATAAATTAACAGGAATACAAGGATTGTTTAGACATGAAGACAAAAGTAGGTCAAGTGAAGCAGTACGGTCTTCTATCATGACTAAATTTACTAAAGATACAAAACTGAGGCAAATAACCTGACAGTCCCTGGACTTGCCGAAAACGCCTAAAATGCTGAAAAATGCTCATAAGTTGTCGAAAAAACGCTCTAAAGTTGCCAAAAAACACATTATAGAAGATTAATTTTATGTTTTTTGTAATATTATGTACACTATATCTGATAATCTGTGAAAAATCCAACAAATAAAATTCAGAAATATGTATTTTGTGAGCACTTTGATATCTTTTCCAGAAAACTTGTCTGAGTGTAGTCCCTTGTTCAGGATTAGCCTCCCTTGCCAATCATGATACAAGTCTCAGGTCTATGTGAAGTACTATTGTTTAAGATTAATCATATAGTAATACAAAATTTCATAATGATATACATGCCTTTTTAAAATTTTGATTCACAATTGTTTTTAAACATGTCAGGTTGATAAATGAATAATACAATAATAATAATTATTCATCGTAGATCTAAACCATTAGGTAAATGGCAACAAAGAAACTGTACCTATATATATAATATAGGCAAGGGAAGTAATTCAGAATATTAATAAAAAAGAAAGAAAATGCTTAAAAAATACTTAATTCTGAATTTTTCTTCTTCAAATGTCCACAGAAGGTAGGATATAATGTATATGAAATAAGAAAACAAGAAATTTATCTCCTACAATGCGTTTTTGGCAACTTTTGAATGTTTTGAATGCGTTTTTCGACAAGTCCAGGCACCCACTAACCTTAAACTGCAGTTCATCATGAAATTCTGTTGTTGTGGATGAAATTTCTTGTTCCTGTTGTGGCTGAGTATTTGATGTCTCACATCCTGTCTGTCTGTAAACAGATACAGATAGATACGACTTAATCCACATAAAGGGCAATAAATAAAAGTAAGAAACAATTGTGAGGTACATACATAATGAATGTCAGAGGTCTTCTTTAACATATTGTTGTAGCTAGTAAAGGATGCCTTCCCCTCTGAAAATTTCTATCAGAACATGCAATTTTCCCCAAAGTTTCCAATTTACTCCTTGAAAGTTCATTCCCAAAATTGTTTTCAGGCAAGAGTTATTTCCCCATCTTCAAAACACTGTAATCCACTCGACTAATTTGAACAACTTGTAACAGGTATCAATGATAATATGCAGCATAAGACATAATTTATCAGAAAAAAATAACAAAGTCAGGTCCACAGATCACTATTTAATTATCAATAAATGGTCAACGTTTATATGCTTTAACTAACACATACATTATAAGGAGACATTTTACTTACATAAGTTGCTTTAAAATTTCTGGTTTGTTGACCAATTTGACCATGTTTTGGCTACGACATCTATCTACATGTTTTTCTTCAACTTTATGATAACTTTGAGCATTACAAGATGACCAATCTGCATACTGTAATAAGACAGGGAAATAATCTTAACTATCTTATGATACTGTATCAAATTGCAATCAATAGAAACTCAAAGACTGCTGAAACTTGTTTATATACACCTCACAGAACTTACTAGATGGTTTGTTTGTGTCATTGGGTTTTATGACCTTTTCAACAGTCAGAGTCATATGATGCAGACAGTTCATCTAACCATCGTTCCTGGGGAGAGCCAGTACTAGACTCCAATCCTCAATAAGCAAGTGCCTACTTTCTCAAATAAATAAACATGGGCCTCGTTTCATCAATATATTCTTATCTTACGTAAGATTCTTTCCTACGAAGACACTTACGACAAAAGTTACGAAATTCTTAAATCGTTTTATCAACTGTTCTTATCTAAATGTGTAAAGACCGCGACACAGTCTACACGGGTAAGTCTATTCACCGGCTACGTAAATAAGAAAAATACAATTGATTCTATACATATATTATATAAAGAGTTTTATTTTACTTCTCAGCCGAATTTTGTAAATTATATACCAAATTAAAGATGAAGCTCTCATCTTTCAGAAAATGTAAACTATTTGATATATCTTATCTGAAAATATGTTTTTTAAACAATGTGAACATTGGCTCATGATATTATGTGTTTTTGAGGCGCTCAAACTTGCACATAAAATTCCTTTATTCGCACATCTATGTATGTTGGACAGCCTAACCGTACCTTTTATGATTAATGCTGATCAGATCAAATTAGTATTGTTTGAGCAATAAGATTTCACAGTGAGAATCGGAGAGGAACAGTTAATAAATACGAAAACCTGAGGGCTCAGATGCATTTTAATACCTATTAGCTTTATTTTTCAATTTTTATCATGAAAATATGTTTTATGGCTATTAAACGCACATACGATCTGTTAAAGAGAAATACCAAAAAGGTTTCTTTTGAAGATAAAAATATGTTTACAGTCTTAAAATAAGTTAAAAATATCAGATTGCCAACAAGTTATTACATCAGCGATACGCACATACGCACATGCGTAACGTTAATTTGAAAAGTGAACAATATAAAAATGGCATCTACGTCGAAAGCTAATATCATGTCTAATTATCGTTAATCACGGTGTTTGAAATAAAATGCATTATAAAAAAAAAAATATTTGACAGTGCTTCTAATCCCTGCAAATACAACTGAAAGTTCACCATTTTTAGTTCTAATTTAAACTAGAAATGTGTCCGGAGGACACGAACGCCTCCCCGAGAGAAAATATTTGGATTTTAAGTGAAGTCAAACTTGACCTGTATTTTGTTATTATATTCCTTCATGTAAAATATGAAACCAATTCTTGAAATATTTCTTGAATAAAATATCCTTAAAATATTTAATATATTTCGTTATTTATGTCGTTTTTGCTTCTTCATAAATAATTCTGCATCAGTTTCTGAGATTATCTATGAAGACTTGCTATGAATTGAAATGTTGTACTTTATATTCACAGATTCTTTTGAGGACTCCATAAAACAATTTATGGTGACATTAGTAAATACAGATACCAGTGCCTAATGTGATTTTGATGTGATAAACATTTAGATAGATAAACATTGCTTTGCATGAATTTGGGTGCAAATATATTCAGCCACTGTTTTACTGTATTAATGTTTGATATGAACATCAAATCCAAGGACAACTGTATAATCTTAAATCTTTATTACCTTGTTTACATCTTGTTGTTAATGCACATATTGTGATAAAAAAAAATTCCAGCTGAGAGCCCATGCATGCAAGTACTTCATAGTGACTTTAGTATATCATCAATTATAATTTATTTATTATTTTGTTCAGTTTGTTGAATAGAGTATGATACAGGTATAAGTTATTTAAAACTACCAGTAAACATGCAATTGTATCCTTGACAACATAAATTCAGTGAAGCAAATGATATCAGTAAACTTTATAAAATGCATTTGTATGAATTTGAAATAAATGATGCACAACTGAAAGATGTTCTTAACAATTAATGTTCAGTTATGGATGAAATATTTTACAGCTATACTGAGCCTCTGTTGTTATAAAATCTCCTAACTGTGAGTAATGATATGACAAGCAGAAATATATCTTACATCGCACTCAACAGACTTAAAATAAAAGTCTGTCTCGTAATAATAAAGGCAGAAGCCGCGTTTTCTTAATTTTAAGAATGCCCATGAGCTATCGTAAAGCTAAGTAAGTATCTTTCCCAAACTTAAGAATTCCTAGCTAAGAAAATATTGATGAAACGTATTTTAACGCTAAGAAGGGAGATAAGACACTTCTTACTTAAAAAGTGGCGTAAGATGTTTGATGAAACGGGGCCATGGTCTGTAGCTGGGATTGAACCTACGACCCTCTATCAGAGAGAGGTTACAGTGATTTGAAGTCAGCGACCTTAACCACTTGACCATGGAGGTGGGTCAAATTCTAGACAGAGTGTCTGTTATATACATGTATGCCAATCTGCATACATGTCCTCTCCGAATTGTTTTAAACATTTGTAATACATTTATTCTGATAGAAAACAAGTATGATTGTATATGAGTTATATATGTGAGCATCTATTTGTTTTTATTCATTTATCTGTTATTTAACAGCCCATTCAACAACTATAGTCATTTCAGAGCTGTCCCAAGAGAGGGAGAGGACAAACAGGAGAACCAGGCATATCCCTACCCTTTACAAATAGTTTTTCCTGGTTCCTTATTGTGCCTAATGTAAAGCACCAACAGACATATCAACAGTTTCCTGTGCACAGACTTACATTTTTTTGTAATACTCAGTAAAACAAAATAATCACTTGGTGTACCATTATATTGATGACAATTATTACATCAGATCATAACAAGAGTGCCAGGTCACAAAATACGCCCATCAAAATTCATTTTTCAAAGCATCAAGGAGCATAACTCACAAGTGCCTAGGCCGATTGGGCTGGTTATCGAACTTGACCGAGATCTCATGACCATAAACATTTCCATCCAGTTTGGTCAGGATCCTAATAAATATTAGAGAGTGGACACTGTTGTGGACACTGCCTGCCCCCGCTGCCGTGGGTGTTCCCATAATACGAACCGTTTTTTGGGTGTATAAAAACAGACATAGTAAGACAAATGAATCAACTTACGTTTTCTTCATTAACAAAGCATTCCTGGTCATTCTGTACCTGACTGACATATTTTTGTAACAACCCTCCTTTCTTGTACAGCCACAAATAGGGAACTTCACCATTTTTACAAACAGATTTCTCTAACAAAACCTCTCCGACCTTTGGCTGTGAGAGAAATTAACTAAGTTAAGGTTTATGATAATTAAGAATAAAGACAGAATATTCACATTCTTGTTGGTATGGAAACATAAAAACGAAACAGAATACTAAATAACAAATTATAAAACTGTTGTGCTCATTACAATAATAAATAATAACATTTACAAGAAGTGTTTGTGAAACACAGATTCCCTCTGAAGGCCAACTGGATTGTAAGACCTTGACCTTTGACCTCAAAAACAATAGGGTCATCATCCTAACCAAATATGAGGAGCTTAGGCCAAATAATATTCTAGTTGTTGCCCAGACAAGGTTTGGTTACAGACTGACCGACAGACATGTGTATAGCAATATACCCCCTTTTCTTTGAAAGGGGGCAGAACTATTAATAACATTATTGATTCTGAGACATTTCATACTGAAAACCCAATCTACATAAATCATATCAATAAAAGGTCACAAACGTAAATGACAAACTATTTATTAATAAGTTGTCCGTACCTCTATCATGGTGAGAGTGTTATCTCTATTCACATGTTGTTTAGAAGATGAAGATTGTAATGATGATGAACTTGGTGCTGGCGATGATGATTTTGATGTTGAAGATTGTGATATAGATGCATTTTTTGTAGGAGATTGTAATGAGGCCTCCGGGGACTTGGACTGTACACGGCTGAAAGAAAACCCAGATAGATTGAGAATTCAGATACTTTACATGATGTCATCATGTTTATAAATAAATTATGTAGACAATTTGAGGGCTCAGCTCAACACAGTCGTAACTTGTTCTTATTTCAATATGAGTTAAGACACTGTTGCGTTGAACCCTCGAATTGTAAGTGGTTTAACAACAGTAAATAAGCAGTTCTATGTAAAGTTATAGGTTACTATCTTGATATAACATGATATACCATATCAACATACAACTAACTGTCACTGATATTACATACTGACTTACATAGGGAAAATGAAAACAAATTGTAAATATACATTGTACAAGCCATCATGCTGCGGACTGATTGTACAGGGATTTATAGAATGCCCTTTTTGCAACAAATACACAAAATTTCTACCCAGGACCCCTAAAAATGCCCAAATCGTAACCTGTGGGACTTAGACTTTTTGTATATATATACTCTTGGCAGTAAGGGAGATCACTGTGTAAGATTTGACAGCCTATTTTCATTAATCACATATCTACACTGAAAGCAGATTTTTTTTTTTTGGTAAGAACAAATTCTGGCAAAAATTAGATACATGTAATAAACTAACAAAGAATGACCTAGCGACCCCTACATTTCATGGTAGGGCCCCATTGTAACAACAATCTGGGTCCAAAGGACCTCAAGACGTTGAAGACAGTGTAAGATGATTTAGATTGTGACTCTGGTTTCTTAGTATAAACAGATCTACAGAAATTTTACATATGATTTACCATGGCATGTAAAAGTATTTCGTATACAATTAATTTTTTATTTACCTTGGTGTTGAAGCAATATTCTGCTTTGGGTCACGCTTTGTGTATTTTCTTTTCTTCTCATGCGAATTTTTCTTCCATACTGGTTCATTTGTCTGACAAAGATAAGGGATTGGATGATCAGTTAGCTCAGTCATACAAGTTTGGTATATTTACAAAACTTACACTAAATCTTGATTATTTAGCTTTATACCAACAATGTCCAGGATTAATCCGGCGGTATCTCAAAATGCAGCAGACAGATTTTTGGAACCTTTACTAGTTCTGTAGGTTTCCATGGTGAAAGTTAATCTCATGTGCGAGTTTTTAACCCAATGACAATCATTTTATAGTAATGTTTCTTCAACTTTGCATTGTAAGTGTTATAGTCATTGACTCATTGTATAGAGACATGAACACATAATTATTATTATAAATACATTGTATTTTTCAAATGGAAACATAATTTTTGCTTTTTAGAATATTTTTCACTCTCTTACTTCTACAGATGATATGACCTATTAATTAAAAAAGTGTTCTAATTAAGACCTTCCTAATTTCCTATAAATTCTATTCACTGATTACCCTTTACTTATTTCTGTGTTAGCTATATCCTGATCTGTGGTGAACATCTTACTTACCGTTTCAGGGGTCCAAACAGGATCATTATCTGAATCATCATTACCTGATAGATCATAATCAAGGTATGGCAGAATCTCCTTGCCTCTTTTATGAGATGTAGTGTCATTTATCTCTGCAATATATCAACAAATATCTAACATTAATCTTTGTACTCTACAACATCTGTAGAGCATCACCCTTTGTGAGCTGCAAAAATTGACTGTTGTTTAGAGGTTGTTGCTCTAGACTACAGAGGTTAAATTATAGTAAATATCAGCTTAGGAAAATTTTGAAAGTGTTGTTATGGAGAGGTTGTTGCTCTACAGAAGGCCACTCTGGAGAGGTTGTGGTGTATAGAGTGCCTCTATCATGGTGGTGTGGTAATGACCAGTAATCACTAGCCTATCACCACAGTGAGTTTGATACTACTGGGTAGTACCCTGCAGGAACCAAATTCCATAGGTGACAAGGCTAGGCTTGTCCAGCTAGCTTATGGAAGGTCAGTGGATCTCTCCAGCTGAAAAATGTGCCAAATGACCCTGGCTTTTGCACTGGAGTGACATTTATTTCCAGTGGAAAAAAAAGAATGGTTATGTTCATAAAAACAAATCAAACGCTAACATGGCAGTCATATGGTTAGATTATTTCTACATTAAACTGATATAAACATTCTGAAAATATATGCTCATACTTAGTAATTGTACAGTACAACCTCTCCAGAGTGGCCCTCTATTCAGCAGCAACCTCCTTTCAACAACGTCATGAGTTTTCCCCACTACACGATTTAACTATTACATGCAATTTAACCTCTCTAGAGTAACAACCTATCAACAACATTATTTTGCTACTCCCAAAGGGTTTTACTTTGGCCAGGTTGCACTGAGTCTATTTATCATAAAGTGGATAGAAAATAAATCATACATAAATACTGTGGAATCATTCATTTTCGTTGGGGATTTAATTTTATGGATTTCGTGGGTCGGCCTATCCATGAAATCAAATCCCTACGATTTTAAATGCAGAGATAAGGCATTTGTTTTAAAATCAAAATCCACAATTTTTTGTCCTCACAAAATAGCAATTTTAGTAAAAACCACGAAAATTGAGCCAAACGAAAAATAAATGAAAATACAGTATACACCATACCTGGGGTCCAACCTGGGTCTTCATCTGAATCTACCAGTTCATCCTCAGAATCTATATCATTAACATCAGAGTCTGATTCATCTGGTAGCTCTAGTTTGATTTTCTTTACTAAGTTTGCTTCTGTAACATAAATAGACTTTGATGGTATTTTGTTTTATAATGTTAACTAAATGTATTACAACTCTACATTACAGTCAACTAGCCATGCAATTCTCCTCGTTACCTATCCATACAAACCAGTTTCTATACAACCTACAAGTGACTGACGACTGAATACACCAATAAAATGCCTTGAGAGCTTAGCGACTTACATACATTTAACTGAGACAGACACCATTGTTGTGCAACAGAATTTCAAACAATAAATGAAACTTCTTTCTTGGTAAAATACCTGTGAACAATAGCCACTTCATAGATCTGTGATCAAAGGCCATTTCATAGACCTGTGAACAATGGCCATTCAGAAGACCTGCGAAAAATGGCCACCCTATATACTTGTGAACAAGGACCACTATATAGACCTATGAACAAAGGCCACTATATGAAAGCAATAGCTTTATTTGGTGACCTATGTTCACATGAAAGCTTATAAATAGAAAGAGCTGATCAGTTCTGTACACCAAATGTACTATACCATAACCTATCACCAGATACCAGAGATAGTTACAAGCTTTGGTTTGTTTGTTTGAGTTTTACGCCCCTTTTTAACAGTCAGAGCCATATGAGGCAGACAATTTATCAAACCATTGTTCCTGGGAAGAACCAGTACTAGACTCCCATCCTCCGAATATTGAACTTTATTACCCTTTTAAACAGTCAGAGTCATATGAGGTGGACAGTTCACTATATCATTGTTCCTGAAAAGAACCAGTACTAGACTCCCATCCTGCATAACCAAATGCCTACGTTCTCAAATAAAGAGACAATCATGGTCGGTAGTGAAGCTTGAACCCACAACCCTATTACAGTGAGAGGTTAAAGTGATTTGAAGTCAGCGACCTTAACCACTCTACCATGGAGGCAGGTACAAGTTTTGAAAATACAATATACACAGGTTAATAAGAAACATGAACATTGTAACTGAGAACCATTTCCTTCCTGTCTAGTGAAGTAAAATGATATAAATCTTTATTGTGACAATGTTTCCCAAATAATGGGCATAACATGGATGGACGCACTTTATGTTTATGCATATCATCTATTTTATTGATTTTATTTTGTTTTTATCCATTTAATTTTATTCAAGGTAAATATTTAATTGGATATAATATTTGATGGCAATTTTAAATCATACCATGTTATGAGCATTGAATAGCTGAATAAATCAATATATCAATACCTTTTATAACAGAATTTTACATATTCATCCTAATTAAATATACTGCATGTTGGATAATTCAGCTATCATTTTATAAAGGCCATTAAAAATGTAAAACACAATCTATCTTACCTGGTTTACCTACATAGTATACCTCTCCAGACTTCAAGGATTCAGGTACATCAGCAGTATCCATCAGGACAAATGCTTCTTTCCACCGAGATGGTATTTTAGTTTGACCAATAATGTAAGTTTTCTCAAGAATCGGACCTTAAATGACAGTATGATAAAATAATCTTCAATTTATCTTCACTTTAAAACTAATTGTTTCATAACTACTTCCTATCGTATTGACAGCAGCCAATTAAATCTATTGTTTACTTATAATTATCTCCAGGAAGTGACATCATTGAGCTTTGATAAACAAACTATTATATTTGATTGGACTAATTATGTTTTATCTCCAGGATGTAACAATAAGTGCCTAATAGTGACACACATGAATGTGAGATAAACACTGTACCCATGATGTCACAATCTCAGACAGGTTCACTCAATGTCCTCAGGGAATACAGAGCATGAATACATTATCTTCTTATCACTCTTTAACCATTTGTTTTATTGACCAGAAATATGATTGGAACTTGAACTTGGTATCTAAGTAGACAATAAGGTCTAAAGCATAAACCACAGGGGTGTCAGTACAGCCGAATTAAAAATCCTGAAAATCATATTTAGCTGACCACTTTTGCCAAACAAGAGCCTTCAACCACACTGTTTCTATGTTTAACTCAGTTTGTATTGATAAAAATTCTTCAGAGCAGATTAATTCGACCATTACTTTGCCATTTCTTGAGATATTTTCAACAAATAACTGTTATTTTGCTAAGAAATCATAGCTTTAACAGGACAGATAATCCGGAATTCCGGATATATCTGAAATATTGTCACCCCTGAAACCATTATACATATGGTTAGAATGTTTGAAGCTGTATTATATTCTTTATGGTTCAATAGGGCCACATGCATTCTTAAAATAAAATGTTTGTTTGCTGTAACCCGACCCAGAAAATTTTCAGTGGGTAGTTGGGTAGTAAATTGTTTTTTATATTTAACCCAAAATACATTTCAGAATGCTATTCAAAATTTCGAATGAAAAAAAATCCTGAGAGGCCAAAAAAAGGTTGGGTAGGGGCTTTTTAGGGGGGTAGGTAGTGTTACGACAAACAATTTTTTTTTAAATGATGGTCTTAAGCATAGACTTGCATAAGGCCACCCTTCAAAATTACTGTGACCCTAACCAGAGAATTTCAGTGGGTAGGTAGGGTATGTTTTTAGTAACAATTGATTTTTTATATTGAACACAAAACACATGTCAGAATGCTAATCTTTACCTGAGAGGCCTAATAAAGGTTGGTGTGGGCCTTTATTGATGAGTACCGGTAACGTTACCAACAAACAAAATATTGTCTAGGTATAATACACTAATAGATTTCAGTCACATGATTGTATCCTTACATTTTGATGATTTCTTTGTCAGCTTTCCTTTGACAGATGTTTTTCCTTTTTTTACACTTTTCCCGTAAGAAGAAAACTGTTGCAAACGTTCCTGAAATACAATTCACAGCATTGATTCACTTATCTTGGACAAAATGTATGGGGCAGAAGGATTTTAAGAGATATCTGCACAAACCTGCATGGATCAGAAGATTGTTCAAAGGTAATGCATTAATATGGGAAGTTTTTTATGTAATTTTTGTGGAAAACGTCACTGCCCAAGTATGTTGTAGTGTCATATCTGCTGCACACTTACACAGCATAGTATTATGATAACATTCATCTGCTGTCTTGAGCAAGGACTACTTAAGGTAATAATAAGAGTGAAAATACATCAAACTAGCGGCCACCTCTGAATAAAGCCATCCTGTGAATAAAGCCATTCTTTTAAAAAACATTGATTATTTAGAACAAAATGACCTCTGAAAAAAGACCTCCTGTCAATAAAGGCTATATTTCTTCTTTCCAGAGAGTGGCCTTTGTTCACAAGTTTGACTGTGTATACAGTATTGATTTCAGTTGTGTTAAATGATAGCAACAAACTTGTTACTCATCACATGAACTGGAAACTTCCAGGTTTGTCTGTTATCTACCAGTGTTACAGTAACACACATACATCTTAAAGTTGAATACTCTGTGCAGCTAATCATGTACATCTCGAAAAATAAATTACCTTGGATGTCAAAAACTGGGCTTTCTCAATCTTAGACAAAGCTGTAATCATTGACTTCCTCGATGAATAATATAGTCCACCAGCATTACATTCTGGGACACGATTGCCTCGGTATGGATGAATATGTCTGAAACATTAATATAAATATTGGTCATTGCTTACTGTGGAATCATTAATTTTCGTTGGGAATTTAATTTTGTGGATTTCGTGGGTTGGCTCATCCATGAAGTCAAATCCCCACAAATTTAAATGCAGAGATATGGCATTTTTTCAAAATCAAAATCCACAAATTCATGTACTCACAAAAAAGCCATTTTAGTAAAAAGCACGAAAATTGAGCCCAACGAAAATACGATGTACAGTATTTGCCTTATAACAACCTTTTATGAGTTCAATATAACCATAGAAATAGCACTTGAATATACTGCCTGAGGTCACCAGTATTAAGTGTGTTATATCATAACTTCAAAGTTGTAAACTATCACAGATGAAGGGATTAATTTGTACAGTACTGTAAACAGAGTACTAACACATTAATTTTGTCACACTTAATAATCATACTTGCAGTGTTCTACAAAAGCCCCATTGGCCGGAGATATCACCTTTATAATGATATGCTTGAAAACCAAACTCAGTCTACTTTTTGTCGATAAAAAAATCTACACCAAAAAATAAACAATCATTGAAAAAAACCTGCCACAATTGAAATTGAGTCTGTATAACATAATATGGCATATATCTGTATAACAATCCTTGGCTTGTGATCAAATATGAAAATAACTATTCATTCTTTTATTTATTATCGTATCATTTTAGATGTACTGTACTCTGGCCTAAAAATTAATTACTCTTCCCTTCTCTGAGTCGATTGGGGTGGAGCAATAATCTGGTCTGTAGCCTGATTGGCTGAAAACCCTGTAACAACTGTATCAGTCTTCAAATTTAGCCCCAGACCTTGGACCAAGTCCACCAAAATGGCCATAAGTCCAGTAAATTTGAAAAGGTCAGACTTCAGACGGTCCAGTAAAATTTTCATTGATGATTTTACCAAGTTTCAGAACAAAAAATGTATTATTTTAATCATCTCAAAAAGATGTTTTTTAGCCAAAATAAATATGTTGTGTGTCCTCTTATTGGTCCACTAAATGTTCATTCAGTCCAGTAAAGTTTGCATTTTCACTGAACCAAATGTACAGTGCTTAATAAGTATTTTGAGAAGATTGGTTGACTGTGGTTACAATGACTTACTTTTTGTGTATCCAAGCATGAGACGGTGGCACAGAGAAGAATTGGACATGATACTTCTCAGTAGCTACTTCTTTGCATGTATTCATGTTTTCATGCTGGTCATTACATATCATACCAGGCCACCATGGATGACCGCCCAACTTCCCCCATACCAGATCACCAGGTGAAAAAGCTATAAGATACAGCAGATAGGTATAAAGTATTAGGTATATTATAAATGCATTAATAAAATTCACTAAATGTTGATTGTGATCAGAATTTAAAATGAGAATAATCTTACAGAGAGAAGCTAAGGATTGATCAAGATTTCATCCACTGTCTTCTGACTTTTGGCATCAAACACACAGAGAAAGCTGGCTTATCAGCAAGGCACTGTCTTAAGCCCCATTACTAGATCATGATTACAAAAAATACAAGGTATAATAAGAAGTGTTTGTGAAACAATGATGCCCCCAAAATCCAACTGGATAGTAAGACCTTGACCTTCTGACCTCAAAATTCATAGGGGTCATCTAAATGTAATCACCAACCTCCGGGCTCCCAAGGGGGCATTATAAAATATTAATAATGTAGAGGTAAATATTAGGCAAAATCAATTTGCTGATATTAAAATGCAGGATGGGTTTAGGAGGGTGTACAGATGACTCACACTTCATGACCATTCTTCTATATCAGGCCTAATTTAAATCTGACCCATCTCTGTGGTCGAGTGGTTCAGGTGGCAGACTTCAAATCACTGTAATATCTCACTGATAGAGGGTCATGGGTTTGAGACCCGCTACCAACCAATTCTCTTTATGTGAGAAAGAAGGAAGATGCTTACAGAGGATGGGAGTCTAGTACTGGCTCTTCCAAGGAACAATGGTTAGATGAACTGTCCTCCTCATATGACTCTTGACTGTTGAAAAGGGGCGTAAAAACTTGATATAAACAAAAAATCATTTAAATCTGAATAAAATTGATTTTTGGATGACAAAGGTATAAAAAAACATTCATCAAGTAGTAAATTTATGTGAAGCTAGATACCAAAAATATAGAATGAGCATGCTTATCATGCAGTATCCATTCCATTTAACCAGTACATCACCTATTTACCGTAAATGCTATTTGGTCATAAATTGAGGACAAAACTACCAAATCTTTAAAGTCACCAGGTATGACATGAGCACAATGCAAAATACAAACGAAGTGGAAAAATGTATTCAAATGAAAAACTCAATGTACATTATTTGGATATTTGCTTATTTGGGTTGGTGAAAAGTTTTATTTAAACATGAAAAATGAAACAGGTTTGCCACACCATGACAGTCATCAGGACAAATTTTAAGCACTGGTTAAAAACATCTAAATGAAATACTAATAACAAAGTCCTTCATGAAATGACCAGATGAGACACTATCAGTGTATGACAGTCAGTCATATATTCACTGTATTTGTTGATCAATACAATAAGGCTTATGTTGTAATCAAGTATGTTTGCCATTTACCAGCCAACAAAATAAACAAATCATTGGGAACAACTTCCTTATCCTATTCCACTTACTATGATGATAGAATCTGCTATCATAAAAAATGATGCCCTTATACAGCATTACAACACTTGTCAACACCATATCAGAATATTTAGACACTCAAGGTTGTAAAAACATAATGATGACAATTAAAGGGCAACGCAATGCTGACTTTTCAAGCACTTAGTCGTGTAGAAATATTAAAGTTATGATGATTCCTGCATTTTAAAAAAAAAAAAAATCCACCATTTAACAAATATATTGGTGATTTAATATTGTCATTTAGTGATTGAGCGAATCTCCTGGGGCGCCGCCATTTTGAAAGAATAGACACATGTTGTGACGTCATATCTCACAAAGTGTAAAAAAGCCAGTACACCCGTTCTGTGAGCACTGTTATAAAAGATACTGACTCCTGCCATATCTACAGGAAAAAATATAAATCCTGTGAAAGCTGAATAATTACACAGTCAATGAATGCGATTATTTTGAGCTTAAAAGTTATGGAATCTAACCCTCATGTTGATAAAATATTATGTAGTGCATTGTTAAATACAATGTACATTTGACAACCAGTATTACGAAAATTATCATATAACTACCAAAGTAATCAAATCTCAAAGAAGCTAAAAATAAATGCAATCTATGACCGTGAAATTATGCAGCTTTTGACGGTTTAATAAAATCTCACAATACTTAGTCTTGATAAATCTAATGATGGGACGGCTAAAGGGCAATAAACAAATCACATTAAGATCTACCTGTCATTTCGGACACAAATCATACCATCAACTTGCCCCTTCCGTAAATGAACTTGCCCAAACTATATAACTAACTGATACAACACTAAACAAGATGTGTTTTTAAAACACAATGCCCCCTCCTGGGTGACCTTGATCTTTGACCTAAGACCTTGAAATGCACAGGTCCTGTAGAGGTTGTCATGAGGAACCAACACATCAAGTTAGTTGAATATAGGTGGAAACGTTTTGATTTTATATGCAAGGTTAAATTTTGGTACAAACAAACAGACAAGCCAAAAATAATAATTTCATGCCCCGTCTATAGAATTAGATACGGAGAAGTTAAAAATATACCTTCTAGATTAAGAGTAATGTTAAACTGTATAAAATGCAGTTCTATATATAATTATAGTAAAAAAGTAATGTGGTTTTGTTCTGAAGTTTCAATTTTATCTGCCTTTTGGAACATTTTCACTAGCCTGTTCGGACAACACAGAGGTAAATTAACTTGTCCTGACCTCAAACTGGGTTGCCAAAACCTATGATATCAAATAACCTTTAATGTAGAGCCCTGGGCTATGTGAAAGGTCAATTAAAATCATGATTGCTGACATCTATGAATATTGTAAATTTTAAATCATGATAATAATTATGTTAATCTAAGTATTGCTGCATGTTAATATATTAGTGGGAAATTACTCGTAAGAATCCAACAGTAATATCGATTATCCTTAAGACAGAAAGTAATCAGTTTCATGTTGAATGAATCATGATCATCCTATGAGATAGAATTGTCATGTAACTACATGCACTTATTCTACTGAAAATGGGAAAGATGTGGCATAAACACAATGAAATGCACTGTACTAGTGAGACAGACTGAGACTGCTTGCATGCATATAAAGGTTAAATTTTTTGTTAAAGAACTGTAAATATGTAACACAATAAATTTATACTGATAGCTATCTAAGGTCATACCATCTGCTCAATGGTAGGTTACTACAAAATGTACACGGTTCTGAAAAGTGATGCTGATAAGCTAGCATTCTCTCTCTGTAAGGCTCAAAATGGATTATCGTTAACTTATAGAAACCTTAACCTATCAGTGATGGTGAATTGGAGAAAATGATTATTTTTACAAACCAGTATACAAGCATAAACAACCTCTTCAAAAACATTAAACATGCAGCGTGACATTCATATGAAATTTATCAATGGACCTTTTTTGCACACGGGAGGCCCTCATGCAGGGACTGTACAATAAGTAAACTTTAATAATTCTGGATGTGTGAAAGAGAAAATATTACTTAAATATTTTAGATAGAGTTCTCCAATTGTGTTAGCATGTACCTTAATAATTCATGCTAGCAAAAAGAAATTAAGATACACATTTTAAGTTGATAAGAAACATACATACAGTTTTGGAATTTTGTACATTAAATTTTGTATACAAGTGACTGTTACGGTTTGAAAATAAAACATGGTACTAAAATGCAAATAAATTAAAAAATCTAATAGGAATAAAAATATGCTCACCCTGACTCCCATGATACATTCTGAAACAAAAGAAAATAACAGTTACTAAAATCTGATAACAGATTTTTTACCATTTTGCCAAACAAGAGGCCTTCAACCACATTGTTTCCATATTTAACTCAGTTTGTTTAATAAAAATCCTTCAGAGCTGATTAGAATGACCACAATACCGCCAATCAAATGCATGAAATCATGCGGGAAATTCCTGCGACTGTACTAAACTCCAACCAATGTGCTGACCATCTATCATTTGTGTTTTAAGAGATATGATGCATTAAAATGCGATACCATTATACTGCCAGTCATTGTTATTATACGGGCACTAGTATATAGCGGTACTATTACTAATACTACAGTACATTTTCATCGCGGCATCGATCTTGAAAAAAACGCGAATCACCGCAATATCGCTTTTCACCGTGTTTTATGACTTATTATCAGTTGGTAATCTTTGATAGCGATGGATCACGGTGATTCGCGAACGTCTAAAGCCGACTCTCAAGTAGCTAAAATGATATTTATTGAGAATCTTTCTTCTACTTTCGCTTTTTGTTGACCGTTCATTTTCGGAAAAAAGTCACATGGTAAATAATTCAGGCTTTAACACTTACTAAATCCGTTGGCCAAGACCGTCTGAAATCCAGACATCTGATTAAATTTTGTCAAGTAGGAAATCCCATTCTTGAAGTAAATGAGTAGAAAAACCGGCGAATTGCTAAGCGAGTTTGTAAACTGTGTAGCTATGTTTTACATATGCAGCGTTACGTACAGGGCGAGATTAATACGTCTATTTTTAGTGTTTTATTTATCGAGTACCAGGGCGAGAATTTAGACCGAGTCGCAGTCTCTCATTTTACCTAGATGTAGCTTGGTGCTCTAAATTCTAATCAATAAAACCAGTCCATTGTTTACATGTAATATTATTTCGCGCAATAATATATGAAAGCTGACAGATTAATTAAAGCTCATCAACTACTATTAAGTTCTCAACACTCGTTGGTTATAATTTATGTCAATGCTAATTTTTAACACATTATCAGGTAACAATTTGTTCACAAAAGCGCAATTAAATAATGTGTGAATAACACTGTTATTGACAAGAAATTTGTAAGTTTTGAGTAAACTAAAGAGGCGACATATCGCATATCACCGGGTTGAGCGATCGTCGCCGCAATCCACCACAAATTATTGCCCTTCAGTGGTGACGGTCACCGTCAATCATCGTCGCTCTGAACGCAACAGCCAAAATTCAAATCGCCGGATTGAAGCGATCTACCTGTGGCTTAGCGCGATTTTAATTCCGAAAATCGGACAAATCACCCAAACCATACTGTATAAGCATACAATTGACATTTAATGACATGAAAAGCACTGTTAACAGAGATACAGGGCTTGAAAAATTTTCAAGGTGGTACTAGTCCTGTAGGACTAGTAGCTGCAAATTCTTACTCGCCCTTTAGAAGAACCAACTCGCCCTTAAGAAAATTAAGTATTGTATACTTTTATAATTAAAGGATGTATAATTCTTCTGTTATACAAGACTGATTGCAGGAAAATTACGTCGGATGCTGACATAAATGATTACAACATACATGAACGATACAGTACGGCTCGGGTGATTGTATAATCGGCATTTTAATCTTTAATCACTAAGGATCACCATGATTCGCGTACATATAAAGCCGTCTCTCAAGTAGCAACACTGATACTTTTTGTGAATGCTTCTTCTACTTTCGCTTTCTGTCGTCTGTTCATTTTCGGAAAATGGGCACATTTTATTATCAGAAAACTGGTAGCATGGTAAGATAATTCAGGATTTGACACTTACTCGAGTCTGATGATACGAGACCGACAATAATCAACGCATCCAATTAATTTGTCAAGTAAGAAATCCCATTCTTGAAATAAGTAGAAAAGCCGACGAATGAGGCATTGTCGCAGTTAAACTTGTAAACTTGTAGCGGTGTTTTATATATGTCGCAGGGCCAGGTACAGGGCGACAATCTATTTTTAGTCATTATTGTCTAGTGCAAGCGTTTCACGAACGCGGATTTAACATAAACAAAACGTGAATCTAAATTGATTCGGATCGATTTGGAAAGAGATATTAATCATATTTCCAGTTTCAAATTAATTTTTTGGGTGATTGAATGCCTGATTTTGTACTCGCCCCGTCGCTCTAGCATTTACATAGTGGAATTTTCAAGCCCTGGAGATATAGGTACAGTCGTATGAACAGTAGGGGGTCACTAGTGTGTTAATTAATGTCAACGATTACTGTATTTAGTATCTTGGTCTAAAATGATAACAGGCACACTGCAAATTTATTTTTCTTCACAAAAACACCAAAATTGCCCTTTCAACTATAAAACTTTGACCATTACATACCTTTCAGATATGGAAGTAATTGGTATAATAGAGAGTCAATATGAACAATAAAGGGTCACATGACATTCTCTTACAGGAGGTCACCAGAGCTGTCAAAACTGACTAATTAATGTCATCATCATACATTTCTTTCATTGTAAAAGCATTGTTTGTATGATTATTCATTATTTGTGGCGTTACATAGAAAATAAATGAATAGAAAGATATTGAGTTATTATCTCTACGAATAAAGTCAATTTAGCAACTGATGCAAGCTTACACTTGCTAATGAAAAAGGTAGTCATAAGGCACTGAGAATTATTTATTTAACATCTCAAAATAACACAACAATACAAATTTATTTACATTACAAGTCCATTTAAGAACACAATTTATCTAGTTTGAGAAATCCTCATGCAAATTGTTTGTGATCCTTTATTATTCATATTGACCTGCAACATAATCATTCCATTTGCACACATGATAATTAGAAATATTGTAGTTCCTTTTCATGATTTGAAGGTTAAGCTATGACCATTTAGATCATAAAGAAATCATTTACCTTTACATCAAAATTATTTGGCAGTGCATCTTTATGCGCGAAGGTTGTTATGAGAACGAAGCTAGGCAATCTTGCTCATGTAAACACGCTTAACAAAACTCTAAGTGACAAAGTTTATCAAAACATTGTTTTCAGATAATCTTTTGTTGAAAAGGACAAAAAATATCAAGGAAAAGGAATGTAAAGTTTGATCAAATAATATGGAAAGACAGCGGAGAAATCTTACTGTAACCATTCGCGTGACCCTCTACTGTTCATGATCCGCTACTGTTCATACGACTGTAGTAGTGTACACTGTATTGCATTTATGACCCTCATAAGCATCCAACAGCTTAACATTTGTTAAGGTTGGACACAAAATTTCTCTGACAATAACATCGTAAAGTTTATCCACTACCAAAGGAATTTTAATCATAAACTGGACTGGTGATGTACATTCAGTAAATTTCTCAACTGCCTTGCTTTGGGTTTTAACTTTTATCAACAGATATATGATATAGCCCAATTAGCCGCTATAATAATGTTGTAATCTGTTATATTGGCTGCTAACACGTGTGCTATATTACGGATAACCTGTATAGTGAAATAATAGGATGTGACTTGACCATATCTGACCGTTGAACAGTTGAACGGACTGGGCACATTTCAGTAGGCCATGCGCGAAAATTCATGACAATTGTCAAATATGGACAAAACTATCATTTTTAAATATAAGTCATAAATTAACAGAATTGTATCTTACCCTCATAAGTTTCTAACAGATGTCTTAAATCAAAAGAGTTGTTCTAATTGCTAAAACGTAAAAATGAACGTAAAGTTTTATTTATTTACAGATTAAAACAAACGATATTATCCGGGTTTAGCCGAACATCACTGGTTCTGGTTCCACTGTTTTCACTTAGCAAAGGCTACGGAAACCAGTGCTGGTTCTCGCTAACTCGATGGGCGCATTCGATTCACTGTGCTGTACTTGTTCAGAACCTGTTCCAGAATCGAATGCCGCGGCACAGGAAGTGCTAAAACCAATATGGCGGCAAATGATATTAAATTTGTAGTCAGTATTATTATTACTACAAAGTAGAAGTCACATTGACTGAATTTATGGTTTATCAGTTGTTAGCCATTTAATAAACAGATCTTAGAAAGGGGTACAAGTGGTACGCCTTATACGCTTATAGGTTAATAAAAGATTGTTTATTTATTATATGTTTTATATGCCAGAAGCCCAAATCAGACCCGTGATTGGAATAAAACATTATTCCAATCTGTTCTGTACACAAGCATTAGTAAAACTGAAAAATAATGAGGTATAAACGGACATTTTTCTTTTATTTCACGTAGTCAGACATGTTTACGAAATTCTGAACACTTATATGCCTCTGCGGTTAGTGCTGTGGCGAAAAACATTCCGCAATTGCACTGCCTGAAAACATTGTCGGCCATTTTTTCCACGCGCTATGACGTCACTGTTCTCGCCACACCACCTCTTTTTCGGGCACAGTGGGAACTTGTCCAGAACACTGTTCCTTACCATTTTATTCCTGTTCATTCATTTCGGAACGTTCCGCACAGTGAATCGAACGCACCCGATGTATTTGTGCAACACAAAACGGAAACCAGTTTTTCATGATTGAAATAGAGTGACCTCCCTTAGTGGTGTAGCCGGTTTATTGTGTTTTTTTTCTATTTTTTTTATTTTATACGTACGTTTAATGTTGATTACTGACGCCAGTGACGGAGAAAGTTTACTTGTGTTGTGAAAAGGTAAGATAATTCATTTAGGTACAATTGTGTGCCAGTTTAAAACTTTTACTTTCAAGTCTGAGAAATATTCAGAGAAAATAGTTTTCATCAAAATTGTCCTACATTATACATTATATATCCCATAAAATACATTATGCATTGTGATAATGTGATAGAATAGTCTAATTTAGGAGATGTACGGGCAATCCGTGTATGATTATAGAATTTAATATGTTGCCCGTTAGATAGATATCGCCAAGTGTCTCGATATTCTTCTCACTTCTGTAGAGTACAATTATTTGGACAAAGTTAAAGCATACTAGCCAATAGCCCTACTAATTTCGGCTTTTCGGTTGGCCAATTTTCGTGAACAAATTCAGAAAGGCCTGCCTCTCAGGTGCGGGACGGGGCCAAGTCGAAAAAGTATCTCGTCGTCACAAACAGTCTAATTAGTTGGACTAATTAGCCCAGTCATAAAGTTGGCTTTTGAAAATAATTAACTTAACTTTTGATGAACCAGTGATATGAAATCATCGTATAGCTGCTAATAGAAGCTTGATGAAGTAACATTTTCATGATCGATCATGGAATATGATCACCCTAGAATATAGATCTAACCTGGATTCCAAGTTCTGCCATGGTTTCCATCTTTTAGACCGCATCACATCAAAGGCAAGTTACTCCATCTGCATGCAAAATAAAATAATACAAATGGAGGAAAATAGTGTACTCAATGAGGGGTTCAAACATGTGACCTGCTTGCGAGTCAGATGCTCTAACAACTTGAGTTAATCAGGCTGGTGAATATCACAGCCAATTTATAAATGCTATGTAACACACTGCTACACAAGCAAGTTTTTTCTACATTTCATTGTAATTTGGTAGAAGAATTACTTTGTGTTTGCCATCTATGATGAGGCTGATGAGCATCCCAGACTCCCATGCAGTGCCAGTTTGCTAGGGCCAGTTGGCCCTCTTGTTTCTGATTTAAATGTTCTGTTGTTATGACTTTTTTAAATCTAATTCATATACACACCTGAAACACCTTTTTCTTTTCTTTTTTAAGAGAACAGAATACTGTACAACACATTGAATTTCAAACCGATTATAACTGGTAAATGCATGAATTAGTACTATCAAAATATACCTTTTTTAACAAAAGTATGTGCTGGTGCATTTGTTGGCGAAAATAGCAAACATCACTGGTTGACACTGAGGAAGAATATATTCTCCAAAGTCAGGACAACTTTCTTAAATTGATATCTATTATTTCTATATACATGTATATACCTTTCTTATCTATCTTGTTTAGTTATGTCATATCCCCTAGTGGTAACATATGCATAGGGCCACAAAATCTTGATGATAAGAAACAAGTCAGGGATTTTTTTGGGGCGATTTTATAGCCGAAATTCGGTCATAGTCCCAATGGAAAATAGTATCTTTTTTTCCCAATTTACAGACAAAAATTCCCAATTTTTTTTTTTTTTTTTTTATAAATTTTATAAGTTCATTAACATCACTATTGGTAGTAAATACCTTATTCTGCTACTGTTCTATGGGAGAATAAGTAGAATAAGTTGAACATTGCAAAAATTGTAGTTATACATTTTTCCCAATTTTGATTAAAACACAGTGAAAATTCCCAATCCCAAGGGTATGGGTCATATTCCCAAAATACCGAGAAAAAACCCTGCAAGTAAAAAAATGCACTGACATCATGTAAATTAATCAATACACGCATATGGCAGATAAACTATCATTGTGCATTCATGAGTAATGTTAGCTGGGCTCAAATCCACGACCCTCAGACCGCTATTTGAAGTCTGTCACCTTAACCACTTGACTAACTAAGGAGGTGGGTCAGATACCATTTGAATGTCACTATTATTGTATATATATATATATTTGTGTGTGTGTATATATTATGTATAGTTCCTGGCCTGTTATTGAATGATTCCATCAAAGCTGAAACAATGTGATACAGAAACATTGAATTATTGCTGTACATTCTGTAGGTAAAAAATGATCTGTTATTAATTTATTTAGATGTTAATTTAGTATAAATACTGTTACAGTAGTGCATGTTTGGTATCAGACATTTATTTTCTTGTACATGCATTTGTTAACAGGTCTTTATTATTTTGCTTCCTACTTTTTCTTACTTTCCCACTTAGAGTGAAAAATATTTTTTCAGATATTTTTGGACTGCAGTTAGAATGTATATGGATCAACTGAATCAGGCTGTGAAGGGAGGTAATTCATGTTGTTTCTGACTTTGTCGAATTAGTTAATAAGAACTCAGTTAACCAATATTTTACCCATAGACAACCAGGTACAATTTTATGTTGTTATATTTTTCACTGGGGTTTAATGTCACACAAACAACCAGGTGCTTTGATAACTTTCCATAAACACAGCTCTTGATGCAATTCAAATCGAGGGGCTAATGATTCTAGAGACAATAACTACTTGAGTTTTGTGTTGAAGTGGTTCTTGGAAAATGTCTGATAAGTGTTTGTTTCAACACTTGAAAAAAAGACATTTAACAAAAATTTCTTAACAACAGATATCTTGAATGTTCAGATCTCCAATTTGATATTTAAAATATTAATGTGCTAGAGTTTATTGCAGTCTTTTGTTTAGTAAAATTGTAACAATGGCTGAAGTTTTACATGAATTGCTCTGTGCTGTATTTATCAATTTTCTATATAACTGCTACTATTACGACAATACATTTTATACTTAAATATTCAAATACTCGATTGCTTCTCCTGATGGCTTCATATTTTACTGTTGAATCAATCTGCGAAATTAGCACTTGTCCGTTTGTCTGTGACAAGTAATTATTGATTCAGACAAGTAACTTTTGCGGGGATTATGTATTGAGTATAAAGGAAAACTATTCACTTTTGGTGAATTGGACAGGTACACAATGTAGTTGCAAATCCTAAATTCAGACTGTTGAATACTGTAGGTCATCCTTAAAATAATTTTTTTGTTTGTGGCTATAGTGACCCAGAGAATCTTCAATGGGTAGGGAGCCTTGGTAGGATTTTTTTTACTATATATTTTTTAAATTGAACTCAAAATACCTGTACTACCATAAGTCTTGTATGTCAGAATGCTATTTTTTTTATAAAAAACAATTTACAAGAGAAGCCAAAAAAAGTTTGGTGAGTAGGTTGCGTTAACTGCAAACAAAATATTAGTTTAAGGATGGTTTAGAAGTAATTTACTTAACACGCATTTCTGCGACTATTTAATGTACTGGTGTACCTTGTATTTCAGGTATTGCTCCATTTCACGAGTATCTCCTACAAGGAAGTATTTTGGATACATCTAAGGATGTTCTTGTTCACAGGTTACGAGGATTATGTGATAATGCTGATACAAATCCAGAAGCTTTTCATGATCATGAAATGATCTTCCATCTAAGTAAGTGGTCCTTGGTATAAGGTTATTATCTTGAGGCTAAATCTCAAAGCTCAAATCTCAGATGTTGTATATATGTTTCTAGTATGTGTATTATGATAAAATGATGAGCTTAATAAATACATTATTCCATCTCACAGCAAGATTGATCTAGATATGTTCATTTACACCAAACATTGTTGCAATCAGCAATACCTTAAGAATGAAATTGAGATTTACGCTTTGAGACTGTTCTCAAGTTTTAGTTTGTACATTGTAGTATTTTAAAACTTAAGCAAAATCATGAAAAGAAATCATTAAATATATAACAATTTTTTTTTAAAAACTTTACAAACAATGGTCGCTGTGTTTCCACCGTGGTTCACAATGACCATTAAGTGTCACCATGGCCAGCCACTGTGATTTTTTACGGTGGTGGGTAGATTGCAGTGGGTTTTGGGTGACTAATTTTGCGTTGTCACTCTGACTCGACGTCACCATGATGGGTGACAATTGGAAAATACAGGCCATCTTGCATGTATATATATAATATAATAGTACTTGAAGTAATGTATAGTTTTGTTAGTCTGATATACTTAATATTTACTCGTGTGTATGATAGACAAGTTTCCTATATTTTGATACAATGACTGGTAACTGTATAACTCTATAATTACAGAAGGCAGTCCACAACAACAGGCTATGAGTGTATACCTCAGACATTCACTGATACAGACAGATAGCTGGTATGTAGGCTTAATTTGATTTTTTAAATTTGTTTCAAAAACTAGTACCAAGTACAGTCAAACCTGTGAGCAAAGGTCAACCTTGGGAAAAACAAAATGTGGTCATAATTGACAGGTGACCTTTATTCAGAGGTTAATTTGATCATTTTTTCAAAGCATTGCCTTTATTCAGAGGTGGCGGCTATCACAGGTTTGACTTTATGTGTAAAGACTGACAACATGTTTACAACAAACAATCAAAATTTAATAATTTTATTGGGCACGTATACACAACAGGGCAATTCAAAACAAAATGATGGATAAATAAATACAATACAATAACAACTGTGAAATTCATCGTTCTAGAAATAATATTATTACATAAATAAAATTTATGATTTTACATACTCCGTAAAAGAATAAACATGCAATGCACATTTATATCAGGGATAACACAAAAAAGATGAAAGGATTCCTCTTATTTCCATTGTGGTCCCTAATTTGGATTGCAATTTAGTATTCTTATAAGTTTATACATGTTACAGGATATAATAGTTTTGTCTGTTGAGTCAAAATGTGCGTAAAGTGCCGGTGAGTTCCATTAAACAGTGTTTTCATAGTTTGGATACCTTAAGTGTGTTATTTGTCGTGATATTCATAAAAGCAATGGCAAAAATATGTAGTGGTGATATTTCTAATGTAAATGTTGCAGTCATAAACATGATTGCATTACACAAATATGCATTCTGAAGACGTTCTATAACTATCTTCATTACTTGTGTTAGTAAGGTACTTCTTGCTAGTTGTAATTTACTCTAACGAATCTTTACAATGTACTTATCAAAATTGTCAATTATCGACATTGAAATCCAAAAACAAGTGGGAAATTTATTGAACCAACGAAATACTTGTCATTGTTTTAGGCACAGGGGAGCAGAACAGTGTTTGGATAGAATATTGGGCTATTTTTGACTATATATAAGATACATTATATACTGATTTTGGTTTTAGGTTCAGTTTTGGTCAAAAACAGCCCAATATACTATCCAAACACCGTTCTGGCCCCCTGTGGTTTTAGGTACCGTTATTACTTTATATTTTATAGTATTTTAAAATTTTTGTGTTGCTCAACTTACTGTGCAGCCCTTTTTTGTTTGAGGAACAGGGGTAGGGTCCCTTACATACCTAACATATCTTCATGAATGATTTTTTTTAATTTTGGGAAAATTTTTCTCTAATCGTGGAAATATAATTATATACTTTGTTTTACTTGGGGATGGGGAGAGGGAGGCATAAACCAGACTCAAAAATGGCATAAAAAGGACCTGCTTTCTGACCTATGTTTTTACAGTGAATAAAGTGTTACCATGTATTTAATTGAGTTGTTCATCATGATATTAACAGCTACAGTTTGTGCATGTTTGTGATTCTTTTATTTCCAGGCATCTTCGATACGTCGGGTCAGCAGAGTTAGGTGATAAAACTCGTCAAACATTAGTACGTTCCTGCATTGATATTGGTGTATCAGACTCTATCGTTAAATTTCTCAATGAGATTGGATTCAAGTAAGTTACACATACATATCTTCGTTTAAATGTGTTCCTAAGTTCTGGAATTATCATGATATGAAAAAATTGCTGCATATACATGTACTTGTAAGAAGAATCTACACTATTAAAGCTGAGTTTCAAAACGTCCCCCTTGTTTATAGCATTGGAAGAAAATCATTGAACACACTTGGTTGATTACTCAAGTGGACATTTAATATAATTCTATTCATTCCAACTTTACTTTGAATATTCAATTTCTTTATATTGAACTTGCTTGTATTGAAATCCGGCTTATATCAAAGATAAAGTCCTAACTTTTATCCTTCTTTTTACATAATTATAAGTAAGATGCACATATTTCGATTTCGTTGTTCTAGATATTTGCATAAATCCGAGTAGATTTTTTATTCTCAGCATTACTTTTCAAACATAAAGTGACCATCTATGTAGAACTAATTAAGTTGCCAACTAACAGAAGAAATGTTCACACCTTTTTCTCAAACAATCACCTATTAATTTCTCACTTGATCGGATATATTGTATTTAACTCCGAAATTGATATTGAATTAATGACAATGATGTGGACATGTCAGAGCCCACGCTTGCGATTATAAAATCAGTTCGCGTAATATGTTTGTAAATTTTTGTTTATTTGTGATTTCTTACATAAATGCCGCATGTGGCAAAAATAATTACACTAAAAGTATAAATGCTGTGCCCCATTCCTATTTGGTACACAAAATAACACAATTAAATGATTATTATGACACTCTGACAATCTCTCTTAAGTTTGATTATTTATATATCGAAGTTTGTTTATATCGAACAATTTTGCCAAGTCTCCTGTACTTTGTTATTATAACGAGTAAGTTACTTACTTTTTAACGTGTTTGCAGGTTAGAGTATGAGTTTGTTGCCAAGGGTTATTTTTTCCACAAAGGAAGGATGAAAGTTACAGTATCTAAATTGTTTAAGGTAAAATTATAGTATTTTGCTGAGTTTGATGGGGGACTTGTCTTTCCCTGTTTTGATTGTTTGTTTGAGTTTTACGCCCCTTTTCAACAGCCAGAGTCGTATGAGGCAGACAGTTCACCTAACCATCATTACTGGGAAGAACCACTACTAGACTCTCATCCTCCATAAGCAACTGCCTTCTTCCTCACATAAAGTGACATGGATGGTAGCGGGTCTCGAACCCACAACCCCTTATCAGTGTGAGGTTAGAGTGATTTGAAGTCAGTAATCTTAACCACTGGATCACAGAGACGGATCTTGTTTTTCTCTTTATAACAATTAAGTTGGATACTTGTCAAATGTACAAAAAAGTCAAATCCAGGAAACAGAATGATATACATTATACATGTAATTGTATATGAACAGGAATAAAAATTCTGATCTTGACTATGTTCAAATCGTAAACATTTGAGATGATTAAAAAGTGCTTTAAAGCACTAGTCTGAACTTTGAATGGCTTTTGAAAATGCACCATTTACCACTAGCCTGAATGTACAATTCTTAGAAAGTTCAACTTCACTAGCCTGAATAAACATTTACCACTACTAACCACAGGCCTTTGGCTTGTAGCACAAAAGACTATTTTTACCTTTTGTTTACAGCTCAATCAGCCTGGTGATGTAAATAATACAGATCCTCTATCAATGTCATGGTTAGTAGAACTTAGTGTTGTCGTGCCAACAGGTCAGGAGCAGGTTGGTGAAGATATGAAAAATTTTGCTGAACAATTAAAGCCGTATCCTTGATTATGTAATCTTTAATAAGAACTTTCAGTATGCTTGAACATGATCAGTTCATTGATTATGTTGTGATGGTGTAAAAGAGCAAAGACCTCAATTACTTTATATGGTTGAAGCTGGTCATTTCCATGCAAGTCCGCTGCAACCAGTCTCAGCAGATGTCAGATTTATCTTCCCTGCACCCAGCTAAGCTATCAGCTAATGTTATATTTACCTCCCCTATATTTTGATTGCATCTCTGTAAATGTTATATTCACCTCCCCTATATTTTGATTACATCTCAGCAAATGTTATATTTACCTCCCCTATATTTTGATTACATCTCTGTAAATGTTATATTTACCTCCCCTATATTTTGATTACATCTCAGCAAATGTTATATTTACCTCCCCTATATTTTGATTACATCTCAGCAAATGTTATATTTACCCCCCCCCCCCTCTATATTCTCAGCAGGGGGGTTATTTATCTCCCCTATATTCAGATTGGCTTCCAGCAAATGTTATACAGTCTGCCAAACACTAGTTCTCTTGTGTATAGTTTCATGTGATTAAGATGACCAAGTCTCGCTAACTTAATGTATTGAGTTCTATTATTTGATTAAAGATCAACCTGTGATTTAAACTTATTATTAATTTTATTATTATGAAGACACAAATGTCTTCTCTAATAAATAACTGATTGATGTCACATTCAAATCAGTCATATAGGGTCTCTCTTTGTGAGTTGTTTTTGTCTCAAACTTGTAATTTCTAGCCCTCACTACTGTGAGTTCAAATCCCACCAGTGACCTGACCTATTAATTTCACATGTAAGGAAGCTGATCAGTTAGCTTACAGGTCATTACTTCTAAGTCACCAAATGACCCAGGCTGTTGATGCAACATTTAACAAGAAGTGTTTGTGAGACATGGATGCACCCTAAAGATCAACTCGATCTATTAGCTTCCATGCAAGTGCTCTGCAGATATTAGATTTATCTTCATAGTTTCATGTAATTAAGATGACCATGTCTCGCTAACTTAATGTATTGAGTTCTAACAATTGCTAGGAAGTGAACCTTGATCTCAAAATCTGTAGGTGCCACCTACATGTGATGACCAACCTCCCAACCAAATCTGAGGACCTTAGGCCAAATAGTTCTCTAGTTATTGCCTAGACAAGGTTTGATTACAGGCCGACTGACGTGCAAACATCTATGAAAGCGGACATAATAATCACAAAACTCACATAAAATGTGATAACTGTTTAGAATTATCCTTAACCCATTGTAAGACTTGTCCAGCTGGAGAAAGTTGATCATCGTAGACTACAACAGGCAGGAACTTGATTCTACATTGATTTACTATCTTGTGAAGGCGGTTTTATATATAGTGAATCAGATCTCTAATTGCATAATCTTCTGCAATTGTTTTGGTGCAAAGATTTTGTAACTGAGCTGTTTAATACGGAGATGAATTATGTATTTGTTATTCAGTAAGATAATTGCTGTCAATAATATGTCTTTATAATGTCTAACAAGGACAGATGTGACCAAACTTCAGCCTGTTGGATATCAGTCTCTGACAATTGTTTATTGAGCTAGCATACAAAGAATACAGATATAACTCAAGCTAAGATTGCAGGGACTCTCTGTATAAATAATATGTGTATTAACTTGCTACAATCTTCTTCTTGTATGTTAGTAAATCATTGAGAACTCTGTGATGGCACCATATTTGGTCATTGTCATAAATCTCACCTGATTGATAGAAAACACTGTACTGGATGAATAAACTTCTGCTTCAGAAGAATAAACCAAGCTGTTGTTTTTTATAACTTTATTTCTATAATAATACACAAGATTTAACTAAATCTATAAACTATCTATCAAACATACAACATACAAAATAGTAATAAATAACTAATAGGCCAAAATACTGAAGACTTTGAATAGTTACTGACAACTTCAGTTTCATTTTTTTTTGGTTATCAAAAATATCTCGTACAAGCTAGAAAAATAGGGAATTATTGAGAGCATCATCTTTGAATACATTGAGCCATCTTAAAGTCTTCATACAAGCTTTCAAGAAGGATAATAAATACATAGAGGTCAGAGATCAAGCTTAAGAAACTATTATTTGAAGCAATATTTATAATAAACACATATATAATCGTAATAAACCACACACCGATAAAAAAAACACCTACAGAAGTACAATTTAAAAAATGCACCGAATACTTTTAACTAAAAGGCACATATTACTAATTAATCTAACCATACATCCAACTAGTCTAAAATTTGTAGCAATTACGAACTAAATAATAAACATTTTAATGAGTTAACAAAAAAGATTACGGTTAGACTGGTATTGTATTACAATCAGTGTGTCGGGTTGAAATTCAATTAGAAACGCTGATATTATTAATATTCACAAGTAACACGATCTCCGGAGTTCAGGTTAAATTTTGCTAAATTCTTGTTTATTCTTTGAATGTGTAAATAGAAGTAGAATATCAACTGGCCCCAAGGTTATAAATTTTGAGATTAATCTCTCAGCTCAAATCTCAATCACGTGTTATCAATATTCTAAAGTTAAATGTAATCAAAGCACTAAAAGTATTCAAGGAAGTTGAACTTAGTCTTACATAGACTTGCACTGCAACACAGGAACAGGAACCAGTTTAACATTTGAATGGCGGATGTACAAAACATAGTATTTTGGTACAAATCAAAATTCATAGACACTGAGCTGGTGACTATTGTGAACTATTGTTCAGCTTCCAATAACATTTCTTAAACTTTTCATGCAAACAGTATTCTCTATACAGGATAGCTGATAAAAATATTGACTTTTACAAATGATATAAATTCTTACTTGATCGGAAAATATTGAGTAGAAAATGAGATTTGAGCTTGAAGGCCGATCTCAAAATTTATAACCTTTGACCCAAAATTCTATAAATTTTATTTGGAAGAGAGAAACAAAATCAGTGAAAACAAGAAAATGGCACAAAGCAGATCATTTAAAATATTTTGAAAAATACATGAAAACAGTCAAGATCAACAATTTACAGACAGAAACTCAAGAACAAGGCAAACAAGCCAACCTCTACCAAGTGAATTATCTCAACAAATCATGTATCAGAAAAAAATAAATGTTTGATTTGAAACAGAAAGGGCCCAGATGGGCGATCAAAAAATTACAAAATAATTTCCGTCATTTCAGCCCGACTTATCCAGCCCTAGATTGCACATCCTTGAACACTTCATTTTCCTCACGGGAGGATTGTACAGTCTGGTGGACTTTAATATTATAATCTAAATTTATTATAAATCATTGTACCTCCGATACATGTACTGCATGTTTAGAGCGCTCTATCAAACAGTAAATTTTTGTTTTCATGACTTTTTACTAACATGATTTTTAATTTACAACACTACAAAAAGAACCTAGATAGATCAAACAGGCCAATTTACATTTTAATATCAATATAAAATCAGCAAATACCAAAATTCTTTAAGTAAACTAAACATAAATATTTTCTGAGGGATTAATTTAAGTTTCTATAAAAATACACTCAAACCTTTTTATGAGAATATTTTACATTTCGCATGTTTTTAGCATTTTCCTTTTGAACCAAACATTTATTATTTAAAAAGTAAAGTTAACTGAATATAAACTTTTACTAAGTTGGCAAATTTATACCCCAAATACTTGAGATTTCTACACTACATAATACATTGATTAGACTAGACAATGATAGATAGTTTACATCGATCAGGAGCACTCAGTCGAGATTGCTGGATCGAGTAGATCAAAATAATACTTGACAATGAAATTCAACGACAAAAATATGGCTAAACTTGTACAAAATCGTAGATTCATTCCTTTAACAGAGAATTTTAGTATTGAGATTCTTCTAATAAAAGATTCCATCATATAGTCCATCACCATTTCGAGGCATGGAATAACTTAAAATTTCCAAATAAACTGTGATTCAATAGTGTAACTTAACACCAATCAATGTTTTGCGCATCAATTTGTCTCCTGGTAGTACAGATACCACAGACCTAACGTTATTGTAGCATATTTCTTCAACATATTAAAAACTAATCAGGAACTGTGGAAGTGAATGCTGCCAAAGCTCTAAATATTGTACAATAAAAGTTAGTTCAATATAATACATAGATATAAGAATAAATATCATAAGAGATAAAAATCACAAGATACACAAAGAAACCCAAAGAATGAAATGTTCAACAAACGAGATAAAAATGGAATAAATCTTTACTGAGCAGGAAATATTTCAACATTTATTGACAAGAAAAAACTTAACAACAATTAACACTTGGAAAACATTCAAGTGACTTTGAACAATATTGAACAGTTCTAACCTACACTAATCCCGCCAAGCTGTCAACAACAGGTAAATTTAGTATTTATTAACATTATTTAAGTTATAAAACTGATTTACCATTATTTTCATACACATACTGACCAACTTCGAATTTCTTTTGCAATAGTGTCTATTGAAATACACTAAGTAAAAACTTTAAAACCAACAAATATGTATATCAACAAGTTGTAAGTAAAGATAAAGCAATAAAAAAGCTTCTGACAATCAGTCGAAAACTACCAGAAACGAACGAGTGTTGGCTTCACCGTAGCTATTTAGAATGATCTAAAACATTGTCATTAATATACATACACAGAGTAAACTGACAAATCTACATATATATAATTATAGTATAAAACTTGTATGAAATGTTAACAAGCAGTTCAGTATAAATTCACAAAGAGATGATGAATGATAGCATGTATGTTCTCCAGAATAAACTCTCTAATATTTATCTTCTCTGTCAACCTGTCGGCACAAACAGATGGCAAAAACAATACCAAATATCTGAAATACAAAATATAGCCAGTCAATTATAAATATTTCGTACATGAAATATAGCTAATTAATTATAAATAATTCATACACAAAATATAGCCAATTAATAATAAAATAAATATAAAATATTTCATACACAAATTTGAAAATAAAGTATGTATGCAATTTGAAAATATAGATAGATTCCTGATTTATATAGCGCCCTTTTCATACGTTCAAAGGCGCTTTACATATGTTCCAGCCACGAGGACGTAGGTGCATCATCTACCAGTGCAGATACAGCATGATCTGACCAGAGGGACAGACAGAGGAAGGGAGAGAAAGATATATACAGGAATGTCCGGCGTGGGATGCACCTAGCTCTTATTTCGAATAGACAGCCTGATTTGACAGCTTCCTGCACCTTTAATCAGTATTTATACAGTCCACATGGTCAGATATAGCGGGAAATACTATGAATAGAATTTCTGAAATCTCCATGGCCCAGGCCGGGAATACAATATATATAATATAGTAAATTAATCAAAATTAGTTCATACACAAAATTTAGAAAAATAATTACAGTAACTCCTACAGATTTTTGTTGCTATTGTTTCTACGTAAATAATGCTTATGAATTACAAGTTATTTCAATCAGTGCAACAACACGGTAACTTTGTTCTATTTGCACATTACATAATTATATACCCGCTTAAATCTAGTCACAATATGTAACTTACCTGTAAACAAGCAATTCCGACACCTACACCAATCAGAATTGATGTGTGTTCTTTGGCCCAATCCAGGAGACCATCCTTACAGCCCTGTTAAATAACATATAAAATGATTTGAGTTGAATGATTTAAAAGCTATGCAAATACTGACACAGGTACATGCAGTCACTCCTGTGTAAGCAGCCACCTCCAAATAAAGGCCACCCTGTGAATGAAGGTCATTCTTTTAAAAGGCACCATTTATCATTTAAGACAAAATGACCCACAAAAAAGGTCACTTGTCAATAAAGGTCACTTAAATGTCTTTCCAACGGATGACCTTTGTTCACAGGTTTGACTGTGTAAGGCAAATTTAATATTTAAGATAAATATGAAATAGTCTTATAAAAATATCAATGAATGATCAATGTAATTAATAATCAAAACTTCTACGTAAATGACAATGAGATGTAAATGGGACTAAAAACAAGGATATTAGCCAAGGAAACATATTTCAATCTTAATTTACGAGGTGCATTACCATCATCCGGCCCTTTTTTACTGTTTTGGGAACAGGTATTAGGTTCCTTTGTGGGAAATTTTTAAAGACCAACATACTTTTTTATGCAGTATCACAAATGATTTTTTTTAATTATGGGATTTTTTTTCTCTCAGTGAGGAAAAATAATACACTTTTACTTTTGGAATACCAGACACAAAAATGGCATAAAAAAGGGCCTGTCATCATTCCCGAGCTATTACCTTGTTATTGAAGTCACTGAGTTTCTCATAGCAAGCAGTAGAATTCTTTGCGATAGCATCTTTGGGGTTCTCCTCAGCTTTATCCTTGTTTGTCAACATACAACAACTCAGTGGTAGTTCCTATAAACATTAGATAAACTTAACAATATGTAATCAGAATGTAATACATCTAGATGTACTATCACAGTTATAATAATGAACAAGAAGCTATCACAGACAGTGTATCCCCCGCCGCGGGTGCATTTTTTGAAAGGGTACAGTCAGAATTTTTATTCATTTATTTTTTTATAGAGGAAGAACAAAAGGAAATGTAGTAATTATCTTGGTGAAACTCATTTTAATGAAGTGTGGCAAAATGTGAATGAAAATGTACGAGACAAACAAAGGGCAATAACTCCCTCATAAACTGTTTAATTGCAAAACCCTGATGATATGTGCTACAATACTTGATGATAAACATTCTGTGAGTTTGGTGAAAATTGCATGGGAAATGTAGGAGTTGCACACAGAAGAAAGTGTGATGGATATACGGAATCACGGATGGGTACCATTTTAATATCCCGTCACTTTTAGCTGGGGATAATAAGATTATAGGCAGTATACTGATAGCTGACAAACTGCCGTCCTTTTACTTTTTTTCACTAGGATTAATGTGGCACATGGGTCTAATGTGGCACGTAGGTCACATGGCAACTTTTCCAGCATTAACGAAGGAGTGAGACCCCAGGTGTACACCTAAGTAGAACCATCAACCATAGCTGGACAGCTTCCTGAGAAGCAAGTGTCTGGTCCTGGTTGGGATTGTAACTCACAGAGGTGAGGGCTAGGAAATAATAAGTCTGATAATGCTTACCTGGGATGGCAAATCGACATCAAACTTACTCCCGTCATAGTCATCAGGACCTGATCCTCCACAACAATCTAACTGTAAAACAAGAAGTTACACATCAAATAAACAATCACAATACTATATACCTTCAATCAAATAATTCACAGCAGATGATTCTAGGAGCATTTATAACTATTTCATCAAGATTAAATATTTACAACATACAATCAAACCAGTGTTAACAGTCAACTCTGAATAAAGGCCACACTGTGAATAACAGCCATTCTTTCAAAAACTATTGTTGATTATTCAGAACAAAATGACCTTCAAATAAAGGTCACATTAAGTCATTCCCAAGGGTGGCCTTTGTTCACAGGTTTGACTGTACATGTAATAATGCATGAGCTAAAATTAAATGACTATCAATGAATTGTTTTATTTGTCAGACTGAACTACTGGTACATGGACAATACATATTTCTATTATTATCTCCCTTGATGTGTTTACCTGAATCTGAACAATATCCCAGGCATCAGTGATTGTGGAAGATACACCATACTTTTCCTTAATGGACTTGTCTAATGTTGAATCAATCTTGTCTTCGACCTAATTGAATTGTAACAAGAAGTGTTTATGAAACATGGATGCCAACCAGATTGTATGACCTAGACCTTTGAGCTACAGACCTCAACTCAATGAGAAAATCTACATGACTCCCAACCATATCTTAGGAGCTTAGGCCAAATACATTTGTAGTTACTGCCCAGAGAAGGTTTGGTTACAGACAGAAGGACATCAAGCTATTGTATGTTCTGGCTCCTGTCGACTGATTTTTCATCATTCCTTCCAAATTTTCTGTTAAAATTTTTGTTTGTTTTATGCCCCTTTTCAACAGTCAGAATCATATGAGATGGACAGTATATCTAACCATCATTCCTGGGAAGAACCAGTTCTAGACTCCCATCCTCTGTAAGCAACAATGGTCAGTAGCTGGGCTCCAATCCACGACCCTCTATTAGTGAGAGGTTATAGTGATCAAGTAAGCGACCTTAACAACTCGACCATGAAGGCGGGTCACTCAAAAATTAAGAAACTCAGCGCAGTAACAGAAACATAGAAATATCAGTGTTAAGAGAAATCAGTCTTTCAATGAAAGGTAGGAGGGACCTCATTCTCCCATCACTTCTATCAATGATACACTTTTACCCAGAACACCCAACCTACTCTTCATAGATTCTGTATATCATCCTTATGAGCACATGGCATGTGTGTTTAACTTTATCTCTTCATTAGAGCCCCAGTGAAGTTACAAGTCTACAAGCTAGCATACAGATCCATTCAATCATTGACACACTTACAATGTATAATGGTGCCACTCATTACCACAGACATGTGCAATGTACTTGACATTGAATAAGTATTCATGGAATGATTTATGTAATGACAAATTCCAGGACATTTTTCATGAATATTTTATCTAATCATTTCCATGGCAACAAGTTATCACCAGGAAGATTGAATGTTAGAGCCAGTAATTTATATAAAATGCATCATGACAATATTATACAACACATAGTAATTGAAACAATATACTGCTTGGAGTGACAGAAATATGATACAAAATGGTGTGATTGAAATATTACCTCGACTCTGTAGACAATCATAAGAATTCCAGTGCAAAGTTCTCCAGCAAAGATGATGACAAGGAAGAATATATACTGTAAATATATACAATGTATTAATATACATGTAACATTCAGATTTAAATTGATACATAACATAGATACAATCTAATAATATTTATATAAAACTGAATAAACTAAAGCAATCTATATCTAACAACAGGTAACATATCAGTACTCAGCCAATATTTACAGTAAAATTTGGTTTATAGCCAACATTAAATTTTGGAGTTACGACTTGACATAATTACGCTTCTAGGAATAAACAAGAGCACCTCGAGTGGTGCCAACGCTCACCTAGCTGTCACCGCCTCTGTGAGATCTATTCACTAGTGAAGTTTCGTGTTGCTACCTCTTATAGTTTCTGAGTTATGAGCTACATTAACTTAAAGTTTATGCGTGACGCAGATGCCACAACAGTTACAACAGCTTGATGTTTTCTTTGAGAACAGACAAGCTAAAAATTTTCTAAGTGAAACATTTGATAGGTAATGTAAGACCATGCAAAGACAAATTTAACCACAAATTAAGGCACATTTTATGATCTAATTAGCTAACAGAGAACAGGAGAAAATCATTACTTCATATCATCAAAGATGATAATGTATTTAATTATAGTGCTTGAGTACCACTTCAAATACAGGTAGCTGTACATAATTTTGAATAATTGATTGAATTACAATATTGCATTGTTACACCAGTGATTTTTTTCAAAAAATTTCTCACTACCCATGTCCATCAGAAGGGGAAATTTGAATCAACAAATTTCAAAATGGGATTATATAATAACATTAATTTCTATGGAATACCGGTATGTGATTATTTACCGGTAGTTGTTTGAATCATAAATGAAATATTACTACACTGTAACTAGTGACAATGGTGAGAGAACTGTTGTATTTTTCTTCTTTTTACATGATCATGTGGAAAACACTTCTTGTTAGGGGAAAAATCTGGCCATTTTAGGGGGAAAATGAAGGAAATTCTACTAGGGGAAACTGCCCATATTCGGCAGTAAATATAGCTGAAAAAATCACTGTACACACAAATAAAATTTTAAGTATCATATATATAAAATTATACACATGTACAAATATTACAATTATATCCTGGTCTTTGTATATAAGCAAGGATACTTGAGTAATGTACAAAAGAGATAAAACTGCAATCTTTGATCTAATCCACTATCCCCTGGGCAAGTAAGTTTCTATCAGAGCAAGTAAACTTCCTCATAATTGTGTATTTGAGCTAGCAGCAGTAGTAATTTGCTTATAAGTCCACTTATAGTTTGGGCTAGTGCTTTAAACTTTAAACTGATAGATCAAACAATGAAACAGTGTTGTTTATTTATATAAGTATAAAATGCAACATCTGCCATTAATATCCATTCGACCTTGGAAAATCTATTGTGACAAAAATTTGATAGAAGGAATGAATTGTTGCACCACCAAATAAAGGCCACCCTGTGAATAAAGGCCACTATTTTAATAACAATCATTGATTATATTGAATAAAACAAGAGGGCCATGATGGCCCTATAAATGCTCACCAGGAGAAAAGGTCATTTGGAGATTAACATTGTTGAAGTTTTCTATACGAGTCTAAGTAAGATCAAGTGACCCATCTGGGCCGTTTTTTATCCCATGGCCATTATATGAACAGATTTTAAAGAGGTCCATTAGACAAAGCTAGATACCAAATATCTTAGCTCTAGGCCTTGTCACTGGTTTCGGAGAAGAAGATTTTTTTAAATTTTCCTATATAAAATAGATTAAACCCCAGGGCAGGGCTAATTTTGACCCCGGGGACATAATTTGAACAAACTTGGTAGAGGTCCACTACACAATGCTACATACCAAATATCTTAGCTCTAGGCCTTGTCACTGGTTTCGGAGAAGAAGATTTTTTAAATTTTCCTATATAAAATAGCATAAACCCCAGGGCAGGGCCAATTTTGACACCGGGGCCATAATTTCAACAAACTTGGTAGAGGTCCACTAGACAATGCCACATACAAAATATCTAAGCTCTAGGCCTTGCGGTTTCGGAGAAGAAGATTTTTTAAATTTTCCTATATAAGTCTATATAAATCAAGTGACCCTCGGGGCGGGGCCAATTTTGACCCTAGGGCAATAATTTGAACAAACTTGGTAGAGGTCCACTAGACAATGCTACATACCAAATATCTTAGCTCTAGGCCTTGTGGTTTCGGAGAAGAATATTTTTTAAATTTTCCTATATAAGTCTATATAAATCAAGTGACCCCGGGGCGGGGCCAATTTTGACCCTAGGGCAATAATTTGAACAACTTGGTAGAGGTCCACTAGACAATGCTACATACCAAATATCTTAGCTCTAGGCCTTGTGGTTTCGGAGAAGAAGATTTTTTAAATTTTCCTATATAAAATAGAATAAACCCCAGGGCAGGGCCAAATTTGACACCGGGGCCATAATTTCAACAAACTTGGTAGAGGTCCACTAGACAATGCCACATACAAAATATCTAAGCTCTAGGCCTTGTGGTTTCGGAGAAGAAGATTTTTTAAATTTTCCTATATAAGTCTATATAAATCAAGTGACCCTCGGGGCGGGGCCAATTTTGACCCTAGGGCAATAATTTGAACAACTTGGTAGAGGTCCACTAGACAATGCTACATACCAAATATCTTAGCTCTAGGCCTTGTGGTTTCGGAGAAGATTTTTTAAATTTTCCTATATAAAATAGAATAAACCCCAGGGCAGGGCCAATTTTGACACCGGGGCCATAATTTCAACAAACTTGGTAGAGGTCCACTAGACAATGCCACATACAAAATATCTAAGCTCTAGGCCTTGCGGTTTCGGAGAAGAAGATTTTTTAAATTTTCCTATATAAGTCTATATAAATCAAGTGACCCTCGGGGCGGGGCCAATTTTGACCCTAGGGCAATAATTTGAACAAACTTGGTAGAGGTCCACTAGACAATGCTACATACCAAATATCTTAGCTCTAGGCCTTGTGGTTTCGGAGAAGAAGATTTTTTAAATTTTCCTATATAAAATAGAATTAACCCCAGGGCAGGGCCAATTTTGACACCGGGGCCATAATTTCAACAAACTTGGTAGAGGTCCACTAGACAATGCCACATACAAAATATCTAAGCTCTAGGCCTTGCGGTTTCGGAGAAGAAGATTTTTTAAATTTTCCTATATAAGTCTATATAAATCAAGTGACCCCCGGGGCGGGGCCAATTTTGACCCTAGGGCAATAATTTGAACAAACTTGGTAGAGGTCCACTAGACTATGCTACACACCAAATATCAAAGCTCTAAGCATTGTAGTTTTTGACAAGAAGATTTTTTAAATTTCCTATATAAGTCTATGTAAAATCAAGTTACCCCCGGGGCGGAGCCAATTTTGACCCTAGGTGAATAATTTGAACAATCTTTGTAGAGTTCCATTAGACAATGCTACATACCAAATATCTAAGCTCTAGGCCCTGTGGTTTCAGACAAGAAGATTTTTTAAGTTTTTTCAATTTGTTGCCATAGCAACCAGAATTTTTAATGAAATTTAATTTTTTGAACAACTTTGAAAGGGGACCACCCAAGAATCATTCCAGCCAAGTTTGGTTGCAATTGGCATAGCGGTGTAGGAGGAGATGTTGTTTTAAGTAAACATGGACGCCACGTATTCGTAACGACGCACGACGCACGATGGACGCCGGGCGATCACAAAAGCTCACCCTGAGCACATTCGTGCTCTGGTGAGCTAAAAACTTGAATAATGGTCACCTGTCCATAAAGGCCACATGTCTTACCAAAGTGTGGCCTTTGTTCACAGACTTGACAGTACTTTCATGTGTACAGATTGGTCATCAATTGTTAGATGATCATGTTGTAAATTTTACACTCTATTGGTCAATGTTACTCAAATGTTCTACTCAAGATTTAAATACAGTACAACCTCTGTAGAGCAACACCCTGTGGGAGCTGCAAATATTGGCTGTTGTTTAGAGGTTGTCACTCTACAGAGGTTAAATTTATAGTAAATATTTGATTAGGGAAATTTTGAAGGTGTTGTTATAGAGAGGTTGTTGCTCTACAGAGGGCCGCTCTGGAGAGGTTGTACAGTATATTCATGTTCAAGCTTACTTTCTGGTTACTTATGTGCAAACAAGTCTATGCAAAAATTCAACCATTATAAGCAATATCTACTTGTTTTCCAATCCATTGTATATAATGTATTTGTATTTGCACTTCTGTAAATTCGTTTCTTGAATAAATATGTTTAAACTAATGTTACTTAATGTCTTGTTCATTATTATCAGTTTTACTTTGAATTCCCACACAGCCGTTGATCATCATTACATCAACATTTCAGACAATGTTATAAACAAAGGTAACATTCATATTAATTTACAACACAACACATCTAAACTGTCAAAACAACAAGAATTGAGTTAGGCAAGAAGTTTGTACCATCAGACAATTATGCAGCAACAATCAATACAAATATACCATAAACTAAATATGAGAATGTCCCAGTAGACATAACATCAAGTCAATTAGCTGGTAAATACCAGATCTAATCCCACTTCCCAGGGTAACATGAGGCAATGCATCAAGCTATTGACAATGAATAATATGAGGATATTTCAAATGAAAGAAACACTTTTACAGGGCTCTCATTTGACTCTTAAAATAGAATTTTGACACTTAAATGCATGTTTCTCATTAACAAACTGTTGTCAGTCGAATTAGCCACTTAAGAACGAGTTTGGGCCAGTTAGAAATCGCAGTTTTAAAAATGTTGCCAGAAAAATGCCTATACCCCCCCCCCCCCCCCCCCAAAGCAGGCCTTTTAGTCTAGCATTTGGGCCTGTTGGCCACAAAATTATTCAGAACCCTGGAATGTAGCAGAAAATTTGGTAGAATCTTCAAATTATTATCATTTTTGACCCTCAATGTTTGATAGCTGTTGAGCACCCTGTATAACTGTATATTTATCAATTCTGGTAATAGAAATTCAGAAGAAAATTTTTAGTTAGTTTTAAGTTGATCTATGAATGAATACTTTACTTATTATGAAGAGAAGATTAATTTAAACACATTTCTACATACATGTATGTCTAACTATGTGAAATTATTGAGTCATCACTTAGACCACAATGTAGGTAATTTATTGACACTGTCAAATACTTAGAACAAGCACAATAGGACAACTTAAATGTCCTTGTATTTTTTTAGCTCTCATCAATTAAGATATTCTCACATGTTCTCATGGTTCCACAGAGAATTTAGATCTTTTTTTACAAGGTACAAACATAATACAGCTCTATGTTTTATACAGTAGTACAATTTTTGTTTGTTTGTTTCATTGGGTTTTACGCCCCTTTTCAACAGTCAGAGTCATATGAGGTGGACAGTTGACCTAACCATCGTTCCTGGGAAGAACCTGTACTAGACTCCCATCCTCCGTAAGCAACTGCCTACTTTCTCACATAAAGAGACATGATCAGTAGCAGGGCTTGAAACCACGACACTCCATCAGTGAGAGGTTACAGTGATTTGAAGTAAGTGACCTTAACCACTTGACCACGGAAGCAGGTCACAGTAATACTAACATGTGTAAAGATAGACAACTCTTACCAGTCCTAGAAGACATTTGCTTCCCCTGATCGCGCCACAACATCCACAGAAACCAACGAGGAAAACGAACACGCCAAAACCAATGAGAATGTAAGCTGCATATTTGAAGAACTGATCATGCGTATCCAAGTTGAGAACCTCAAAGTAACTTCCAATATTCTTATCTACAATCATCCATATTCCGACACCAAGTATTGCTGCACCTGACAACTGAAATACACAACATAATGAAAATATCTAGATTTACTCAAACATTTAACAGCATGGAACTCAAGTATAAAGTTATCCTTACACATGGCCTTGGAGGGTTTACTGTTTTTACCTTCGCTGAATGCCCCAAGCTGATGTTAAAAAAACAGGGTAAATATCAAATATTGGACCACCTTAAAAATATTTTGTTCACTGGCGTAAGATGCTACCTACCCACCAAAAAAGACCCCTACCCTGGCCTCTTAGTTTTTTTTTATTTTGTTCATTAAAAATAGTATTCTGACATGTATTTTGGGTTAAATAAATTGGAAAAAATAATATTTCTTCCTAACCTACCTACTGAAAGTTTTCTGAGTCAGGTTACAGAAAACAAACATTTTTTTAGGATGGCCTTGATCCTTATTTGTGGTACAAATTATGCACTTGCAGATCTACACAGAGTAGTTGAACAGTAAATTATTAACAAGTTCAATTAAAGTAACACATTTATAAATCAATATATCAATACTATAAGTTAATTGGTCATACACTGATGACAAATTTAAAGCACATACATAAACAATAATATACATTGATAACATTGTTCAATAAATTAACCATAATTATGCAGTAGTTATATTTACATTTATTTCTATTAAGTAGCAAAATTTATCAGTCAACACATTTATTGGGACATGCCTTAAGGACACTAAATACAAGAGACTAATTAGCCACTCTATCTAGAAACTTATACTACAACTTAACCCTACACTTCTTATTAATGCCCCCTATACTTTGTTTTCACCAAAACATTTATGGTATATTAACTTGGTTGTCCAATTTTCATGGAAGGGTATTCCTGCTGCGACCGGGAACCAGATCCCGAGCGGCATGTTACAAATGCAGCACAATAACCACATGACCACTGCTGTGACTATCTGCACTACTCCACACTAAGACACCCATGGCTAGTTTTTGACAGTGTTAGGAAAATTGATTACAATACATAGAGCACTGAAAAGTACAATTAATTAGATAATTAATTCCTTAGACTGTTTATTTCTGATAAATAAACAAAATGAAATTTAATGAGCTCTGGATTACTGAGTAGATTATTCCCCACCCACATTTCACAATGCTATCATTGTGTACTATATCAACATTCATCTAACAACAAACACCATTTGTTTTAACTTCAGTGGATAATTGTTAATGGTGCAATTTAAAGCATTAAGTCATCTCATAAACAAGACGCTGCATCAAAAAACCGCTTATGCCCCCAGCTGGTCAAGTAATAGCCAATTTGAATAAGGTCAAGGTCAAAGTGAGGTTGGTTAATATCCGTGGATTAAGAATGGTCAATAGTCATCAACTGTATAAGTATTAAAGTGGTCTAGTGAGCAGAGTTGGTGCTTATAGACGAAATGGTAAAATCTACTTAACCTACATACGGACGGACAATCACTTATGCCTCCTGCATCGAAAAATTTTTAGCAGCAATTTTACCAACAATCTTTCAAGGATGTCACCTTAAAATGATAACAGCAATAGTCATCATTCTACACACACAGTAAGACTTACTGTATGACAATTCCTTGCATACACTTTTGTATGATAATTCTTAACAAACTCTTCTTACACTATCTGTATAAATTTAGCAATTGAGTTTGTGACCCTACTGATGTTACAACAACACAACAAGAGTTGTTAACTTAACAGGAAACACGACCATAACAGGTGACTAATACCCTTTGACACTAATACTGCAATAGTACACTATACGGCTAAGTTCAGGGGGACATAATTCTGCAATGAGTGCATCGCTGGGCATGAAACTTGAGTCTTGCACATCTACACTCGATGATGATAACAAATACCAAGTTTCATTGCAATAGCTTAAAAAATGTGGAAGTAGTTTGCTCCACAAACTTTATGCAGACGGACCATCCGACCGACTGACCAACCAACGACCGACTAACAGAGTGACTCCAATATACCCCCTCTCAAACTTCGTCTGCAGGGGTATAATAATTATTGGATATAAAAAAGTTCATCCTGTATAACACAGATAATTTATCAGAACATACATTTCAAACATTAATCATGTCTATCTCTACTAAACTATGATACTTTGAGAACAGAGTTGAGATTTGAGCTTGGAGACTGTTCCCAAGTTTTATAATCTTGGATCTGGTTGTAGTTGGGATTTGAAGTCACCGTTGTGAGAGGTCAGAGACCATAACCTTTCTAGACTACCAAAGAGGCCAAGCACTAATATATATATACATTTGTATAGTTTAATGAACTAAGGTAAGTCACTGTGATTCAAGAATTGAACAAACATCACGAAAGACTTCACTAAGTTACTGTCTATTCCATGTATACACACAGACTTGTAATCTAAATATCAACAAGGGTCAATAGTAAAAGTTTCAAAAAACATATGTCAACCCAAGGAGAATGTAAAACTATTTGTAATGAAGACTCTGACATCTATCATTGTCAGTCCAACCTAGAGAGATCTTATTCCTTATTCAATGGTATATAATGATTATAACCTGTTTAGTCAACTTTATATTTGTTACTCTCATAACCAGATGTTGGTTTCAATTCCCCACCTCCACCTATCTCACCTCTATCATCATTCACAATTATGTGATATTTTATCATTGTTTTAAGTCAGACTGAATGCCTTGCAAACATAACAGCAGGGGAATGCCATGTCCTATCAGTCGAAATTTAATACAGGATTAATTAGTTATACATTCGTAATATCATACTTCAACCTGAAAATGTAGTACATGTATTACACCTTGCATAACATAAAACTTTGGGTTTGTAAAACCAAGATTCATTCAGAGTAGTGAGTCAGCACATATTTCAACATGACCAGTTGTGTAACATCTAGGTGTGGTCAGTTGATTGTTATGAGGAAATGATGTAAGAACAAACATGGAGTATAAGTCATGAACATACCCAAAAGATAAAGTTGAAGATGATCAACAAAGCTTTAGCGCATCCGCCACAGAATCCCATCTTGTAATGATATCAGTATCCTGTGAAATCTGAAAATATACACAAGAGGTAATGATATCAGTATTGTTTAAAATCTGAAAATATACACAATTCATGACACCAACAATTTACATTCCATGGAGGTTTCCATTTACCACAAACATAACAATTAAACAGGCAAATATTTAACATGACAAGAACTTGTTTCCTCTCCTTATTTGGACATGTCTGGTAACATGATATGTTGCTTATGGTGAGGCTTTTCGCTACATGGTAACATGTAATGTAAGGATGTTAATTGATAGATCTGATCTGCAACAATAAATTGAAAACTCAAGAGTCAGAGCTATATGCGACCAGTAATGACTGTGTCTGGTTATTTGGTATTTATAATGAAGTTATAATGGTGATATTACGTGTGAATTATTCATCATCAGTATAATATATAACATCCGATTTTTGCTTCTATAATGATACTTAAAGCCAGTCAACTGGTAATTGCTAAAAGATTGGACTAATTAATATTTTATTAAAATATAACATGGACCATTGGTTTCCCATAAGGTTGAGATACTGTGGATATAGAATGTTACAACTCACACAGGAATCCGATTATTACTTTATATTAGCATTCTAATCATAATTGAGTTGCCGGGTACAACAGAGGTCAGTGTATCCGGAGTTTTAACAATATCATAACACGGAATGAAATACATCCACAGGCTTTTATTTTATTTGGTCATATTTCCAATTGAACATATTATAGTATCTTTTTTTCCAAAATTGAAATCGAAGACGAAAATTCCCAATCGAAACCTTACATAAACTTATCATCAAATAAATGTATGAAAGTTAAGAGATCCTGCACCATAATAGACTTGTAATGATTATAAGTTCCCATCATAGACAATAGTTGTTTGACTGTTTTTCAGAGGTAGGGGAAGGGGCACTTCCGTAAATTTGGGGAAGAATAACATATCATTTTTGCAAAAGGGAAAGAAAAAACTTGCCATAAATTGAATTCAAACAATTTGCATGATTTTAAAGAATTTTCCTGAGGGGAAGACGCCTGTTATTGGCCACTGCTAAAGAAGGAAAAAGCCCTAGTAGTATTCATTTTTTCCTTATTTAATGAAATTCAACACCACAAATTCCCAATTGGTAGAAAAAACCTGATCCTAAATATCAAATTTAAAAGCCTAGGAAATTACAGAAATATAAACACATATTTACAGATAAAGAGTGCAATATAAATATGATACAATATATATAAAATAAAAATAATTATTGATAAATAAAATTCAGAGACTCGTTTTCTCTGAGTTCAAACCCAACAAATTTCATAAGTGAGGTCAAAGCTTGTTCTCCCCAAAGTATACACCTAAGGTCCTCTTCAACTGTTAAAGCTTGAAAAGTTGGGCCATTCATAAAAATGTTTGTTTGGGGTAACCCTACCTAGAGAATTTTCAGTGGTAAGGTAGGGAGAAATATTTTACATTGAATCCAAAATACCTGTCAAATGCTATTTATGTACCGGTATTGAAATAATTTTTACCAATATCAATTCTGATCGCATCAGGTTTTTTTAAGTAAAGGGGAAGATGCTGGGCGCTCAGGTCAAAATTACATAATGCTAAATACAAAATACAAACTTTTGGGAAATATTCATAATCTGAATAGGGAAAATATTTTTTTGGGGGGGGGAAATAATAGGTTACTCAAAATAAACTTTTCGAGGGGAGGACGCTGACTGGTGTCACTTTCTCAGCATAAAAAACCAATGCACAGTAAGGGGTTTATGTGGTAAAACAAATACTATTCTTATCAAAAACTGTAGAATACTTATTAATAATTAATATAAGTCATAAACACATCTTACACGCAATGGTCATGTAAGTGTTTAAGTCTGAATAAAACACCCACTACTTAAATTTACAGCAATTTTCAAAGTTGGCACGTATATAACTTAAAGAGTGAATATTGCATGTTCCACATCATAAAATATGTTTTCCTTTTTCCTTGGAACATTGTTCCCATAAAGCGTGTATACATAAGTAAAATCATCAAGATCCTTCAAAACAGCAACAATTGAATAATGAAACTGGTTTAAACTTTCATCTCAGACACAAAAGAGTATACAAATGTACATAAAGGATAATATATGTAAAATACATTAGAATACAGAAGTACAATGGATTTGTACAATGGTGCGTAAACAGAAACCCCATTATTATATAAATATTTAACAACTTTATAAAGAATACAATGTACCCATATTTCTGCATGGATTACTTTTGGTATAAGTTACCCACATCATCATATTAAGCAATATTATTAATTTAATGTTGTCTCAATTAGGTCATCCTTGAAATGTCTGTTTGAGGTAACCCTTAGTCCTATCAAGAGAATTTTCAGTGGTTACATAGGTAGGAAATATTTTCTTTACAATTTTTTTTACATTACGTATCAATCAAAATGCTATTCATATATTGAAAACACTTTTTACCCAAGATCCAAAAAGAATTGGATAGGGCCATTTTTGTTTAGTATAGGTTACTGACTGCTCCAAACAAAATATTTGTTAACAATGGCCTTATACAACAAAAACAACTCAGAAATGATGTCCATCACAATAATTTATGTTTATCATTTCACATATTTTAGAGAAAGTAAGCAATACTGAATTTAACATACCTAATTAATTTTTATTCAATGTTTGACGTATGTGATAATAAGTGTATGATATCCTTAAGAACTAGCTTTATATTACGTTATGTAAGAATGTTTCTGTGGAGGGGGGGGGGGGGGGTAATATGAATATCAAACCAACAGCCAGGGTCATTTGATGACTTATCAAGCTTCAACAGTGGAGCAAATCCACAGGCGTTCATCTGGGGAAAACCAGAGCAACCTACAGTAGGCAAGCTCAGATTAGCTAGCTAGCTAGCCAGAGACCATAATAAATTGACCATGGGGACCCCGATACAGTGCTTATATAGCCTCGGACATTGTGAACAAATAATCCATCTGACATAAGATAAACAAACAGAGTAAAACAGAACACCTTCCATATGGTAATTGAAGATTAATGTTGATCAAGATGCCCAAAGTGGTACTGATATATTTAAAGACAATTCCTTGTTCATGACTAAATAAAATTACTATTGATAAACAGTGTTAAACTCAATACCAACAAAAATCATATAATTTATGAATACAGAGACATCATAATGTAATAGGAGGAGAAAAATAATGTACCCAATGCGGGGCTCACACCCACTACCTCCTGCATGCAAGTCAGATGCTCAACCAACTGAGCTAATAAGTCTGTTAATATTAATATTACAGCCGATTTATAAATACATGAATTATAATACAGTACTACTACATGCACTACTGTTTCAACAAAAAGAGACCATGAGAACGGAACAGCAGCACTGTCTGCTGTAGATCAGTGCTAGATCACTACCACCAAGATAAATATCTTATAAACTGAACACAACACATGAAAATAATTATGTTCCTCACAGTCAGTCACAGATATACATTCGCAGATAACCTGATGTCAATATAATCATGATTTATTATAGGATAGACACAAAAATGACCACAAGTCAGAATCCGGATATTAATTCAACAATATTGGAAGGCATGTAACAGCAGACAATACATCACAATGTATACAACAAATTAACAACATTACTCTGGTAAGAGATTTGGGATAGATCTATAATAGCACACATTACAGAATGTTGGAGCAGAAAGATAAAATCATTATGACTTAGTGTGTGTCCTCAGGCTCTGGCGACTATAAGCTTGACTAAAATACAGCTAGTAATTTGACAGCTGAGTGATTTTGTGTCATGTACTGGGTAAAGATGTAAATGTTAGTTCCACTCTTTAAGACCTGCCTCCGTGGTCGAGTATTAAAGGTCGCCGACTTCTTTAATCACTGTAAACTCTCACTGAGTGTCTTGGGTTCGAGCCCCGCTACCGACCATGTCGCTTTATGTGAGAAAGTAGGCAGTTGCTTAAGGAGGATAGGAGTCTAGTACTGGTTCTTCCCAGTAATGATTGTTAAGTGAACTGTCCACCTCATATCACTCTGACTGTTTAAAAGGAGCGTAAAACTCAAAATCAACAAAACAAACAAAACGCCTTAATTGATGAAATTATTTTATACTGCACCAAAAAACAAACACTCTTTAACTCCTGACACAAGAAACAAATAAGAGGTGTGGAAACGACTACAGTCACCAGAAAAATACCCAAAACCAAGAAGGATTATACACAACAACACAAACTACATTTCATTTCTAAAGTACTTAAACTGACCCTAGAGTCTTTTATTAAAAGTAGTGCATTTATTTGACCCTTGAAATGGCATTTTACACTCCTGAATGAGCAAAATATTGCTTCTGACTCTTGCAAACTTTTACCAAATGGTCAAAATTACCATTACATCAGCAGGAAATTTTGTTGACTCTTCAAATTATTATCAGTTAAGGGTAATGTTTTACCCTCCAACTTTTGATGTCAAATGAACACCCTACCCTGGAGATACTGTGGCCTGTATACTTTTAAAGGGACTTAAAAATACATTAAATCTACCATATGGATTTAAAACCGGGGGGGGAGGGGGAGGGGGATTACAGCGGTCTATCACAAACATAATTTACACCAGTCAAGGACTCTATTTTAGAATATAAATGTAGGTGGTTAATATGACATTATATGTTAACAGGTTTAATACTGTTATAGTAATAAATAGACAAGAAAATGAGCATAAAGGTATCAATCAAACATTAATTACAATGTAACACTAAATGTGTGGGGGTGGACTGAGAGAAAATAACTAGACACTACATGATTTCTATCTTAACGCAAACATAGAAAATGCATTCCTTCTCTTGTACTCAATCTGTAAATATAACAACATAATCTTTTTTACATTTATAAGCAGTGCAATTACTAAGGTTTCTATATATTATCAAGGCAGCCTGCCCTTGGTTAACTCAGTGGTTAGAGTGTTAGTCTACTGATCAAGAGCTTGTTATCTGCAACTACAGGCACAATGAAGAATAAATATGTTGGTTTTTTTGCAATGAATACTACTGAGGTCCCTATAATTGTGGGTGCCTAATGAACTTTTACACCCATTACAAACGTAGAGAGGCAGGTATCCCAGGTAACAATAGTGTAACTGTCTCAACTATTGTAAATTGATTTTTAAGTACATCATGAATCACACAAAGTATGTACTATACACTCTATGTCTTACTCTTATTTTTTCACTAGGTTCAACATCAGACCTGCCTCCGTGGTCGAGTGGTTATGATTGCAGACTTCAAATTACTGTAACCTTTCACTGATAGAGCATCGTGGGTTCGAGCCCCGCTACCGACTATGTCTCTTTATGTGAGAAAGATGGCAGTTGCTGTTAAGGCAAAAAAAACATAATTCCACATATATGACCGAGACCAAAGAAGTCTTAGTAGGCTTGGCAGAAAAAGACTGGTTTGTTTGATATAGTGAAAGCAGAGAAGTTTTCATTGTATGCCTTATCAGATAACAATGGTTAACACAACCTCTGGTAAATAACCAGGACTCAACATATGTCTATAATCAATTTAATAAGTAAATAAAGGTGTTCAGTTTATTGTAGATGGATCAGAGAATGTTCCGTAAAAATCTATAACAAAATTATTAGAACTGAACACAAGTATGTTATAAAGCTCACAGCACAACATTTTATCACTGATGGTTAATGTAAAGCGATGGTGTAATAGCAGCTAGTGTACATATAGTACATAATAATTCAGGGACTTCCCGAGCTTTTTTGGGAAAAGGCCACGATTTCAAAAATATTGGGAAAAAATATGTTGCATACATGTATAATAATTGCTTTTTTTTGCTTAAATATTTACTGCTGTGGGACAGTATCAAAGAACCACTATAGCTGCAGCGGCCATGCAATAAAGTATACTGTCGTTATTTTTCTCTTTTTTTTAAATGCTTTTTTTTTTATTTATTGGGGAAAAAACATGGCTCTTTCAGATTGGGTAACATCTGGTGATAGGGTGAAAATGCCCTACTGTACCATGAAAACTGATAAATCATCTCAGATTTCATTCTTCTATAGAATTAAACAGATCAACAGATCAATTTGACTTCCGAGTTATAGAATACAATTATATAGGATGAAATTAAGATTACAGCATACTTAAAGATTTTCTTCAGATGATTACATTCCAAGCTGTATAGAACTTACAAGGGCATGTACTTTTAACATCTGCTACATCAATCATACAAACTGACATAAGAAATAGGCACACAGAGCCAGGTAAACAGTATAACATATCATTATACCATCACCATTCTCCCCCAATATCTTGCACTTAAGTATATGAACGTCAAAACCCCTATTTCCTGGGGATTCAATCATAATTCAACAATCGTCAGACACCCACCGTCCCGGCCTCCGAGACAGCGACTGTGGGTTTCCGACGATTAATTCAACACGAATATATAAGAATAACTGCTTACATCTCATTCATGAGAGGTTGATGGAAGCAAACTATGCTTACTTGATATGCCAGGTCAGCTGTGTTAGTTTACTATGCATTCAGGAAATAAACACAAATAGGACATGAATGGTTCACTGAACGCAGTACATGTACAGTCTTGGCACTAACCTATAAGCCCTGGGCTAGTACAGTGTCACCTCCATGAATGGTCACCTCCGATCAACAATCACCTTCCCATTACAACCAGTATACTAGCAACCCTAATTAACATTTTACTCGATTTTCACTATCTCAACAACAGCCACCTCCTTACAACAACCATTGTTGTCGTTCCCATTGGTGGCCATTATAGGGAGGTTGCACTGTACATTTTTTATTCATGCAAGTTTATAATCCCAAACTGTATACTGATGCAAGTGGTAAATTGTTTAACTTCAATAGCTCACTTACAGTTTGGGTTGGTGCTTTCAATACAATAAGTTTCAACATTATGTATGAACATTGTGGATCCCCAGATACATAGATCTCTACTGTAGTATACATACCAAATCTACCAGAATCATAATAGTAAACAAAACTTAGTGGGCAGATTTCCCAAACAATTAATTCAATACATCGACAGACTGCTGTACACTATAATCATTTAGTGATGTAGTTTTCCTACTTCTGAATTCTACACTGACAATTCTTAACCTGCTCATTACACAAACACATCTTTGGAATACAAAACATTCAGATGCATATTATAAACACAGAATTCTTGTATGCAGAAATCTGCACATGAAACACAGGTGCAAGAAAACAATATAAAATTAAGGCACTTCTCCCATAATCTTGTGAAAAATACAGAACAGATATAAATCCTACCCACACTTGTCAACATACTGGTAGTAGTCACTCATCAATGTGTCCTTATAATACATGAAAATATCTATTAAATCAATCCTATTTTCAGGAGAAGTCTTAGTATTAGTATTCTATTTCAGGAAAGGTCTGGTGAATTATTTTTACTCATTCTTACGATACTAACTGCATTTCTACCAAACTCTAGATTACAGGGTCGGCAAAATCTGATTTTGACTTACTTGTCCGTTTTGCCAGAAGCATTTCTCAACTTGTCCGTATTATACAAAAAAAATGTATTTATATATAGTAAATTCTGGAAATTTTCACTTGTCTGTACAAAACGGACAATTGATTTTGCTGCACTGTAGAAAATCTTGTCAGATATCTTTAGTCCCAATGCCTTTTTATAAATATATTAGACAGAATGCACAAAATGTCACTCATGAGATAATATGGATAGAAAAAGATGAACTCACTGTCAGCTGTAGAACTGAATCTAACAATTATCCAACCATAAATACAGAGATGGACACTAATAAACAAACACTGATCCTATAACACATCAGATTTTATCAACCATGCAACAGTAAGCCGGTATAAACATTGATGAAATAAACAACAGATTCTTCGGAGATGATCTCAATTTTCTAACAACCAATCTGCTGATGTGAGTATTGATTTTAAGGCGACAATTTCAACACCGCAAAGCACAAACATTTGCATCACTGAAACTCATGGCTTAGTAAGGCTAAGTATAGAGCCAGCTATAAAACATGATCAAGCAACAAGTAAGGATATTTTCATTCTTCCAATACCTGAATACTCATGTTTATGATCGATACTAATGGATAAAGAAATATAACTGAAGGTTGAAACAATAACTATAGGACCAGGTAACTCGTAGCTCCAGGTAACATCTAGACAAAAATTAAGCCTATAGCAATCTGATTAAACTATCAATCTAATAAATTTATGTTCAATAAAATTATAACATAATTATTTACCTGCTTGCAAGATAACAAGCTACATGCGTCTACCAGTAAATAATCTACTACTTTTCATTCTGACCAACACATCGCAATCATTAGCTTGAAGTAAAATTATAAACAGATCTTTCTAGAAATTCTGGGAAACTAAATTATAATCACTAAGGGCTAGTCAAACTGGCTTACATAAAATTTTAACTAGTTTCACATTAAATCTGTCTACAGTTTCCACATACAATAAGTTCTAGTTGGGAATGTTGATATGTTACTATAGTGAGATACCAATTAACTCACTACTAGAACACTGATTTAATGAATATTAAAGGAACCATGCCCAAATAAAAAAAATACAGACTTACATAATGATAAAGCAATTCATGTAATTTTCAACTTAATCAAATTTCATTCTAAGTATAATGTAATTTTAAACAATTAAGACACTGAGGTTTATGAGTTTTTATAATAAATCAGAAACAATCACATTTGTAACTATGCAGAATTTCAACATTTGGCAGGCTTCCTAAGAGTTACATGTAAGCATGCATCAACTATAAGTCATTCTAGCAGTAATGGTAGACTAAATTGCGAAATGTCACAATAACTAGCAACATAGAAACAGTAACAGGCTGTGAGGCTATAATTATGTCTTTTTGTCTAGATTAATTGGTAGATTTTCTTCCTGACCATTAAATTTCTACTTGAATGCCAAGACTATCACAAACCCATCTAACTCCATTCCTGATTCCATAATAACATTTATCCATCTATCTAGGAAGACTATCACTACACCTTAAACATTTCAATTGTTTAGATAATTAAATAAATGGCAATTGAGAGTAAAGTTTTTACTTAATAAGCATGTATATTGTGCATGTGTTATCTTTAGAGTAAATACTGTATACGTCCTAATATTGGCGCTCGTTTCATTTTGGCGGTCGGCATTGGAAACGCCAATTCTTGACCATGCCAATATAAAACCTTGTCAATAATAAACACCACCAATGATTTTGCTAATGAAAGGAAACTCCTGCTCTCAAAGAGGTGTTACCAACACTTCTTTGTATTGATATTTGTTCCTTTAGAAGAAATAGTTAGCTTTAGGGTAACTCTTAGTTGACACAAGGTAAAATTTAAACAATGCATACAATAAAGATTTATTTGTCACACCTTATATAACTTTAATCAACAGCAAATAGACATACTGGTGTTAATTGGATATAACGGAATGATATCAAGTGTTTTAATTTTGGCAGTTAAGGAGGCAGGACATGGATTTATTTTGGTGGTTGGCGATGAAACTGCCAAATACAGAACCTGCCAATTCAAGATCATCTTAAAAACGCCAAATTTTGCAACCGCAGAAATAAAGACGTATACAGTATCATGTATGCGTGAACATAAGATAGGTGTCTCATAAGCTAACTTGGCTGGCCCTTTCAATAGGACACTATAATGAACAAAACATTTACCCTTTTTTCATAAGTGTATATATAATTATTATAAATGTAATATTGATATTACGGTACATAAAAGCTTAATATACACCTTATACAACATTCGATCGCATATAGCAACTACAGAAGCACTTTTTATGAATAACAAGTGATACTTAAATGTAATTTTTCATTCATTTCTACATGTAAATAATGCAATATGTACAAATTATTTCAACTGCATGCATGGTTGGTCACTTATGAGGTTTTTCCTGCAGTGATCATCAATGGCTCCGCCTTCCACTGATCCAAAGAGGTGTGGAAGAAGGTCCACAATGTAAGATTGTAAGAAATTGTTGAAAATCATCACAGATATTCATCTAACAATCAAAACTACAGATCTCTACATGTAACTTAGCAAGAATGAAAAATACAGTGACACATGTCAAGTCATTCACACGGTTTGAACGTTCAACAACACGATTTGAAGAATCAGGATCACAGGTAAACACCATCAGCTAACACACTTGTAAAATGAGACGATTATAAAACGATATCACACAGAATTAACATCAATCATTACAAGCATAACTTTGTCAGAGACAAGTGTTTAACTACAGTACAAATATGAAAACTCGAACTTTCATCAATTGAAGTTTATCTACATTTTTTAAATATTTAACAGTCATTATTAGGAGATATTAATTATGGGTTTCTAAATTAAATGAGATCACAAATATAGTTTTATAGCTGAATAAATAAGAACATCTTTAAAATTAGCAGTGTATACTTTAAACATCTGACATATTAATGACAACCAGTCCTGACCAGAATGTCAATGTAGACACAGAGGCAAATATAATTAGGCCTAAATTAAAAATATGTTTGTTTGCCCTTTACCGACCCTGAATTTTAGAAGAGGGTCGGTAGGTAGGAAAAATATTTTATTTTATTTCTGAATTTGACCTTTACCTAGCATGAAATTCCACTTCTATCTAGAAGCATTATATAGTCATCTTATGTATTCTGCTACCATATAACCACAGGGATAATATTTGCTGCCCAAACATATGAAAGAAAAATCCCCATTGCCCAAAACCTATGAAATGTTATATGAGATTTCACATGTGAAAACAAGTGTGATAATATCTATAATCAAACAATCAGTTTTTATGATGAATTATAATAATAAAGTTTGTACAGACTGAATTTTCTTTATTATGTCAGATACCATTCCTTTGTCTTCATAATATTATAAATATATAGTCTAATTGAAATTTATTTAAGTGAGAACTAAACAAAATATGATTTTTACAAGGGTATAGAATTATCATATTTTTCTACCAGTTAACGACTCACATGATTAGTATCAAACTGTTTTTGATCTACCTAGGCCGCCAGAGTTTTAATCACAATTAAATTTGTTGCTCAGATTTTGTCCTAGAAACAAATCTATACACTCTCATCAACTTGTCAATTATTTTTGAGTAGTGTTATATGGTAGGAAAGGAGACAAATCTCTATCACATAATTAATAGACAGTAACTACAGTTTCTTCTGTGTCCTGGCAAATGGAGATTTCATCCTGAATGCATGTCACATGATTAAATATCAAAGATAGGATACACAATTACAACAGATTATCACTGAATACCCATTATGATTCTAATGACGACGTATGGTTTGTTATCCGAAAAGTTAGTTATCCGAAATTCGTATACTTCATGAAAATATAAGTGTATTGTATAACGATCGTTCTTGAAAAATAACGAGTCTTTGATACTTTGTTGTTCATAATTCTTAATGAAACATTATATTAGATAACATAAGACTCAGTAAGTACTATCAAAACGTGACTATCCAGCAAGTGAATAACAATTTTCGGAAAATACGACACGGACCGTACGGTATGGTACGAACTTTATTCAATTCCACTGACAATGCAGAAATGGAGAGCGATTACGTCTGCGTTTTTTTTTTTCCATACTGGTGGAAAGTTACGCGATTTCTTGGAAAATTATGCGAGAATATCGCATAATTAGGGTAAAAACTTATCGCTGTAAGCATTTATTATATACTTTACCAATGATCGGGAAGAGGAAACAGCGAAACGCAACTCAAAAGTGCAAATAAAAAAAAAAGTTCTCCAAGATTTTGCAATAAATTTTTTTGGGTCGGCGGGATTTTTTCGGGTCGGTCGGTAAAGGGCAAACAAACTTAATTTTAATTTGGGCCTTATGAATGTATACAGTGTAATGCAGACCTGTAGACATTTAAGTTTTTTAGTATTAATTATCAGTACTGTATCATTCATTGAATTTGATGCTGAACTTTATCAGTGAACAGGTTTCCACATTTAAACAGGTTGACATCTCATTTCTACAGTATCAATTTGTCATTCATACAGTCATTTGAATCAAATTCAAATTAATACTGCTATATAATAGTATCACATTTTAATGCATTTTATCTCTTAAAACACTTTTTTTATATTTCTGCAAATGATAGATGGTCCGCACATTGGTTGGAGTTTAGTACAGTCGCAGGAAATTCCCGCATGATTTCGTATCTCGCATTTGATAGGCCGATTCGCATTTTTTTGTATACAAGGTAAAAATCAATATGGCTGTCAGTGTGTCAAAGAATGCAAGCAGGTGACATATTTTTCTATTTTTTGAGTATTTTCATGTTTTTTGACCCGAAGGATTGTTTATATGAATTAAATGGTTTAATGAATACATACTAGCACTGTCGTGAATTATAATCTTAGTAAAGAGTTAGACTCGCGGTATTGTCAATACATTGACTGTCACATTCATTGTCTGTTTCGCTTAAATACAAAAATTTGAAGAACAATAAAAGACACATAACTTGGGATTATAATTCATATTGTCATTCAGCATAATTTACATTAATTTTTACAAACAATTGTTATGAAATGACCAGATCTATAGGTTACAGAATGGTTAGGTAACTAATTAAATTATTAATTAGTTCCGGCTTCCTAAACTTTAAAAGCCGCTCATTTAATATGTTTTGCCTTTCATGCGGCATTAACCAGATACGCTGAAGACCTTAAACTACTAAATTATCAGATCACCAAAACGTGTTTAAATAAGTAAAAAATACTGTAACCTGGCATGGCCATCAGGAGACTCAAGAGTACTGTAAAACTAAAACGAGTCAGACAAAAAAAACAACAGCGTAAATATAATTATATAGCCAAAACAACATTACACCCTAAAACCACTAAGTGATTACACGGCATTCCATAAGACAACTGACAACACATGAGATGACCATGCTACACAGAGAATTTAATTAATCTTTAATTTAGTCTTTTTACTTTTAGATCTTTAGCTGTTTAGCATCGAGATAATCCACTTTCTTAAAAACTTGAACAACATAATTATGACTGCAGTGATCAGCACCATTACGTGTTAAACCTGTAAGCAAGTAAATAAACAGAACACATCTTACCTTAGAAGTTAATGAGTTTCGCTTATTCGAATATCTTTGGGCGTGTAAATTTTAGTTTTTTCACATATAATGAATCGCCACCTACAAACAAAATATAGGTAAGAACCATAACTCTTCAAAGATGAAAGCGCGCACACACACAGTAGTGAGGTATGTACGCGTGAATAAATCCTGAAGAGTCATTGTACTGGCTAAAACTGGTCGGCAATGGTTGTTTCCCTTAAATGTGTGACAAACTTTGAACATTCGCAGGTTCTTTGTCATGGACTTAATTATGCACATGCTTATATGTTTGTGTTCAAGTATATTGAGCTACATTTTTTGGCTAGTATACAGTATTGGTCCCAGATTATTTCATTGAATTATCTACCCAATTATCTTGACGCGGAACTGACTATAACCGTAATCAAACGTAATAATTTTCTATGAGACGAAAAAACTCAAGTTACGACATTCAAGTGACTTTAAAATGCAATGGAGACCCAAGTAGATGCAATTCTTCTAAATTTTATCAAGGCCGCACAAGTACTAGTATCTCCACCAGAAAATCAAATAATACGGTATCACTGATCGAGTCGGTAAAGACATAACATTAGCGATATATCGCTATTGACCGACATGCAAGGATAACTAACAACAGAAAAACAAAGCATGTAAAGCACACATACAAAATAACAATAAAAACACACAACAATAATCAAAGTACTGAAAGTACTGTCGGAATTTGATTTTTTTCATATGAGACAAGTCATTGCCATGGTGTTGCTGGCAACACAACAATAACTGTTAGGAGAAATCCTAAATTAGGAACTGTACAGTTGATGGATATTCATGCTTAGGAATTAACATACACCATCTCAATATTGCCATCTATTTATGTACATATTCTGATATTCATGTGCTAAATTCCATCAACCTAGCATATGATGATGGTTATCTAAGTTATCAGATGTTTCGAGTTTTTTATGTAGCCCATTTATATCCAGCCTATATTTTTCCGAATCCATCGGTACCAAAATAAGCATTGTTGCTGTCGTATTTACTGATTTAATACATACCGAAAAGCTGTTCAAAACGCTCCATTTTAATAATATATCTTGATTATGACCACATAACACACTACAGTGTTAGAAACGAATTAAAATCGACCTTCATAATTCTTTTAGTGATAATTTGGTTTTGAAGACTTTTTCGATTTTCCATGTTTTTAGTTCCAAACTCGGAACAAAACTGACATAAAACCACTATCGATTGATTAATCGTAGTTTAAGATTTTTTTCAGAAAATATATGTAATTGGTATGTGAATTATATTCAGACGTTGGACTATATGACAGGTTTTGAAGTGAAAGTAAAAGTTTATTGTAAAAAAATACAGCTATTCGGAGCGAGCCGTTTTACGGCGATATTTGCCGATCTCCTACGGAATATACCGACATCGCATGATTTCATCAGTTCCATTACGATCCTTCTGTCTTAACATCAAAATACCCTTCACACACTTTGAACCAACATAATAATTGCGAACTTCACAATAACTGTTATTTCTTCGCAAATGTATGTGTACTGCCGTTCTGTTCTCTGCACTTCGACGGGAAAACCCCACATTCTATTCTTAGAATTTATCCAACTATATATAGCTCTAGCCGATAGTATCGATCGATACGCATTGTAGATATAAACCTTAACACTGATTTACATATCATGTCAAAAAGTCACATATAAGACATACATCAATAGTAGATTAATGTAATTACATGCATACTTCTTTAGAGAAATTACTGACCTACTGAACGAAAGCCGAATGTAGAACTATTTTATGCTAAACTAGTTGGTTTCCGTCCCCAATCTTACAGCACACAATAGAGTGAAAGTGGGAACGGGAACCATGGCAGTTATAGAGCTCACGGCATTTTTGTAAGTCGACGATAGCAAAGGAATTATCAAATTCCAAAAACTACAAGTTAAATGTTTGTACGGCGCAAAATCGCATCCGGCAATTCAATACTAGAATTCAGATCAAACGAATTTGTTATTTTGACTTAACTGATCCCGAAACTAAAGTGATCATTTACTCCATCAAAAATACAAGCCGTTGATGTTTCATGAATCTCATGAATCTGGTCATATGGTTCTACAGTTCACGAGGTACTCTATATGTAGTCCCTGTTTCCACCCTAAAATTAAAATCAGGGGAAACTATCACCTCGATGTATCAGACGTTGCAATATCTGCTGGAATGCATATACAATATTTAAATAAAGTCTCCAAAAATAATATACTCCGTTGTCTGAGGGTACGTTGTCGTAAAAACCTGGTATAACGGTCCCAAACATAGATTTTCAACTGCAAAGTGACCATCTATATCGAACCATAAAGTGACCGTCTATGTCGAACCAATTAAGTCATCATTTCTCACCTGATCGGCCATTTTTTGTATTGAGCTCCGAAATCGATATTTAATTAACGACAATTGCGTAAACAAGTCAGTGTCCACGCTCGCGATTATAAAATTAGTCTGTGTGAATATGTTTATAATGTTTTGTTTATTTGCGACATGTTGCTAAAATAAATACATCGAAACGTATAAATATCGTGTTCCGTATCTTATAACACGATTAAATGATTATTACAACACACCGATAATAAACACAGCGAATTTCTCTAATAATTTATACATCGAAGTTCATTTAGATCGAACAATTTTCCCTAATTCCTTTGATATAAAGAGTTTCGGCTGCATTTATTGACAGATGGGCAGATATCGAGCTCGCTCCATTCTTAGACTATAAATAGCGACTGCGTCATCAAGCTAACACTAGTTGGTGTGAGTAACACGTGACCTCGCTCTATTTCTGTTTTGTTTATATCACGTGATGACCATTGCGGATATTTCGGAATATTTCGGGCACTGTCACTAATCTGCTTCGCGCAAGAAGTTGCGATTTTGCATTGCCACTTAAAAATAAGCATTCCAGAGAGTACGGCGGCCGAAGGCCGCCGTACAATAATAAAACGTTATAGGTAGACGAATTACAAGAAGCATAATGGTTTGTTTTTTGTATGAAGTTTTTTTTTCATAAAGGATATTGACTGTATATTCTATTCAATCCTCCATTGTGGAGAGTATAACATATTTACATGATATGAGTAATACACATATATTGACAATCATGAGTATTTGACAAATGAATAAATTCATGTATATAGTTCACAAGCACATGGTTATATCATACCCTACATCAATCAATTAGAATAAACCCTAAATGTTAACAGATTCACCATAATCTGCTATGATACAACCACAATGAACTTCAAATAGCATTTCAGATATTATGCCACGCAACAACGTATCTAGGTCAACATCACAGAGCAATACCTGCATGATTCACTTACCTATCAACTATTAATAGATTCAGTCATCACCATTAGCCAATCAAATGACCAGGATTACCCAAACTAGTATTATACACTATAGTATACTATATACCCACAAACAACTAGAATAAACTTGTACCCATGACTAAAGTTCGTCTAGACTATTATCTACCAAAATCAGATTTTAGAAGAACTGATCAGCAACTATCTCACAGGGCATGGACATATAGTATTACAATTGAAGTGGCCGTTAAAAACTTCCTTTAGGATAGGACCCAACAAGAAGATCTTCTCCCACAGCACCAGTAACATCGGGAGTCTATACTGTATAAGGCACATTACTCTTCCTGGTACAATGTATACATTAATTATCGACATGTCAGGAAAATTAAGTCGTACCTAAAAATCGCCGTGTTGCAGCTTGATTATTTGCAGCTGGTCGTATGTAGTTTAATCCGTACAATTTAGGATATAGATATTCTTCAAGAAGACATACGGAGCCTTGAAAAGTTGGAACACGACTTGCAGGTAGAGTTTAACCCAACAAAAGTGAGACAAACACACCACGAGCAAGGAATTAAAATCCTATGTATACGACCTACTATGGAGACCCATAGCCATCATCTTACCAATGCTCCATCCATGTTGGAACAATTTAATCTTAGGGTTACCATACATGAAGAACTATATTTCATGTTAATTGATGCAGTCTAATAAAAAAACAATTCCCTTGCTTTCTTGAGGAGAAATATTACCTGTCGCCAACCTGATGTGAATTAAGACACAACGTTACAGGACAAGGGGTGCATACTCCAGTTTTAATTATGATGTACGCATCCCTTGTCTGGAACCTTTATACAACATAGACAAGTCGGAAACCGTTTAACGTAAAACAGCTCACTTTCAGAACATCAAGCAACTCAAGCTAGTCAGCAGATAACCACCCTAAGATGACAAGCCCTTCAACAAAGACGATCCTATGATGTACAGAATTATACACAACATGATTGACTTCTATGCTTATCAGTTCGAGATTGCACCCAACAACCATCTCTCTTCAACGAAATATGTGTACAACATTATTCCATACTGACCTGCATGAAAACTTCTTCCCAGTCACTGTTCGTCTCTTGAACCAACTGTATATACTGCCATTGACAGTCACGTCGGTCCGGACGCTTGACACCCTCAAGAAGTGCTGTAATAAATATTTTAACAAGTGTCAGGTCATAAAATACAACCGACAACTCAGAAGTGTCTCGGCCTATTGGGCTAGTTATCGAACTTTTCCATTAAGTTTGGTGAGGATCTGAATAAAACTCTTCTTTGAATAAGAGAGCGGACACCATTGTGGACGCCGCCCGCCCGCCGTGGGTGTTACACCCAGCATTTTTTAAAATTGAATTTGAACATATAAATTTGTAAACCATTTGAATCGACTGTAAACTATTTAGTTCCCACTCCCTAACTGGAGAACAATTGGCCCTACAACATGTCATGGGCAAAGAAGTCCTCATATGTGTGTATTGAAGTCCTTGCCATGGGTAAAGATGCAGCATCCAAATGGCTTGTCAGGTGGTACAATAACAAAATGCATTCATTTGCTAACGTCCTGTCAGGACTCGGTGGGTGTAGTGCAATCGTTGCCCTAGTGTGATGGGGTATAAATAGAGTAGATGTGATGGATTGAAGAAGCTTTTGTAATTGTGCTACGGTCTCTTTAATTGTTTCATTGTAACGTTAGATCTACTTTTTCAGAGTCCTCTGCGTCTGAGCATAGTATAGTTGTGTCCAATTGTTCCGTCAGTTCAGCACCATCTGGTTGAGAAACTTTGTACATCCCGGATTCCGCTTGTTTTAGGAACAATTGGCAATGGGCAGACTTAGTCGGTGTGTTCACTTTAAGAAATTTCCATATTGGTCTGTCACTTGTTACATTATTTGTAGGTATTAATTTTTCCAGTTTCCGTGATCGTTGTCATGTCGTCGATGTTGTAGATAACGTAATGGTCCTTCATTTTAAGTTGCATTGTGATATTTAGTTGTACCTCTATCACCTGCTTCCCTCATGAACGTAACGCTCTATATGCTGGAGTTTGCACAGTGTCATTGCGCTTCTAAAATGCTGGAAAATGGTGACCGGCAGTACATACACACCGCGTGGTTTGTATCCTGAAATTGATTTTGACTTCGGTGAGCAACGTACACATGAAGAGTGACCTTCGTTTAGCACCATACACACACTCTGTGAGAAACAAACACAGTCGTAGTATGTAAAAAAACCCGTTCATATGTGCTTATTACACCTACAGAACATTTCTAATGAAGACACAAAGATTGAATAAGTAAATCTTATCCAGTAAGTATAAGAAATGATACTCACGAAAAATATTTTAATGAAAAATCTACCAAAACAAGACTGTCTACGAACATCCCTAACTTTTGAGCTTAATTCATACGTAATTGGTACTCAATTAACTGCATACAACTGTTTCATAGTATTAAACGTTTCTACTCACCATGTTTCGTGCTTGGAATATGATATTCCAGCAAAATACAATGTCACTAACTACGAGAAACGTCGTCCTTAGCTTTTCAACCACGTTATGTGTACATAACATGTGTCGTTTGTCGTTGCATAACATACACATGTTTTCGATGCGAACCGCCTCTCGTGATACGTCGTTGGCACCCAGTGCTTCTGCTGCTAGTACATCTGGACTGTCAGCCAAAAAGAAATTAAAAGTAAACGCTTACCATCAATCTGAATAAGCTGTCCTGCCCTGTCCTGCCCAGTTAGAGTACTGAGAAGGCATGATACTTTTCTGTGTCCTTCTTGCTCCAATGAACAGTAAATGAAAAAATAAACACTTGCATTGGACTGTTTTGTGTTTTTTTAATAACAAAATATTGATAACTTGATGTTTAAAGTTGACATCCGTCGATTTACCGGAGGAAACACTCTCACACCGCTGTAAAAATAAAAAACCAGGATATGTACTGCTTTATATAGAATCACAGAACACGGATGGTGAATATATGAAATAGGAAAAAAATATTATCGGGACTAGTTTCCTAGAGCTTTCCAATTAACTAAACAATATTTGGAACCTGTCACCCACAGAGTATAATTTTCAGGTCTTTGATCCTCATTTCACGGCTTTATTGCCGGGGAATACATACCCAATGGTTCCCTTTCACTCCCCGTTTTGAAATGCACGTGTTTTCCTTAGAATTGATATACTGGACCGGGAATCAACTATCCCGCGCATTTGTACAAAACGCGACTTCACATCCTTAGACATGCAATGGGTCAATTTTGTACTCCGATGACGTCAGAATTTGAGCCTGCCTGAAGAACCAGTGAATATCCGGACATGGAACGGATTCTGTGTATAGGAGTGATCACAGACGCTTGTTTAGAAAAAATTACCCCACCCACCACGTTCGCTCTTATGACTGCCAATATACATACAACTACTAGAAGATAACAAGCTCTAAACGAAAGCAGAACATATTTTTTTTTTTCAAACAAATATTGCACTTGCGTCATAATTTCTGGCTTCTATGCACAATTACATCTTTTTTAATTCTATCGACGCCGCTCTCACAGTCAAACTTGCAAATACAAGTGTAAATTCCGACGATTTCCAATTACTTAGTATCGGGGGCTGCTGCGATCGAGAAAATGCTATTTTTAGACATTTTAAAGCGTTTCCGCCTGACCTACAGTCACGTATATGGTCAATATCCACACAGAGTTGTCGTTCCTGTGCAATATACACATACATCAGTTTGGTACCCAAATCGAATTTTAGTTTCGGACAGTCTTTTGTGCAATATGTGGAATTCGAAGCATTGTGCGTCTTGGTTAGTATTTTATAAAATTCTTTAGTTACTTATTTAATTTAAATACCTATAAATATTAATTACGAGTTATATTAGTAATAAAATTAAACAGGTTGGTGTCATATACACATTGTTTTGTTCATATGTTATTTAAAGAAAAAAATTACATTTTAATCGAGAAGTTGTGTTTTACCATAAATTAATTTTACTTAGTTAGGGGGATATGTTAATAATTAAGGTTCCACTACAAATTCTGTCATCGCTGGTGTAACTATCATCTTTTATTGACATTTATTGCAATTAATTTTATTTTTGCAGTTATTACCTTTCATATTATGTTCTTTTTGTTTCTCTATTATTGCTTAACGATTTGGACTACCGGTTTAAATAGATTATCTTAACAGTATATGCATCAAAAAATATATTTTTTACATTTCAATTATTACTTGTTATTTAAAAGAGTCTATGAACATTTGTTAAAGTGTCTGGACAAATTTACTGTTATATAGTATTAGTGTGTGTGACAGTGAGTCATATGTGGAATTTATGAATTAGTGTTGTATTATTCAATGTAACATTGTCTGATTCGTGTTTAGAGTGGAGAAACTGGGCGTCCCAGGCAGTTCAGAGTATCTTGTGGTGTCTGTGATATGTGGCAATACAGATCACGCAAAACTGGTGATTAAGTGTTTTTTTTATTTCGGTTTATATATTATTATATATAATGTCTATATTTACTACTTATTCTTGATACTAAATATAATGGCTCACTTTATAGCCATATATAAAATATGTATACATTGTACTTATGATTTAAAACTCGTACAAATAAATATGCACACAATATTTCTTCATATATATATATAGAAAAATTGCGTTAAATACACAAATTTTCATTTCGTTTCATCATTACTACTGTCAAGGACTTATATACATACATGGATTCGCAACTGCTAAAAATAGCTCAAACGATATCGTTCGGCGATCACACAATGTATTGCTATATACTCGGCAATGTCCGACAGCTGTTTACGAATTTGATTATACTAAAAAAAAACTGGAAATTGTTAAAGGATGCAACAAATTCCTTAAGGATATTGAGATACATTTATAATCCACAAAGTCTAAGTATAAGCATTGAAAAGGGCATCAGTCGAACATTTTAAATTCCAAAATGGCGGACATCTATTATAATCATTTCGTCTCCGAGATTAAACATTCGGAATACCACGGATATTTTCGCTGTTATTATCATTCGGATTATCACGGATATTTTCGTATTTTCGCTTTTGTAAACAATAGCTTGTATTCCCGTTGATTCACGTCTTATTATCGCGGGATTTGATTACTTTAAACTGTTAATACGGAAGTTGCGAATCCATGTATGTATATAAGTCCTTGCTATTGTTGACCAAATACCAATTTTGAACACCAATTGCTCCCTAAAGAGCAATGGATAGTTGACCTTTGACCTATTGATAGACCTTATCAACAGGGGTCATCTATCTGTATTTGACCAACCTTCAAACCAAGTGAAAACCTAAGAGGTCTTGTTTTTTAGACATCATCACCGGAACATGTAAATGACACTCGATTTAAGTGTTTATAGGGAGATCACGGTATGGTCATTGAGTGTGAGTTAGCCAAAAGTAACTTGGCAATCGTACTAAATTTATGGCAATAAACATTACAAATATTCACCCTACAAGTGACGGCAAAATATCAATAATTAATTAACACATCATTTGAAATTTCCTTGTATTCATATTCTGTATTTTCCTTACGCCATTCTTCTATTGCAAGGAGCAATCGATCGATTTTTATGTTTATTTTCATTGTAGCGTTTGTATACTTTTCCATTTGATTAAATATTTGATCAAGTACTGCCTTAAAGTACAATGTTGTTGGTAAATGTTACATGATAAGCACCTTTTTGTTAATGTAAATAATAATTATCTCGAGTGTAATATATGCTTTATGTTTATATGCATACTATCTGCAGCAACGTAAATACTTCATCAATTCATTAAAGTCCTCATTATCATACTTTTTCAGAATTTTCATATTGTTCTTCATCCTCAATGAATAATGTTTATCTTTATAGATCTATGTAATCTGCCTTTTTTCTTCCTTTTTTCTCTTCACGTTTTTGTCATTGTTATGTTTGTAACAAGATAATTTGTGTATACATTACTTGATAAAATTGTGTTTTGTTCTGTTCTGCTCTTGTTCCCAAATCATTGGGCAAAGACACAGACATTTGTTTAGAAAAACACCCCGCCCACCACGCTCGCACTTACCACTATAAACGCATATATAATACTGTCTATACTATAATACTATATATGCATTGATATGTTTTTTTTGGACTACATTATTTAATCTTCACTATACGTTGTGTCGTGTGCAACTCCCATCGTTCTGCAAGGTCAATGTCACACGTATGCTTAAAAGTAATAATTTTGGTATTTTTGGTGTGTCCGCTCTGTAAATTTGCCATTCATTGAACGATTCTTACATAAGTCAATACATTTGTTCAAAAGGTCATCATTTAGTTATTTTTGGCGTGTCCGTTTTGTAACTTCGCTATTCTTATAAATATTTGATATTATTACATAACATGCATTATACGCTGTATCGCGCGCAACTCTCATTGCTCTAACTCCAACGTCAATGTCATAAGTAGGGTTAAAAAATAATATTTTTTTGTGTTTTTGGCGTGTCCGCTCTGCAACTTCGTGATTCATTGAAATAGTTTTACATAAATGAATACATGTGTTAACTGTCATTATACAAAATGTCGTGCTTAACTCTAAAGGTGAAGGTCACACTTTGAGGTTACAGGCAAAGCATGGATATTTTATCTTGTCTGTGTGTGTGTGGGGGGGGGGGGGGGGTATTTGTCAATCCTGTGACAAAACAATAATAACTTTTATTTTTTCTTCAATTTAATTACACATGTACATAATGTATATACAATGAAATTGAATGATATGAATAATATATTTTTTGTAATATAATTTTATTTCCTCCACACAGGTTACAAGAAAGATTCGAATTCACATCTTCAATTAAGCAGTACTCTTCTGCTATAAAAAAAGAAGAAATGTTTTATGTAGGCATGTCCGAAAAAGATGTCTGCCTTCTCGAAAACAGTAAAAATATCACTGATATAATACCATCCCCCTATTTTGTGAGTTCTCAATGTAATGATGAAGTGCATGTTTCAATGTTACTCAACATAGTGAAATATTACAAAGAAAAGGAGAAAAATACTTACAAATGTGTATATTAAAGTCCAAAACACCTTGTAAAAATTACAAATAATAAAATACTTACAAATGTGAAATATTTAAATGTCCAAAACACCCGACATTCAGCCGACACACCGTTTCAACACAACACCAATATCAATCTCTACCCAGAGTTGTCGTTCCTTTCCAATTCACACATACCTCTGTCAACGTCTCAATGCCAAGTTTCTTGGCAAACTACACTGTGATCGATAAATATGCTTTTGTGTATATTTTATAATTATTTGTTATGTGTCATCATGAAATATGTCATATTGTTTTAGAAAATCGCTTCAGGTTGCTCCGTTATAAGCTGTGTCATCAGGGGTTATTTAACCTTGTAACTCTAAAACTAATTCGGCGGAATAATTGCGAAGTAAACAATTCAAAACACGGATAATATAATGAAGGGATAACAGGCTCTGATGTCAGTTTCCTATAATTTAGTTTAAGTATGCGATTCTCTTCAGATAAACAAAACAACACAATCTATGTTAGTTTCTTTTTGAGGTGTTGTCACCATTTCTAAATCACGCATCTGTCATTGTGAAGCCGGACTACTTTTTAGACGTTGACAGAGGTTAGTGTGAGCGTAGCGGGAACGACAACTCTGGGTAGAGATTGCACCAATATGTCCAGGTAATCGGCCCCTTACACTGCGTTATCGTAGTTACGAAATGCAGGGAACCAGACAAACCGCGATACGCGCTAATAGTCTAGTTGTCGCCTGCTTACGTTTTTGTGACAAATGTTCGATCGCAACAGCCCCCACAGTGCAAAACGTGAAAAAGTTGGAATTCTACGATATTCAGTTTAGTAGACCGTGGAAAGCGTGTCAGTTAATTAAGAAAAGCCGTTTTAAATAAGCAAAACAGGATTCCAATGTAAGTTTACCTTTCGTTTTTTAATAAAACCCAAAAATGTGTTCTGCTTTCGTTTAGAGCTTGTTATCTTCTAGTAGTTGTATGTATATTGGTAGTCATGAGAGCGAACGTGGTGGGTGGGGTAATTTTTTCTAAACAAGCGTCTGTGTTTTTATACCGTGACTCAATAAAGGAAAAAAATGAAGATTTTTCTTTCGACAGATTTGCATTGTTTGATTAGTGAAATTGAAAAATAACGTCTGTAAACGTATAAAAATCTCGGAATCGAATGCCTATGTGCTTTATACACTCAATAAAGGAAAAAAATGAAGATTTTTCTTTCGACAGATTTGCGTTGTTTGATGAGTGAAATTGAGAAATAACGTCTGTAAACGTATAAAAATCTCGGAATGGAGTGCCTATGATTCATACATGCTGTCGGCAATCACTCCTATACACAGAACCCGTTCCATGTCCGGATATTCACTGGTTCTTCAGGCAGGCTCAAATTTATATTGGTAGTCATAAGAGCGAACGTGGTGGGTGGGGTAATCTTTTCTAAACAAGCGTCTGTGTATAAAAACACCAAGGTAGTGCAGTCGCCATCTTTTCGATTGACGGAAGTGACGAAAATAAGCATGGGTCCCGGGTTTCCTTCTAAAAGCTGTCAAACGTTTAGAGTTGGGGCACACTACAACGAAAGCAAGGTTCCCGGAAAGCACGTGTGGATTAGAAGGAAAGCCGGGACCCACGCTTATTTTCGTCTAGGATTTTCGTGAGTAGGTAGGAGCTCTCCAAACAAACTGATTTATATTTTCATCTTAGAGAGTGTGCCCATTTTATTAGATGTTTATATGAGATCTTCACTAATTTTTTAATTGTGTATCAGTTTTCTTTAAAATATGACTAGTTATCTCCAATGACACATGCTATTACATTTGACATAAGGAAGTGGTTATTGGACTAAGATATATACATGTACAACCACATGTCGTCTTATGATTTCGACGTTATGTTTTCGACGGTTTTCATTTTCTCAAGATTGCGTCATGATCACGCGAGATTTCTTTAAGCCCCGCCCCCTCTGAATGTAAACAAATGATGCTAAGTTGCCGCACATATATCAGGCGGTTAAAAATGGAAATACGACTGGTAAACTAGCAATATCAAGGTCACTTACTGATATTTCATGGTGAATTGCTATACCCAAAATTTGTGTTGACAAAATACCCAAGAAAAATCGGTTTTCATCTAATAATCTTCAAACAAATGCGTGCATGTTTGCAGTAGTCATAACCTTTTCCACAAATTTTTGTACAGGGTGTTCTCAAAAATTTTCTCCCACTAACACTTTCTTACGGTGTCAGACCACAACATTGTGTTTCCTCACTACGCTAATTCTCTAAGTATCCTGTAATAATTCAGGCCAAGTCCCAGGTAAGGAGTAAGGAAAGGTCATATTTTGCTGATGACCTGAGTAATGCATACTTGTAAAACAGTGATAAAGCAAGATTTATCAGTAGAAAGGGTGACAATAAACAGTAAACCAAGGTTAAACAATAGTTTGTTGATTTTTTATGGAAAGAAATACCGAAAAGTTACCAAAAGTGCATCATAGTTGCTATTAAAAGTTGAGTTAGGTTACTGGTATTATAGTGAAAACAGCGTTTTAATTTCCAATATTCGTTGAACTCACTGACTGAACGTCGCTTTTGAGAAAAAAATGTGTTTATTGACTGTTTAACCACCCCGTATCGCTATTTATATCGACCAATGAAAACCGTCGAAAACATGTAGTAACGTCATTGAATGGGAAAAAAAAAATGGCTGCCTTCATGAAACGGCTCTAAAAGGTCAATACTCTATTGTTTTGCTTAGAAATCTGTATTTTATGTAGAAATCTAAATGTTAGTAATTACTTCCATGTCAAATTGTGCATGCAATAAACGTCCGTTTCGTTACCGGGCGAAATATGCTTGCACCGTCGAAAACATAATTAAGAAGCCAGTACATGTATATAGATTTGTAATTGTGATGGTTGTGGGCACTAGATTAGTACAGATTTTGAACATTTGACTGTTGACATTTGTAAAAGAGATGTGTACTTGTAAATAAAATACAATATTTAGTTCATGTCATTGATTTTTAGCTCACCAGAGCACGAAGTGCTCATGGTGAGCTATTGTGATCGCGTGATGTCCGTCGTCCGTGTGTACGTCAACAATTGCTTTAAAAACCATCTTCTTCTTAACCAGTTGGCCAATTTCAACGAAACTTTAGATGGATGTTCCTTCTATGAAGCTCTATCAAAGTTATTAAAAACAATTAATTTCATTAAAAACTCTGGTTGCCATGGCAACCAATAGGAAAAACTTTAAAAATCTTCTTGTCTAAAACCACTGGGCCTAGAGCTTAGACATTTAATGTGCAGCATTGTCTAATGGACCTCTACTAAGTTTATTCAAATTATTGCCCTAGGGTCAAAATTGGCCCCGCCCCAGGGGTCACTTGATGTTATATAGACTTATATAGGGATTTTTTTTTAAATCTTCTTGTCAGAAACTCCAATGCCTAGAGCTTAGATATTTGGTGTGAAGCATTGTCTAGTGGACCTCTACCAAGTTTGTTCAAATTATTGCCCTATAGGTCAAATTGGACCCGCCCCAAGGGTCACTTACTTTACATAGACTTATATAGGGACACTTTTTAAAAAAAATCTTCTTGTCAGAAACTACAATGCCTAGAGCTTAGATATTTGGTGTGTAGCATTGTCTAGTTGACCTCTACCAAGTTTGTTCAAAGTATTGCTCTATGGGTCAAATTGGCCCCGCCCCAGCGGTCACTGACTTTACATAGACTTATATAGGGATTTTTTTAAAAAATCTTCTTGTCAGAAACTACAATGCCTTAGTAGAGCTAAGATATTTGGTGTGTAGCATTATCTAGTGGATCTCTACCAAGTTTGTTCAAATTATTGCCCTATGGGTCAAATTGGCCCCGCCCCAGGGGTCACTTACTTTACATAGACTTATATAGGGATTTTTTTAAAAATCTTCTTGTCAGAAACTACAATGCCTTAGTAGAGCCCTATGGGTCAAATTGGCCCCGCCCCAGGGGTCACTTACTTTCTTGTCAGGAACTACAATGCCTAGAGCTTAGATATTTGGTGTGTAGCATTGTCTAGTGGACCTCTACCAATTTGTTCAGATTATTGCCCTAGGGTCAAGATTGGCCCCGTCCCTGGGTCACTTTATTTTACAAAGGCTCATGTTAATTTTTTCTACGAGTCTTTTTATCTGGTGAGCGATATAGGGCCATCATGGCCTTCTTGTTTTCTTTGTTCTATTTACGTTCTTAGTTTAGCTACACCGTTATCTAGTGTCACCTGTATACCTTAAAGTGCTACTTTAAACAAACCAACTGAAAACAAACAATAAGTTCCTTCTTTTTTATCACAAATATACTAATAATAAAAAAGTAATATGTCAGTCTATAAATTTGATATATATAACATTTAAGATAAAAAAGTGGGCCTATTCGGTAACAAAATTGTGACTTTCTGGTACCTTTATAAAGTGGGCCTATCTGGTATGGGCCATTTTGGTGTGGGCCTTTCTGACCCTTTACCGTGAATGATCAAAGATCCACTAAGTCCGTTTTGTAGGGTGAGTTGCATTTCGGAACGTTTCGGTGGTTTCCGTAATATATAAATATGAGTTATTTGACCATCATAGATGAGACTGAGTGCGTAGCCCAGTGGGTAAAGGCTCAAACTATTTTACTTATGCAGCCTGGTAAGATGATATGGGATCGAAACCCATGTGAACGGTGTAAACAGTTTTTCTCGCGAGATTTCAAATTTTCGCCGTCTATGGGTTGTTTACGTACCCAGAAGTCACTCGCCCGTAATAAACTTTTTCCTAAAAATGTCTTAAATACTGGTGATTTACTTACGATTTTACACAAAATCAGTTTGTCTGACACAATTGTGACGTCACCAAACAGAAAGTATAACAATTTCTAAATTTAGTAACACTTTTGGGAACTGAAAGTATGGCGAGCAATTAAGGTAATAATTTGCAGTAAAAACAACGAAAAAATTTTAATGATACACAAACGCGTACACCTGATTTTGTATAGAGGCTGTTGGACTAGGAGATTTTAAATTTTATAAAATCAGTATTACAAATACAGTTTGGACTAGGAGATTTTAAATTTTATAAAATCAGTATTACAAATACAGTGATTTTCCCCCTAATTTGCTTCTTTTGTGTGTTTTTCCCCTTTTCACCAGCGTCCAGCGTGTCCCCCCATTCCTAAAAAAAACCTGTTATAATACATAGTATGCTTAACAAGAACAACTGTAACAAAACTTTATAGGTAGACGAATTACAAGAAGCATATTGGTTCATGTTTTTTGTATGAAGTTGCTTGTCACAAAGTGACAGGATCAGCTTTTAGGACCAGTCTTCGTCCGGCGTTCGGCGTCGTCAAACTTTATGTTGTGAACACACTCGGGGCCACATTTTTAGCTCAATTTTAGCAAAACTGGGTCAGAACGTTAATATTGACAAAATCTCGGACGAGTTCGATATTGGGCCATTTGTGGTCAAGAACTAGGTCACCAGGGCCAAAATAAGGGAAAATCTTGTGAACATTTTAGAAATCACTGTTTTGATTGGATCTTCATGAAACCTTGTCAGAAAGTTTATTTTAATAATATGTAGGTCAAGTTTGATAATGGGTCATTTCCGGTCAAAAACTAGGTCACTAGGGCAAATTGCTGGAAAACCTTGTGAACACTATAGAAGTCACTGTTATGATTGGATCATCATGAAACCTTGTCAGAATGTTTGTCTTTAAAATATCTTGGACGGGTTTGAACATGGATCATCTTGGGTCAAAAACTAGGTCGCTAGGTCAAATTTTATGAAAAACCATGTTTACACTGTAGATTTCAGTTATAATTGGATCTTCACCAAACTTTGTCAAATTGTTTTAATGATATCACCTCTAAGTACAAATATGGGTCATCTGGGGGTAAATAACTAGGTCACCAGGTCAAATCTTAGGAAAACTTTGTTAACACTGTAGATATCACAGTTTTGATTGGATCTTCACCAAACCTTGTCAAAATGTTTGCCTCAATGATATGTGGGTCAGGGTTGAACATGGGTCAGCCGGGGTCAAAAACTGGGTCACCAGGTCAAATCTTAGGTAAAAATCTTGTAAAACCTCTAAATTGCATGGTTTTAATTAGATCTTGACCAAACCTTGTCTGATTGTTCGTCTATAAGTTCAAATAATTATGGCTCATCTAGGGTCAAGAACTAGGTCACAATGTCAAATCTTAGGAAAACCTTGTCTATGCTGTAGTTTTCATGGTTTTGATTGGATCTTCACCAAATTTTGTCAGAATGTTTGTCTTCTTTATATGTAGGACAAGTTCTAACATGGGTCATCTGGGGTCAAAAAAATAGGGCACCGGTTCAAAACAAAGTTTTAATGAGTGAACAGTGATTGTCATGTGAGCGATATAGGGCCATCTTGGCCCTCTTGTTTGAATTTACACCATGTGACCTGTGACATCATCATTCCTTTAAATATACTGAAGCGCCTATGAAGCCCCTGCTTATAAGAAACAGATAAATTCAATCCATCCCAAAGTCTATGAAGTACTTCTGAAGTCCCTGTGCGCTTCGGTGGAGCGGGGGACTTCATCTGAAGCATGATCAAGAAGTATGAAAGAAGTCCCCGGGGCTTTCTAGATGAAGCGGGTCTTTAAATTTTGCAGCACTGGTGAAGTACGATTGAAGCAGAGGCTTTAACCTGGCGGGGCAGGTATATATATATAAGTAGTTAATATACGTACCTGGCTTACATAACATCACCAGGTACGTATAGCAACACAAAAATAACCTAGTCCAAATAGTTTTTCTCTACTGATGAATATCACGGCACTTTTAGATTTGGCAATATATATCTTCCGAGCAATATATGAAATAACGAATCATGAACGGATTGCCCGTACGTATTATAAACTAGATTAAAACAAGAGCGACCATTCATCCATTTCTTCGCACAGCAACATGTTTGTTTTCATTAGTTTTGTCCGACTTCTAATACGACGAGACAAGTAGGGTTGAAACTGCAGTAAAAGGAAGGTTGGCGGGTGGAGGATTGACCATTATATTGTTGTTTTGCGACTTTTTTGCCGGCGTTGCCATTTCGTGAAGATGAACTGTATCTGTTTGATTGGTCAGTGCAGAATTCCACTCCATAACAGCTTGATTGAAGGACAGTCGCGCAAGAAAATAGGTCTCAACTCAATAGTGTGAATATACAGACTTACCTGGTATATTTCAACAATTAAGTGTTTTGGATCTAAATATATTTCAAATCATTTTATTGTAACCACATGGGAAGAGTCATGTATCGAAATAAAAAACATGTTGGTAATTTTAAAATAATGGCATATTCAAATGCGTAGAATTAAACTCGCGTATCCCCTGTTAGCCAATGAAAATAACACGTCAGTGTTGCTGTGAGCCTGTTTAGCATATATCCTGTTTCCATAAAATAGTTCATTTCTTCATCAATCCTGATAATATTTTTAGTGGATGTGTATGACTTAAAGGACTTGGACAAGTTGGATTATGGGGAAATCGGACAGAGTTACGGGCCCTTGGCATAGAAAATTCGCTATTTTATCAGCTTGTTTACACTATAATTACAGGGGTGTGGAAATATCATTTTATTAACCAGGTTTTCACAAAGTGAAACCTGGTTATTAGAATGCCGAAAATGGCGGGCGGGCGGCGGGCGTCAAACAGGCGGTGTCCGGTCAATAACTTAAGTTCTGATTGACCAATCTCGACCAAATTTGGTATGTAGGATCCTTGAATGAAAACCTAGCCTGGGATTGTATTTGGGGTCTGTGGGATCAAGGTCACTGTTACTTAAAATAGAAAATCATTGTCCGGTCAATAACTTAAGTTCTTATTGACCAATCTTGACCAAACTTGGTATGTAGGATACTTGAATGAAAACCTAGCCTGGGATTGTATTTGGGGTCCGTGGGGTCAAGGTCACTGTTACTAAAAATAGAAAATCAGTGTCCAGTCAATAACTTAAGTTTGGAATGACCAATGTTGACTAAACTTGGTATGTATGATCATTGAATGAAAACCTAGCCTATGATTGTATTTGGGGTCTGTGTGATCAAGGTCAAGGTCACTGTTACTAAAAATAGAAAATCAGTGTCCGGTCAATAACTTAAGTTTGGAATGACCGATGTTGACTAAATTTGGTATTTAGCATCCTTGAATCAAAACCTAGCCTGGGATTGTATTTGGGGTCCGTGGGGTCAAGGTTACTGTTACTAAAAATAGAAAATCAGTGTCCGGTCAATAACTTAATTCAGGATTTAGACATTGCGATGAAATTTTGTGTGGAGGTAGCTTACATAGAAACCAAGCTTGGGATTGCATTCTATGCCACTAGGTTAAAAGTCTATGTTAACTTATTAGTAGCACTGGAAACTGAACCACTGATGAAGCCTTAGCGAAGAATTCTAGACTACTGTGGTATTAAAGCCTTGGAAAACCTGGTTTTCGTGGCACTACCGCGTTTCTTGTTCTACTTGTCACCGGACAAGTAGACTGGAAAATCTAGGTTGTCCGGAGCATAATCAACTTGTCCGAATCTTAACTATCAACTTAAACAGCTGCGATTTTTTAAATGATGTTTTTTGGTGTATAGTCTACCTAGGTCATTTTAATCATATTTTGTTGCTCAGATTTTGTATTGAATGTATACATGCACCCAAAGGCATAATTATGCCATATATCAATATGACATTCAATTACTGTGAGTTGTGTTGTTTGGTAGGAAAGGTGATGAATCCCTTTCACAAACTTTACTGATGGTAACTTCAATTCCTTTGGCTCTAACATCTTTTGCCTTTTTGAGCTGCAATACCATTTAAATGTAAAGGGAGATGTTATTTTATGAACTTGGAACCATGATCAAGTAAAACTACCTGTCATAATCCAGCATAAAGACCAACACTGCTGCCCTAGCAAATGGAGATTCATCATGAATTTGTGCCAAGGATAAGATACTACAATTATAGCAGGTTAACATTAAATACCCATTATATGACGTTTGCTTGCACGGTATGGTGCTGTTATCCGAAATTTGTTGTCCGAAATTTGTATACTTCATGAAAATACAAATGTAACGCCCATGCATGAAAACTAACGAGTCTTTGGTATTCTGTTGGCCATAATGCTTAATGTAACATGACATTGTACTACATATTCCATAAATACTATAAAAACATGTAATTATCCAGTAAAGTGTGTAGCGATTTTCGGAAAATACGACCTGGACCGTACTGAATGGTACAGACTTTATTCAATACCACTGACAATGAAGAAAGGAAGAACTCACAATTAATTTGATAGAATTGTCATCTGTATGATGAATCAAAGCTTGGGGTAATTAAAATTGGTGTTGATAGATGCAAACAACATAAATCAGCATGGTCAATCAAAGATATGACTGACAAGTTGCCGATCTTTAAAAATATTACATTCGGCATCTTTACTGTGTTCTTTTTTCGGATTTGCAACTCGTCCGCGGACAGCTACCACCAAAAAAGTTACTTGTCCGACAAGAAAAAATCCCGTGTCGGACGAGTCGGGCATAGGAATTACACACCCCTGAATAATAATTTAATTAAGTGCCTTAAATTTTTCACCAATCCTGAACATATTTACAGTGAATGTGTATAACCTAAAGGTCTTTGATGAGTTTTGATTATGGGTGGAATTGAACTAGTACTTGTAGAGTTATGGGCCCTTGACTTAGAAAAATTGCTACGTTTTAGCTTGTTTACAGTATTATAGCACCATCATTGTTGGTTTTGATCAAAATCCATGTAAAAACGGGTCATATGAGATGAATTACTTGGTCATTTATTATAGAGTCTTTGTTCTTAGGTGAGCATTCTAGGGCCATCTTGGCCCTCCTGTTTACATATACCTTCTTTCATAAGTGGCAACGTTCACCAGTGCCTTCTTTTTTGTGTAGTCTACCTTTTTCATCGAAGACTTCAATCTTATTGCAAACGCTGAAAGATAGGAGAAAATGAAGTGCTCCAGAAAATGTTTGAGGGTCATGAGTATATTTCTGAGTTTTCAATTCACATGAAGGAGTAGAAGAGTAAAAAATTCAAAACAATCAAATGAGTATTTTGCAATCAACCTGGAATACTTTATATTAATTACTGAAGTACACATTTAAACAGCTTTGATTCCACTTCTCAGGGATTTTTTCGGGGCCATTTTATAGCTGAAATTCGGTGATATTCCCAATGGAAAATAGTTTCTTTTTTTCCCAATTCACAGACAAAAATTCCACCCCCTCCATTATTAATTTTGTAAGTTCATTAACATCTTCCCAATTTTGATTAAAATACCGCGGAAATTCCCAATCCCAAGGGTATGGGTCATATTCCCAAAATACCAAAAAAACCTGCTTCTGATGTGTCTTTTACACATATAATATACATTATATACGCGTGTATTCTAGACTGCTGAAAATGTACTGTATCGCTTTTTGGGGATATTATGGAGTCACCATGTGCATCTGTCTGGTTGTGTAACTAGGTTGTCAATTAGTTTATTAAGTACATCGCAAAAACGTTCATTAATATGTGGCGATGTTCCATGCAATACATGGTTCTTACCTCCAAGGTCATACAAACAAACATAGAAATAAAAACCTGTATTAAAATGTAGATTTCATGTTTCATAAGATTTAATAAGCACCAATCATTTCCTCCAAGGTCATACTTAGAGGTTAAAGGCAAAAAATTGGGTACATTTTTCTTGATCACTCTGTGACATGAAATTTTGTACTTACTTAATATCGCTTCGACTACTGCTTTCCCATGTGTGGGATTTTTAAGCTTTCCAGCTGAAGCTATTTCTTTTGCGATATAGAAAGTTCTCAGAAGTTTGCATGCCACTTCAGTTCTGGTCGAACTTAAAGTGAAGATGATCTCATATTTTTTTATTGGAATGTACAAACTAGATCCAGGCACCAGTCCAGTCCAATCATCTAAAATAAAAAGAAATAATAGTCCTGTAATACTATAAATATAATGCCTGTCTGAATACTAGTTAAACATAACCAAAATGTCAACTATAAAATTTTAATTCAAAACAGAGATATTTCGAAAATATCTTTTTGTACGCCCGTTGAAAAATAGGTCATATTATGGGAACACTCATGACAGGCGGACGGGCGGGCTTGCGGCGTCATTTTCTTTCCACCACTCCAATGGGTCTTTTTCTAGTGTAAAGGGTAGGGATGTTTTGTACAGCTGAATTTCGGGTTCAGCCTGCTTAAGAGGAGAAACCGCTCTCTCAACCCAAATAACTACAAAAACTTCACATAGCAAATCGGACAACACACTTGACTTTTCTAGTTTTATGGTTTTGGGCGGAGGACCGTACAACCTGTTTGCTCTGATGTGCCTGGTAGTGTTGGCAGAGGTGGCAGCTCTGGTCCTGTTGATTTTTAATTTAATTTCCGATGCTAACTTTATTCTATTTTATTTTTATTATTATTCCCTCCTGGTGCTGATTTTTTAAAAAAATCCCGTAAAGAAACTCTGACCTTATTCCTCAATATGATAAGTGGTGGTTTGAAAGGTGTTGTAAATGCCTTTTAGTTTAATACAGGGTAGCTAAGACAGTTTGTGGACATCCCTTTTCTTTCTTGAGAACATATAAAATTGCGCATATTTTTACATTTGACCTCTGGGGACCTTGGTATTTCGATTATACTTACTGCTTGAGAAAGATATGGCCAATACACAATAAGTTACATTTAACATTTAAACATGCAGGGGTAGGGACGTAGGTGTTGTTCTCTTCAGGGCAAGTTTACCAAGATTCAAAAATCCACGGAGAAGATGAATGATGTGTTATTTGAATGAATTGATGAACTAAATAAATTGATGAAAGTTTATGTGACTTCTTAGATGATACACCCCACCAAACAAATTAAGGATCACTTATATACATTAAAGGTTTTACGTTGAAATATTTGAGTAGAAAGAACTTATAAAAAGTGATTGTATACGTTATTTTGAATTCAAAATATATGGATTTCACTTGGAGAACCGAAAAATACCCATTTTAAAACACGTTTTCATTATTGAATAGGTATTTCCTAACTAGGGTGCGCACCCTAGATAGAATTATTTTAAGACTCCTGCCAAAAATTAAACCTCGCTTTCAAAACTAGGTAAATGCACGAAAACTACATGTCATGGTGGTGTTGAATAAACATAAATAAGGCAAATATATTTTAATACTTAAGGTGGGTCCGAAAAGTGTTCAGTTTTCTAGAAGTCAACGCACAAGAAATTTTTTTGCAGGAACGTCCTTCAAAGTATTGACTTAAGCAACAAGAGGGCCAAGATGGCCCTATATCGCTCACATGACAATCACTGTTCACTCATTAAAACATTGTTTTGAACCGGTGACCTAGTTTTTGACCCCAGACGACCTATGTTCGAATTTGTCTTACATATCATTAAGACAAACAGTCTGACTAGGTTTGGTGAAGATACGATCAGAATTTGACATCTACAGTGTTAATAAGGTTTTCCTAAGACTTGACCTTGTGACCTGGTTTTTGACCCTAGGTGACCAATATTTGAACTTGTCCTTATTATCATTAAGACAAACAATCTGACAAAGTTTGGCTAAGATCCAATCAAAACCATGACATTTAGAGCTTTTACAAGATCTTTACCTAAGATTTGACCTTGTGACCCAGTTTTTGAACCCGGCTGACCCATGTTCATCCTTGGCCCACATATCATTCAGGCAAACATTTTGACAAGGTTTGGTGAAGATCCAATTAAAACTGTGACATCTACAGTGTTAACAAAGTTTTCCTAAGATTTGACCTGGTGACCTAGTTATTGACCCCAGATGACCCATATTTATACTTAGAGGTGATATCATTAAAACAATTTGACAAAGTTTGGTGAAGATCCAATTATAACTGAAATCTACAGTGTAAACATGGTTTTTCATAAAATTTGACCTAGCGACCTAGTTTTTGACCCAAGATGATCCATGTTCAAACCCGTCCAAGATATTTTAAAGACAAACATTCTGACAAGGTTTCATGATGATCCAATCATAACAGTGACTTCTATAGTGTTCACAAGGTTTTCCAGCAATTTGCCCTAGTGACCTAGTTTTTGACCGGAAATGACCCATTATCAAACTTGACCTACATATTATTAAAATAAACTTTCTGACAAGGTTTCATGAAGATCCAATCAAAACAGTGATTTCTAAAATGTTCACAAGATTTTCCCTTATTTTGGCCCTGGTGACCTAGTTCTTGACCACAAATGGCCCAATATCGAACTCGTCCGAGATTTTGTCAATATTAACGTTCTGACCCAGTTTTGCTAAAATTGAGCCAAAATGTGGCCCCTAGTGTGGTCACAACATAAAGTTTGACGACGCACACCGCACGACGCCGGACGCCGGACGGAGAGTGATCCTAATAGCTCACTTTGTGACATGTGAGCTAAAAATGATGTATTCAAATGATATTTCCATTGAAACCGCTCAAAAAACGGCCACCTAGTGGAGCGATATGTTGTATATGTTTTGTTTTTATTTTTGCGTTATTTCTTGTACTGCTACGATAATTTTGTATATTAAACTATGAAATTTACTGTCCACAATGCTGAATCATTTACAAATCCGAAAAAGTTAATACAGCTTCATTTTGCCGTCATTAAATCTTAAAAGGTTTTGATCGAACTCTGTAGTGGTGGCAATTTTTCGGGAGGAAATCCGTGACCCACCTTAACTTAAACCTCGTATTGATAAATAAGATTAATTAAAACACGTTTTTCTTACTGTACACGGCCTGTCTGACATGTTTCGGTGTTTACATAATTAGAAATACAAGTCAAAATAGGAAGTACACATTTCTAGAAATAGACCGAGGATACACTTTCGGTTTCAATACAACGAGTAATAAAGTTTTCCTACCATATATAATTAATAGCAATCTTTGCCGAAATATTTCAGCTTGTGCTAGATATTGTCCAAATTAACTTTTCCGTCAGTTCTTTTCTTCACATGCATAATTTGAAAAAAGGAAAGCAACTGACTCCCTTTAAGGCTTAGTTATGATTCTTGATTTTATATAAAATAAAACGGCTCACACACTTTTGTTAAAGTCCCATAATCATATAAATTTATTGGTCATATTAGTTTCTGTTTGTTCTATAACAGAGGAATCCGGTGTGTTTTCCTCCCGTGTGTACTTTATAGCAAGAAAAAATGTTTCCAAAATTGCCCTAGGCTCAAAATTGGCCCCGCCCCAGGGGTCACATGATTTATATGGACTTATATAGGAAAATTGAAAAAAATCTTCTCTGAAACCAGAGGACCTAGAGCTTTGATATTTAGTGTGTAACATTGCCTAGTGAACCTCTACAAAGTTTGTTCAAAGTATTGCCCTAGGGTCAAAATTGGCCCCGCCCCGGGGGTCACTTGGTTTGTATAGACTTATATAGGAAAATTTAAAAAAATCGTCTTCTCTGAAACCAGAGGATCTAGAGCTTCAATATTTTGTATGTGGCATTGTCTAGTGGTCGTCTACCAAGTTTGTTCACATTATGGCCATGGGGTCAAAATTGGCCCCACCTCAGTGTTTACTTTTTTATATAGGAAAATTAAAAAATATTCTTGTCCAAAACAACAAGGCATAGAGCTAAGATATTTGGTATGTAGTCTAGCAGACCTCTACTAAGTTAGTTCTAATTATGGTTGGGGGGGGGGGGGGGGGGTCAAAATCGGCTCTGCCCCGGGGTCACTAGATTTATATAGGCCCATAAAGGAAAAATGAAAAAATCTTCTTGTCCAAAACCACGAGGCCTAGGGCTTAGATATTTCAAATCATGACCCCATGGTCAATATTGGCTTATCCCCGGGGGTCAGTTGATTTCAACGCCTACTTAAGAGTTTTTGTAGATAATTCTTTACCATGTCAAATAACCTTTCCCTTATTAAATTATCCCTTAGTGTTATGACAATATATAGGTGAGCGATATCAAAGGGTCATGTCACATAAAAACATCCTACAAAAAAAAATCTTAAAAAAAAAAAATTCATATTTATATATATATCCAATTGACGACAATTATATACTCTCTCAACTGACCAAAAAAATATTTTCCAAATGAAGTATTTTAGTTATAGCAGACTTAACATTACGTCTACTCGCATAAAAAAGCAGCGGTTTTACACGACCGTGTAACCGAAGGAATCTAGAAGAATACATGCTAAATTGCAAAACTAGACGAGCACCTGCATATAATTTATGGCACATACAATAACCGACACAAAAATATACTAACCTGCAACCAACATTCAATCACTGGTCAATGACTGATTGAGTAGCGAGTTTAATATCAAAATCCGTACCAACAGGTTTATTTATCGGCCATTTTGTCTCGGTGTGCGACGTTGTATCAAACGATTCGATTGGACGATACCCCCTTGTTCCCGGCTTGAGACTAATTGAGGCAAGTTTGCGTAATCAAAACTGGGTTACAGATATTTGTTTGTTAACACCGAAAATTAAAAATCATGAATTTCGTGCGTTATTTTTGTGCTATCGTTACAGTGCGTTTATGTTTGCCTTTCTGAAAAGGTTATCAATTTGCACGCTTCAATGTTTATAATGTTTTTTAATAGACAGCTTTCCGGCGGTAAATTGTTTCCGGCTTACCCCGCCGTGTGAACGTCAGATGATTGTAAAACGGGAACCACGAATGACTAATGAAATGCCTCGTTACAAAACAACAAAATGGCTGCCAATTGAAATAAATTTCGGCAATTAATATAAAATCTTCGCATAATTAATAAATAAATGACAGGCGATTAATATTTTGTGGAGGATAGACGTAACTTATATTCAGTTAGTATACAAAATCGTAATTTCGATGTCACGCTTGTTATTTAATGTGATTTAGTATGGTAATAGTGGGTTACCGAATTGTATAGCGTATTTGAAGAGTTCCACCCCTTGTCTATATAAATATGAATTTTTTTTTTTTTAAGATTTTTTTTGTAGGATGTTTTTATGTGACATGACCCTTTGAGCGATATAGGGCCATCATGGCCCTCTTGTTTTCAATATGATTGACATAAATATTATTTATAGAACAGCTGTGTTTTCCCGCAGGCATATTATGCACCCGGCATAAAGTGACGTCACGCGCTCTATATATCTAAAAATGGCTTGTTTCGTCGGTAATAATTATCCTGGGATAATATCAGCAATTGTTTGTTTTTTGCATACATTTTTTTAGCAAAAAGCTAATGGGACTTTAACACTTTACTTGTGTACAATGCTGTTTTATCGACTCGTAACGCTACAACATCCCATACATCACGATATATGCACAGCTACCCAAACAATGGGGGTGAAACAGCCCATGTGCAAAATTTGCACATGTAAATCGAAGTCAATTCTTTGTTGTGATTTTGTAAACTTGCATCCCAAAAGTGTACACAATTGTTGGGAATACTATTTTTGTGTGATTAAAGTGCATAGAAGACATATGCCTAGAGGCGAAGCAGAAAGGGCCCTTGGTCGGCTCTTGGTGGGTCAAAGTCAACGTCAAGTGGCTGAAGAGCCTGGTGTTCGTCAAAGGGTCATTAAACGTTTGTGGCAACAGAGGGTTCCAAACCGTGACCGGTGTTCGAATTTCTGCTCAGACTTTTCTTAATAAACTCACTAATTTAAAAAATAGTAATTTTACTGTGACTTTTGCTTTTGTAAACTTGAAATATGTAGAGCGCGTGACGTCACTTTTCGTCGTGTGCATAACTTGACTGCGGTATTTCAATAATATTGAAAAAAATACGATATTGGTTTTGGAAACATTTTTTCTTGCTATAAAGTATGCGCGGGAGGAAAATACGCAGGATTCCTCTGTTATAGAACAAACAGAAACTATTACGACCAATACATTTATATGCTTATGGGACTTTAACAGACGAATCAAAATTTTATCTCAACCCCACCATGATGGACATAAACGAGTATGGCACCAGCGTAATGAGCGTTTCAAGGATTGTTATGCTGAACATGACCAGTTTGGTGGTGGCTCCGTCATTGTTTGGGCGGGCATTTAGTTCGATGATCAAACGGATCTAAACGCGATGTTGAAAGGCTCAGTTAATGGTTTACGCTACAGGGACGAGATCTTGGCACCGTTTGTGGTCCCCTATGCAGGTTTAGTTGGACAGGGATTCATCCTGATGGACGATAATGCGACTGAACACCGCGCACGTATCGTGACCGCCTACCTTGAGGATCAGGGAATCGAGAGAGTGGGCTGGACCGCAGTCTCTCGATATGAACCCAATCGTTTCTGCCCGTCCGCATCAACCATCTGCCAGACAAGAGCTTGCTAATGCGCTCAGAGTGGAATGAGGTCAAATTCCCCAAAACGACACCAAAACTCTGATAAACAGCTTTCCAACCCGTGTTAGAGAGGTTATTCAGGCTAACGGAGGACATACACGATTCTAAACGCATGGAAATCTGTTAATTAAAGATTCTCTGAGCTGCATTCCCCACCCACCTCCTCTAAGCCTCTCCAATTTTGTGGGTGTTAATGTTTAAGCTTAAGCCGTTAATGATTTATTGAAAATCAGTAGCTCTTTTTTGTTAATTTTGACGCTTGACACTTATATGTATCAAATGAGATATAACATTATGATGTGGTAGCACTATTTTATAAATATACTCTATAACAAAAATGACCCTTAATTTGTTTTGTTGAGTATATTAGGCCATTATTATAGCCCAATCCTTGACATAATTACATACAGGGCTGCGGTGAATATCCGAGTACTCGGGTATTCGCGAATCAAATTGAAAAATCGAGTACGTATAACCGTCATTACTAAGATTCGTGGTTCACGATCTTGTTTTTTAACAAATTAAAAGTGTATTCTTTGTTCTTAAAAATCCCTATTCTCTGAATGAACATTGTCTCATCATGGACTACTTTGTTTGCCAAGGTGTCCAACCGGTTCTTTAAATAATGATGCTGGTAAATCAATTAACTGGAATGGAGTACGTATAAATTTAAGCCATAGAACAATTTATATTGATTTACTTCATTATTCCTAAAAACAAATTAACTGTCTCTAAAACTGCAATTTTGAAGTTTAAGATGGGTTACTTGATAACAAACGATTCGTGATCGTAAGTGTTGAATCGTGGTTTGTATCGGATCGCCACTTACCCAACGATCCACAGCCCTAATTACATATGTTTTCATTATCAGTTAACCATCAAATTTATACATTCTTCATTTGGTAGATATGACTTCTGATGTCACTAGCCAATGGGTAAAAACGTCATTTGGTAGGTGAAGCTTCAGGAGTAAGTTCATTTTTCACATACTCTTCCAGGCAAAGTTTTACACTTGCGACATTTCTGTGCCTCTGCATTGCAAGTTCTTTAATTTTACTAATGATTCTTGCATCTAGTGGTTCACTGTAATCTGAACATTGGTGATACATTATCTAAATACTGATACTAGTGATATAAATATAACCACACATTCAACATTCCAGGAAACACCTGGCCCACCCAGTTACACACAGGTCTACCATTACCCAAGGTACCTGTATGAATAAACCCACAATGAAACCTATTGATACTTAGTGAATTGGTATCCCCATGGAATGACAACTGACATTAATTTGCCACCTTGCTATTTCAGTAAAAATTCCAGTTTCAATCAAGTGAATGTATTGCGTTACATTTACAAATTAACAAAAATATTTTTGAAATATTAGTGTTATTGTTTTTGGACACAACATTGTCTCTTAAATGCGGGTAATGCTACTACCAGCATGCATGTTTGATAAAGATTTTACCTTTTACCTGCTGTTCTGAAGAGCTTAATGTGAATTTGTGAAATGTAAACAGAATATAAGTGCTCTACAAAATACAGTCAACAAATGCTGAAAAAATACCTACACGCAATGAACACCAAACCATATCAAAAGAAGGCACACATCATGTTTGCTTTGGTGAGTCTTAATTTGAAGCAACTGCAATATTTATTATACATGATGAATGATAAAGTAACATGAAGAATCTATGTAATAATGCTGCTTAAGTATAGATTTACAAAGTTACAAACTATCTAACATGTTCACATTATATTACTTTATATGTTGTCATAAAAAACGACTAGAATGTACTTCAACATCAATTACGTAGAATTAAATTAACTATTACCTCTCCAACTGGGTGGTTTTGATGACACTCTTCAGAAGGAAAAATAGCAAAAATCATATTCTCCACTACTGTGGTATTTCTGTCGAAGTTACTTCTCAGTGCTTGTCCACTTCTTCTTTTCTTCCTTTCTGTGCAAGCACGGTCAATCTGATTACACAATCAAAGAATAATTAACCTTTGCTACATTGTACAAGAACCATTGCATTCACATGTTCGTAAGGCCTAAAGAATGTTCAACTAAAATTGTCATCCCTCTCAACCTCTCGTTGGGAATATGTTGACACGAACCTTATGCGAACTATGCATGGGCATCGTATTCAGTAAGGATGATAAGGTGAACACGAGAAACAGGGTAAAAATTGAAAGCGTTGGCTAAAAGGGCTTTAGTCAAGGTACAAGATAAAAGAAACTTTGTTAACTTTGTTTCACGTTGGTCTGAGCATAACAAAAACATTAGATTAAAGCTATTTAACAACACATATGGTATATGTTACTCTGTCACAAAGTTATTTCCATTGCTTGCCTAAACGGCTCAGACTTGCATATACATGTAAAGAGCATAATAATATTATTGTCACTAAAAACAATTAGCACATTTGATTTAATAGGAAATTAACATTAAAAGAAACACTCAGAACCTGAGCAATAGCTCTCATGGTTTTATAGACAAACCAAATTATGATATACAGTCGAGGCTGTCTTATATGACCTTCTTTGGGATGGAGCTAATATGGTCATATAAGACAGCACGTCATATAACACAGCCTTAACTCACTGACCTATACAGAATTTTAAAGTAAAAGCGTATGGTGTCAAATGTCAAAGAAAGGTGTATGTGCAATTCAAATGTGTTTATTTTAATATTACAGGCATAAGATCAAGAGATAAAATAATATTGAAATATAATGTACTGATGTTTAATCAATAAAATATATTATTCACAGATGATAAAACTTCATTGCATGAAACATCACATGAAATAATTCATGTGTTTCTACCAAAAAAGTCTGTGACTGTTTCGGCTTCACAAACATAATTTTGAATAGCTCATTTTCACCAAGATCACTGGCTATTTTGTATGCCGGCCGTCCTTTGTCTAATTCCTCGATTGCATCGTGTTTTTGTTTTAATGTTAAAACGATCCGCTTTCGTTTAGTTGCCTTTTTCCTCTATTTGTCACTATTATACATGTATACCGATGTGTGTAAAACACTTTTACTGTTGTATACAATGCAATCGATAATTACTGACTACATGTATAGCCGTCAGCGGTGTTAAAAGGACCGTTTCAAACTTGCGGTCGTTTATCACACTTGACTTTACTCACAATGTATGTGTTACGGAGCAATTATCATGGTCGTATAACACGTAACACAGCATGTCGTTATATAGAACCCAATCATAGAGTGAAAACGCACGGGAGCAAAAAGTACAGTCGTATAACACAGCATTTCGTTATATAAAGCCGGTCGTTAAGACAGCCTCAACTGTAGTTACAAGTGCAGCAAAAGAAGAAATGTCTTATATTCACAAGGTCTATAATCACGTGGTATATTGTTTTGATTCCACAGGGTCTAGAAAAATGGCGGTGCCAACGAGTTCGAAGGTAAGTCGTTAGTTTAAATGTTTTGAGTTTTTCGTGTAGCAACAATTTCCGAATCCATCGGTACCAAAATTAGCATTGTTGCCGTCATAGTTTGTCCATAGACACTGCAGAGAAGCTTGAAATGGACAGACATTTTCATTATTATTTTTCTAGACCCTGTGGTATCAATCATTATCAAAACAATCGAAACAATATACATATCATATGATTACAGGCCGTATTTTAGGGAATTTTATAATCATTCACACACGGGCCTCGGCTGGACATTCCTGTTTCTTGCTCCACTGAATTTTGCGGCGTTCAGCTCGTGAGCTGTGCCATAACTGTTCAGGTTGTAGTCCTGTAAGTCTGTCTGAATTTAGCAAATTGACTGTATATACTGATTAAGTCCTTTGCTTTTGGCTATCCCTGATAGTGTTGCCTTCAAACTCAAAAGTGCACAAGCCTGCCCCATTAATTTCAGTTTCCTGGAGAGTAGTCCTAGTCTGTGACCAGATCTGTTGTCATGCAGATCTTCAATAGTTTCAGTTGTGAAGGAAAAAGGAGAGAAACCTCTGAGTAAGTTGGATCCTGCGTTTGGTACACTTTTGGCAAAATGACCAGTGGTTTAAGAGCATTACACAAGAATTAAATGGGCTACATATACAATAACTGTTATGTATACTGACGTCCACATAAAACGCCTCATCATAAAAGTGTGATAACTTAGGACATACAAACGATATATAGGCCACTTTGCGTGTCATTGCATTTTCTTCTGTAACCTAATGAAGCATGAAATTGCACATCGAGTCCTTCGTGTTTGCTTAAGCCATGGCCCAAAGCACTTTCTGCTCGTGCGACCCGTGCACTTTCCCCACGTGGTTATGTCGGTCAAAACTACACATGTGTATACAGTAATAGATTTACAACCAAGTAGTCAAAGTAAAAATGTCAATTTTCAAAATGCCACGGCTAAATAGCGAAGAAAGAGCAAGAATTTTGGGCATGCTTGAAGGTGGACTTTCTTAAGGTCATGTGGCAAGACGCTTCAACGATTCAAGATCGACAATAGTACGTCTTGTTCGACAGGTAAACGTGACAGGAAGCTTGTCTGATAGACACCGACCCGATGCACCCTGTGTTACGTCTGTACGACAGGACAATTTCTGTGTGGGTCCATGGGACGGGGACTGCAGGCAGCTATGACAAGTGATATGTGTAGAACTATTCCCAATCTCTTATTTTTGAATCACAAAAACAGGCATTCCGTATTTAGTTCATCAAACTTGGCCCTACAAACGGGGATGATGCGTTTCTTACGGACCTCAGTATAGTAATCAGGGTTTATAGAGGGAGAGAGCTTTTCACGAGCTCTTTTCTAGGAACACTGACAAGGCTATGATAGTTTTTGACCAATGTATCAACAGATCCTTCAAAACTTAACCAACGGGTATGAAAAACCTACCGAAATCTGACCATCAAGTATAGGTTGAATGGCAGACAGTGTAGCAGTGCATTCGGGAGAGTTTTTGAAATACTTATAGATTGAGTTCAAAATCACCTGGAATTTAACTAAATAGGGAATGCTATGCAGTGTGTTGCAAGAGCCCCTGTGACAATGTCCTTAATATGAGTGACATCCCCGGACTTATGACCGGTCATGACTGATGCATCTGTACTGATCACACAAAGTTTTGATCCCCTTTTTGTCCAATAACTCTATGATTTTACTAAATATTGATTCAGAATTTGTCCCTTAAATTGGATTGATACACAGTGTTTGTGGAAACACAGTGCCAAACTCATCCTGTTCTAATAAGCGTGAATAAATGATTAAAATAAAAAACTGAGACGTCTGTATTCTCGTCTAACGTTATGCGAAACCTTCCTGATTTTTTTATTGTTTTCGCTAAGATTAAGTCTCTGGACATCAGATAAGCCCTCTTGAATTTCAGAAACACTTTCACTTTGTTCATTTGTATTGCTACACGAAGATTACATTACTGAGTTAAACTTTGATCTGTACAAAGAGAATTTAGAGCTACTGCCAAATTTGGCAAATTCTGTTTAGCAGCGAAGTACACATTCTTTACAGCTGATGTAACAGCAGCTTCACTGTTACTTGTAGCAGTATCATGGGCTGTTTTTTGTGAATTTTGCTTGTTTTTAAGCATCTACACCATTGATAATAAAAAGAACTTACGGAGAGGAATTTAAAATTTCAAACACATTTTAAAATTATTTGTCATTTCATCTAATTCGAGAAAGAGTGTAAACTTTGAATTTATTTTATTATTACATTTCGTTTTTGCATGTTTTGTCACAGCATCTTTCTTAAAGATTGCAGGTCCAGTTGTGAATCGATTTGAATTCTGATACAAGTATCTCAAAACATTCCAAGCAATTTTAGCTTTTTTAACGGAGGTGTTTCAAAATCATCATTTCTATTAACAACATGAATTTTTAGGTAAATTGAAACAGCAAATTCAACTGGCCGGTTTTAAACACACGTTGGATTTTGAAATAAATTGGCACACATGTTTATCATATCAAGACGACGTGTCATGCGCAAAAACTGTGTTGCTTGCTCAAAGGTCATGCTTAAAGTTTGTGTGTCTCCTTATATGGCTACATGTTTGTGTCCAGATCATAACTTTGTCATGCTTGATTTGATTTTGAAATAAATTGGCACAAATGTTCATCATGTCAAGACCATGTGTCATGCGCAAAAGCTATGTCGCTTGCTTAACGGTCAAGGTCCCAGTGAACACTTGAATTGTTGGTGCATTGCTTATATTGAAATAGTGGAGTTTACCACCCACTTTGGTCTGCATGCCCAAGCAACCTGTTCTATGTAGTATTCACACATTGTCTGCCGCACAGCTTTCATTTCTGTGTTCAGTGAGATTAGGCGAGTGCATCCGTGTCCTATATATCGAAACATTTCTAGTTTGTCTAAAATTGTTAAAGAAATTACGGTACTTGAGTCGCGGCGAGTCGGTAGTAATACAGTCAACCCTGAATGTGTGAAATCAATTTTAGGAGAAGTAAAGAGAAGTATTTACACTTTACAACAATGCTCTTTTGCAACAGACCGGTACGTTACTATGTATTATTTCTTTGTTTGGATTTCAACTTAAAAACTGTATGTTTGAAACAGTTCCTCCTTGTTGTGGGTGTTGCACTGTTCCATGTTTGGTTCATCATATCTAAAGCTTGTAGCACGTTCACATGATTCGTCTTTCCCGATTCTAAACATCTTACCACATAAAAAGTACCCGTTTTCTATACTAGCACTTCATTGACTACTAGTCATGTCATAGAATTTTCTTCCCAACAGACTTTCTTAAATGCTATATCGTAACGTTCCTTAATTTTATCTAGCCATCCAACAACACAATATAACAACAATATAAAACATGATATTTGATCTGGTGGTCATGAACCATTTTAGTAACACTTATTATTCTAAGTTATCGAATGTGCCAGCCTTCATTAATTTTCATTTCGGCTCTAATTTCTTTGTCTCCAGGTTGAGAATGTTCTGGTTGGTACATTGTATTATTATGTCTAACTACTATTTCATAACGATTTAAAATATAATACCCAAAGTTTATTTCTGTCATCACTAGTAATATTTTGTGAAAACCATCTGAAATATACCTACTGCTTTCTACTGCCATCAACACAGCACTGAAATCTGATAAAATCACAACTTCCTTCGCGGCCCTAATCCTCGGACAGTCCATCAATCAAAGATTTTCTAGATATTCCGACATTCTGTCATTAGCTCACCTGGCACAGAGTGCCAAGGTGATTTTTAGGATCGAGCTATGTCCGTCGTCCGTCCGTCAACAATTTCTTTAAACAACATCTCCTAAACCACTTGGTCAATTTCAACCAAACTTCACAGGTGTGTTCCTTGCTTGAAGGTCAACCAAAGTTGTTCAAAGAATTCCATTCCATGCAGAACTCTGGTTTCTATGGCAACCAGAAGGATCTTTTTGAAATCTTCAAAAATATTCTTCTCCAAAACCAGAGGACATAGAGCTTAGATATTTAGTGTGTAGCATTGTCTAGTGGACCTTTACTAAGTTTGTTCAAATTATTGCCCTAGGGTCAAAATAGGCCCCGTCCCGGGGGTCACTTGATTTATATAGGCTTATATAAGAAAATTTAAAAAATCTTCTTCTCCAAAACCACAAGCCCTACTGTAGAGCTAAGTTGTTTTTTTGTATGTAGCATTGTCTTGTAGGCCTCTACCGAGTTTGTTCAAGTTATGGCCCCAGGGTCAAAATTGTGGCCCCGCCCAGGGGTTTACTCTATTTTATATAGGACAATTTGAAAAATCTTCTGCGAAACCACAAGGCTTAGAGCTAAGATATTTTGAATGTAGCATTGTCTTGTGGACCTCTACAAAGTTTATTCATATTATGGCCCCAGGGTCAAAATTGGCCCCGCCCCGGAGTTTACCCTATTTTATATAGAAAATTTTTGAAACATTTTCTCAGAAACCACAGGACCTGGAGCTAAGATATTTGGTATGTAGCATTGTCTAGTGGATCTCTACTGAGTTTGTTCTAATTATGGCCCCGCCCCGGGGGTCACTTGATTTACATAGGCCTATATAGGAAAATTGAAACAATCTTCTTGTTCAAAACCAAAAGGCCTAGAACTTGCCCGGGGGTAGTTGATTTCAACAACTACTTGACATTTGATGTAGATAACTTTTTACCATGACAAATAACTGAGCGATACAGGGCCATCATGGCCCTTTTGTCTTGTGTTTTCAACTTCATCGATATCACCATACCTTGATATTGACAGGATTTGAATTACTATGTTATTAATAGGTCATATCTTGGTTAACTTGATTTTACCACTTCGTTGAGACCAACTCCGCTTACTAGAATGCTTTGATATTTTAAAGTTGCTACCATGGACAATTCCCGATGCACCCATGTCTCCCAACCATGATTTGACCTTAACCTGATTAGGACTCATTTTGTTTTAAACTGGCTTTTTCTTGCTTAACTCGATTTTACCTTTTCATCTAGCACCAACTTGATGACGCTCACTAGAATGTTTTGATACTTATATTGTTACTATCCTTAGAACCATTCTCAATCCACCCGTATCACTAACTTCGATTTAAGCTTGACCTTAATTTGAAGTTCACACTTTTAAAATGGGTTATTTATCTTTCTTTATACCATTTCCTGTAGCATCAATGGATATGTTGGTTAACTACATTGCCTACCTGTATCAATTTTGGTTATCATATATTTTTTTTTGGTACATTTTAATATTGGACTTAAGGGGTATTTTTTTCCTGTATTGGATAATAATTTTAATTTGTTTTACTTTTACACATACATGTAGTCCTAATTTAGATTTAAAATATATTGTTAAGCAACCAATACGGGCATTATGCATTTATTGAAGCTGCGTCTTCTTAAGTACTAGTATATCCGACCTTCCTGGCAGTCCCATTGTCATACAGCCATTTACAACAAATATAAGGGTGAGTATGGCACCCCATTAACAGGTCCATTTCTCCGGGAAGAGGTAATATTATCTTGATGCAGAATCAGACTTTCAGCCTATTCGTATTGGAGACATTGATGGCGAAAACATTAACACTCTTTTTGAAACTGTTAGCCATAAAATAAGTATTAATTACACAACGGATATCAGACTATACAGTAAAATATTTTTATACACTTCCATTGAACTACAAAATGTTTGTTTGTTTCATCGGGTTTAACGCCATTTTCAACATTATTTCAGTCATATTGTGGTGGGCAGTTATCCTAACCAGCTTTCCTGGACTTTATATAAGCCTTAGCCAGTACTAACCACATATCCGTAGGCTTTTGCCAAGCTACCCCACATCATTCAGGTGGAGGACAATCTTACATAGGATGTAATATCTTCACTCAAATTTGTCACGGACAGTGTGAGCATCGACCGGGGTTCGCACTCACACCCTCTCGATCTGTAGACAAGCGCACTAACCACTGAGCTTTCCGGGCGGGAACAAAATGTAAATATGTGTAAGATAACATGTAAAAAATAAATAAAATACAACCAGAAAAAAAACTGAAGTGCTTTCTCTATGTATTTAGCCATATTTAAATCCACATTTCTGGAATTCTTGCTAAGCATCCTCTATGAGCATCAGCTTAGCTTATGCCATTCAAAATTACTATGCATTACATGTGTAATAGAAGTGTTGCTTACTTCTCATTTTACATGACATATACTTTGTATAGTACAGAATGAAATTGGATTGGCACCTGTGATACCGTCTGAAAGATTGAAAGGAACCGCTTAACTATGTGATCAAATTTACAATTCCTGGCCAAAACGGATTCTATTCGACAAAACAGAAAGTATTTGTTCTATTTACTTGTAATGGTAAACAAATATAATGTATCTTCTATGGACATATTTATATCTATCAACAAACACTAGGCTTAAATGATACATCCAAATATTTGGGTACTAACAATGTTCAGAGCCCAAATTTTGGAGAATACAATCCTCTTCAAGGCAACGCCCTTTGGGAGTAGAAAATCATTGCTGTTGTTGCAGGGAGGTTGTTGCTCAAGAGGGGGTCGCTCTGGAGAGGTGGATCTGTAGTTTTTAAGCTATCATGTGTGCAGTGTGATATTTAATGTGAGAAAGCCATTGTTGAAGATAAAAAATGAATTGGCATGGTAAAAAATTGAACATAGATTAAAGGAATGTATAAAAGGAATCAATGTTTATTGTACAGTCTGATCACCTCTATATAATTCAAATCATATAGGGGCTGATAGTTTCGAAAAATCTCTTTATGTTTTCGACATCAAAGTGTCTAATGGGGATTGGCTGAAGGTCGATGCAGTCAGTAAGATTAATTTGATGATAGAATGTGATGCAGTGCACTGAATACATTCAGGCTAGTGATGTGTCAAGAATGGGCTACAACTTACATGTGGTGACCAATTCTGCATCTAGATCTCGATGGTATTACTTCTTCCTGACGAACGGACTTGTTAGTGGTGTGCTATTCCCCGATACCACCATAAATTCTTTGCGACCTGAACATAACAATGTAGGCCATCAGTTTAATTAAAACAATGTGTCTTATAGAAGTGCTTCAACATCCCCAATTGAAGAACAATAGAAAATGGAAATATTGGGGTCTGAATTCCATAGCCCCCAGGGCTTTACGTTTTATTTTTTCGAATCATGTTTGCCAACAGGATGAATCAAATTATTTTGAACATGTAAATAAATTAAAATCGCAAAGCTTGTCTAAAAAGAATAAAGTTAATCTAATTTACATCAGCTTGTCACCCTCAGTTCATTTTGCTGGGTTGAAAATTATTTCTTTTAGGTAAAATGTCTTGAATTGACATGCTTTCTATTTATGTTTTATCATATTTGTGTAATTGTAGGATCATTTTTGAAGTTCAGTTATGTCCCCCTTCGATGAAATAGGGATATGTATATTGGTTGGCTCAAGTCGGTCTTTCAGTACGTTGGTAATCAAATCTTGTCCGGCCAATTACTAAGATAACGATTAAAGGCCTTATGTCTTCAGACTTGGTTTGGATCTTGGCCACATACGGAAAGATGACCCTTTAGTACCCTTATTTTAACTAGATACAATAGAAACTCCCGAATCCGAACTCCCTTCGGACTGACCAACAAGTTCGGTTTAGAGAGGATTTCGGTTTGTCCATTTAGAGTTGGTAGGGAAGATTTACTTCATCTGTTGTATGCCATTGTTGGTATGTAAAGTACAACTCTAGTTACTAGTATTGTTCTTATTTTGTCTGCAGTTGTGCATTATTCCAGTTTTATGTAGAACAAATATCTATCTGCATATTGAGAAACTTCACTAAACTAAAGCTTGCATTGTACCTGCAGTCTGAATTTGTGGCATTCAAATGAAGAAGTCATTCATGTTCATCTGCTTCAGTGAGCATTTCTGTTTAACAATTTCCTTCTCCGTCATGGTTCTTAAGTCTATTAATTTCTCCGACATCGCAGTATTGTTTACTGATGTTCTGACAGAGTTTCAAAATATCCCATATTTCATAGTACAACATTTCACTCGCGGATAATGAAATATTCCCATCAGCTTCTTCACTTTAGTCTGATTAGCTCCCCTACTCATTATATTGATAAGACCTTACCAGGTTTTCCTCCCAGTTATCACTACTTTCTTCTTATTAATGTCATTGTCCAAATTTTCGAAGTCGTGAGCAGTACATACGAATTCCCTGATCACTACAGCCAGTGGTACATCATCATCAGGATCACCATAGTCACATTGACCGTCACATTCACTCTGATAACAGAATCCTACCAAACTAAAACATTTGACAATACTCTGACGTCGCATAAGGATCGTACCACCCAATTGATAGCGTCCAGTAAGGTGACGCGTTTGCATAGCTCATTTACAACGTCGAAAGTGTCCATTGAGCATACTAGGGATCTCAGTAAATGTACCCCAAGCTGAGTGGGGATTAGAATTCCCATGCTGATGCTGCATTAGAGTGGTAAGCCCCCCCCCCCCCACTGTTCCTGCTTTAGTTGCTACTTGTGTCGCTTGATGACAGGATCCAGGTGGTTAAAATAGACCAGAGTATGGCAATTAAAAACGCTGGCCCTGGATCAGGAGGGCACATCCTGATCAAACAAATTTTACATGGAAAGTTGGGGATGAGACACTTGTAGAAGTGACCTGTCACCACTTTCCCATCTTTATTTCATCAAAATGCCTGTTTAACAGTGACCAACCCAAACGATGGACGATGGAAGCTATCAAATGCTAGTTGAGAAAAATTCAAACACCTATGCGAGTAGACTATTACTAGTAAAAGTTAGACAATAGTGAGGATGCCTCAGACGTTTTTACTTCGCTGCTGATAGACCTCGACAAATTCTAAAAGCCGTGACAAACCTTAGTATGAAGATGAATGTACAAGGCTATCAAAAACCACAAGGAAACCCTTAGGAAATTCAGTCTGAGAATAACTCATAAAATTCTTAACTCCTTTCTTATATTTAGTTCAAAAAAAGCTTGTCGTTTTAATTTATGTCACTCCCTTTGTTTTGTCAGTTATACAAAAGTAATTACTATAGAAACAAAATGTTAAAGCCACATATACAGACAGAAAAGAGGATTAAACTAAGGCGAATGACGATAAAGCTAGAATGCAGTATATAAGATTATCAAGTGTTCTAGACAAACAAATAATTGAACATATTAATGTATAAAACGCGATTCGACTATAAAACATTAAAATTAAAACATTATAAATATAAGAACTAAGAGACATAAAAATACAAAATAAACCCAGCATAACACCTCCCTTTAAAACAAACATTACTCCGTTAAAGTTGAAATCAGTTAAGAGAAAATTGTAACAAATATTTTGTAAATACGTGTGTTTTTATAACAACAGTACCGAAATTTGACAACAAGGCCATAAGTACGAAACTAATAACACATGCAAATATCATTTGCATTTTTCAGCACAAAGAGCGATATTCATTACTTTTCATCACATCCGTACTGACCAAAACGTTTCGGATTTCTACGTCGAGATTTGCCTCTCACTGAAGCCTATAGCTACGCGACGTCTCCTGTGAGTGTTTGTTTGCTGCACAGTATTCACTTGGGTAATTTTTACATTGATATCGGGGTCACTGAATCCTCTCTTTTTCATTTAGCAACGTTACGACTTCTGTATCCAATTCTATTATTTTTGATATACATGTACATGTTTCCTTGTTTGGCCCGTGTTGGATCTCCACACGTCGCCTGTTGTTCATGTTGATAACGATGGACGCACAATTTCTAGAATTCAATATGTCCGAACTTGCACTGAACGTTGTAAATATTTAGGACAAGTGCAGTTGTCGATTTGGTTGTAACTAGCTTGGCAATGATTAAACGTGAGGTACCGAAATACTACCCGAATTCTCCACCACATGTAACGCCGCTAATTTCTTTGTCTTTCTGTTGTTGTGCGCGCTTTACTTTTTCTGGTGAATTAGCTAAGTGAACAATCTGTCAGCATAGGAATTCCTGTTGCTGATCACAATTCAACAGTAGTTACTGCAAGTCCAAAACTTCAATGATCCACTTTATTTTTTTAACGGAATGATAACAATAATAACGTCAATGTGAACAACAATCCAAATAATAAAAAACCCAATAAAACGTGATGGCGAAATCGCACTAACTTGTCTGTGGACATCCACCTTACAGCTAAGACAAATTTCAAGTGCCTTCTATCATATAAATTTTCAGAATCACATTTTGACGAGTCCACCAAAGCGGGCTAGTCATGCATATAAAAATGGGACTGACATAAATTAAAACGACCGATTAAAATACATGTACATAAATTCTGAAACTAGAAGAAAGGGTGTGAGAAGGGTGTGAGAAACGTAACGTATATAAGCCGCATAAAGCTAATTATCACCCTCTTTAGTTTTGTCAGTCATACAAAAGTAATTACTATAGAAATAAAATGTTAAAGCCACATATACAGACAGAAAAGAGAATTAAACTAAGGCGAATGACGATAAAGCTAGAATGCAGTATATAAGATTATCAAGTGTTCTAGGCAAACAAATAATTGAACATATTAATGTATAAAACGCGATTTGACGATTAAACATTAAAATTAAAACATTATAAATACAAGAACAAAGAGACATAAAAATACAAAATAAACCCAGCATAACACATGGAAGCCCTCTTCGATGAATTCAGTGTTAACCTGTTGATAAAAATGAGACTCATATAATAAATCATTTCATCGAAAAACATTTTAATGTGATACTTAGATACTTTACCAGAGCATAACATTGGATTAAATAATGTGGTATTTTAAAAAGTAATAATTGTGTTTTTATTAAGATAAAAACAATATTCAGTTAGAGTGAATGCTGGATCCCAGGTCACATCGGTATTGAAAGTAATGAAAGGCTTGACGAAAGTTCTGCAACATCCCTAGAATAACCTGTAACTGATGATGACATAATCATACACTAATTTTTAGTATTATAGTTTTAACATTTTTCGAGCGATCTTCCTGAATGGGATGCCGACAGTAACAACAACCTTTCCGCATGACGCCCTGCTTACAGGTCCATTCATCGGGTGGAGGGTGTGATATTGTGTTGATGCGGAAATAGCTTGGAGAGCTTCCCCACCAGTACAATTTGTCAGGTCTCGGTGGGATTTGAACTCATGGCGGTGAGGGCTGCTATTGATTGCTAGCCAGAGATTACACTCCGTACCACATAATCGTAACTACTCGGGCATTTCCGTATCTGAGAAATACTGTAGAACTGGTTTTATTCGCGTTAGTTTTATTTTCGCTAATATTCGCGAATCGAATACCTCGCGAATTCATAAATGTCGCGAATAAATGCTGAGTTTTATATATTCGAAAATGAGTATGTCCGAAAATAGGCAACATAAGTCAGTAATGGTATTTTATTGTAGAATAATCAGTTTAGTTAATCTGATGAAAGCAACATATCATCAATAAACATTTACCTTAAATGTTTGCAATCTAATTTTTTTATAATATTGCTTTTACTAAACTATCATTTGTTGAACAATTTTGGACATCATTTGTACATACTAGTAACAGTTTTCACACTTACCTACTGTTTGTAAAACATAACTTCCACGTCAATCCCAAACTATTATCAATCTATTGTTATTATACTTTATTAGATATAAAACACTGAATCACAACTTAAATGTCTAACAGATCAGGTGTGACACACAAATATCAAAGCAATGACAACGTGTTTTTGATCGGATTTTAATTCTGCCTGACGACGTCGCGAATTCATAAATACGCGAATAGAGAAAACAGCTGATTTTTAACAAAAAGCGCGAAATTTGGACCTCGCGAAATTAAAGCGTTCTACAGTACGCCTCGTACATAAGTGTAGAGTTGATATTTTTTGTTATGCGGTTTCCGGTAACGACTTTCAACACTAGGTACTTATTGTCAAGAATCATTCTCAGAATTACAGACTTTCAAACGTGTTCGCGATTGACATAATGGGCATCAAGTTAGTTCCAAATGAAAGAGAAACGTTTGTTTTCATCATTGATTCTAGACACTCAAAAAACAATATTTTTTGTGAACATAGACTCTTTATATGTATGTTTCATCATTTGATTTGCAATTTGCAAAATGTATAAAGTTTGTTCTGGACTTTTATTATTAGCATGTGTTGTCATTCCCGTCTCTGATGTTTAAATGTGTATTTAGTATGGTAATTCAAGCCGATTTTTTGTTGCGTGGTTGCATTGGAGTTAACAAAATTCACGATATTTTTGGTAAATATCTACTTCAATGTTTTGAATTCGACAAACTATTTATTGGTTGTATGTAGTATAATATGTGAGCTATCTGTAGACACCAATTATTAGAGTGATTTTTGAAAAAGTTAGTTGTGTAAACCAACTTGATGCGGATACCGTCATTTTGGAAGTTGTAACCCTTGTATACGTATTTATATGATAAACGTGTTTTGGGTCCGTGATGTCATTTTACACTATCACTACAACGTGCTAGCCCCCTATGGGTCATCTAGGGTCAAACACTAGGTCGCTAGGTCAAATCTTATGAAAAAGAAACATGTTAACACTGTAGATGTCACAGTTAATTAATAATTGGATCTTCACCAAACTTTGTCGAATTGTGTGTTTTAATGATATAACGGTACAAATGTGGATCATCTTGGGTCGATAACTAGGTCACCAGGTCAAATCTTAGGAAAACTTTGTTAACACTGTAGATGTCATAGTTTTCATTGGATCTTCACCAAACCTTGTCAGAATCTTTGCCTCAATTATATGTGGGTCAATGTTGAACTTGGGTCTGTCGGGGTCAAAAACTAGGTCACCAGGTCAAATCTTAGGTAAAAACATTGTAAAAGCTCTAAATGTCATGGTTTTAATTGGATCTTGGCCAAACCTTGTCAGATTGTTCGTCTTAATGAAAAAACCAGGTCACGAGGTCAAATCTCAGGAAAACCTTATTAACACTGTAGATGTAAATTTTTATTGTATCTTCACCAAACCTTGTCAGAATGTTTGTCTTAATGATATGTTGTAGTCGATGCGCCACAAAACAACACAAAACAAACAAACTTAATGACATGTAAGACGAATTCGAACATGGGTCATTTGGGGTCAAATCTTAGGAAAACCTTGTCTATGCTGTAGTTTACATGGTTTTTATTGGATCGTCACCAAATCTTGTCAGAATGTCTGCCTTATTTATATGTAGGACAAGTTCTAACATGGGTCATCTGGAATCAAAAACTAGGTCACAAGTTCAAAACAATGTTTTAATGAGTGAACAATGATTGTCATGTGAGCGATATATGACCAGCTTGGCCCTCTTGTTTACACATAAACATCTGTACATTTTATATAACCCTGCTCAATGGAATGCAGGAATGTTTCGTGCAATGTGTATTGAATAAAGTGTGTGTTAATTAAAAAAGGAATAGCATTTATAAAACAAATCAATAATCCAACATATTTCTATTTACAATATTTTTTTTTCAAAAACTCGGAATTTATGATGATAAGTTTTATTTTAAACATTTTGATCATTTACCAGAAAAAATACACTCAAGAAAAACATGTATAAAAAGCGGGCTGGAATTGAGCTCGAGCCTAATTGAATACGACAGTATGAGATAATACGCTCTACGTATTGCGCCAGCATTTCAGGCATTTATCGAGCAGGTTAAATTTATCTTATCAATATGTTTTAGTCAGATTTGTTATATCTACATCCCTTATTTGACTTAGTGAAGTATTCTGAATAATTTCGTCACGACTCAAAACTCATGGACGAGCTATACTTATAAGATAGCATTGAGCAAAACATGGTCTGCTTTTTTACCGAATTTAATCTACATAATCCGAGATTATAATATATCACAATACATGTACATGGGTATTTATTTTTCATTCAACATTGAAGTAATTAACAAACTTGATTACCCTTTTGATAATGGTATGAAAGCTTATACATGTATATATTAACAAAACAATAAATTCAATGAAAAAGTATGAACAAAATATAACATAAATATTGATAAATACTACAAATAATTGCACTTACATAACTTGATTTACATAACGTTATATATTTTATATATTTTTACAGTCCATCAAGATGTTAGTATCTGATAACAAGACATAAAACAAATTTCATGTCCTAAAAGAACTTCATTGACTAACATTATGTTTTTACACGTACATTGTATGTTCATATCAATGTATCAAGTAAATCACCGAGCAATTGCACGCCGTTTAAGCAATATTTGCAATATTATAGTTATTGTTATAAGGTATCATCGTTCTTACTTTTACTGGCATATATTCTATTCCGTATAAAAAACATGTTTCGAGTAGCGTCCCTGAGAAATATAAGCTGGATATGTAGGCATATTTTATTCAAGTATGTTTTTTCAAATTAAGTGAAATAGTATGAAAATATTGCCACATAACCGTTAAATGTCTATGGAGGCCCTATATAGAATATAGGGTCATACAACTATAAAGCTTTTCTCTGAAATATAATGGTCGGTTCATCATCGTATCTAAATAATTTAAAATCTGTTTCATAAATCTTTTTCAACTTGTGTACATCTTGAATGTCGACGGAATGCCAAAAGTCTTTGTATATCTGTTTTTTATACGCTTTGCGTTCTTCAAATGTAGAATGTATCCCAGATTCCTTTGCTAACTTTACCAAGTCGGGCATTTTAGATTTTCTTTCATCTAGTAAATACTCGGGTAAAGAAGTTTCATTTCCAATCAGACCTCTGATTCGTAATTTTTGCCACGCTCGTAGTACTGCCTGTTTAAATGTTACACACGTTCTGTATTTCGTCCGAAACGCGTAAATTTGCTGTAACGTATCCTTGATAGCATCGTCTGTAGATACGTCACTTCCGTTCTCGCGAAGAAACGCTACCGTTTTAGTCAGTCCCATTTTATCAACAATTGGTATAGAATCGTCTTTGAAATTTTCCATTTTTCCAATGTAATCATATTTGACCTCACAAGGTCGGCAGTTCTTTTCCATTTCTACCCAGTGAGGATCAATATTTTGTCTAGTTTCCAAAGTATGAATAGCATACTTGATAAATTCTTTGAATGTGACGTCATGTCCGCAACGGATCGGTACTTTAGAAACATTTCGAGTAAACTTTGCAACATTGATGCCAACACTCTTCCAAAAGATAGGATTTGGTGCGAGCATTTTGTCAACAAAGAAAGAAAACAGCCGATTATAAGGATCTCTTGTAAACATCACCTTGTAGCCGGATACAGTTGTGTTCTTGTTCGTCTTTAGCTTAACACTTGGATATTCTTTATCAAAAGGTATTTGATATGGGTTAAAAAGGTGGGAATATTTTTTGTCAGAACGAATCATGAAAACCCTACGCCAAAAAGTAGTCCCCACTTTATAAATAGGACAAAACGTGATTTTTTGGTCAGGAGTTCGACGAACAGTTAAAGGAAATGTTTCTCTATTATTGGTCCCAATGCTGTGACATGATTCCTGCACCAGTTTAGCATTATTTTCGCATTTCTCTGTTGCAGACAGTGGCTGAAATACAGAAGAAAGTGTTACAGATTAATACGCTGTGTACCTATACATAGGTTAAGAATATGCAATATTATTTTCTTCATTGCTATTGACTAAACCTCACACTCAGTGTGTATATGTTATTTTGTATATTGTACACTTGTGTATGGGTCTGTGGCTATTGTACACAGTGTACTGTGGAAAGCAAACTGTTCTACTGCTTGAATGGGTATTTCTGCACCGGAAATAGTAGACAGCCTTTGACCGACACCATTTTAAGAAAGTAATATGTCCCGATGTTTGTGAAGTTGGCGGCCTGGCGGCGTGAAGTTTGCGGCCAAGCGGCCTAGGATATAAAAACCCAATCATCTAGAAATGCATCAGAATCACTTTCTACATGCATTAGAAACTATTTTGGATGGAAAAAGTCGCAAAATTACGCCGCCAGGCCGCTAGGCCGCCATCGTTTTCAGCGGTCTGGTGGCCTGGAATATTATACACACAATCACCCAGAAATGTATCAAAATCACGTTCTATAACATTAGAAACTATTTTGGACGAGAAAAGTCGCAAAAAATCACTTCATCGTAAGTACGTCAGTTCGCCGAAAACTTAATTTTTAGCGACCCGGAATATTGTTGAATAATGTTCACCTTCTTCTCGTTCACTGGTGTTCACCAATATGTTACATATTTGTAGCAACCAGATAAGATCTTGGTGTTTTTAGGATGGTGTAAATTATTCAGGCCAGTTTGTTATCCCTGCATGCCTGTGTATGTCAGTTTCACTAAATGTTAGTAATTTATCGGTGAGCACTACATCTGAATCACTAAATCATCGTGTTTTCACCGCTGACGCACAGTTACTATAGTAAATCAAGAGACTGTGATTTCCCCAAGAAATGTTTAAAATATTCATTGATTTCTAGTATTGTAAATCTGAATTGCAGGACAATGACACAAAGTCAATATTGTCTTATGATTGTGTAAGGTGTATTGAATCTGCAAGAAATGATTTCAACCGAAGTAATGGTGTTATGTTTCTGCATGTAATATTGATTATGAATAGACAGATACACAACGGATGGAATCTAAAATCAAGAGATATTATTTACAATATATTCTTGGTATTGTGCGACCCGCCTCCGTAGTTGAGTGGTTAAGGATTCGAAACCTCCATTTTGAAGAGTACAAAATTTCATGAATTTTACTGACATATTGACAAATTCCTGAGGGTCATGGGTTCAAATCCCACTGGGACCATACTTTTTTCTCTTTTTTTTTTAGGTTTTAGGTAATGTTTCGTATTTAGAACATGAATTTATACAGTAATATGGAAGAAAATATTTCCAAATTTTTTTGTCTAGTTTATTGGAATTTATACATGGTTAATTAACGAAAATCAAGTAACTATTGATTTCTGACACAATTTTTTTCAAAACCGGACGGTGAAACTTTTTAAAATTTGGTGTAGACATTATACACACATAGTAGTTAATTTTAAGAAAGTTTCAGCTGTTGTCCTCCTTTAGTTTTTATTTTAATGATATTTATCAATTTGTTACTTTTTGGTAAAAGGCTAAAATCTTGACTAACTCTTAAAGGGGCGGGGTTACATTTTTCACTTTTTCTGCAACATAGTATTTCCAAACATCGTAGAAACAATTTGAATTGACTAAACATTGGTTACCCTTAAACTTAAACACATTCTTGCATTTATTGTATCATCTATTTTACGCTAGGGGTAGAGGAACGAAAATGGTTATAACTCTCTTAACTGACGGTAAAAGTTTTTAAAAATTCACCTGTAAATGTCTTAATGGATATACAAAAGAATGACAATATTTAAAATACGATCCTTAACACTTCGTATTAGACTTCAAAAACCCTAAGTCGCTAACTTCAAATCACTGTAACTTCTCATTGAAAGGGGGTCATGGGTTCAAGCCCAGCTACCGACCATGTCTCTTCATAAGAGAAAGTAGACAGTTGCTTACGGAGGATAGGAGTCTAGTACTGGTTCTTTCCAGGAACGATGGTTAGGTGAACTGTCCGCCTCATATGACTCTGACTGTTGAAAAGGGGCGTAAAACTCAAACAAACAAACAAACTAGGTAGTTATGCGATTTCATTAAACTGTCAAAGCTGAATAATTGCACAGTCACCGAATGCGTTTATTGTTAGATTCGTACTATATAGTCAATAGTTTATGTTTATTTTACAGTAAAAGAATGTTTCGTTGTATAATAAGTCAAATACATATACGATCTCCAGTAAAACGAAGTTTATCGTACTATACTTACGAAAGTTATCGAATTTCACGGCAGTATTTAACACTTATATATGCATCGACTGTGAAATTATGCAGCTTTGACAGTTATTAAAATCGCATTATACCAATAATTTGTAAGATAATTGCATTGACAATTATGCCAATCCGTGGAACACTTTGTTATGTTATTGGAAACTTAACGATACTTCAACTTTCCGTAGCCGTCACTCGCTCAGCGCGCATGATTTTTTATGCGGACTCCAGTACTACATTTATCTACATCCGCCATGCAATTGTTAAACTAGTTCCCATTCCATGCATGTTGCGGTGCAAGTAAGTTCAGTTTCCTTGAGTACTTTCAGTACTTTGATATAAGGATTGTAAGCACAAAGTTACCGGGCTCATAAATTCCAAACAATTCTAGGATTACGTGAAAAGATGGAATAAGACCCTAAAGTATCATGATGTGTCTCTATGGTCGAGTGGTTATGGTCTCTGGCTGGTTATTACAACCCCCACACCGCCAAGGGTTTGAACCCCACACAATAAGCATACGATGGTCGATGGTGTTACCCAGGTCTATTTTTAGGGTCTCTTCCTCCGGAGAAAAATCACTATACGATCATGGTTATTTATGCGACCTTAAAAAAGCTTAATTTCTCTTACTGTAATTGTAGTGTTATAAGTATACTCACTAAACGTGTGTATACCGGGGCTAAACAATTTTTTTTGGAGTGCTCCGATCCAGATGTTTTTTTACTGGGTAGGTAGATAGGCTCTTTTTACTATGCTAGTATAATAATAGTAAAGAAATGGCAAAGAAATGAGTGCTAGGATTTTCGTGAGTCGTTCGGAGCACTCCAAACAAACTTATTTCTGTCTTCAGCCCGGTGTAGTTAATCTGTTATGAAGCATTTACCCGCAAAGTTGTTGGTTTCCTCGTGTTGATCTGAACACCTCGTGTTGGCTGCATATGCCTTGCCTTCTGGAATGATTCATTTCCCTTGTACATATGAAGATGTATTTCATGTGTCTGACCATCGCTCGACATTGGAATGATAGTAACTAAAATATATGAAACTAATATTTACATACATACAATGATGGTGGTAGCATTATCAACAATACAGACTGTCAAATGGGCCCTCCTTCCTTATCCGAGCCCTATTAAAAAAACAGCCCTAAATCTCTACTTTTTCACGATTCTATGCCGTGAAATGTAAAGAATCTCAGCAAGTCTTTTTCAAGTGTTGATTCCTCTTTGTAACCTCCAAAAACATGAACAAGCGACCGTGTAGACTGGGACCTTGTGGTCTCCTATTCGCAGTACATGTACAGTGATGTGGTTCACTGTAGTGTACCCAGGTAGGTAAGAAGATACCCCTACTTTATTAGTTACAAAACCTTTAATTATGCACTACTATTTTAAAAATATTTTTTTCCAGCATTTGTAATACTCTACATGTATGTAACATTATACTCCGTATGTGTAGAAGTTGCCGGTTTATCATGTAAGGTTAAGTTAGTACGTACTAAAATACAGGTTAAGTGAACCGGCCGTCGTATATATATGAATGAAATACTGTCGAAAAAAAGCCGGCGTTAACTATTGAAAAAGAAAAACGATACAGGAAGATAGACGGACAAGCAAATGTACATGTATTCACAAGACTAAGAAGAGATTTATAAATACTGGACAAAGTAATGTACCACTGGTCTCAAGAAGTCTATATTTAAACAGTATGCCATTTAATGTATCAGATATATTTAAGCTCAATAAAAGGCAGGTAGTATAGACAGCACATTAATCAATATTTTACTCCTGGACATTTATTTAACCATAATGGAATGACAAACTTTATGGCATTGATTGATTCTATTCAAAGATCATTACGTACAACAAAAGAGAATCAGGTAGCATCGCTCACTTTTAATACAGGTAGCATCACCCACTTTTAGTACAGGTAGCATCACCCACTTTTAGTACAGGCAGCATCACCCACTTTTAGTACAGACAGCAGCACCCACTTTTAGTACAGGTAGCATCGCCCACTTTTAGTACAGGTAGCATCACCCACTTTTAGTACAGGTAGCATCACCCACTTTTAGTACAGGCAGCATCACCCACTTTTAGTACAGGCAGCATCACCCACTTTTAGTACAGGTAGCATCACCCATTTTTAGTACAGGCAGCATCACCCATTTTTAGTACAGGTAGCGTCACCCACTTTTAGTACAGGCAGCATCACCCACTTTCAGTACAGGCAGCATCACCCACTTTTAGTACGGGCAGCATCACCCATTTTTAGTACAAGTAGCATCGCCCACTTTTAGTACAGTCAGTAGAAAATACTAGCATGTATTTGGTGGATATCTTTGACTTCCAGGCGCGCACCTGTCGCAGCTGAGTCCACGTCATTAAAAAATCAAATTCTTGACTGGGATAGGCTTAAACCAGCGACTTTAGTATCATATTTTTAAATGCACTTATATTTTACCAGGGTCTTGCCCTTCGATCGATCACAGAACTGTTGATCCAGCGTTTACAGTTTCAAGCCACAGTAGAAACAACAGATACGTGTACAGAGATATAAATATATTACCATTAAAGGAGTAATAAACAATGGTATAGATGTGCATGTATATACAACATTTACATGTACATGTATCCCTTTTTTAAATACAAATTCCGCTTGAAATAATTAAGTTTGCAGTATATGGGAACGGACGATACTGATAATTAACCCAGACTTACTGTTTGAAAATTGTCTACCACAAATGAGCAGTAAAATATATGTACACATTTATAAACATTTGAAATTACAAAACTAGCAAATTTAATACAGTGGTAACAATAAATCTAAACTTACCTTTACTGATGTAGAGGATTATCAGTGTTATACTAATGGCGGGTAGTGCCTGCTTCAGTCTTTTAACTGACAAACGACACATACTGCTACTAAACCTCTTCATCGTTCTAACCACAGTATCCAACTACAATCATGTAATAGTACAAGTATTGTAGATTGTCACTACGGTGCCGAAGTCACTAGTCCTGAAATGAACAAAGAAGTTCGTTTACGAGGGTTGATACAAAATTGCCAATACCTTTCTTATAATGATCAGACAGTAGTGTAGTACATGACACATTCCTATTATCTAAACATAGTATCCTATATGAGATCCTATAATGATACATACACAAAATCCTCTACATGAAACATACCTAGAATTCTACATGAAACATACCCAGGATTCTACATGAAACATACCCAGGATTCTACATGAAACATACCCATTATTCTACATGAAACATACCTAGTATTCTACATGAAACATACCCAGGATTCTACATGAAACATACCTAGTATTCTACATGAAACATACCCATTATTCTACATGAAACATACCCAGGATTCTACATGAAACATACCCAGGATTCTACATGAAACATACCCAGGATTCTACATGAAACATACCCATTATTCTACATGAAACATACCCAGGATTCTACATGAAACATACCCAGGATTCTACATGAAACATACCCATTATTCTACATGAAACATACCCAGGATTCTACATGAAACATACCCAGGATTCTACATGAAACATACCCAGGATTCTACTACCCAGGATTCTACATGAAACATACCCAGGATTCTACATGAAACATACATTCTACATCTATCATGCATATTATCCTACATGTCAGGTTTAATTATTACTAACTCAATTGTCAGCAATACATATAACTTTAAAGTTTCACTATTTCTGACCAACCCTCGTGTACATCATAAAATATTTATGTGCTACTTTGTTAGTTTGAAATTGTTATAAGCGTTATTTAATTGGTTATGCTATAATATTACAGACTTTCCGATAGTCCAATTTACCATTTAATTTAGGTGTAGATATTGGTAAGCAAACATCGCTCCGATTTCTATTAAATTATAATTACATGGATCATTGATTGTTAATTACAACGGACCGCTGATGTAAAAGTAAACATTTCTGACCAAAATAAAGGCAAAAAAAACTTTATCGGCAAATCAGCAAAATATTTTGCCTTTGGCCATTTACAATCAAAGTGAAATATGGCAAAGACACAGTGAATAATAAACAGTCACTGACAAAACAATAGAATAACTACATGAATACAGAATAATGAAAGTACGATATGTACAAAACAAAAGCATGTATGTTAAGAAACAGTTATAATTGCTAGGGTATTCTCACGTTTGATCATAGCTTCTTTAATAAATCTACATAAATTGTAAAGAAATTTTCTTTTATTATTTGACATAATTGAAATGAATTTATTAATAGAGGGCCAAGATATATTTCCGAGATACGTGCATCGTAAACTACTATACATATCACAACATAAAATGACATGGTATTCAGATTCTATTACATTTTATAGGCATAATTTACATTTTCTGTTAATTCTTTCAATACCGGTAAATCTTCCTAATTCAATCTCTAATTTGTGGCTTGATAAGCTCATTGATGTTAAATATCTTCTCAATTCATTATTTGATACTATTTGTAAGTATTCTTCAAAGCGGAATGTATTACTCTATAATAGAGTTAATACGACTAGCCCAAGATGGAGTGTTTACGTTATTACAAAGATCATGGTATACATTATAAAGTGGTGAATCAACGTTCTTCGTTATTTTCAACCAGAATCAGCTTTAGAATAACAAAAGTAAGAATATGTGTAATTGATCTAGAGTAAAAACATCATCAGATGTGTTATGTAAATAAGATTTCATGTCATTCACAAATAATATAAACAAAAATGGTGACAAAGGTTCACCTTGTTTAACACCCATATAACTATCAAAATAGTCAGAAAGACAACCTTTGACCTTGACACACGATTTTTGCAGCATTTTAACAATCTTAAATTGTAGACACACCTTGTTGTATTAATTTAAACCAGATACCATTTCTATAATCATAATCAAAGCATTTCGTAAACTCGATAAAAGAACAATATACTTTCTTCTTTTCATTATTCACTACTTTGTCGATAATTGAAGTTAAAACAAAAATGCAGTCGACCGTTCTTCTGTTTTTAACAAAACCAAACTGATTATCGGACAAAATGTCATTACAACTAGCCCATTGTCGTAAACGATTATCAAGTAAGATACTTTTATTTATTCAAGTCTCATCTCTATATACAACATATATTGCACATAACATAAAACAAAAATTATATATAGCCTTTGTATATATCTTTAAATCATTCCTGTGACGTCATCCTTTTGTTCTCAGTGTCCAATAATTTTACGGATGGACAACTCTCAATGGGCATCCGTCCGTTATTTTTGTAATATTGGAGTGTAGTCGACATCTTGGACTGCTACTCAAATTTGGACACTGAAAACACAGGAACCTGAAATGTTATCCAGGTAACAACAATAGGCCCCAAAAACGTAATCCGAGCCTCGTTCATAGACCGCTGTATATATATGTACATTATATATTAATATTATATACATGTATATATACAGCGGTCTATGAACGAGGCTCGGGTAATAATTTATGGGGCCTATTGTTACTTTATGGATAAAATTCAAGGTCCCTGTGCTGAAAACGACGCATGCGTAAGATTTTCGAATGCTTTAATGATTCGAAAATAAATTTATATCCTTATCCAAGTCTTGTTTTAATTACGATTTTAACGAAAATGAAGCAGTACTGTATTACTCGTATTTACTAATTGGCTGTAATATCAACAGCCCGATTAGCTCAGTTGGTAGAGCATCTCACATGCTAGAAGGAGGTCGCGGGTTCGAGCACCGCATCATGTACATTATTTTCCTCCAATTACAAGTATTAAATATATTAAGAAACATAGCATCAATTGAGTAAATTTCATAATATTCAATATACACACATTTTTCAATACAATCCATACCTTGAAATTAAGCATTTGATATTACAAATCAAATCAAACAAAAGTATTACACGGAAATCCCACATTATTCACACAATCTTCCACATTGCACTGTTTTACAAACCATTTAGAATTTTAAATGAAAGGCCATCCCAATGGTCTGAATCGGTGCAAACAGGTTTTGAATAAAATGTACATTCCTCGTGCTACCCGAGCAGTGTGAATGAAAGGGTGTTGATTTAAAGGTATCCGTCGTGTAGGGTTTTAAACAGTTAAATTCACACGCAATTTTATCTACTTATGCAAAAAAATGAATCCCAACTACTTGGTCAAAGCCAATAACCTTCTTTAGTGACTTTTAGTAAGCAATTTCGTTTAGTGTAGCATAAAAAATAGGAAGCAATATCAATATGAATGACTTGATTTTGATTAGGGAATAGAATGAGTAATTCGACGAGGTACCTTTAAAAATTATAAATTGTCACGGTCAATGAATTGTGTAAATCCTTTCGAAATGATTTAAGTTACATATAAACAAACCTCAAACTGTCCATTATGTAAAATATTGGATATTTACATAATGGACAGTTTTCGGCTTATATCTATCACTTATTTCCTCCAGACACGGAGAGCATATAATATAATACATGATACAATGTACATGGTATCGTTAATATACAATCATATAATAAAACACTACCAATGAACTGTTCAATTAACAACTGTTCTTCAGGCGAACTAAAATATGTTTTATATATACTTGTCAAAGTTATTCCGCGATAATTGTTTACATTATTTTTATCTCCTTTTTGATAGTCCCTTTTGTCCAAGACTCGGGATATACAGTTATCGAAAATATGGTTGAATACTCTACATAACATAGGTGCTATAATTAAGCACCGACATAACTGTTAGAAATAAGATATTTTATTCGATTGTGATTATTTTAACAAACTATAAGTCGTGGATGATATGAGGCATGGCCACTGTTAATGTAAAATATGGTTTCAGTCGGCTACGTAAGGCCTTTTTTAAAAGATACAAAAATGTATTTCAATTACATGTAAACTATATACAGCGATCTTTACATCCGCCCAGTTTTCCTGGACGGTGTTTTAACGAGTAGTTATTTACTCTTCTACAACGAACTGACAACTTCGCCACAAGGGAAGAAATTCGAAAAGTTCGCCAATTTTATTAGGAAGGGTATAAACTGGTTCCCGTTCCATTATGCAGTGCACCAAAGGCTTTGTACACACAAGTCAACGGGAACCAGTTTAGGCCTGCCGCGGCCGTAATTCAAACCCGGACCATCCGGTTACAAATCAAGCGCACTAACCACTGGACCCCGGCCAGTGAACTGTGGTAAATTGTGCACTTATATTTGTGCATACGGTGTTTTTTTTATGTAATGTTTGTCAAAAAAATGCTCCGTTCTCTCATACATACAGCAGCGAACGATCATATCAGTATTTGAATATTGACGTACATGAACGTACAGAAAATCTTCAGAAATACAGTTAAAAGCTCAAATAGTACATTTGTTAAATCCATGGTGTGAAATGCCAACGTTTCATCCCGGATACGTATTAATCAAATAAAAACAAAACAAACAAAATAACTAACCTCGTACACAGAAAAGTAACTTCGGATTTGGTTACGTCAATATCCGTCCTTCCTCGGTCAGTTATTTAAATTGTCCGATTTTACACGGAAAATTGGTTAAGTTTGTCACCCCGTATTCAAGTTTTTTTTAATGTCCATATGCCTATTTTCAGAAGTATTTAACATAACGGTCTAGTCCATTCGTGATCGCATTAATGACAAATCGTTCTATTGAAAGGATAGTAAACGTACTGCCCGGTATGACGTTAAGCCGGATTATAATAATATAACTTAATCACAGTAAGTCTGTAAGACCATAAAAAACGGACTCCCTGAACACCAACATTCTCTGAAATTCGGACTATTTCTAAGTCCATACCTTGAGTCACTGTATATGGTCGTATTTCCTGATTTCTCTGATTTTTACTCTGTCCACAGTGGAAATATGGATTCGAAACTTTTCAATATCATATCAACAAACACATGTACAATACTATATCTATTAAACATGCAGTATATAAACTTACGTTACCGTGTCACAGAACATTTTACGGTTTGTTTGGTCAGATTTTATTTAACAGTTTGCATAAAATTTCATATGCAGTTTGCAGTGTTATTGTTTTGCCATGAAATAACATGGATTGGCGACAACCAATTATGTTTAAGCCAAATAAACTTTGAAACTTGTTATTGAATTTACGATACTTTCTGCTAATCCGGTTTAATGTCTTAATTTTATAAATTTCCGCCCATTGTTGAGTTATATCAAGGACTTATATATACATATATATAAGTCCTTGGTTATATTGTGATAAAAATATAGCCATTCAATTAATGTCCATTTCTATGCTGGTGTGAAAATTTAAATATAGAACGCGTTACCCCAGACTTGACACTTAAATAAACAAACAGAGGAGGTCATGGCTGGCAATATTTCATTTCTGCACGATTCGTCCCCGACTATTTTCTTCGTTCAACCATGGTTGATAGTATTTTTGGTTCTTGTGTAATAGGATGAGGAAAATAATGTACCCGATGCGGGGTAAATGCTCTACGAACTGGGGTAATCGGGCTGTTGGATATCCCAGCCAATTTAAACTACAATTATACCACACCGCTACACTTTTGTTTTCTGTAAGGAAGTTTAGGATTGGAAACAACTGTTTTACGTCTGACATTATAGATATTCAATCTCAAATTGTCAGGCCGGGTTCGATTCCGGATCGCGACAGGTTTTGACAACAATGTCGATTTACCTCCACATGTGGAGATGTTGTCGGTTCCTAGTGGAAGGGTAAGTTAGTACTGGTTAAAAAGCAGTCCAGGAAAACTTGTTAGATGAATCGCCGTATGTAACCGAAAAAAATGTTGCAAAACGGCATTTAACCCAAATAAATAAATTGATATATTACATTGTATCAATATTAGGAAACGATAACGAATATTGTTAAATACACAATACATACTTATCATGAAATGATCAATGAATTAAGTAAAATAAATGAAATTTCTGTAACAATGAAAAATTAGAGGTACATGTATGTGGAATATCAGTATTTTCTAGATGACAATAAACATTATTTTATGTATATATAAATGAAAGCAAATAAAGTACAGTCGTTGTATAAGACTTAGAATTTTACCATAAGTTAGATATATTATTTATGTTGTGGTAAACGAGATAAGTATAATTTTGTTTGTATTTGTTATTACGGAAGAAACTATTTGCATAATAAATATACGTATGGAATTCCATCTATGTTTGAAATAATCAAGTTATTTAAAATCAATGACTAGAAATTACTTGTCACTTTGTCTGTGTATATAAAGAAGCTCTCGCTATTAGAATTAAATTTTGATTATTGATTGGTTATGATTAATAATTGAGAGTATCTGTTATGTTCATCCTCTTTGTACATGCACATATATATACATACATCATGACTTTATATGTGTTTTCATTCATATGTACATGTACATAACACGATCATTTTCTGTGTAAATATTTACATGATTTATTCTTGTATTTATAATATTTTTCTGATGTAGACATTGTACTTTTTTACACGTCTGAATAAATTATCTGTTCTGTTCCTATCGATACAGAACAGAACAGTATCTTCTTTATCTTTATTCCGTCTTGTACACAGTACTTCTCCACAATAAACCATCCCCGAATTTATCATAAAGTATAGTCAAGTCAAAAATGTGTTTACTATCTCAATCCATGATACATAAATAAATGTAGTTAACAGTCAACATTTCAAATGTCGCATGCCACAAATTAGTCAATCTGTGTTATAATGTCGTTAATACATGTTTTGGTCAAATGCTTTTAATGTCGATTTCCTAATAAAAGTTCATGCAGTTTATTCACATGTCGACAGAACATGCCTTAGGTGAAATTTACAAAGATGTATTGATAATATCCTCGTACATGCATATTTTCAAATGAAGTGTATGTGCATGTTACCAGTAAACTGCGACAACCACAACTGAACACCTGCGACATACAGTCAGACATTCATCAACTTGTTTATGGTCGCTTTAGCGGAACTTAAAAAACTGCAGTAATTTACAGATTGGATCTAACAAAGTGGGCGTTATACGGAATAGCGGACCGGTCGTATTATTAGACTACTTATCCATTGAAATGATAAGGAAACATGTTGGTACTTCAGAAAAGCGGTCGTATTATAATATAGCGGGACGGTCGGATCGGTCGTTAAGTTGAACTTTACTGTATAAAGACGTGGGATTTGCATTAAAATGTATATTATACATATGTATGGAATTGTTTACTGAATGATAGTGTTTATTAATATTACACATTCATGCATCCACTTTTGGCGAAAAGTATTTATGCCCCCTTCGAGGAAAATGATATATTGCTTTCCATGCACATATTGGTCGGTTCGTCCGTCCGTACGCACCAGGTGTCATTATGGGGTTAGGGTTAGGATAAGTACAAGGTGTCGTTATGGGGTTCCAGTACGTACAAACCGACGTTGTGGGGAAAATTTGTGCTTATGGGGTGCAAAAAAGTTGCTTGTGGGGTTCAGAAGATCAAAAGAAGATCAAAGGCGGCACCCCACAACGTCACTTCAGTGAGTCCGTCCGTCCGTAACCAAACCTTGTCCGACCAATAACTAGAGAACGTCTTGGCCTCAGCCCCTCAGATTTGGTTGGCGGGTTGGTCATCACGTGTAGATGACCCCTATTGATTTTGAGGTCAACATGTCAAAGACCTTCAACACAAAAATCAATAACTTGTGAACAATTTAAAATAACATAAATATAATTGAAATAGGTCTTATTTTACCTAGACAGATGTGAAACTGACTTTTACTTGCAATAAAAACATTACGATTTTTTATTTATTTTTTATCCCAGAGTACATATATAGAAATACAGCACAGTATTAATGATGTTGCAAAAAAAATGAGAAAAAGCTTCTGACGTCTATTTTATGAGGTGTGGCTAAATGAAGGCATAATGTAAATATTGATATAGAACAAGTAATATATATTTCTTACATTTTACTATCATTTCATCTGTTGTTCTAATGGGCCTTTAAATAGACGATGATATTTCATTAAATGAACTTTTTTATTAATTCATTTTTGGTAATCTGATTATATGCTAAATATATCATTTTGGCATACATCCAAATGTCACTTATAAAAACATGTCATGATATAATATAGATAACATACTTTGTATATCTATTCAATGGTGTGTATACAAAGGGTGGATAATAAAATCATATTTTGAGACACCTTTATATGGTTGCTAACTATACCTGATTACTGATTTTTTATACGCATCTCACATTTACTCATAAATACCGAGTTATATATTTCTCCTTTTTACCATCCCGCATGCTTTCAAGAGCCAAATAATGTCCACGCCTACATACCCGACTTTTAATAAGATAAGAAAAACAATTTTTTCACGCCTTTAATGTTAATTTAATGTTAACTTCAGTAGTGAAAATGTAAGCTAATATGTTTATATGCAGAATATAATAAATTGCTATTTGGCTGAATATACAATAACAAATTATTACTAGGATTCTTGAAATTTGTCTTTTCATGATATTCGCATTTGCAAAATTAATTTTACTGATGAAATAAATTAATGTCAATATCATACGTTTCTGTCCATTTAACCAAGTAAAACGTACATAATAGTTGGGACATGCTAATTATTAGAGATCCAAAAGTAATACAGTGAAATATCAATTTTTGGATGATCCGATCAGTAGAGATAACATATTTTATCTGTTACACGTGACTGACTTTATTTCTTCATGACCCCTAATAAAATCAGCATTATGCAAGCAAGTAAGGTAACAATACATAGTTCCCACATCTGCAATATTTACCTCCCTTGGCGGCCATCTTGCTAGGTAAATATCTTATGCGATTACAGTCGAAACTCATTATATCGAAATCGCTTATATCGAAATCCCGCTTATATCGAAGTAAAAATAAAGTCCCGATTTTTCCTTCTTATTACATGTATGTATATAAGTCCTTGTTATTACATATTAAAAAAAACGCACGTATATCGAATTCGCGGTTCTCGATATTTTAATATATCGAAGTAGATTTTCTGTCCGAACCAAATATTTTCAACTATAAAGTGACCATCTATGTCGAACCAATTATGTCCCCAACTTACAAAAGAAATGTTCGCACCTTTTCCGCAAACAAACACTTGCAATTTAAAATTGATATTTAATTATTGACAGCTGTATAAACATGTTAGTGTCCATTCTCACGATTATAAAACTGATACAAACTTTTCGTTGATGAAACAAATTATTATTAATGCTGCTATACGCTCATTTAAAACTATCTTATGCATAATAATAATAAAAATTATGTACAGTATATAGCAAAATAAATATATCGAAAGTACCCGTATAAGTACCGGTATAAATGCCGTATTCTTATAACCCGTTACAATCCCGTACAGTAAATAACACGATTACGTTATTATTACGACACACTGACTTTAGCTCTAAAATGTTAACACGGGTATCGAAATTCCTATATCGAAGTATTTTGGCAAGTCCCACGAACTTCGATATAACGAGTTTTGACTGTAATAGAAAATATCTGAAACAACTCATTTTATAAAAGTTAACTTAATCATGAAATTGTTAATGCCCTAAGCACATAGGGTTAAAGAAAATGTAGTTGTCACGTTTGAATATCCTACATTTAGAATTATCAAAACAGAAATATATATATCTTCCATCAATGCCTGTTGAATTTGCCAAACAAGATGGCCACCAAGATAGGTTGGAACTATGTATAGGTCGACTGTATATAAACCCCTTAATTGTAGTTGTTTCCCTTGAAAATTGATCAGATGCCCGATAAGGCCATGTCCGCCTAAGTTGGACATGCTTGTGAACAATTTGGCCTTAAGTCCACATATTTGGTTGGGAGGTTGGATTATCACATGCAGATTACCCCTATTGATTTTAAAGACATTGAACAGCTACTATATAAGTGACCCCCCCCTCAAAATCCACATGTGGTCTAATCTCTTAATTGTTTTATTGCCCCTAATCAGATAAAACAAGTCTGGTCACGGTCTGTAGACTTGACACCTAGTCAAAAAGTGGGGTAATAAATTTTATTGATTTACAGTGAATTTACAGTTTATGACTAAATTGCTTTTGTTTTTATAAGCATAGAGTAACAGATTATGTAAACAGGTGCTAGTCCATCAATGGCCCTGTCTGTTTTATTACCCCCTACTGTGGAATTAGGGGACTTTCTGGTCCATAAGTCACATGCCTCGCATTCCTGGTTCAATGTCTTTAAGTTCAATAGGTCAAAGGTCAAGGTCTTACTATCCAGGGTGTTCGTGTTTTACAATTGTGTGTTAAATTTGAGTCACTTTGTTATTAATACAACAGTAAGCCGAATGTTTTGAATTTATATATTACCTCGCCTGACATCAAACCAGGCACCGGACGTACCTGACATCACGATCAACTAACAGGTGAAGTGTGAGCATAACGTGACTCATCTTAAATATATAAAACCAGGAATGCGAGGCATAGGATTTATGGACCAGCTAGACCTCTGATTTCATAGTAGGGGGTAATATAAGTGTATGAACACCAAGGTGACTGTAACCAGGCAGTATTAGACTGATAAGGGCAATAAAACAATTATATAAAGAGTAGTCAGCGTCCGGGGAATTCGAGGCCATGTACAGAGTTAACTCTTCCTACTTATTGTCGCATTATCATGGACACAGTCTACCGTTCTCACGAGTTGCATTTCTTTTACGATCTCTGAAATGTCGTCAAAAAGGATAAAGGATTTTTGAAATCGGCATTGAGATCATGTTTCGGTTTTGCTCTAAAATTGACGCATTGGGTTCACAACTTGGTAATATCGTCTAATATGCTCATGATTTTAAACCCGCCAGTCTAAAGTGTTACTCATGTCCGTCCGCTCGTTCAAATTTTGGTTTCCGAACGATAACTTTTCATATTTTACATGAATGTTTATAATAATAAAACACAGGTCAAGTTCGATTTCCGTTAAAATCCAAACAGGAGTTATGGGACTTTTTACTTCACTCTCAGCGGGGTTATTTGTGCCCTTCGGACACACCTCTTTACTAAAATCAACCGAGAACCAGCAGTGCACCTGCCTTATTTAATGTTCCTGCTAGCTTGTTTTACCTAGAATGATGTCTTATCAGTGAAACTGAGTTTTACTTGCTGTAAAAACATTCCGAAAGTTTCCTTTTTAATCACGAAGTACATAATTATAGAAATTTAACACAGTATTTTTTTCAATGATATTGCAAGAAATAAGGAAAAGCATCTGACAACATTACGAGATGTGGCTAAAGAAAGGCATTATGTAAATATTGTTTTAGAGCAAATAGAATATATTTTACTATCATTCTATCTATTGTTCTGTATAAATAAATCTAAAAAGCTTAGGGGCCTTTAATCATCAAACTGAAACAGAATCTATGTACATTTCGGTCGAAAGGTGAAATAAAGACCGTTATGTCATATCATACCGTATAATATTTCTGTAATTTACATGTGAAACATGCTACAAATAAACGAGAGCACACATCTGACATGGAGCTCTTGAGCTGGCTCCTTCCAGCTAATCTAGGAAGATTAAATAGTGATGTAATGATAATCGATTATTATTAATCGAATAATCGTTGGTGACAGTCTGAGGTCGGCTACTATCGATGATAGTGGTGTTAAATCGATGTTGTTACAAGTACGTAGACCGCTGCCATTATTTGAGCAATGTCTTCTTTCCACTACTTTCGGGCATTTTGTATATCTTAACAAGGGTAATCACTGTCATTTGAGATAATTTGAGTGAAAATTTCCCTTGTCCAGGGAAGTTCAGGTGATCAGTCTGAAAATATTTTGGGTTTTATTTTAATGACTGTATATTGTATGACAAACAGGTAACAAGCAAATAAGTTCGTCAAATAAGGATATCAATTTGCTTTCGATTATTATCCGATTGTGAATCAAAACACCCTTTCCTATTCAATTTACTAATTCTCTTTCAAGTCCAATTTTACAACACTAGCCGATTAAGGATGTCAAAAGTCTGAGTCAATCTCTGTTGAAACTGTTTATCTTTCAGTGCCAAATTTTGCATTTGTACACTTAAACATATACCAAAGACTTATATACATTCATGTATGTATACAAGTCCTTGCATATACTGAACTTATCTTTCAGAAATTTATTTTTGTTTGTTTATTTTGGTACTAGACATCCATCCTCAGTATTATAAACAACTGCCTACATTCTCACATAAAGAGACATCATTTTGTGTGAATTGAAGTTTATGTTAGTGATATTAGTTAAATCGTATAATTTTGATGATATATGTCTTTTCTGTATGGTTTTGTAGATTTTATGTAAAAAAACGGCTCACTTGAAAATTATTTCGTAATACCAGGGACTGAAAATAATAGTCATCATTTGTGTATTAAATTTCTACCAAACTGAATGGAATCATACACTGATATCCAGGTAACAACAATAGGCCTAAAAAACGTAATCCGAGCCTCGTTCATAGACCGCTGTATATATATATATATATATTATACAAAAATCAGGTAGTTGTATTTAATACAACTACCTGACAAAAATATATATTAATATTATATACATGTATATATACAGCGGTCTATGAACGAGGCTCGGTTAATGTTTTTTGGGGCCTACTGTTACTTTATGGATAAAATTCAAGGTCCCTGTGCTGAAAACGACGCATGCGTAATATTTTCGAATGCTTTAAGGATTCGAAAATAAATTTATCTCCTTATCCAAGTCTTGTTTTAATTACGATTTTAACGAAAATGAAGCAGTACTGTATTACTCGTATTTACTAATTGGTTGTAATATCAACAGCCCGATTGCTCAGTTGGTAGAGCATCTCACATGCTAGAAGGAGGTCGCGGGTTCGAGCACCGCATCATGTGCATTATTTTCCTCCAATTAAATATATTAAGAAACATAGCATCAATTGAGTAAATTTCATAACATTCAATATCCACACATTTTTCAATACAATCCATACCTTGAAAATTAAGCATTTGATATTACAAATCAAATCAAACAAAAGTATTAAACGGAAATCACACATTATTCACACATTTAATCTTCCACATTGCACTGTTTTACAAACCATTTAGAATTTTAAATGAAAGGCCATCCCAATGGTCTGAATCGGTGCAAACAGGTTTTGAATAAAATGTACATTCCTCGTGCTACCCGAGCAGTGTGATAGAAAGGGAGTTGATTTAAAGGTATTCGTCGTGTAGGCTTTTAAACAGTTAAATTCACACGCAAGTCTATCTACTTATAAAAAAAAATGAATCCCAACTACTTGTTCAAAGCCAATAACATTCTTTAGTGACTTTTAGTGAGAAATTTCGTTTCAGTGTAGCATAAAAAATAGGAAGCAATATCAATATGAATGACTTGATTTTGATAATGAAATAGAAAGATTAATTCGACGACGTACCTTTAAAAATTATAAAATGTCAAGGTCAATGAATTGTGTAAATCCTTTTGAAATGATTTAAGTTACATAAATCATGCAATTAGTGCTTTTCAAATTCTGTTCAATGTCTGTAAAACGCACGGGAAGCATTGAGCAAATATTAAACTCGTCTTATTGTCTGTCTGAAATTATTCACGTGTGACGAGTAAATAGACTGGCTTAGAATTAGCGGCTTCACATATTGGGTTTCTTGTTATGGAAAGATGGTAACACCTTGCACTTTCCTACAAGTTTACTGTTGATGTGCAATATGCGCATGTGTGTTTATGATCAGATGCTGGGTAACACTGCTAAAATCGGATGAAATAATTCCACAAAGACATTGAATAATGTTTGTAAGATATTTCTATCAATGTATCGTAACATTCTGATTCTACGAGTGTACATGTGTATACACAGACATACTGTTAGAATTGATATCGTCAGGATTATATAGGTCAAGAAAATGAGTAAATGAATTAAATTAGTGCATGCGCATTTCTATTCTTATATTTCAACTCAAAACTTAGCCTATAGTAAGACACTGATTCATCAATAAAACATGTACTTACATTTATGTGTTTAGTAGTAAAAACTCCACGAATTAAACCGATTCTCTAACTTTCTTAAGTATTAGCTACTTTTCGCTGTTCTGTGTGTTATCACTCGACTTATCTATTCGCAGTAATTCCCCTGGAACATTAATGTACAGTATTTCTGGCAACCAGACATATAACTCACTCACTTTAAACCTCCGTTCAATTATCATACAACCTTAATCATGTGTGGCATTACAAGCAGGTTTCTTCGTGCGCGCAACTCATTTGAACACTCCATTGAACGAAATGGTCGTTTTTTTCAGTACGCCGAAACCACAAAAAATAACATGAGCGATGACGGTTTAAATTTCATTAACTTTATACTACTTTAGATGAGTAGAAATGAGACTCTGATTTAATGTTCCCTACGGGATAATTTAGATAACTCGATCACAAAAAGGTGCGCAGACACCGCAATTTATGTATACTGCACACTAAAATGTACACATACCGGAAGTGGTGTACGTAGGTAGTGTAGTTTAATAGTTTAAAGTCCCATAATCATATAAATTAATCGGTCGTAATAGTTTCTGTTTGTTCTATAACAGAGGAATCCGGTGTTTTCCTCACGTGCATACTTTGTAGAAAGAAAAAATGCTTCCAAGTGACGTCACGCGCTCTATATATTTCAAGTTTACAAAAGCAAAATTCACAGCGAAATGAGTGTTTTTAGAAGAAAAGGGGCTTGTATCGTCGTTAATAAATATCTTGGGATAATATCAGCAATTGTTTGTTTTTGCATATATTTTTTATAGCAAAAAGCTAATGGGACTTTAAGGTAACAGGAAAAAAAATCATGCTCTGAAATATTTTTAATTGACATTAATAGTCCCACATGTCTAACAAGCATAATAAAAGCAAGAAACACATACCTCACCAGGCTTACTGTTGCACAATACAGCTTAAAGTAACCCTAGGGTCAGAAAATGTTCACATTTCAAGCATTATTTAGCCATTTTAAGAATAAAACATTTTTTTCATCCTAAATATGTTTTAAGAGATACAAAAATAATGTTTAAAGAAAAAAAGTTTGTCCCTACTGTGGTTTGAACCCACAACCTTCAGTTTCAATGCTGTTGACAGTAATGTTAGCCTATTTAAATACTCTTCAATGTGGAGGTAATACCTTAAGTTTAAATTTATATATTTACATCGATTGTAGAGTAAGTTCTTATTACTTATATTAACTACTCTCGACGACTGTGCTTCATGGATTCTGACCAGTATTCGCGCCGAAAGAAGGGATTGTGAAGGTTCTGGTCAAATTCCGCCACTGCCAGGATTTGAACCCGAACCTCCGTGTAAGGAGTCTGACTCTCTACCCCTACACCACTGCTCCTCCTACATAGTTGATAGTATAAATGTGCAATGTGTAATAGGAGGAGGACAATAATGTATCCAATGCAATACTCAAACCCGCGACCTCCTGCTTGCAAGTCAGATGCCCTACCAACTGTGCTAATCGGGCTGATGGATATCCCAGCCAGTTTATAAATACAAATATTATATACCACGCTGCTACATATGTCACATAATGTGAGATAAAGCTGAGCAATTCAGTAAGTTCTGCGCATGCAAATCTTCATTAATTTCATGTTAACCGTTAATTGTCGTCACGGCATTTGTAATTGCATGTATGCAATTGTATTTTCACATGATCCCGAGCGCCTACTGATTTTCCATATTTGTACCAAGCTTGGTTGATTTTTAGTTATATCAAGGATAAATATGCTACACGAAGTGTATAGGTTTTTGGTTATACATGCATATATATACACTGTTTGATGTATTGGTGTGATAATTAGTGAAAATTAAAGGGTAACACAATGTTGACTTTTCAAGCACTTAGTCGTGTAGAACTATTAAAGTTATGATGATTCCTGCATTTTAAAAAAAATCCATCATCTATGACGTCATCAGATAGGAATGTAAATGGTTTATTGTAGCATTAAGCGTTCATTTCTGGCCAGTTATTGAAGTATTAACTCCCTCTGACCTCATAACACACATTGAATAACTTAATCTGTAATCAGTTGTTTTGTGTTTCACAGTACACATACTTAGGTCAAAAGTAGTCCGTCGACGATGAACAGAAACAAAAGGTATCCGATTGAAAAGGAGTTTATCAAAGTGTAAACACCCTCCATTGACCAATCAAAATGCGTAGATTTGTTAGAATTGGAGATAAATGATTATCAAGCCGATTTACGTAGATAATTCTACTTTTCCCGAAAATAATGGCAAATTTCCGTGCTTTACACACAAATCACACCAAGGATGCTATAGTAACCCACAATTAAATGTGCAATACTGTTTAACTCCCAACTGAACAAAAAAAATATAACTGTACGTACGTACACCACTTTGTATAGACGTGATAATTATTAAAATCTTCAGTGATATTTTTATCTGTAAATTAACTTTTACATGTTTGTGTATAGATTTACGATGAAAATGGAGTAAGAAAATACAACAAATTATAAATATTGTCGCACTTCGTAGTGTTTGATCTTAATTCTTATAAATGAAATCTTACTATAATTAAGTTTTCACGTCACTATTTTTTACGCAATTTATAAATATCATAAATTTTGTAAGTATTAGTTTATGTCACCATAAAAATGGATTTACAAAGTGTCTAATGGAAAATTAAGATATGATTCTGTTGAAGAATTTTGTGACTGTGAAAATTGTGTTTTGGTGGATAACGTGGAAGAAAATGTTGGCTGTGATTCTATTATGCAAATGTGATTTCCTAAGCTTATTCCTCACAATTAAATGCGATATCTATATCAATCAGCCATTCTCTTTCGCTCCCGCTTGTTCGCCATATCCATGTGTATGCAATATGACGTCACACGCACCTGCTAATCGATTGTAAATGGGTAAAATGGCGGCGCCCAATACACTTCCAGATATCCCAGTTTCTACGATATTTTCATAAAATATCTTCAATATGCGTATTTTAACGCTCAAATGATTTAATTTGCTCAGAATAGTAATGAATAACTGTTTAAATGAGATTAATACATATAATTAGGGTTGCGTTGCCCTTTAATGTTAATGAACGAAATTTTGCCGGAGTGATTGATAATGTACATTTTTTTTGTATATGAAATAGCAGAACTTGATATCGGCAGACGATGATTATAAACGTCGAATAATTGGCTATTTCATTAAATTCTGATAATGAAGTATATAATTATGTAGGTAATTACACACATTTGTATGTATATGTATGACAGTCTAGCGTATGGTTGTTTAACAGCTATTTTACGATATCATTTTACTGTGCTGCTTCGAGAAACAGAACTGCGACTCGATTCTGATCCTGGCCCCAAAACTGTTATAAAACTTGAGAATTGTCTCTGAGCTCGATTCTCCATTCAATTCTCAAATTATTATGTCTGAAAAGAGATCAGATTAATATCTAAATACATATTCAAATAGATAATGCTGTCTATGTAAGTTATTTGTAATATCTCTATTAATTGTCTGATCATATTTGACGTATACAGTCAAGATATGAGATTAGAGATTGGAGACCGATCTCAAGTTTTATAACCTCGGAATCTATAAGACTCTATTTATAGTCAGAATTGCGGTCTCTTAGAGTACTGATGGATAGTCTGTCGTTAGCAGATAGAACAGAAAGTCCCAGACCGACCACTCTGTCTTATATGCTTACCTATCCAGGGCGACAGAGCTTCCCCAGAGAGTTAATTACGACTGCAGAGCGATCCTAGATCATTTCCAAGATCAATTAGATCAAAGCATGTTTATTTCTCCATTATATACGCATAACTTCACAAGTTACATATTATTTCATGATAAAACCAACAGACTACAGTAAACCCCCCTAAAAACCGGACCCACTGAAATTCGGAATTCTCAGAAAACCGGACTTTTGATCGACCGAGTTCTAGTCCGAAAGGGTTCAATTCCGGAGTTTTAGTGTACTTTATTTACGTAACATACCGAGTCAACTGTAATCAAGAAATGTTAGGTCTTGTTGTAGTTTTCAATTATACTAGGAAGTTAGACCAAATTATTGATTTTACGGGAGTCAGTTAACAAGAAAGTATAACACTCGTATTTTCTGTATTTGTTTAATTATGTACACCACACATTTCATAAACACAGCTGATATGTTTGGCTTATAAACCGTTAACATTCTTGATTATAGAAAATTTTGACACTTAACATTATATCTCTAAGATTAAAAATAGGATTCGTTTAATTTACAAACAAGGAGTAATAATGTTTTAGAATTTAAAACCTGTTTTCTTAGCCGCTAATGTACAGTAATTAAGACAGTGGCTGATATCTACTTAAAGCAATCTTGTTTGTTTGTTTATTTGAATTTTACGCCCCTTTTCAACAGCCAGAGTCATATGAGGCGGACAGTTCATCTGACCATCGTTCCCCATCCTCAGTATACAAGTACCTACTTCTCACATAAAGAGACATAGTCACCACGACCCTCTCTCAGTGAGAGGTTACACTGATTTGAAGTGAGCGACCTTAACCACTCGACCTCGGAGGCGGCGGGTCTTCAATAATCTCACGCAATATCTTTTTTACATTATGATACACAGGACACTGCAGTATACAACCGTAAATAATCAACAACAACGTTGAATTCTAACTAAACAACAACAACGCTAAACTTCTTAAGTTTATAATTGAAAAAAATGAAAAGCTAAGCACCCGATGCTTGGCTTGAACCCACGGCCTCTTGCTAGTTAATCAGATGTCCTATCAACTAAGCCAATCAGAGTGGTTTATATCACAGACAACTTCAGTCGTAACTACTCGGGCATTTCCGTGACTGAGAATACGCCTCGTACATACGTATTATAGATATAGTGTAGGGTTACAAATTTTGGTCATGCGGTTTCCGGTCACTACTTTTTCAACACCTAGGCACTCGTTTTCAAGTATCATTCACTGAATTATAGACTTTCGACCTAATTTATCGTTCATAATTGATAAAATGGTAATTAAGTTCCTATTGAAAAAGAAACAGATTGTTTCCATCGTTAGATCCTCGGGCCGGGTTAGCTCAGTCATGGCAAGTCAACACTACACCGAGGCACCTTTCTTTAGACAAACGCCAAGGAGTTCCGAAAGGGACAACTTAATATAATTTTATACATGTTTGTTACGTGTCAGAAAATGAAATTTTATATCTGGCTTAATAAATTATACTTTTTAGTTACTGTGTTTTATCATTTGACAGTTTAGCATGAATATACCCCTGTGATGCAATGAAAAGTCAAGCTGACCAGACATTACTGGTTTGGACATCCTAATCGGTGGTCAGTCGCATGTTGATCAGGGATGTTATATAGCATGTATACCTGGTTATATATATTAATATGTATATTAATATTCAATAAATGTATTTAATATATACAGTCAAACCAGTGTTCGTAGCGACCTCCGAATATTGGTCATTTGGCTGAGTTTTCTCGTATTGGTCCAGTTAACATTTTTATTGACATAGTCTCTCCCATATAACACGTACTGGGCATTTATTAAATATCACTACCATTATCATATGATTTATAAATAAACACAATTATGAAATACATTTGTTGTACTTACCTTGTGAAATTCTGTTCACAGAGTACGTTCGGATATTTGAATAACAAACGACACACATGAGAAGTATTTTCCTTCATTAAAAGTTAATTAGCCAGTACCATTCATCCAATTTGCAAACAACCAATATTCCGAAACATTGAAAAATGCTTCGGTATACTTGTTTCTGTTAAATTCTTCATAAATTGTGCGGTGCATTTAACACGACCACAAACGCGTGGTAAGGTTATTGTATCCGATACAGGTATTGCTTTATAATTTCAAAGCTGACACATACTCGTATATGTACGTAACTACTCGTTTATTGGGAACACATAAATCCAAAAAAAAGTTCCTGTTCCTTTTCACCAACAAGTTGGCGACTGGTGACGTTCTATCTTAGATAATTGACCATTTTATTGATGATGAACCATTTCGTGACTAAACCATGACGTACACCGTTTTGAAGAAATCAAATACATGTACATTTGTAAAGAAATACACTAAACATTGGTCTATTTTTCATCCGGGGCTGATTTTGATCATTCAAGCATTTTGAGGATTTAATTATGTTTTTACAGATCCGAACGGTGGATATGCGACAAAGAATGAACTTTAAATGAAGCAGAACAGAACAAACTGGATTTATTTTGATAACACTGACAGACATAACGCTTGTCGTCCAAGACCGTTGCTGGTTCTCGATGACTCTGTCCGAACAAAGTCTTTCGTACACAGCATCATGGACCGGGAACCAGTAATACCGGCCACCCCTCCATCTGTGATGTGGTCCATAGGATATGTGTTTCCTGTAAGGGTCCAGGTAATGTGACAGTCTTTTAACTTTATTTTGCATAACAAATCTTCGTAGCCAAACTGATATGTGACTTGTTTATTTTTTTATGAAATACATTCACCAAAGTTCTAATAATTGACTATTGTCAAAGCTGTGTTAGTGGCCACCTCCCAAATAAAGGCCACCGTTTGAATTAAGGCCATTTTATAAAAAAAACTGTCATTGATTGTTCCGAATAAGATAACACCCGAATAATGTTCACTTGCCATTAAAGACTACATTTCGTCTTTCCCAGGTGTGGCCTTTGTTCACAGGCTAGACTGTATATTGTTTGAAAGATTAACTTCGTAATATTGTACCATCCAATTATTAATACTATATATACACACAAATAAGAATTACGCCATGCTTTATATACTGATCAAGGGAAGTAACCGCTGTCAGGAGTTCGTCAAACTCCCCACAGCGGTTACTTCCCTTGATCGGAACTGTATTTTACAATGATCTTTAGTTAGGTGGGGCGTAATATTTAAGAAGGCAGGTAGTGTGGTGGTTGCGGGGACCATTATATTTCATTTCTATCTATGGTAGGGGACTTTTGGGGAGGCCCTGAATCCGCCACAAGTTCTTGTATACTGCTGTTATCGTGCCTAAACGTTTATTCATAATTAATGCATGAAGTACAGAAATAATTAATGACTATATTAGTTACATGTACATGAATATAAAACTATCTCATCGCAAAAATGTGCAACTGTAAGATATTTGAAATATAATATCGGGTCAAGGCCTTCTTGATAAGTGGTATCGATATTCATTTCATTTATGGTTTTACAAGTACGACATTCTAATATCTTTTTCAGGTTTTATGACCGTGTTTTAAACATATCGACCGGCATTAATTGAACCTAACATTTTCCCTTTAATTCTGTACCAGTATAATCCATTTACTCCACAAGTAACGATGAATATCTCTTCGAGCAATCAGCGACGAACGAAGGATGAACGGGCTCAGAAGTGTACCGAGCCCAGGATTTGAACTCACGATCATAACGAAGTATAATATAAATTCATAAGATAATTAGAACGGAGCCGATTGGAGTCAAGTCGAAATGAGCAGAGCCGAACGGAACGGACGAAACGGAACTTGGTGAATGATATTTCTTATATGTACGTATGGATAGTCGGTCTCAGATTCTGTTATGTTATAATCACTCTCGATGGCAAAGATATTAAATATAATTCCTCTACGTCTTGTGGTCGAACCCTCTCTAGAAGTATTTATATCTTACCGGATACGGTTGGTTGATATAAAGTCCAATTGACTTAATAATCTTATACTAGTATACAGTGCAATCTCTCCCGTGAAAGTAACACCCTTTGTGAGTAGCAGAATTACGTTGTTGTTAAGGGGATGTTTTTGTAGAGAGGTTAAATTAGTACTTAAATCGTGCAGTGGAAAAAATCATGCTGTTGTTGAAGGGACATTTTGCTTAAACCCACAACAGGGGTATATAAAGGAGGTAATGGCTGGTGGGTGGTTTCCCTTGATTTTTAAACTGTTTTCAGGTCAGGGAGAGATTTTTTAAAATATCTGATATTAAATGGTGATTTTAATCACTAAAAAAAGTTCTGTATGAAGCATGATGATTCTTTTATCAGTTCAGATAAGAAATTTCAAAATGTATGAAGATTTAGGTTCTTATATTTTCAAAACAATTTATAACGGAAATTCAAATTTGAATTAGAGGGAGGAGTTTATATGGTTTAAACCCACCGTCTGCTTCAGCTATTTATAGATTCAGTACAGTAAGTCAGCATTCACTGTATGTCTATCACTGATAAAACAATGTAGAGAGAGAGAGAGTTCATTTGATAAAACAATGTAGAGAGAGAGTTAATTTGCATCCGATAGTCTGATCGGAAGTTGCTCCTTTAAGAGAGGGGCCGCTCTGGAGAGGTTGTACTGTATAACAATGTAAGCACATATAAATAATACAACTGTTTTATCGCTTATGACATTTGTAATAAGGACCACTAGACAATTGTCTGGACTTATATGACATAAATATAAAAATTCATTACTGTACATTTATTATGATTCCTTCATAATGAGTCAGTCCATGTTAGCACATTGTTTTATAAACTTGAGACAATGCCCCCACACCCAGCCACAACATGGATAGTTTGTGAATCAGAAGTCGGTATGGTTGCGAAAGACCGTATCCATTCAACCGAGGAGCTGGCTTCTGTGTTAGTCTAATGGTTATCTCTTATAACAGATCTGTGTATGGTTTGAGCATGAAATCCGCAACATTGCTTTTTGGAAACTGAAAGATAATTCAGCTTTCAATAGCCGTCACTGACTCGACGCGTATGATTTTTTATGCGGACCTAGGTACTGTTTTATCTACATCCGCCATGCTATTCCCGTCTCTAAATGGGTTAAATCAAAAGTGCCTGTGAGCCAGTCATGTCGCCTTAACTAGTTTCAGTTTTATGTTGCTGTGCAAGTCTACGTAAGTTTAGTTTCCCACGGGTACTTTCAGTATTTTGATTATCCACGAATTCCACCTAGCGGGTAGTCGTCTAGAACAAATTAAGGTTCGGTATTCATTGTCCACATTGTCCCCTATGTCAAGCACTGAGGTGTACTTAATAAGTTACAATATTTCTTGATAAGTGCATCGCTATGTCGTACGTTGTGTCAAAAGGATTGAGTTTTATTTGTTTGTTTATAGTGTATTATTTGAACCAAAAAAGTAAAAACCTTGGTGGGATATTTAAATATTTTTGTATTTCAAAAATGTAATCTACGTTAAATAGACGTTTAACCAATCCAAATCAAGCTTCCGGGTGATATGGCGTCCATTCACCCCTGGAAAGTAGAGAGTATGCGAGACAACAACGCCAGTTACTGGCTTATTGTTATAGTATTTACTCCAGAATTAATGCAGAAACACGTATATCAGCTCCGTTCACTAGATAACGATTCTAAATTGAATCTAATGATAATGCACCGACTTGCTTGAATGTTAAAATACTAAATGACACATGATAAGACGCATCTTTTAGTGTCTCTATATGGTGATAATGATTTCATTACAACGATTGATCTTGATTTTATTACTTGTCTAATACCACGTCAATAAAAAACGGCCTGTGACCTTGTGCAATTAGGTTAACTAGACTAAGTTTGAAAGGTTAGGCGGCATTCGTGGTCGTGTGGCTATAGTATCTGACTAATTATCACAGACCCATAATCGCTGGGTGTTCGAATCACTTCTGGGCACAAGTTTCATATGTGAGTAAGCTGTCCGGCTAATTTACGAAAGGTCGTTTGCTCTACCTGCATGTAAGCATGGTGTCTTTATGCACCGTTAAAGCAGTCGCCAAATGACCCTGGTAAAACCTTTATCAAATTTATAAAGTGACACTGCGAGCTGTTCTCAAAGAAATATATTGCAACCGAATCAGGTCTAGGGGTTGGTGTCTACATATAGTTTGTGGGTGTCTACATATTGTATGTGGTGTTTCTACATATAGTAGGTGGTGTTTCTACATATAGTATGCGGGTGTCTACATATGGAAATGGTATTTCTACATATTGTATGTGGTGTTTCTACATATGGTAGGTGGTATTTCTACATATATAAGATGTAGGTGTCTACATTATGTGGTATTTCTACATATAGTATGTAGGTGTCTACATATTGTATGTGGTGTTTCTACATAATTATTATGGTAGGCTGTATTTCTACATATATTATGTGGGTGTCTACATATGGTAGGTGGTATTACTACATACAGTATGTGGGTGTCTACATATTGTATGTGGTATTTCTACATATAGTATGTGGTATTTCTACATATAGTATGTGGGTGTCTACATATTGTATGTGGTGTTTCTGCATATTGTATGTGGTATTTCTAAATATAGTATATGGGTGTCTACATATTCTATGTGGTGTTTCTACATATTGTATGTTGTATTTTTACATACAGTATGTGGGTGTCAACATATTCTATGTGGTGTTTCTACATATTTTATGTGGTATTTCTACATACAGTATGTGGGTGTCTACATATTGTATGTGGTGTTTCTACATATAGTATGTGATATTTCTACATACAGTATGTGGGTGTCTACATATTGTATGTAGTGTTTCTACATATAGTATGTTGGTGTTTACAAATGGTAGGTGGTATTTCTACATATAGTATGTGGATGTCTACATATGGTAGGTTGTATTTCTACATATAGTATGTGGGAGTCTACATATGGTAGGTGGTGTTTCTACATTAAGTACGTGGTATTTCTACATATTGTATGCGGGTGTTTTTACATATTGTAGGTTGTGTATCTTCATATAGCAGGTTGGTGTTCCAACATATTGTGGGTGGGTATTTCTACATATTGTAGGTGGTGGTTTCTATATATGGTAGGTGGAGGTTTCTAGATGTCTTTCCCAACTGCGTTGCTACTCTCCATTTTGTTGGATTGTTTAATGTAAAATGTCGCAGCTGTATGATCGCTACCCGGCTGTTATTGAACCATACGTTACAAAACAAGCCAGCAGCGCACTGAGTGACTACAATATTTATATGATAACATTTTAGGTTACTTAGTTCATTGGCTGTAATTATATCTTTTTATCAATTAACTGTTTCAAGGTGTCCCTCGATTTGCTTGTTATTTAGACAATTTAATACGTATACAGGAAGTCTACAGTGTCCTGTCCAATCATAATACACTTCCTGATTTTCTCTACAGTTATCACGTTAAGTTGTGAATCCATTCAACATGGTTTATCTAGAGTAGTACGATATCTTTAATTTGTATTCACTTAAGCGGCACACGTGACCTTGATAAATCACGTGACGCTATTCTCTTTAATTTTGTAAGATAACAAACTGGGATTTCACACAAAAGGTCTGCAACTTATTATTAAATCCTTGGTCTAGACGACAACCCGACATTATATAGATGGAAGAAGTGGACAGAAATCAAGGAATCGGGTTTGACACTTCATGTGCAGTAATAAGAACTTAAAAGATAAAACGCTTCTGGACAAGTGTTGCCCGATCTACAAAAAATGCCATACCTGATATTAATTGAAATGGAACCGTTGGAAAGAATACTCTTATAAGTTAAGTCGTTCATAATGCTGGCTAAACCGGTTTCAATGAAAGACGATAAACAGTAAGCTAAATTACACAGACGTAGCTTTATTGATTTTAAAAAATAATCTCGGGAACCCAAACCGGATAGAACTTTAAATTTGTCCATAAGTAAAGATATATATACACACATTTGTTATAATAAAAATAATTAACATTACATTGGTATTATATATACATGTATTTATATATTAAAATTTGTCTATATACATATACCACATCGAGCTTAGTCGTCGTGTGGTTATAGCCTCTGACAAGTAATCACTAGTTTTTTTTCAATGCTGTGAGTCAATCTCTACCCAGAGTTGTCGTTCCTTTCCAGTGAGCGTAGCGGGAACGACAACTCTGGGTAGAGATTGACTTTAACTGGTTCCCGTTCCATGATGCAGTGCACCAAAGGTCTTAGTACACACAAGTCAACGGGAACCAGTTTAAGATTGACTGTGAGTTAGAATCGTACCCGGAACCTATATAAGTTCACATGTCAGGAATCTGTATAGCCAGCTTATGGTTGTGAGATAGTTCTGCCGAGGCATACATCTGATGTTTTCCACCAATTGACGTTAAATCCCCGAGATAATTACAAAAATGTACATGTATACAATACAATGCTGATCTGTATTGGTTTGAGTGTCTGAGATATTTCACACACATATAGATTAAACTATTTTAATGTATAATATCACGAATGTAAAATATGCTATATTTAACACGTATATATCTTTAATTTCTTTTATGTTATAATACCACTATCCTTGTATCTGTATACATATACATGTATATAAGTCATGATTGTTTAATTTGATAGTTTTAGATGCTGTCTATCAAATATCAACATTTTTTCCTGTTAATCAAATAATACCCGCAGATTTTCTGTCTGAGAATATTGTATATCGGTTCGTTGTCTTTTAATTACCAAATACTGTTCACCAGTAAATAACTGTAAATCTTTAACAGGCAAATGCTTGATTTTCAAATTCCATTCTTGCCGCTTTGTACGGAATCCGGTTAGTGCCATATTCGTGTATGTAATATCGTGCCTAGCACTCTTAGGAAGAGGCAAGAGAATCGGGCGAGACACAAAGCGAGGCACGATATTGTAACACGAGAACTCACACTGTCGCAGTATCCACACAACGAGATTTCGCGTTAGAATATCATGCCTCGCTTCGTGTCTCGCCTGATCTTCCTGTCTCACGTTTCAAGGTCGACACGAGAGATGCGAAGCGAGACACGAAGCCAGACACGAGATGTCGGCGATATATATAGTTCAGACCATATAATGTTCAAACCATGAGACACGAGGCTTCGTGAGACGTGAGAATCGGGCGATACACAAAGCGTGACACAATATTCCGTCGAAACACGAAATACGATTTTCTATATGGCACTAACCGGATTCCGTAGTAGCTTTGTTATGGATGTTATTACTGATGGTGATGATGACGTTCTGAATTGTAATTATTTTTAGCTATAAGCAATAAATTGTCAAGTGAGGGTCTAGTGGTCAGATGTCAGAGAATGAAACGAAAGTTAATGAATTAGTGTCAGCTGATACTTAAAATATAAACATTGACAAAAAGCTTATACAACAACGTGGATGGTCGTTTTGTTTGTTTTGCATTTTATATTTAATCAACATTATCGCTTTATTGTTTCAATATCAACAATAATTATTGACAATATAAATACAGGATTTATTTTCACCATAAAGGATAATTATCAACATGTCTCTAATGTACACTACACACAGCAAAGTGATCACCTTATTTAGTTACTGGTGTTCGATATACGAAACTTCCTGAAATTCATCGATTCTGATTTCCAAGAATTACACAATATTCACCTGTTTTACTAAGAAATTATTGGTTAAATTCTAGAGATAAAATCTTGCTGCCTACAAATGTAACTAGGAAGTAAAAAAAAAACACCACGTGGATGTCGTAGATCACGTGTTTGTTCGACACCAGCACACTATGAATTCATAATTAACATATTTCTTACAATATACAACATGTAGATCATGTTTATTAAACCAAACCAAGCAAAATAAAAACTTGTTCATAGCAGAATCTCTGGACATGCATTTCGTTTTTTAGCAATCACGGTTCATGGCTGAAGTGGATTGATAAAACATTGACGAACATGATTATATCGGTATTTGCTACTTCATTTCGGGTAGATATGACGTATCTCGATTGATGGTCTGGTTCCGTCTTTCGATATTTCAGATATTTTTTCAGTGTCCCCATCCCGACTAACGTTACAAGTAATGTGCTAAGAAAGTCACAGGATACGGCTGATGCGTGTATTGAAGCTTTACATCAAGCACGATAAAGAATCAGGAATACCTTTGAAATAAGACGAGGGCTACATATAATGCCCATTTCTTCTGTATCTTCTGTCACCTCTCCCTGTGGCGGATCTGGAATGATCATAACTGTCGAATAGACGGACAGATAATCAGAAATAACAACAGATATTGTAGAACGAATTTTGGACGAACGAGTCGGTTCAATATTTTGGTACGAATTATTTAAGACCACAAGTTCCGAGAACATCTTGATAAAAAATTCTATGTTAAAACAGAATTAAATCTTTCACTACTAATCAGATATACGGTGGTTGTATTTAAGTGGAACAAACGGTTTATTGGGGCCTCTGTAGACGGGTAGTTATGCATGGTTTCTGATCTGTAATCACTTGTCCCTCACTGCCATTAAATCGAATCCTATTCGGGACCAGACAAGCTAGCAAATGGAAGGTCAGTTGTTCTACCAAGTGGGGGCCTGGGGTATCCAATCCCGTTAAACCTTGAAAAGACGCCAAAGTGACAATGGCTGCCAATGCGGAGTTTAACTTACAACTCCATTAAAATAGTTATTTTTGGGGGAAATTAGTTTATACATGTAATATTATATAGTTTCAACTCTTACACTTTATATGCCACATTTTCCGCTGGTCCTAGATGATTAACTGGTTTAACTTGCATATTGTATTAGGATAAGGAAACGATCACAGAAGGGGGATGTTGTTGTCGTTTAGCACATTCCGATCCACTATATTCGATTGAGGTACGGAATCAACCGAAGTGTTCCGGTTAGTGTCGATGTAATGCTCGGAAATGTTCGGTTCAGAGCAAGACTTACACTTTTATTTACACGTGTAAGAACATCGACGTGGAATATTTTAGTTTGAATCGCATCCAGGAAGTATTTCCAATGTATGATATATCTTGTAAATGGCTGGCTGACTGTTATGTAATCACATAGTATTACTGTACAACCTGTCTAGAGAGGGCATCTCTTGAGCAACAACCTCCCCTCAACAACAGCATGATTTTTCCCGCAGCACAACTTTTTAAACTCTCTAGAACAAAACCTTTCAACAGCAGCATAGTTTTGTTACTCTCAGAGGGTGTTGCTTTAGAGAGGTTGCACTGTATTTGTATAAATGCAGTTTTTTTTAAAGATGAATTTAAGATATTACAAACAGAGTACTGATTGTGAGACTCGAACCCGCGACCTCCTGTTATCAACTGATTTTATTGAGCTGGTTGATATCATACACAATTTAGTTACACAATTACTAGTACTCTAATACAATACTGCTATAACTGCTCTGTTATCTGCCGGAAATATGTCGTAGATTAGTTAAAATATGCTTGCAGACACCATCAAATAGTAACACGTGGTATAACATAGAATCATACGGCACCACATACTGGTAGTATCAAATCACATGTGATATCATTTTGTATCACATAGTACCTTGTGTTATAGTATCACATGGTATTACGTATCATGTGGTATCACATAATAACACGTGAATCACGTGGAATCACGTATTATCTCATGGTAATACATGGAATCACTTAGTATCACATGGTATATTACACAGTAACACGTGGTATTACATAGTAACACGTGGTATTACACAGAAACACGTGGTATTACATAGCATCACGTGGTATTACACAGAAAACACGTGGTATTACATAGTATCACGCGGTATCCCATAGTATCACAAGATAAATTGTAATCTATGTGACCCTTCCATGAATAGAAATAAAATAATTGCAACTTTTTATACGATGATGATTACTTATTCTTCAATCTACTTCAGTATTAGATATTTATCAGGCCTAGGGACAGACCGCACACGGGGATTAACCCACCTCTTCAGTCCATAGCTGTTTATATACTTCAGAATAATTTATGTCGAATTGAAGTCCTTACCAGTCATTGACGTTTTGAACGAACATTGTTTTGATCAAAGGCTTGTCAGTATGGATCGGTTTTGATAACTGTCTTAAAAATAAGATATTATTGCTAAGTGATCTTGGGTTTAAATGACGAACATGCTACAAAAAGGGTTGAAAAGGCTTCTTTTCATGTTGATGTATAAAACTGGTGTACTATTCCTCATTGGGTGACTCTAATCTCGCAGCGTGAGAATTTGAAGATAATTGGTTGATCCGCTGTCAGCCAATCAGAGTGCCGGATACGAAACGACCAATCGTTGTAAAGGGAAGATAAAGAATTCCAATGTTTTATTATTAGACTTGTTCTAATTAGAAGCTGATAAGTAAATATAAACAACGAATGACATTTTAATCAACATAACTTATAAAGGGACGAAAAGATCTCTGAAATCCGTTTATGATATTCGTCATCATCATCAACAAAAAGTACAATAAACACAAAAATGTAGCAGCAACAACAGCAGTAATAACAACATGAGGTCAAAAAACAATAATAATATAAATTAAGTAGAAAATTAACTGAGGTGTGTTCAGCACTACTAGCTAATTATTTGAGTACTATTTAGCAAAAAAAAAACTATTAGCTATATTTAAACCTTGCAAATATTGTAGATAGCCAAGACTATATCGACTTTCAATTTACTATATATGAATAAGTATTCAAAGAAATAATGAATTAATGATATATTAATAGTGAGTAAAGCTAATCTAGCAGTTAATTGTAAGTGTATGTTACCCTGGCAACATTTAGAACATCGATTATTTGAGTCTTAAAAGCGTTTATAAAACATTGTTTATATAGTCCTCAGCAGGTTACTTGTCTTTTTACTAGAAGGATGCGTACGTTATCAGGCACTGGACGAACTAGGGCACTATCAGCTGATATAAGAGAGAGTGTCGCCGCGCGCGTCCATAGAAACTCATAAGTGCCTCGCTCATCTACAATGATCGTCTGCTAGTGTGTTGACAAGACTTTATTATGATGTTAATTATAATAAACATATCACGATAACAAATTTATAAGAATATTTTATCTAACAACATACTTAAAATGGTTGCTCAAAACTGCAGACCTGGATTTAAAACGATAAAGGTAAGACGTTTGCAAGAAAATAAAATCTAAATTCACGTAAACGGAAAGTTGATGTTAATTCTCGCATACCAAGTCTATTGCTGACGAACGCTGATAACGTTTGATGTATTGGAACATTGTAGGTTTTATAGATCTATGAATGTATTTGAATTTTTTTTATTTCGTTCTAACCAGGCAGTAAGATTTCTTAATACGAGGCCTACTGTATATATTTAATTCAATGCATACTTGTTTTTCTAAAAACGTTGAATATTTCTTTCTATACGAATAAACTGACTCGTTTAAAGGTGCAAAACGCTTTATTTCGTTGTATTTTGCTAGTAAAATGTCTGTATTTCGCAAAAGAAAATATTCTGGCCGACGAATTTTCATTTCATTTTCTGAAATTCAAGCCATGTTTTTAAGAATTCATCCCGCATGCTGAGCTTAATAGAGTAAGATCAACGGACCACTGGGCCTTGAGTTCAAACCCTAGGCTCCGTCCGTATATTTCTGTGACGATTTGTTTCCAAACATTGCCTCTAAAGCCATCCTTCCTCGCCGCAAAGTCGGTCAATTCATGAGATTTAGTTGACGTTTACCTGAAGGTAACGGTTCGGAATCCAGGACAATATTTAGCTAAAATACCGCTTAACTGAATGTGTAAAGAAAACATAGTTTTATAGTCGATGAATATGACTTTGTCTTATACCAAGCATTTTATTGATACGCTACACTACTTTCGATTTGAAAACTTATTTAAGCCATGAACCTCGTTTTGAGAAATGAACCTCGATTTGGAAATAAAAGAGCATGCGAACGTCTGAAGAAACTTGGTATAACTTTGTTGGTTTCTGTGCTTTGTAGGAATATTTTTGTAGATACACTAGTACTGTAGTTCTCTACGGATATCATATGTGTTACATATACAGTACAACCTCTCCAGAGTGGCCCTCTCTTGAGCAACAACCTTCCTTCAGCATCAGCATGTTTTTTCCCATTATACGATTTTGCTATTAATTTAACCTCTCTTGAGCAACAACCTCTGAACAACAACATAATTATGTTATTCTTAAAGGGTGTTGCTTTGGAGAGGTTGCAATGTATATACATACTAAGAGTACAAGTTATTGATTTAATCCGCTGCTGTTTTGTTACCAGATCTCAATAACTATAACTAAAAACAACAGCCAAAATACAGCTAAAATATAACAACAATAACATCAACACCAACACACTGTATCCTGGCATCTTTCAACTTTGACCTAACCGCCTTTGGTGCATTAAAAAAGAAATCTACATTACGTAAAGTCCCTGATCAAAAACAACAAAAATAGCAAAGAGTTACCTTTCTCAAAGATAACAGTGAGCGTATAAAGACAGACAGAACATTGAAAACGAACAAAACATAAAAACACACGTCATGTCATAATGTAGTTTCTTACAAAGACAACATTGTTTGGGTGATTTTTTTCAGTCCGGGGTATTTTCCCAAACGTCTCGTTTCTTGAGTATAAAGACGATAGTTGTAACCCAATCTACAATGTTCAGGGTCAAGCCCCTAGATTTCATTTCAATTGATTTCCACAAGAGATATGGTTGTAAGCCTGACTCTATCGAGGGTTATTATAGAAGTTCTTATTGAAAACTGATTATGTCATATATTAATAATGTCTCGATCTGTTTGTAAAGTAATCCTAAAAGTTGCCAATACTGAAATACCCCATGATATTTTCATTAATTTGAGTTTAAGTTTTAACTTCTTCCTGATTGACTTAAATAACAATTCAATTGATTGAAAAACAGCTGAGATCGCATGTTAGGTCAGTGTTATTGTACTATTATAACATACGCGTTTATTTTTGCAACCCGGAAGTGCTAACATTGTTTTAAGATTTGAGGCGAATTACAAAAAAGAATTATTGCAAAATCGTTGAAATAATTACAATTATATAAGAAGCATGAAATTTTCAAATAGAATGATTTATGGATGATATTTTGCTACAAAACCTCCCAAATAAAACATAGTAACAAGGTACGTGCTTTTATTTCTAATCAGGGCCAGAATATTTAAAAGTTATTTGTGTAGTTGGGTTTTTGTTATTTTCATATATGAATATGTCAGTGTATTGTTAAGATAATTTGTGAATAGTTTAACATTTTATCCGGGTTGCGTGACGAAGAGTTTGTTTTTAAATAAAGTGTTAGATATTTGATGATTTGTTAGCGATTGATTTAGGTAGGAGTTTTGCAGACAATATATGAAATCTTGAAATACTTGAAACACTGTTTTACTTGTACACTTGCAGAGCGCTTTCTACACCTAAACCTACACTGAAACTATATCTGAATAGATCATTAAAATTTGCCTATATTGAGACAATCCTATACTCGTATATGTCAGACAATTTGCGCTACATGCCAGATACTAGGCACTATATGTCAGACACTGTACGCTATACGTCAGACATCAGGCGCTGTATGTCAGACACTATGCACTATACATTGTATGTCTGACACTTTGCACTATATGTCAAACACTATGTACTATATGCCAAACACTAAGCACTATATGTCTGACACTATGCACTATATGTCTGACACTATACGCTCTATATCTGACACTATGCACTATATGCCAGACACTTAGCATTATATGTATGATGCTTTGCACTATATGTCAAACACTATGCACGATATGTCAGACACTAAGCACTATATGTCTGACACTATGCACTACATGTCAAACACTAAGCACTATATGTCAGACACTATACGCTATATGTCAGACAATATGCACTATATGTCTGACACTTTGCACTATATGTCATACACTATGCACTACATGCCAAACACTAAGCACTACATGTCAGACACTGTACGCTATATGTCAGACACTATGCATTATATGTCTGACACTTTGCACTATATGTCATACACTATGCACGATATGTCAGACACTAAGCACTATATGTCTGACACTATGCACTACATGCCAAACACTAAGAACTATATGTTAGACATCATGCGCTACATGTCAAACGCTTTGCACTATAAGTCAAACATTGTGTACTATATGTCTGACACTGTGCACTATATGTAAGACACTATGCATTATATGTCAACCACTATGCACTATAAGTCAAACACCATGTACTACATGTCTGACACTATGCACAATATGTCAGACACTAAGCGCAATATGTCAGACACTATGTGCTATATGTCAGACACTATGTGCTATATGCAAAACACTAAGCACTATCTGTCTGACGCTATGCATAATATATCTGACACTATACGCTCTATATATGACACTATGCACTACATGCCAGGCACTATGTGCTATTAAAAAATACTGAAAAAAAATTACTGTTACCTATGTGACAGTAAAAAAATACTGTTAGAAATTTACTATTACCCTGTGACAGTAAAAAAATGTTCAGTCACGTGGTACCATGAATGTAACAGTAAAAATGTTACCTGTTTGCCTATGGGAAATAAACATTACGAAAAAAGTGAGGGGTAATACAAAATTATGTCAGACAATAATTATGTACTTTATGCCAAACACTATGCACTATATGTCAGAAACTATTTGGTATATACCAAACGCTATGCACTTTATGTCAGACACTATTTGGTATATACCAAACGCTATGCACTTTATGTCATACACTATTTGGTATATACCAAACACTATGCACTTTATGTCAGACACTATTTGGTATATACCAAACGCTATGCACTTTATGTCAGACACTATTTGGTATATACCAAACGCTATGCACTAGATGTAACGTACAATACATGCCCGCTACACCCGTATGTGTCAATGCCGTTATTTCTTTCACTTTTGTGTGCTATCAGGGTTATACATGTATGTACTCCTCTATCTAGTGTTTGTTGTGGCACCATTAGTCAGCATAGATTGTTTGTGTTATTTATTGACAGTATTTCGACCGTGGTAACTTGATTGTTTCGTAGTACATGCATTTAAACTAAGCCAAAGAAACAATAAATGTACATTCAAATTAAATTATCGCTATATGCCATACATATTCAGAATATTTGTTTAACATAATTGAGTTCACTCCCTTTAAATGCGGAAATGAGTTATTTGAACAAAATACGAACTTTTTCTATATAATGTTAACCTATAGGTTATAGAAGAATGTTAAGAGGGGCCCTGTGGTAAAATGGTTATGGTCTTTCATTAGTGGTCACTAGTCACCTCACTGCTGTAAGCTCGAATCCACCCGGGACCAAAGTTTTCACTTGATGAAGCTGTCTAAGGCCGTTAGGTCTACCTTCTTCATAGAAGTTGGAAAGTCGCAAATGACTCCCGACTGTTGGCGCGACGGTAAATCCCAGCGAAATATGAATAAATGAAAAAATGATAACTAAATAGTGAACCGGAGTCAATGAAAGTTTGTGATTAACAAAAAAAATACATGTATAAATATGTTGATAATATTGATAACGTATATAAGTACAGTGAATTATATTCCGTATAGGGTTATCTTACACTTACGCGTGAGTATATGTTCATAGCATCTAGATCATTTTAGTAATAACATATTTTTTATTAGAATAGCAATGTTCGAGTATTTTTTTGCTCCGAAAGAAAACTCTGTAATGTACATATTGTATACAGCGCAAACTATGTTGATGATAAAGCAACAAAAACGTCATACTTCCACTGACGTCTTCCATAAATCTTTTTTCTGATTTCGGAGAAAAAGAACATAATTAATTACATAATAAATTATGATACCATTGACAATTTTTTTTTAAAAAGACCGTTAAAAGTCTAGAAGTTGAAAAACTGGGTCGCTCTGTGTAGCTTGAGATTGGGAACTTTATTTTAATTTTACGCCTGAAATATCAAATGTAATACTTGTGCACACATGAGAATTCTATTTTAAAATACAATGTTTAATAATGTTAAATTTATCCTATAAGTTTAAAACAACATCCGTCATCTGTCAGATCACTCTGGACATGCCTATAATGAGATCAAAGTGAACAAATAAATAACTTGTGTTTTATGTTACCGTTAAGTGTGATAACTCATCCATCAATACGTGCATGTATAAAGGGTCTTAGTTGACACATAGACAAATTTGTTTAATTGATTCTAAAATATTGTTACAAGATAAAGATTCACTAATTGTGTGTGTAATGACATGAATGGCTATCACCTTGTTTGTTTTAAGATTTATGTTTTTAATATAATCGACAAATTAGTGTTTTAATCCACAAAGAGGAACACTAAGTCTTTATAAAAGTTAATAACTTTAATATTGACATTCCACCAGTATTAACCGTTTTGATTCAAAGATAAACATAACTGGTGGATCTGTTTGTTTAAAAAAGCATAATAAATGAATTTGATATTTCATATAGTTAATTTTAACTGCGTTAATATGGCTTTGTATTTTAAGTTTTGCTGTCTATATACATAAATGGACTTATGAAAAAATCTGCTAGTTTTCACGTTTGCAATAAGTGACTTCTTAGCCCTGAGTTCAACCACCTTTCACACCGTCTGAACTCAGCTGTCAGGTTCAATGACTATGCTCAACAAGCAGCCCCAGCGACCACCATGATTTGACCCAAAGCTTTACGGTCAATATTTTGCATTACTTCAGCTAGTAAATATTTTGTTTGAGCTCTAGGACCAACCTTTCTGCCTAACTTTAACCATTAAGCTTTTTTTTCTCTCGAGCGCAACGGCTTACTTTTCTGCCGAACTTTGGCTGTTATTTTTTCAGTGCTATGGCCAACCTTTCTACTTTACTTTAAGTATGAAGTGCTTTATCGAGCTCAAAGTCCAACCATTCTTTTTAAGTCATCTGTCTTGAAAAATTGTCATCCCAACGCCAATGTTCTATACCTATGCTCAACGACCCCGCCTACCGCCGCACCCTAAATGGATGAGTTACCTCGTTATTGACATAATTAGAATTCGTGAGAGAAAAACATGTAATAGATGCTTTATTGTTTCATCCATGCTTACTAAATTTACAGAATTAATGTAAAGTGACTTTGTACACTACGTAGATGTCGCATTGCATGTATATTATAGGATGCGTGTAAAGTGTCATCATTTCTTTTCTAAAATACTGTAATAATGTTGTTAACTTACAAATATTGGTTTTAACTGTAAACACTACACAAAGTGTGTGTTTTATTTAATGTTAGTATTACTAGTGATCACTATTTATACATGTACATATATTCACATTTGTGCGGTTATACATGAAAACTTACACGTTCTGTCGAAGTAAAGTTCAAATATATCCAGCGGGCTTGTCAATTATATTGAAAGCTAAACGTTTACTTGACGTTTCACGATCTTTATACATGAAACCCGACGTATCTAGGGGACAATCGCGGTAGTTTGATCAACTTGTGGTAATTTGTTAAAATTTCAATATTTGAATAAACTGTTAAGATTTTGAACTGCTCATTCATCAACGTCCAAATATATTTTCAATTATCATAGAAATTAAAATAACGGTAAATTTCGAACATCTTATTGTACTTGTAGAATTTTATAACAAAATATCAAGTAAGAATCCTAAAAAATATTTAAATCAAAATTAATGTCATCATTTGTCTACGCTTTTTTATGATTGATTTCGATGGGTACATTTTTGTAATCGTAATTAAGATTGCATGTAGGATGTGAGAGTAAAATTGGATGGAACAATCAGAACCTTTCTTTGGCGTCCTATTTACCTTAGACGTACCGTACGTGTCCGGAGATTCCCGTGGATGTACTTTACTTTTGACAACTTACAAATGTAGGGCAAATTACCATCATAACAAAAATCCTTTGTGTAGATAGTTGAAATCCCCTCTGATTTATTTTTCAAGGAAGACAAAAACCCCTTCCGTAAATTTTAAGAGTTGGACAAAATCTCCTCTTTGATGTTGCAAAAATTATCTTTAATAGATGATGATAAAAATCCCGGCATTGGATATTGTTATCAAACATAACCAAATTGAGACGATAGGACAGTCATTCAGATTCACCAATATGCTGAGCTATTCTACATGTGTGGATTTTTGAAATGTTCATTACTCTATAATTCAGAACAATAGATAAAACAGTGATAGTAAAATATAAGAAATATCTTTTATTTGCTCTAAAACAATATTTACATTATATAGACATTTGCCACATCTCGTAAAATTGTTGTCAGATTTTTATTTTTTGCAGTATCATTCAAAAAATACATTTCTATTTGTACTTCGTGATTAAAAATGAAAATTTCGAAATGTTTTTATTGCAAGTAAAAGTCAGTTTCATTAATTTGACATCTTTCTAGGTAAGATACTGAGACCTCTTTTGTGTTCATGTTACAACCGAATGATTATTGTAGTGCTCTGTCAAGATTTATGTTTTGACTTAAAGACGTAGCCACGAATTGTTACTTTAAGTTTACATTGTAAATATTATTTTCCGATATTTATGTAGACAAAATTACTATAGATAAAATCATCATAGACTTATAATGATGAAGTGACAGATCCAGTATCTTTTATATACATGTAGGTATTAGTACATAGTATGTACATTCATATTTTATACCATGATATATAGTATGCATACATATACATGTATGTACATTGATATTTTATCTATTTTAATAAATATCAATTTATTATTATCATTTATTATTATATTTTGTTGAAATGTTCTCAGGACCAAAGCCTGCCTAAAGAATTGATTGTTTTATTGTTTTAAATAATAAAAATGGAATTAATTATTTGACACACGATAAAGTCGTTAAACTGACAATAATACGATGGTGTCATTATCTGTATAAATGTTGTACGGAAGACATTAGTGGTATTATTACGCAAGATATAATAAAATTGTACTATGGATATTTAATTGCTGTATGACACCCTGAGATAAGTATCATACTGCACGTGACCTCGGGCTATCTGGGACAGTCAGATGATCTTGTCCGCTACATATTGTATTCAGAATAAACAATTAAAAATATTAAAAAAAATTTTTTTAACAAAATAGTGTACTAATGAATCATTTTATAAAACATACAACACGGTAGCTAAATCAGAAATATGTTCATATATTGTTCTCTCAGATAACTTGTAGATAAAACATTATATAGTGAATGAATACATGTACAGGCTTGTGTTGGTCACCACCTATGAATAAAGGCCACCGTGTGAATAAAGGTCATATCCTTTAAATATCGTCATTTAATATTTAGATCAAAATGACATCCAAAATAAAGACCACCTGTCAATAAAGGCCATATTATGTTTTTCCCAAGGGTGGCCTTTGTTCACAAATGTGACTGGTGTTAAAGTATCTTGAATTATACTATAATAAATATATCAATTAACTAATATATAATTAATATAAAATCAAGCATTAAAGCACTAAAACAGAGTTAACCTTCCTAATTAATGTGAGTAATACAATTTATTTCCAGTTCTAACAAATCTACGCATTCTGATTGGTCAATTGATAGAGTTTACACTTCGATCCCCGATTATAGGCCATCTCGTGAATAAAGGCCATTTTTGAAAACCCCTCATTGATTATTTGAACTAACTGACCTCCGAATAAAGGCAATCGGATAATAAAGACCACATTATATGTATTTATAAGGATGGCTTTTGTTCGCAAGTTTGACTGCATATAATGTACACAACTATTGCAGCTGGATATGTGAAAGTTAAAGTTTTAACTTACTGTAAAAGTTGATACTTAAACAGAAAAAGTAAAAACAATTTATTTGTTTATTTTCTCAGCTAACTGAAGAATCCTTTGGGTGTAGCAAAATTATTTTGTTGTTAAGAGGTTGTTACTCTAGAGAGTTAAATTAATAGTTAAATCGTGCAGTGGGAAGAATGTATGCTAAAGGGAGGTTGCTGCTCAATAGAGAGCCGCTCTGGAGAGGTTGTATTTAATCACAGAACTAGGTCACATATACAATAGTTCTAACATTAAGCAATTTTCCGTTGATGTATTTAAATAAATTAACCCATACAGAGTATACTTTATTTTATTTCTCATTTTAACACGTGATGGTAATGTTTAACCTACTAAAATGTATGTTAATTAATCTATTAATTCAAACTACGTACATATGACAAATTTCAATATTTCAATGATACAAGCATTATTCAAAGGGTATTGGTCAGTATGACTATTGTTCAAAGGGTGTTGTTTTGGAGAGGTTGCGCTGTATTTTAAAACAACCAATCAGAAATCAGAAAATATTAATATAGTTCAGACCAATTAACTGTTTTCAATAAAGCGAATATTGACAGGTCGTTTGTTATCATTAGAGATATCATTATCAGACAACAGCTAACTTCACCGCCTTATCTTTAAAGAAAAAAAACACAACAAGTTGATTTTGATAAAGTCACATCACCCCCCGCGGGCATGCTCGTGTTCACCAGCCAGTCGGTTATATGTTTTTAAACGGCTAATTTGTCTATCAATAAAACAATAAATCAATATTGAACAAACTTCATGTTTCTCCTTATCACTATCAACATAAATTTGTACATTTATCAAAAATCAATTGACTTCTCAATAGAAGAAACTAGTTGTTTGAAGACACCGCTGTTATCAAAATATTAGTATGTTTAAATTTGTTTCAATTTGTTTAAATTTGTTTTTGTTATATCTGACAATGGCATTTGTTTTACTGCATATGATGTATAAAAAGTCTGTACAGATATATATATCCATTTCGAACAATAATAAAACATATTAAGTGTAAATATGTCATATAAAATAAATTAGATACAGTACAACCTCTCCAGAGCGGCCCTCTCTTGAGCAACAACCTCCATTGAACGACATAATTTTGCAACCATTAAAAGGTGTTGATTTAGAGAGGTTGCACTGTATTTTAATATTAACAAATTATGAATATCTAGTAACTCATACATGTAAGGATTGTGATAATACATGACTTATTTCAGGTCGTGCTGGCACATAATCACATCCATATTAAAGCCCCAGTAGCTTTTTGGTTGTTAACATCTAAAAAAAAATACCTAGAAAGATGTCTTATCAGTGAAATTGACTTTTACTTGCAATTAAAGCATTCCGAAATCATTAATATTAATAATAATTAGTAACACAGTATTTTTCAATGATAATGCAAAATAATAAGAAAAGACATCTGGCAACATTTTTACGAGATATGGCTAAAGAAAGGCATTATGTAAATATTGTTTTGGCACAATCAAATTATTTTCTTATATTTTCTTATTATTTTATCTATTCTAACAAGGCCGGTACTGGTTGAATGGTAAAGTCACGCCTGTTATACTTTGCATAAGTATGCGACACTATATCAAAACGCAAGCTGGGTAACTTATTTCTAAGATATTGCCCGTTGAGCGTGTTAAGTTATATTCTTGTACGGAAGCATGTGTATTGGGCGATTTGTGAATTGTTTCCCGATCGAAAAACAATAACCTATGATATGCTAAAATTGTATGATTTCAAAAATAAACAGACAATTGCATACTTAATTTTTTATTTGTTATTTCTTCTTGGTTTATTTTTGCACTGTTTCACTGAATACATATTCGAACGCCTATTACTAGTATGTCATTGTATTTAATAGATACTTAATCTCATCACTGAATATAATTATAATCATATTTACTAATAAATTAATGATCTGCACTTATTAAGACAATTTCCAATCGTCTTAACTATATGGAAATAAAACAATATATCTAAAAATCATATAAGAAACTCTACTATCGAGCTAGTCGATACATCACGATATTACAAGAGGCAGGGCGGCCATTGCTAATCCAACATAAAACTTCATAAAAAGGCGAAAAAGCATTTTTTTTAAAATCGACTTTTATCTAAGATCAGATCTGTGGTAAACTGGTTAGCAATGGTCATATACACTATCATAGAATTACATTATATACGTATAAAACATAATGCAATTATTTACAAATAAATAAAACACGTCGTTTCAATATAGATAGTTTTTATTTCAAATTTCAGTAAGCCATAGGCCCATGTGAATATACAAATAACAAATATATTAAAACAGGTACTGTCTGAAACCTTAGCTTTCTCAAATAAGGTTTCTCGTATGATTTTACGGACCTTTTGTATGAACTATACTTTTGTTTCACATCTATAGTATACAAACTTTGAAGGTAGATAGTCATATTATTTCATGGCATGTTTTTATAAGTGGCATGTATATACTTAAAAAAAATTGTCAAAATGATATATTTAAAAATATTAAATTAACAAAAGAATATTGAATATAGAAGGAATTGATAGGTGTCTTTTTTAAACGCATAAGGGTCGGAGAAAGCATTGAACTAAAAGAATAAAAAATACACCATTAGAAAGATAAAAGATTAATTAAACTTTTGTGATTAGTACAAATTTCGTATTTTATAAAGAATAAAAGTTATGACGATTATAGTGAAAATCCCCTTCTTTGTTTAATGTAAAAATATTATCGACTTTCCAAATCAGCATGTCCGCGAAACTTGGGTATGAACGTTGGATAAGACCCTTGTGAGGATGTAGGTATCGTTATGTACAGCAAACAAAATATTGTTTAAGTATTGCCTAATTCAATAATCTGAAGTTTGCCCCATTCCTTCCATGTTTACGTAACCTGCTGTATGACAATACTTGAAGTCGACATGAAGCTCGTTATATTGTCTACAAAAAGAATCTTGACGAACACTTAAGCGGACACTTAGATACAAACTACAACTATTTGTATAAATCTAAAACGAAGTCTCTCCTCATAAAATATAACTTAGTCTAAAACTAATCACAGTCCTTATAAATACGCGTATTTGGTATAAACTCCCTTACAAGCAAGAAGTGATCAAGAACAGACCGACTGTTGTTACAGAACCCCAGTCTTGTACCTATACTGAAATATAGCATGCCGCCTGACGGTCTGCTTACAGCCCATTTAGCATTTTTGATGTTAAAATTAAAGTAGGTCTTATTTTACCAAGAAAGATGTCACATCAGTGGAACTAACTTACTTGCAATAAAAACATTCCGAAATTTTCTTTTTTATCACGAAGTACATATGGACATTTAGCTCAGAATGTTTTCAATGATATTGCAAAAAATAAGATAAAGCACTTGACAACATTTTTACGAGATATGGCTAAAGAAAGGCATTATGTAAATATTGCTTTTTTATGTACATGTATTACTAAATTCAGAAAGCTAATGGCCCTTTAAATAAATAATGACAAATTATAATGAATTTGTATCATAAATCTATTAGCTGCAGTTTCAGATGGCTTGAAATTTAACAAAACTGTGACATCATCATATATAATTAGGTTTCCAAAATGCATTTTGAATTGTATTGAGATTTGAGTGCGATGGATATTGTAATCTTTTTTTCACATCACATAAAAACAGTCTCTAAATGTTAAAGCTGAAAAGACAACAAATGTTGTATTAAATTAGTACAGTACAACCTCTCCAGAGCGGCCCACTCATGAGCAACAACCTCCCTTCAACAACGGCATATTTCCACTGTACGATTTAACCATTAATTTAACCTCTCTAGAGCAACATCCTCTCAACAACAACGTAATCTTGCTACTCTCAAAGGTTGTTGCTTTGTAGAGATTGCACCGTGGATGTTTTAAATCTTGTGTCATCACTTTACAAAATAATATTGTTATAATTTATCATTTTACAGTCAACATCTCTGTATATATTCATACATAAATATATAGATAAATGAAATAAAATTAAAATTTGGCTGAAGTGGATTTTCTGCTTTGAATTAATTAGATTCACGAAGACAAAAAACTTCTTCCTGGAGAGCGTTTTTTATTTATGAATAAATCATTTAAAAACATTGACAATTTAAGGAAACAATATAGATTTTATAACCAGGAAAAATATTCTGGATTACAAAAAGCTTACAAAATGTTTTCTTTAAAGCTGAGAATCATTTCAAGCCATGTTTGTTATGCAACTTATCGATACTGTTTGATATGATAGTTTGTTAGAAATATCAAACATCAAAGAAAAACATTGTTTTAGACAGAATAATCATAATACTAATAAATCACTTTAAAAAACTTCAAGAAAGGCGGCTGTTGAAAAGAATATTTCAATTAGTAATATATTATAATTGCAACCATTTCTTTGTAAGTTTTCAAAACAAACATATGTTTTGATGGATCCATTTTTCCTAAGGCATTGCTCCCAGTGATACGGACTCCTTTTTTTTTCTTCTAACGTTGCTCCCTCTGGAGACAAACCAATCCCCGGTGAGGACAGCCAATATCCTGCAGGGATCAATCCATGTACAGATCGATTTCATTGATTTTATCCTGTCAAACAATGATCGATCACATTTAACAGTATAACACTTGTTACTTTTAATTACGGTGACTTTATGGCCGTCAAAATTTAAATCCCGCCCACTTTGAAATAGCCAGAAGCTGTTTGTATCAACAGTACGTCCCACTCCTTGTTAAATAACGACGTTTACACTCACAGACCTCAAACCTAAATGACTGTCTAATACGGAAACAGTGAACATTATTAAAGAGGAAATTTGTGATTTAATTTTAAGTTTACTATTTCCTGAAAAAAATCCTGATGGTTGAATTACAGTCATTGGAAATAGATGGCGGAGGTAAATAATATACATTCTTCCGGGTTATTCATTCAGTCGCTTGCTTGCTCTTTACTTTTTCTTTTTCCTGTTTAATTTTTTTTTTCAGTTAAACATTTGTTTTCAAGCAAATCAAAACACGATCACGTGTAAGATGGGGCCATGTTTATATTTTATTCCATTTTGCACTTCTATACTCTTAGCGTTTATCTCAATGGTGGCTGGACTTGCGTTTAAGTTGTACGTTGAATAAAGGCAACCTTTCTTCAATTTAGAAATTCAAAAACAACTTTTGTATCATTGTACCGAAATTATCTCTGCAATAACTATTCAAGGTTTACAAGTGGCCTGTTAAATTGTCTAAAAAAATCAAAGAAAAAAAATCCAAAAAATTCTATAAACACTTTGAGTGTTTAACTCCAAATTAGATGATTCACAGTTCGGACCGGCCAACATTTGTTTTATTCTATCTTCTAGCTGATGATGATCAACTTGATCTATTTTATCTTGTTGATCGAGTATTAGACGAAATCAATGAAGCCAATGCTCTCAAGAAAAGACAAACAGACGAAGACGAAATCCCAGAGATAATGCCTACTGCAGATACTGATGATATTTATGTAAGCTTTTTGTCAAGAAATGGCATTACATATCAGTACCATATAACTAATGTAGAGAGAGCAAGGGAGGGGGATCTTTCAGCACTGCCTTGGATTCAAATTTTCATTTTCTTTTCATTTCATACATCGTTTGCTTATTGGTGGCTTGTGTTTGCTTTAAATAATCACTAGTTTGTTTTTACTTTTATTTTGGTGATTCAACATGTCTTTTTGTATTGGTAATACGTTCGTTCACTAGATAACGTACACTATGTTTGTTACCACAGCAACAGAGTTCAGAACATCCTATAAATTGTTCACTTCGTCGTGATTTGATGATGAATAAGATAAATATAAGCAGACGTTTTATACAACATTTTATCGCGCACAATTAGCAGGAAAATAAGTAGAACTATAAATGAAAGACATCCTTTATGTATCTAGCCATGGTCGTTATGCGTATCTGTGAAACAGGTTTAAAACCATGACTCAAATGATATTTGCATATAACATGTACGTTTAATTTTTATATTTACAGAATACTGATCTTATGGATCAAATCGAAAGCGCCATGTCCCCATTTGATGACGGGAGCCAGTATCCTCACGGATTCTGTGATCTTCGGTCATCTCATTCCAACGATTATCAAACCATACCACAAGCCGGGCAAAACTTCGCTGATGATCTTGTTGAGCAGATAGATATGGACAATGAATATCTGTCATGTGTTGCTAAAGACAATTCTTGTATGCCAAGTTATTCATATGCAAATAAAAATAGTGCCAATGTTGAAATTCATTCGCGGGATATGGTCATACCAGAAGACATTTTGCATTCCGCGATTGCCTTACAAAACTTTACAAAAACTTCTCGACATGCTATAGACAACTTGAGCTCACCAGTTAATGATTCAGCGTCAGATCATGGAAACATTGACTCTGATGGACATATAAATAAAGACTATTATAAAAACTTTGATGAACTACAGAAGTATTCGGATTTGATACAGTTACCGGATATGGCTTCCAGATACCCATCAATAGCTTCAACTTCTACACAGAATGAACCCGTGAACTACTCTCAGAACCAACAATCAGATGTTGTTATACCAGCACATCAATATTTTGATGAAGAGTCAAATGGTGAGTGGACGTGTTTAATATACATTAGTTATTCCGGACTTTAATAACATTCTGGATTTCATTTAATTATATTTAGCATTACTTTCCCTTTGAATCATTCTCATTTTTTCCTTTTTTGATTTGCTAAACAAAACTAAAAAGCTGTTTAAATTTAGTTTAATTTTGAAAGATAACTTTTAAATTAATATCATGTATTTGTAATGATATCTCTATATCATGTGTCTCGTGTATATTTTTACAGACGGATCAGCATCCGAATTTATGGGCTGGACGACAATACATCCAGAAAATTGGAACGGAACGGACGTACTTGACTGGTTGTATTACACCGCGGAGAAACATGGCGTCGATTGTTCCTTGTTGAGAGGGGAAGCCTTTAGGACCGTCACCGGGAAAATGCTATGCACATTGAATGCACAAGGATTTAGAAATCTGGATCCATTCTATGGGGATTTCTTCCACAAAATGTTTCGTCAACTTCTTAGCGGATGTAAGTATTGTTTGATTAAATCTGAAATTTTGAATGAACTTAACTTAGAACAAAATGATTTATAGCGTAGACATGATTGTTCATAATTTACGTTTATTTCGAATCAGCATATTTTTGTACGTTCCACAACACGGCTATTTATATAGTATGCATCACTTAAATGTTTTATTGTTGTTTTATATCAATCAACCATACAGAAGTAACAACCATGTTAATTTTGTTATTTTTTATCATATTTCAGTACAATTTACTCTTACACCGGAATCTAGTTTCTCTGACCAGTCCTTCAGTTACATAGAATCTCAAAGTGGATGTTACTCCATGGCCACAAGTCCAAGTGATATGAGTCTACACTCAGTAGATGTTAGTTCAGGTCAAAGTTCAACTCATACAAGCCCAAATTTGAACCAGCAAGCCGAGCGACTAGGACCCTACGATTTTCTTTACGGTAAGACATTTATCTTTTACTTAGTAAATGTTGTATAAAGCTGTTTTTGTTCTTATTCAAATCGCTTTCCGTTATTGATGATTAAATTTAAAAAAAAAACTTAAGCAACAATCTCATTTATAATAATTAATATGTCTAATTCTCTTTTATTTAGCATCCGCTTCTGGTTCCACTACTCAACAATCTGACGACATAAGCCAGGTTCAAGCCACAGACAAGACATATACGTATACCCTCGGCATTCATCCTGTCAATTACACATTCGACTATCAGACACCTCAGAATACAGTCAGTCCTAAGTCGGGATTCAAAGCAATAGCCAGGGAGAGATATGACACTAACGGTACCCCAAGACGTCGTCCTGGTCGACCACGTGTGAAAAGTGTTCCAACAGATGAGGAACTCCAGGCTCAAAAAGATAAGAAATGTAAGCATTGTAACATAACCTCTGTCCCTCATATTTACTTTACCGTTTAATGAAATACTTCTATAACCAGCAAATACTTGTAAAATATAATTATAATCACAAATAGCGTACAGACACGCATACAGACATGCATGTACTCATTAAGGGGAAATAACTCAAAATAGTTTTAAGTGGTTCATTGCAGACCGTAATCGCCGTAGGCTCTTTTGCCGATATTTATGTGTAACTTAAAGTTGTGTTTCATTTTCAACTTTGTGGTCAAACAAATATTTTGTTTTGCAGTGAAAAGTCAACATCTTTGGGAATTTATATACGACATGCTCAACAATCCGATGTACAACCCAACAATATTAAAATGGGAGAACCAGAATGAAGGAATCTTTAGGTTTATACAGTCAGAATCTGTAGCACAACTCTGGGGAACATTGAAAAGCAACGAAAATATGACATACGAAAAACTTAGCCGAGCAATGAGGTATGTATATATATATTAATCTTGCGATGTAAATAAAATGCTCATTAAGGATTACATACCCTAACACAAGCATTCATTTCTAACCATTTAATTGTTGTTTATTTTCATTGAATAATTAATGTAGAATGAATCATTTATTAATCATTCACCACGAGCTTTTTATGAATTGTATAATTTTGGAATTTATATTTTCATAGATAAGGGAGAGTACTACATTGTAAATAGTAGTATTACCTCCCTTTAGGATGTCAAAATATTGTATGATTGAAAGTGAATTTTGAATCAATTATATATGAATGTCACACTTTTATAAGGATCAGGTACCTCTAACTTTTGTTCATTGTCCTCAAGTTTGTCCCCTATACATTTGTTTAATATAAGGATTTATCTTGTTTCAGACATTACTACAAAAGAGGAATTTTAGAGCGAGTTGAAGGTCGAAGACTTGTATATAAATTTTCAAAATTGACATTAGAACGAATGAATCAGAAAAAACGTCCATGTTACGTCATCGAAACGCAATGTTAGATAACTCCTGTTTACCCGTCCACTTTATTCACGAGTTATGTGCCCTGTCGTCGGGGGAGAGGTTAGAAGAGAGCCAAACACGTGCCATATCTTGTCTCTAATTAAATAGAGATCTCATCCAACATTACAGACGTCAAGTAAACATTACAATATCAGTTATAGTATAAACATGACTGAAAAAAAATACTTGAAAATAAATGTGACCAGAAAGTTACAAACTCTCGCTTACAGTAACTGCCGTCATATATATTGGTAAGCGGACCAATTCCACTCAGTCAACATTAGAATTATAAAGTGACACCAGAATATGATGACCATGAAGTGTTTTTCTATATTTTACGCTTCTGTGATGTCATCGACTGCAATATTTCGTGTGCCTAATGTTGATGAGTGCAAAATGTGGTGGTAACGTCTATTTTATATACATGAAACATTTTATATCAAGTTCAACACGACTGTTGTTTAATTCTGTTGTTGGAAAACACCATACATATCATGTGCTATTATTATAACCATATTAACCTGTTGTATGTGATGTAAGTTATGTACCTGGTTGTTAACGATAAATTATTTTGATTTATTTATTAAACTGTCTTTGATAAAACGAGACTCATGTTTTTCATTTCCCTCTTTTAAAAGATACATCATAATTACACTCAATGAAAATGAACACTACCGTGCTACTAAGCGAAAGGTCGCGGGTAAAAATGACACACTTTCAGTGTCCCTTTACGAAATATCGAGCCCAGTACTGTGTTTATAAATTACAGGGAAACGGGGATGTATCTTGTATTGGTATCCTAGACCAGGCAAGATAAATAACTAGGAAAAACTATTCGAAACAAGAGTAGGAATATAAATGTCCAGTTCTCTTGTATCTTATCTCCCCCCTCTCTCTCTCTTAGTCTGCTCTGACATGACATACGCTGTCAGAGGGGCAGGTAAACACACAAATAATAGAAAAGCACTACAATGATAACTGATGGAGCTTGTAGATGTTTTGGTAGATTATTCTGGTAATGAGAAAGGAATCGAACAGTTTTGCTGAAGTAGATGAAGTGGTTCATTGCAGTCAACGTACTTTAAAAGCAGTTCAGTGTTAACATACTTTAACTCTGCTGAGGAAATATCAAATATTAAGTTTAAACTACTGGCACACCTTTCAGTTTGTCAGTCTATATTTTAGTACAGTCAAACCTGTGAACAAAGGCCACCCATGGGAAAGACAAGATGTGGTCTTTATTTACAGGTAACCATTATTCTGAGGTCATTTTGTTCTAAACAGTCAATGACTGATTTCAAAAGAATGGCATTTATCCTGTTTCTACATTGATTTTAGAGCTAATAAAGCAGTGACTGGATAAACCTAGCTTTATCCTGTCACTAGATCACGTGGTCTGCTTTATTTCGTCACTTTGTATTCCTACGCGCCGTAGTCCGCTCGTTATACAACAAAGTTTGCTTTTTATATTACAAAATGATACAATGATATATAAATAAAGCATTAATGCTATTTTGAGTATTAAATATTAAATCTTTCAATGCGTTATTTCCATGTTAAAGGATGTAAAGCTCCGTGTGACGTCACAACGAAAAGACATAAGTGTACGTTACGTCACAAATAATTTGGCGAAAAAGAACGGATTTCAGCAAAAAATGTAGTGGTATAATAAACTTAATAAGTATAGCAGGATAAATAAAGCTCACCAAGATACGTTTTCTCACTCACCGGATAAATCTTCTCCATCTCCGTTACCAACCATGTATTCTCTATATATTTACAGGGTGACCTTTATTCAGAGGTGGCTGCTAGCGCAGGTTTGACTGTACATGTATATCATATTTGTGTATCATCTTTTGGGTCACGGATATTTATGGAAGTAATAAGCATCGTTTGAGAAACTTGAAAATCTAAGCCTAGGAAAAACAGTTAAATGTACTGAAATAGGACCAAATATGTTTTAGGAATAAACTGGTTCCCGGGGACTAGTCTATACAAAGCCACTTTGGTGCACTGCAACATGGAACGGGAACTAGTTTGATTTCGGAATGAAATAATCCACGTGAGAGTTACTTCCCATGCTTCGTTTACAATTAAATAAATCGTGATAAAATATTATGGTAAACCAAAATAAAATGGACTTAAACCCTGTTCTTATATATACTAATATGTACAATTCATTAACTAATTCTTTAGCAATATTTCCTCTGCACTTAAACTGTCCTGTTTGTTATTGACAATCAAGTTATTGTATTTTTATTTATCCGCTTTAACGGTCAATTCGACAGCTACGGTCATTTCAGAGCCGCCCTAGAGGAAGAGGGGCAATCTCTACATAGAGTTGTTGTGTCCGCTACGCTCACATTTACGTATGTGTGGATCGGAAAGGAACGACAACTCTGAGTTGAGATTGGGAGAGGGTGCCGGAGAGAAGACGGCATTTGTTATCTGCGGCCCCGCAGATATAGTGGAGTGCTTGAAGCGAATTTTTAAAGGGACTTAGCATCAATACCCGATTGGCTAATATTTCAGTCTGGCTTTCGTCTTCAAGTTTATAAGCACTATACTGTAAGCATTTGATAACACATTGTATTAAGTATGGATACTATTAGTATTTGAAATATTTTACATGAAAAGCAGTAGCTTGTAAATCTAATTTAGTTTTTTTAAAATCCTAAACAATAAAAAAAGATTCACTCCTCCCGGAGTTATGTTTCGTCTCGTCTATTTTTTTATCGCATCTCACTTTGACCTACATTTCTTGGCATGACGTATTAATTATTCAGAAGAAATTCCTTATAAATTCTATTGGATGATTCAGAGAAAATCCTTCCTACCATTGGGTGAAATCTACAAGCGTAGAAAAATTAAGACCACGCCAAGTTATAGCGAGTCTGCAACTGTTTAACGTGTACTTCTTGTGGTTGTAAAATGTGTAAAGTAAAAATTTACGAAAATGTATTCTTATACGGTGGAAATAAAGTTATAGTTCTAGACAAACATTTTACATTTATTAGAATTAATATACAGTAGATATTAATGATTGTAATCAGTCCATGGACATTTCGTTGAATAATCAGAGGCAAAAGTCAGTGATTAATCAATTAAAACTGATTAAATAAGAAATGACCTAGAATGTTAAGACTGCATAACCTTTAGAGCTCTTATACCAAATGAATAGCACTAAATCAATAAAAATTGAAAAATGTTATTATAGATGTTTGAGTTAAATAACACTGTAAAAATATAATTCGATCTACTATTAAAAACACACTTTACCAGAATTATGCTGCGTTTACAAATACAGTTTGAACAGCATTACATCAGACACTATAGCTTATCAAATCAATCATTTAGGTATTTAAAGTGCAAACCCTTACAGCAAAGTGTAAGGTCTGCAGAACAATTATTCAAGAACGACAACTCTGTACAAAATAAAAAAAATTCGTTGATTAAATGACCATTCGTCATTGATTCGTTGAATAAATGATTAATTGGAAGATCACTAGTAGATATGACTAAATACGTAATTTATTTAGCTGACCAAACATCAACATTTTAAGGCGCGACCTAATTGGACTGCTCTAACGATAAGTTTTGTTCACACGGTACTATAACGCCTATTTGGGAATTTCATGAAAATTGAACAGTGTAAATAACATTAAAGAATCTTCGCGACTGTCTTTTTTAAGACATTTCTTGTTTATTTTTTCTACTCTACAGCAAGTGGCACGTGTAAAAGCAATAACACGGAGTACCACTGTACATAAACTGTTACATATATAGGTTTCAAGTAGAGCTTTCTTATTAATGGTCTGTTAAACCCCACCCAGGCAGTAAATTATAACCACATGCCCTAGGTAGGACTAAACCCAGAGAAGAGCATCAGAATGACTCGGTGGCTTATCAGCATTGCTAATCAGCTAACTGACCACAATAATAAACATCGTAACTAAATCTCACATTACACTGGGCAACCTGCTGTGCTGTCCAAGTAACTCCAGCTTTCTCAATTTAGTTATAAATTCCTTGTGCCATGTGTGCCAGGTTTGTTTATACAATGTAGTACTGTCAGTAATTTTTAGAATTTGTGATCTTTTTGAATTATAATGTCGTTTGATTTAGATGATGACACTGTTCAGTGCTAATTAAAATTGTGAAATCAAATCTTGAAAGGATCCAATGGAGCATACAAATGTAACAAAATAGCCGCTTGTAGATCGCATGTCTAAGATATACGATCAGGATTAGTTATTGTACATGTACCATCTTACCTGTATACCTGGTAACCAAGTAATATTAGTAGCCAAATATTGCTGACCATCCATTGGTCAGTTCTTTAGCTTGGACATATCCATGGTAACAATATGCATGTACTTTATGTGTATAATATAGAATGTTAGTTACATGTAGTTTAAAAAGAGAGTTGCGGGTTAGTCTCCGCACCGCTCACGTCCTACGAACCTGGGATGAATGTAACAAATAAATCGCTTTCCAAATGACTAATTGCGTTGTTATGTTACACAAAGCAAAAGAAAGATTTAATATCAAGCAAGGGGCCCGGGGATGGTTACCTGATAAACTAGTTTTTGGCAATATGTCTTACGAATACACTGCAGTAAGTAAAACAATATTGAAAATAATATACCGCAGAGGTATTATTTTAGCAACTTTGTTAGAGGGCCTCTACATGTTGAGCACTACATGTAAAATATCTAAGCTCTAAACCTAATGCTTTCAGCCTAGATTTTTTTCTACATGTATATTTAATAACCTGTATAAGACATATGATCCCTGGGGCGGGGCAAATTATGACCCCAGGGATATCATTTCAGCAAATTTGTTTAGAGAGTATCTAGATGTTGCTAGTTGCCAAGCTCTAGACCTCGTGCTTTTATACAAGAAGATTTGTTTTATTTTCCTATACAAATCTATGTAAAAACATGCGACCAGATACATAAACCCAGTCCATGAAGTGACTTTTTGGCTCATTTTAGGTCATTTCAAGGGCAGATCACTCATACATAAATTTTAAATACCATATTTTTACTTTTGGTTTTTGTTTGTCATTTTATTCTTGGTCAAAATACTATTAGCTTTTTTCAGTTGAAGTTATTTGATTGAAAATTCTTCAAAATTAGGCAATTCTTTAAAGAAAATTGGCATTGGTTACGGTAAAGAAGAAAAAATACAAAACCACGATCATTACCAGTTCTTGAAACTTTTGGCAATTGAATGAAAAGAAGAAGGCTACATAAGAAGGAAAATAAATAAGGCCTTGTTTTCCTACGTTTTGAATTATTTGCCCTTGAAATGACATAAACTAAGCCAAAAAGTCACACCCAAGGGCAGATAATCCAAAAAACGAGCACCGAGACCCTCATTTTTGTTTCTCTTAAAATATTTCTATTATCATATATTATGATCATGCAAAGTTTTAAACCTTCTATTTGCCTATATTCTATGTGTAAAATTGTTGAAACTGTCAGATAATGTCCTTGATATGATAACATTGTTTGTTTCATTTCCATATTTTAAGGGATAAACTATTTCGGTGCACAACCATTGGGCTTGTACTGGTTTATGAAAATAATTCATTTGTAGATTAATTCGACTTTAGCCTAATGTGTATCAATGTAAAACTCCAATATCCGAGCGATGTTAATAGTAACATTTATTTTCAATATATTTATTTTAATTTTATTTATAAACATTTATTCATTTTTCTGTACTTATATTTCCAGTTATCAGCTGCGTTAAATCTATGATTTGGTTCCATGGTAGGAATGTTATTTCAACTTATTTGTAATAACGTCAGGCTACAATTAGCGTGACATAACAATTTCTACAACGTACGTTATTCATGATGTCCGAACTTTATTACATTGCAATTTTATGAAAAATAATGCGAGAATATAAAGAATAAATAATTTGAGAAAATGATAAATTGATAATACAAAGTGAGATATACCCTTGTAAAAGCTTAGCTGACCAACAATTAATTGGTGTAACCAAACATCACTGGTCAGATCTGATTTCACACATCATAAACACTAGGCTGTGAATTACAATGTAGCAAAATCTGAGAAAGCGGGTTTAGTCCTATTTGCAGGTCATTTCTAGGTCAGTCATGAATAATCCAGTGGAGACAGAAAGCTCTTTGCTGATAAGCCTCCAGTAGTGTAAACATGTTAATGTAACTAATGAATGCATTACATAGGTGTAAATCTTACATGATTCTGGAGATAAATACTCTAACAAAACCTTTATAGACCTATTAGCTTTTCGAATTTAGTAAAACAGAACAAAAGATAAAATTATAATAAAAATATAAGAAATATAAAATTATTTCATTTGCTCTAACCAGTATTTACATAACGCCTTTCTTTAGTTACATCTTGTAAAATGTTGTCAGATGTTTTTTCTTATTTTTTTTGCAATATCATTGAAAAAAGCACTAGCTGTGCTATACATTTTTATCATAATAATGAGTACTTCGTGATTAAAAACGAATATCTAGGTAAACCAAGACCCACTTTAATATTAATATTCAAAACACTATTCGGGCTTTACTATGTTAGGCAGAAAGAGTTGTTGCCAGATCCCCATATTTTTAAACTGGACTATAAGAAATGTGTGCCTGCCATAAACTGCTTTGATTTTTGTACTGAACGCCCAAGAAATCTGACCACGCTGGCATAATCTTACCTAAAGATTTTCTACTTGGTTTATGGCTTATCAGTGGGAATGTCTTGCCTCCAGCTCTCGCACGTGGGCAGATAATGATATGCAATGTTCTATAAATAGTAATTTTGAAAGGGATCTCGCTTGTTGGACACGGCCGGGGGTGATAAGGATCAATCGATATAAATGTATAGCTGGTTGGTTACTAAGGAGACAGAGCTAGTTTTCAAGAAATCTAGGCATTTTATACGGCACTCACTTGCTACAGTTGAGAGAATAACACATGTTTAAGCATACATTGCTGATCACAGTAAGTCAATGTTGTTTATTAAATTTATGTTTTATTCAGCATGATCTTTGTTTTGGCTTGTAATTATTGTTTGATTTGGCATTGAAATACCAGGTTTTAGTTAACTTCTACTCATTTTCTATTATACTAAACTGTTGTGTACACATGTTTAATCACAGCTTTTTCCTGACTAGCTGCTAGATAGAAGTTTTTTTAAGATTCGCTTTGCAGTTTATAATGTATGTACACTAAATTGATCATCACTGTGTGATATAATAATTTAAGACACTTACTTGGGCCTTTCAAAACTTGTAAATTTATTTCTATTGTTTTGAAAACTTTAAGACCACATGGCTAATACATTTTCGATTACCTCACAATGCTTGTCGATAATAATCATCTCTGTAGAAACTGGTTTGAATCTTTTTTTGTATTTTTTTATAACTATTAATGTTTATGTATGATCAATGTTTAACTATTCTCACGTACTAACCAACAGCCTGGTTCATTATATCATTTGTATATTATGTTTATTCATCTCATATCACATAATGTATACATGTGCTGAGAGAATAAAATAAACTGTAAAAACTGAACTAAACGTAAATAATATTTTCTTAATTTTGTGTATTGTTTTAATTGTAAATTACATGTGTACTGTGTTCGCATTTTTTCGTTACTTATGTATCTTTTCAATTTCTGTATTTTCCGTGTTGTAAAACAATGTACACATCTACATTTGTATTTAAATGCGTGACTCTACTATAATATTTATAAGTAAGTAATTCATTTCATTGATTTTAATTCAAGTTAATTAATGTGAAATAGGCATTCAAAGTGTGCATACTCTTGAAAGGCACCGCTTCAAATGTTTGTCAAAATTGTCACCAAACCACAAAAATATAATGGGCGTACAGCAGAAAGCGTAAAAATTAACCTGTTGATTACCATTTTAAGAAAATTTCGGAACGTACGTTGCAGGGTTCGACTAACCTTTTAGGTCCGGAATCCAGACGGGATTCCTGGCTTTATACGACTATACCCCCAGCAGAGCTATTCAAAAAGTGTCTTCTAACGTTTGTAAGAAGACACTTTTCAATAACTTTCACGTGGACATAATCCTTTATCGTCGTATAAGTAATAGATACAGTACGAGTTTTTCTTACTTCAAAAGTGTCTTTTTACAGACGTAAGAAGACGGTTCGGTTAGACAAACAACAAATTTGTCCGAGGCGAAGCCGAGGATAAATAGTTGTTTGCCTAAGCGAACCGTTTTCTTAACGTCTGTAAGAAGACACTTTTGAAGAAAATACGAGTACGTGTATCTGACTTATACGACGATAAAGGATAATGTCCACGTGAAAGTTGAATTATTGAAAAGTGTCTTCTTACAAACGTAAGAAGACTCTTTTTGAATAGCTCTGCTGGGGGTATAGTCGTATAACTAAGCGAACCGTCTTCTTACAGACACTTTTGAAGAAAAACTCGTACTGTATCTATTACTTAGAAACATGAGTCGCTTCATCAAATCAAATTGCTGTACATTGTATATACATTGTATTCAGTAAATATTTACCTGATATAACAATATTCGATTCATTTGTAGTACAATAGTCTTGCCAGGGGATTTACTAAATCAAAACATCTTGAGAAATTATACACTTACACATTGCGAGTTGAACAGTCTACAAGTAATGATGCACTATAATGTTGAATTGGGAAGATACTCTTTGTATTGTACATATTGATATTATGTTTAAATATTGAAATACTATAGGTTATGTTAAATAATTCAAATACTTTGATATTACGAACTGTTTTTCTCGAAGCTTTGAATGGTATTTCAGATTGAACAAATAACTGGGCCATTGGTGTAAATTTATTATAAGAAGAATATGCATGGCGTTATATATACATATATAAACCATGGACGAGTGGTCAGGATGTCCGCCGTAGGTGCGGGAGATCGAAGGTTCAAACCCCAGTGAAGACTGGGTAAGAACTGATGTGGTCAGTTGATGAGCCGCCAGCTAGTTAAATAATGGTTACCGTAGGCCCATCTCAGCCAAGCACTCGACAAAACGAGAAGGGTTTCGGGAGGTATTTTGCGAACATACGATAGATGTCTCATAAGCCAACTTGGCTGGGGTTACACTATAATAAACAAAACCTTTATCTTTTAAATATTATATTCGAATGTCCTAAAATGTTGATGTTAAAAGTTATATAGCAATATTCAAGGACATGATTAATGATTGTTAAATTATCAAATACTGGTAGTCCTATTTTTCTAATAATACATGCAATATGTACATATACATAAAAGATAATTCTGTGTACCTCAATATATATTTAAACTACGGCGCAACCTCTCCAGAGCGGCCCTTTCTTGCGCAACATACTCCCTAATACAAAAACCTCGCATCAACAACATAATTTTGCTTCTCCTAAAGGGTTTGCTTTGGAGAGTTTGCAATGCATGTTCATTTATTACTAAAATTAGAATACAGTAGCTACATGCTGATAATTTGTTAATAGAATCCCAACATTATGACAGAAAAAGGAAAGATAAAGCTTCCACTGCACTAAATAATTATGATATAATTGAGGACGAGTACCATTTCTTTCTCATAATTATGTAATAGATATTAGATACACAGACATACACATATATTAGAGATAGAAAGTTCTAATTATGTCATAAAAACAAATATGAGTATATTTTTAAAAACTCTGGCACTGAGACATTTGGTCTTTGAGCAGTAATTGTTATTACACCGTTCTCAGGTGTCACTTTGGTTTATAATTTGGATAAATTTAAAATCACATCTTTTGTTTGTTGATAGAAAGAATACAAACGAATACACGAACAGTATTAAATTGCTTAGCTTCTTATGTACAGACTTCTGATTTATTTCAGGTTCATCAACGGTTCTCCAAGACACATTCTCCAATATTCTCCAGCTGTAATTCCAAAATTACACAGATACAGCTCAAATGAAAGTGACAACGTGGTCGAAACTGATACCGTATGCTATTTTATTGGAGATGAATGGTGACTTATTTATTATATCACCTATTAAAAACCATAACTAGAATTCTGGGACCATAACTTGTAGCTGACATAATTATGTAACATAAGAAACGATTCTGGAGATATCCCTTCAAAAGTAGTGTTTATGGATCTGCTTCCTTATGAGCTTAACGTATGATGGACCACATTAAATGATATTTTGATACAAAACTTTTCAAATTAATGTGACTTATGCGATAAAGCACATGCATGGAAAGGAGATGAGAAGATTAGCAAATTCATATTTAAATTCATCCATTTTAATTGTGACATATGTGGATCCTCTTTCACCAAAAACAGAACATCTTATAGGGCACATGAAATTTCATACCGGAGAAAAAACTTTCAAACGTGACATTATGTGGGTCCTCTTTCACACAAATAGAACGTCTTAAGTGGCCCATGCAATTTCATACCAGAGAAAAAACTTTCATAGGTGACGTATGTGGATCCTCTTTCATCTGAACAGGACATCTTAAAGATCACATGAGAATGCATACCGGAGAAAAACCTTTCCAATGTGACATATGCGGTTCCTCTTTCACTCGAAGAGGAAATCTAAAGCGGCATATTAAAATTCATACCGGAGAAAAACCTTTTGAATGCGACATATGTAGGTCCTCTTTCACTGAAAGGTCTTCTCTTAAGTATCACATGCAAATTCATACCGGAGATAAAACTTTCAAATGCGACATATGCGGTTCCTCTTTCATTCGAATAGGATACCTAAACCAGCACATGAGAACTCATTCTGGAGAAAAACCTTTCAAATGTGACATATGCGGTTTCTCTTTCACCAGAACGGGACATCTTAAAAGTCACATGAGAACTCATACTGGAGAAAAACCTTTTAAATGTGACATGTGTGGGTCCTCTTTCACCCAAAAGACTACTCTAAAGAATCACATGAGAATTCATACCGGAGAAAAACCTTTCAAATGTGACATCTGTGGATTATCTGTCGCCAAAAAGGCTACTCTTAAGAATCACATGAGAATTCATACCGGAGAAAAGCCTTTAAAATGTGATATATGTGGATCCTCTTTCACCCAAACCGGACCTCTAAAGAGGCATATGAGAATTCATACTGGGGAAAAACCTTTCAAATGTGACACATGTGGGTCTTCTTTCTCCCAAAAAGGATGCCTGAACCTGCACATGAGAATTCATACTGGAGATAAACCTTTTGAATGTAATACATGTGGTTCTTCTTTCTCCCAAAAAGGATGCCTGAACCTGCACATGAGAATTCATACTGGAGAAAAACCTTTTGAATGTGACATATGTGGGTCCTCTTTCACATCGAAGGCTGCTCTTAGGAATCACATGAGAATTCATACCAGAGAAAAACCTTTCAAATGTGACATTTGTGGATCATTTTTTGCCCAAGCAGGATATATCAAGCGGCATATGAGAATTCATACCGGAGAAAAACCTTTTGAATGTGACATATGTGGGTCATCTTTCTCCTGGAAGGCTGTTCTAAGGAATCACATGAGAATTCATACCGGAGAAAAACCTTTCAGATGTGACACATGTGGTTCCTCTTTCACCAAAACGGGACATCTTAAGAGTCACATGAGAATTCATACTGGAGAAAAACCATTTAAATGTGACATATGTGGATCCTCTTTTGCCCTAACAGGATATCTCAAGCAGCATTTGCGAATTCATACCCGAGAAAAACCTTTTAAATGTGACATATGTGGGTCCTCTTTCACCTGGAAGGCTACTCTTACTGATCATATGAGAATTCATACTGGAGAAAAACCTTTTGAATGTGACACATGTGGTTCCTCTTTCACCAATAAAAAATGCTTGAAGCAGCACACTAAAATTCATACTGGAGAAAAAGCTTTTAAATGTGACATATGTGGGTCTTCTTTCACACAAAAAGTTCAACTTAGGGGTCACATGAGAATTCATACCGGAGAAAAGCCTTTCAAATGTGTCACATGTGGGGCCTCTTTCACCCAAAAACGATGCCTGAACCAGCACATGAGAGTTCATACCGGAGAAAAAAAATAGATGTGACATATGTGGTCCCTCTTTCACCAAAAGAGCTTCTCTTAAGGATCACATGAGAATTCTTACTGGAGGAAAACCTTTCAAATGTGACATGATTTATGTGGTAAAGCATTCACTGAAAGGAGATGTAAATAGACACAAGGTAATAAATTCGAGTGAAGAAAATATTTAAATGTGACATAATTTTTTTTTTATTATGTGATAAAGCATTTTCACAGGAAGGCAATGTGAAGACACAAAAAAAAATCATTTTAATGAAAATATTCAATTGTTACATAATTATGTGATAAAGCATTCAAGCAGAAAGAAGAAATGAACAGACACATGAGAATTCATTCCGGGGGAAAAAATTAGATGTGACATCTGTGGTTCCTCTTTCACCAAAAGAGCTTCTCTTAAGGATCACATGAGAATTCTTACTGGAGGAAAACCTTTCAAATATGACATGATTTATGTGTTAAAGGGGTAACTCTCGCTGGCATACCAGCGAGTATTTGTGGGTTGGGCTATGTAAACTGATATGCCTAATACAACCTGTCAATTAAACTCTCTGTTGTTTAAAATAGCACAAGAATGGGTGAGCCATCAACTGACCACTGGTTAGTAAAGTACTCCTGTTATATAGAAAACATGGCTGCTCAACATTAGCACATGCCTCTGTTTACAAACAGAGAGTTTATCAGCAAGTAGCCACACCTCCCAGGGAAATTCAAATTCAAATTTTCTGTTGGACAGGTTTAAACTTTTTCTCAAAGTAACACTTAGAATCAATATATTACTAAGATTTTTGGATGAAATGTTTTGACATGGAATAATTTACCATTGTGAGAATTTTCAAAGAATATTTTTCTGTAGTTTATTCAAAAATTCAATAAAGGGCTCTCTGATATGAAACATGCATAAAAATTTACAAAAACCCGCCCCAGCGCCATCTAGTGGTTTATATAGTCCAGTTACCCCTTTAAAGCACTCACTGAAAGGAGATGTGAATAGACACAAGGTTATACATTCTTGTGAAATTTTTTTTTAAATGTGACATATGTGATGAAGCATTTTCACAGAAAGACACACAAAAAAATCGTTTTAGTGAAAATAATGAAATATTACATAATTATGTGATAAGCATTCAAGCAGAAAAAAGAAATGAAGACACATTAGAATTCATTCGGGAGAAAAAAACTTTCGAATGCGGAACTTGTGGTTCTGCTTTTTCAACGTAAGATATTTTGAAGGTGCATATAAAGATTCATACCGAAGAAAATTTTTCAAATGTGACATCTGTGGATCTTCTTTCATTAAAAAAATCAGCTGATGCGGCTCACGAGAACTCATTACGAATAAAAATTGTCAAATTGCCTGGAATAGAGTTTTAATAGCTAAGGGATAATCCATTCTTCTGGGTTCAAATGTGACATCTACAGATTTTCTTTCACCCAAAAAATGCACAAACTTGGAATTTGTAACTTTAAATACATTTAATGCACATTTAAGAACTTGTTCTCTTCTACATATAAATTGTTAATTGAAGGCATATCTATGTTTTTTTTTTATATGATCGCATATATCCACTTTGTCATTGTGTGTGAAAGCACATATGTTTTGGCGTCCTTATTCACCGAGTCAAATCGTTCAGTGCGTGTAGAAGGTGCCAAAACGCATGAGTAGTACGCTTTTAAAGGTGCAAAACCAATACAAAGGTAAGAAAATCGCTTACCATTTTTTAGCTCACATGTCACAAAGTGACAGGGTGAGCTTTTCTGACCAGTCTCCATCCGGCGTCGTGCATCGTCAAACTTTATGTTGTGAACACACTAGGGGCCACATGTTTTGCTCGATTTTAGCAAAACTGATTCAGAATGTTAATATCGACAAAGTCTCGGACGAGTTCGATATTGGGCCATTTGGGGTCAAAAACTAAGTCACCAGGGCCAAATAAGCGAAAACCTTGTGAACACTTTAGAAATCACTGTTTTGATTGGATCTTCATGAAACTTTGTCAGAATGTTTATTTTAATTATATGTAGGTCAAGTTTGATAATGGGTCATTTCCGGTGAGAAACTAGGTCACTAGGGCAAATTGCTGGAAAACTTTGTGAACACTCTAGAAGTCTCTGTTTTGATTGGATCATCATGAAACCTTGTCAGAATGTGTGTCTTTATAACATCTTGGACGAGGTCGAACATAGTTCAACTTGGGTCAAAAACTAGGTCGTTCGGTCATATCTTATGAAACACCATGTTAACACTGTAGATTTCACAGTTATATTTGGATCTTCACCAAACTTTATCAAATCGTTTGTATTAATAATATAAATGCCAAGTACAAATATGGGTCATCTGGGGTCAATAAGTAGGTCACCAGGTCGAATCTTAGGAAAACGTTGTTAACACTGTAGATGTCACAGTTTTGATTGGATCTTCACCAAACCTTGTCAGAATGTTTGCAATAATGATATGTGGGTCAAGGTTGAACATGGGTCAGCCGGGTCAAAACTTAGGTCACCAGGTCGAATCTTAGGTAAAAATCTTGTAAAAGCTCTAAATGTCACAGTTTAAATTGGATCTTGGCCCAACCTTGTCTGATTGTTTGTCTCAATGATATTGAGGATAAGTTTAAATATGGGTCACTTAGGGTAAAAAAACAGGTCACGAGGTCAATTCTTAGGAAAACCTAATTAACACTGTAGATGTCAAATTTTGATCGCATCTTCACCAAACCTTGTCAGAATGTTAGTTTTAATGTAATGTAAGACAAATTCGAACATAGGTCATCTGGGTTCAATAACTAGGTCACGAGGTCAAATCTTAGGAAAACCTTGTCTATGCTGTAGTTTTCATGGTTTTCATTGGATCTTCACCAAATTTGTCAGAATGTTTGTCTTATTTATATGTAGGACACGTTCTAGCATGGGTCATCTGGGGTCAAAAACTAGGTCACCGGTTCAAAACAATGTTTTAATGAGTGAACAGTGATTGTCATATGAGCGATATAATGCCATCTTGGCCCTCTTGGTAATTATTACCCCTAGCAGGTGAATATATGGCCGATGCTGATCTACGAACATTAGTTTTTAGCACACATGAGCACTTGTGCTCAGGATGAGTATTTATGATCAGTCTTTGTCCGGCGTCGTGCGTCTGTGCGTCATGCGTCGTCAAACCTTTACCTTGTGAACACACTAGAGGTCACATTTTTAGTTCAATTTTCACAAAACTTGGTCAGAATGTTAATACCAACAAAATCACGGACGAGTTCGAGAAGGGCCAAATAAGGGAAAACCTTGTGAACACTCTAGAAATCACTGTTTTGATTGGATCTTCACCAAACCTTGTCAAAATGTTTGTCTTAATATTATGTAGGACAAGTTCGAACATGGGTCATCTGGGGTCAAAAAGTAGGTCTCGAGGTCAAATCTTAAGAAAACCTTGTATATGCTGTAGTTGTGATGGTTTTTTATTGGATCTTCACCAAACCTTGTCAGAATGTTTGTCTTAATGTTATGTAAGACAAGTTCGAACATGGGTCATCTGGGGTCAAAAACTAGGTCACGAGGTCAAATCTTAAGAAAACCTTGTATATGCTGTAGTTGTGATGGCTTTTTGATTGGATCTTCACCAAACATTGTCCGATTGTTTGTCTAATATATGTAGGACAAGTTCTAACATGGGCCATATGGGGTCAGAAACTAGGTCACAGGTTCAAAACAATGTTTTAAGGAGTACACAATTAATAATTGTCATGTTGGCGATATAGGGTCATCTTGGTCCTCTTGTTTCTATATTGTGTCCAATGTAAAGCACCGATACTAGTCTCAATCATTTCCTGTGATTTTTTAGCACAGTGCTTTGCTCTACAGCTGGAATGGGGACACTAAAAAGGCCTCCCTGGAATATTGACAGGCGGAGCCGAGATTCGAATCAACGGATTGTCGTTTAGTAGCAGTCCAGCGCGTTACCACTAGACCATCGATCAGCGAAATATCTTTTAAAAAAGATAGTCGGCACAGATAAAGTACAAAATTAATGCCATATAGATGTATAGTTTCCGGACATTGGCAAAGTCAAGCATGACTACACTTTATTACTGAAAATAATTCATTGTATTGATTTTTGGGTAAATGTACTCAGTCACGGGTCAAGGTTATATTTTCTTCTTTTTTCTCATCAGCTATGTCAGGAAATCCTTAACTTGTGAATTAAAATAACTGTAAAAAATGCTCATGTAAGCAAAAAAAAGACTAATAATTTGATTCTAATTAATAGTAATTGAATTTGAAATGTGCATGTCTATGGTCAGGTAGTTGTTGCTCATACTGTCATATTTGTTTTTGTTTACCATACAAGATACACTAAATCTGTTACTAGCATTACTCATCAGTATGTGATGGTTACTCTATTCACATGTTTTTTAAGCTTTGTGTGTTTATTTGTTTAAGTTGGCTTCGCCAGTGATCAGATTAAAATATTTACGAAAGAACTCATAGTTTATATTATCGCGAAACTAAAACCACGTGTACAGTTCAGGCCATGAACAATACTCTCGAGTTTATTTTGCATGGTTAAAATGATTCGATATTTAATTTTATACTGTTGTAGATTTTGATTATTGAATTATTTTCAGACAATAACGAACAATTACGAATTCGGTCCTAAAATTTCATAATGAGAACACGACAAACCTTATTCAGCTGAAAATTTTGTATCTAACAATTTCATTGGTTCAAATGTAGGTCAAAATCAATTTTAATACAGCTGCGCCGAAAAAGTTAAACAAGTCGCTAAATCACCCTGATTGTTGGTGCGATGTTTAAACCACAGGTAACTGTATCATGAATAGATTATAAAAATATGAAGAAAAAAAAATAAAACAATATTTATTACTATATTAACAAGGTATATTTCAACGAAAATCCAAAGTATCAAAAAAATTTTTTGGTTAAAGATATTTCCAGTGATCGATTATATTCATAAAACAACATTCATGCAAAGTCCCAGAGAAATCCGTCGCCTAGTTCACGAGTTATTCCACAAATTGTAAATCAATGCTTCGGGACGATCACTGAGGTGATTTTGACATAAAATAGACGATATTTAGTCTTAACCGTTGTGTACAAACATAATGAACAGCTACACTTAGAAAACACAACTGTTGGAACACATTTACCCCCATGACAATTTGTAAATTCGTTACATGTAAATGTCTAAGCAATAAACACATTTTCGGCTTTAATTTTTATCCCCGATATACTCCATTTTGGTTCATATGACGCGCGTGCTATCCAGTTTGTGACAACGATTTTCATTGGCCAATTTCAAAGGGGTTTTCCCAGGTGAAATGACGTATGTACAAGAATTTGGTTCCCGGCCAATGATAACGAACGTTACAAAATACACTGGGATTTCTCTAGAGTCATCGACAGAATGAAGTTTTTACGTTGATATTTAGATAAAATCGGAATTTAAACGTTGAATGGTAAAATAATGTAAATAAATAAAGCTTTCAATGCAGGAATATGTTTTTGTTCAATTACGGCCGTAAAAAGTATATTCATTTGCATGAATTCACCGGAATCCTTGATGAAATTGAAAAACAAAAGTCACCTCAGTGATAGTCCAGAGAATTTTCGTTGAAATATACCTTGGTAACATATAAATAAATATTTTTTAAATTTTTTTTTTCATATTTTTATAATCTATTCATGATACAGTTACCTGTGGTTTAAACCCCATTGAAAGAAATAAAATACACTCGACAAGTGCCCACACTGATAACTGTTATGTATACCGTAATAAACCATCCAGCATTTATAAACTCATGTGTGTATAAAAGTCCTTATCTAATCTTACATAATCAGAGTCAAGATAAATGGAATAGAAATTTACAGGAACGTTCCCAATTTTAACCTCTTTAATCTGACATCCTCTGTATATCTACTGGTAAATCCACCTCTGAAGTCGAGTGGTACGTTAAGGTCGCTGACTTCAGATCACTTTTACCTCTCACTGATAGAGGGTCCTGGGTTCGAATCCAACTTTCGTCCACATGTCTCTTTATGTAAGAAAGTAGGCAGTTGTTTACGGAGGATGGGAGTCTAGTACTGGTTCTTCCCAGGAACGATGGTTAGGTGAACTGTCCGCCTCATATGACTCTGACTGTTGAAAAGGGACGTAAAACCCGATGAAACATACAAACAATATCCAAATATTAATTGTTCCCTCTGTTTAAGTATGGAATTAACATTCGGCAAACACTTTTGTGTACGAATTTCAGAATCATAAACTAATTATAGTCACGGTTATTGCTTATTTTAAATCTCCATACTGTATTGGTCAGTTGTTTGAAGTCCGTGTAAAATTAAACGTCGATATAGCGGTCAATTTAAATTAATGGTACATTTTGTAGTTCGGACATTACAAGCTCATGTAATCAAGGACTTATATACATACATAAGTCCTTGATGTAATCGAGTATTATAAACTAGGACATGGCTGACAGAGAAACGGTGAAGAAACAGAACATTGATTTATTTAAAAGGTGAACATTTGTGACATAAACATCAGATATGTCAGGTGTAAAAGTGTTTGTTCTTGGATTTACTGGAGAAACAGGAAAGGCTTTAGTAAAACAATTAGCACAAGATGACTACTTTACTAAAGTAGTTTTAATTGGAAGACGAGAAGTAGATCTGGATTTACTAAACTCCTCTAAGTTTGTATGTTTGTTTGATTCTATAAGGGTAATGCATGTACTGTACAATAAATGTTATCAAATTAAAATGTGTACGAGAAATATGTCTAAGCTAGTTAAAAATTAAGAAGTTACGTTGTACATAGCTTAACTCACTTATAGGAACTATCACTGCAAGAATTCCTCCTTGGGTTAGTTTATTTACGATAAATGATACAGTTTGAAACTATATTATAAGGGCATTCATATGGTGTCCCTGTGTGCAACGACTGCGCTTTGATATTGGTGATGTTATAATGAAAGAAGATACATGAGTTATGTACATTTAAAGCAATAGTTGAATTTGAAGCTTATCGATTTTGCTAATACATGTACATGCATGGATTTTGATCTGTTCGGAGCACCTTGGTCCATTCCGTACCTTCATCTAATCTCGGATGTATAGCTTCAAGTATATATAATTATACGTCTTCACCTTACATTCTTGAAGCGGTTATACTTATTTACTGCTGTTCTTAAAATGACGTCTGACGATGGCCTTTAAAGTTTAAAGCAGTGTAATAATATGTTATAATTTACTTTCTACAATTTTTTGTAAACTGAACAATAGTTCAACTTTCTATAGCCGTCACTTTGATGCGGACCTAAGTCATGCGGAACATTTCTGTAACTTGGCCGGTCTTATCGGCAAAGTTGTCTCCCTTGAAAACGTCTTATCGATCACTCCGATAACGTTTATCGATAAACTGATTTACTATAGATTTATATAGGAGCTGTATGGTTTAACACAAATAACTTGTTTATAACATTAAATGAGAAAATTTTGTAACCTCGTGAAGTAATCTTCATTCTCAGCACTTTATTTCAATATAATTTTTATTAATGTGGTATGTGAACTTATTGCTTCCATTTTCGTTTGAAGTTGGTGACTATCGTTTGTTCATAATTCTATATGAAAACTGTCAAAATACTCTTAAACCTCGTTTTTGACTGGCCATAAAGTTGTTTTTTACTAAAATGACATTTTTATAACCTCGTGAAGTATTCTGTGGTGTCCAAGCTTTATTACAATATATTTTTTATGAAATTTGAAAATGTGGAAATTGCTTCCAATTTAGTTTGAAAATCGAGATATTCGCGTTCAAGCGCGCGTTTCCGTATCAATATTGTACATTGTAGTAAGTACATTGTACATGTACAGTAGTCGATGTAGCAACTACCGAATTAGTTGTTGTTATTATGTCCTTTCATACATTTAACACGTGACTAATTGTTAAATTGCTTTAGCAGGTATATAATTTAAGTCGGTATATTTTTACCATGTTACAAAAAACTGCTAATTTTTAGCAAACTGTTCGATAAGTCAATAACTCGATACATATTTATTTTCTTAATCAGGTTTACAAAAGCGGGTCTAAAAACTCAAAATATAACCATGGCTACCGTTTACGGTCACCCTGTGAATATAAATATATCTATTACAAATTAATAAATGAAGGCAGACAGCTTTACAATCTGACTAAAGTATTCGATCTTCCTTACGGCAAGATCTGATGACGGCCTATACCAGTTTCTATTTTCAAAAGTCGGAATTTCCATTATCACTATTTATATCTATTTATAATTCAGCCAATCGTATAACTCGTTTCATCGGTACTTTGGCCGAATGAACTTTCTACCTGACGATGTTATTTAAACGTTAGTAAACATTAAATTACGTATAACATATTTGTCTGCAACCATTTTTTAAATTTTTTTAGTAATCCTGATCGATTCGGCCATAGTAGTATAGAACATTTAATAAACACGCATGTCACATACGCGCTATCATTACATTTAGTTGCGTAAGAATAGGTGTTCGTGATAACTACAAGTCAAATATTGTTTTTTACTAATCAGATCACTTTCAGAATTATGAAAGTAAGGCGCTGATTGGCTAGTGGAAAATGTCACCTGAGGTAACCTTCTATAGGTCGTCTTCAGATCCTCATAGCGTAGCGGGTTTGATGATATGATTTTAATCAGATTGACAGCTTTATTGAGAAAATACCCGATGAAGGTGAAATTAAATGATTTTTTCGTGCATGTTTTACCGGAAACATATTCTGTAGAAAGGATTATCTTCAGAAAATATGTATGTATATAAGTCCTTGTTATTTATCACGCTTTGTAAAACTACGATTTCTACATCCGCTATTGTTAAAGTAGTTAAAGTAGTCCATGCTGCAGTGCAAGTGTACAAGTTCAGTTTCCATGAGTACTTTTAGTACTTTGATTTAGTTTTCAGGCGATTTAGACACAAACATGTACTTATTTCATACTGATTTATTTTAGGAACAGAAAGTCATCAATTTTGATGAGGTTAATGAATATAGAGATGTTTTCAGTGGTTGTGATGTAGGATTTTGTTGTCTGGGTACAACACGAAAGACAGGTGGATTGGTAAGTTTGTGGTAGATGGAATACAATGTAACAGTCTATATACATAATTCTTTGTAATACCATATAGCACAGTAAAACCACTCACAAATAGACCCGTCCGGACTGGACCAAAAGTTCGATTTTCTGAGAATTCACAGAGCTTTTGGTCAAGATCCGAGAAAACGGGACTTGGAAAATTGTCCCATTTTTCAGGGAATTCCGGTTTTCAGGAAGTCCGGATTCAGGGGTTTTACTGTATTTAGTTTATGAGGCATCATGTACGTTATAAACAGGTTACCATGCATACACATATTAATGGATAAATTAAGCACTATTCCAGCACCCAGTTGTATAAACATTGGTTAATTTTAACCATCGCGTTTCTGGTTTTCATGTTTTTATAATGATCTTAAAAATCAAACGTATATTTTACAGGATCATTTTATCAAAGTGGACCGTGACTACGTTGTGAATAGTGCACGTGTTGCTAAGGAAGCGGGATGTAAGCATTTCCAGGTCGTCACAGCAAAGGGAGCAAATAAAAACAGTTGCATAATCTACAATAAGACAAAGGTTTGTACGTAATTATTTGCACCGATGTGCAAGGATTAATATTAATAGCATTATTCATCAAATAATCGATTAATTTATTTGCTAATACTTCAATTCTTGTGTTTAACGCGGTCTCTGTTTGTATTCGTATTTCTCGTCAATCGCTTTTACTCCCTCTAGGTCAATAAAACATTCAAGTAGGAAGTACATGCACAGTGCAACCTCCCCAAAGCAACACCCTTTGGGAGTAGCTACATTATGTTTCTGTTTAGACCTTGTTGCTCTAGAGAGATTAGATTAATAGTTAAATCGTGCAATGGGAAATATCATGCTGTTGTTGAAGGGAGGTTGTTACTCTAGAGATGGCCGCTGTAGAAGGGTTGTTCTGTATAAGTTTATGTTTAAGAGTTCGTTTTAAATCTCTCGTATTTGACTCAATACATGTACCTTATTGAATTTTACATCATACTGATGTCTTCTCTGTAATGTTTGGGGTCTATCATTAAAGAAAAAAATACTTGCGTCATCATGTCGTATTTTAGATATCTACTTACAAAAATGTACAGTCAAATAATTCTTTTAAAAGTCGTCATTGATTATTTAGGTTAACATGGCCTCTGTATAAAGGCCACCTGTCAATAAAGGACACGATATGTCTCCTACAAGGATTGCCTTTGTTCACAGGTTTGACTGTACACATTTATTAGTAAATTAGATCATTACAGTTTGAGGGGTAATTGATATTATACATTCTGTTGTTATTTAAATTCAGGGCGAAGTCGAGGAACTTTTAAAAGAACTGAACTTTGACAGATTATCCATATTCCAACCTGGGTAAGTAGAATCATTAATGTTTTAACACACATTAAAATATAATTAATTTAGTACTATCAATTATCGTTATTACAGTAAGTTGGATGAGAGTAATTTCATTGACAAATATATTCATGATCAGAGTCATACAGTTTTAAAGTTTCTTCTTGAGACAAGAGACGAAGGCGCAACTTTACAAAGTCAGCTTAATTATACATTTGGTATTTTACACATTCGATATTGTATTGTTTATCATTAAAGGCCAATTAGCTTTTTTGAATTTAGTAACACAGAACAATATATAAAATAATAGAAAAATATGAGAAATAATTTGTTTGCTTTAAAACAATATTTATATAGTGTCTTTCTTAAGCCACGTCTTATTTTTTGCAATATCATTGAAAAAGTACTGTGCTACATTTCTATATGCACTTTCGGAATTTCGGAATATTTTCATTGCATGTAAAAAGCAGTTTCACTGATACTTGTTTAATTTTAACATCCAAAAACCTAACGGGACTTAATCTTGGCATAATTCTTATTTCCAGATTTTTGCGTGGAAATAGAACGGAAAGTCGATCATCAGCAGGCTGGGTGTCAGTTTGCTTGTTTCCCTGTTTCAAACTTTGTCCAAGGACATTGTCCGTACATTTTGATGTTTTAGCAAATGCTATGTTGAAAAATGCAAAAACGAAGAAGCCAACAGATTGGATAGAAACAATAGACAATAGATCAATACACAGTATGGCAGAATCTGACGTGGTACACTGCTCGAAAAAACGCGTTTAATTTTAACTTAAACTCAAAGTAAATTTCATTATATGTAGTGTTTAATGACGTTTATTCGAATTTAAATTGGAAATTAAACTTGAAGTTTACATGGCGTTTACTTTAAGTTTACAAGGACGTAAACTCCGGAGTTTACAGGAGTTTAAGTTCATCGTAAACCTGATGTAAACATGGAATTTCCTTCGACCGTAAAATAATATTAAATGTAGTTAAACTCGATGTTTATAATGCAGTATATTCCCATTTTATTTCATTAAACTTCGTGTTTAAGATTCATGTAAACTTGCAATATAATGCAGTATATTCCCATTTTATTTCATTAAACTTCGTGTTTAAGATTCATGTAAACTTGCAATATAATGCAGTTTATTCCCATTTTATTTCATTAAACTTCGTGTTTAAGATTCATGTAAACTTGCAATATAATGCAGTATATTCCCATTTTATTTCATTAAACTTCGTGTTTAATATTCATGTAAACTTGCAATATAATACAGTATATTCACATTTTATTTCATTAAACTTCGTGTTTAAGCTTTATGAAAACTTGCAATATAATGCAGTATATTCACATTTTATTTCATTAAACTTCGTGTTTAAGCTTTATGTAAACGTGCAGTATATAAGGCATTATATTCCCATATTATTTCATTAAACTTCGTGTTTTAGCTTTACGAAAACCTGCAGTAAATTTCACACAGTACAGTAAATTAAACCTAGCTGTTTAATACGACTCACTTTATTACATATAGTAAACAGAATGCACGATATTTCGTATCGTACAATAAAATACAAAACTTTTCAAAGTTATTGCTTTATTTTCACCAATATTACATCGAATAACATTACTCCTTATCCTGAATAACATTAAATTTTGTTCTGATTGACAGTCCAAGACGGCAATCCTCCGCCATCTTTCGATTAGAAGTTTCCGTTGACGCCGATCGGTTACGTTTGAGCTCCTGTCGCTATCCCTTCTGACTTTGTCCTTTTTGTCCATTTCCTTGAGAAGCTTTAAATATCATGATGCATTCCTCGCCGTCGCTGTAAATATACAAAAATGATATAAATATAAAATCCTTGATAGACATTTCTCATCATTGTCATAGGTATGATCTATATTATATACATTTGTATTACCATGGCCCAGGCATGATATGACTATGTTATGTTTCACGCAAAAAGTGCTGTAATAAAAATGCTGTTCAATATGATAAAGTTGATTAAATTGTATATTCGTCGTACAGTATGATGTATAGAGGTATAAAATCATAGGTGGTTATCAATATAAATCAAGTACTAGTATACAGTACATATTAAACATAAGAGACATAAACATATTAAGATTTATACCTATTTTACTCTTCATCAGAAGACATCAGTTCCATACACAGAAGAAGAATAATCATCCATTTCGCAAGACAACAAGTCAACGAATGTATCAGTTCTTCATTGAAAGTAACATATCACTCCAAGACAAAGTTTAAATCTAAATCCGTTGGCACTCTCCTGTGTACTCTCCTGTGTTGATAATCTGTTCTAAAATTAGACACTCTGTAAAACTGACCACTGATGCAGTGCGCAAATGCATACAGGTTGTGTAAACAATTATTACTGCATGTGTTAACCTCAGATAGTAAAATTTTCAGCGTTTGTGGTGGATTTATACCTTTTATACAACATGGCATACATCTAGTAATGGACAGCAGAAAACGGGGAACATGACTGACAGTAGTACTAGTTAGCCACAACCCCCAGACCCTCTACCACGAAAAAAGTAACTATCTAGTATAATAGAAAACAAGACTAATTTTGATGCAAAGCATCAAAGACGGCACACATGTTGTTTCAAGTACAAGGTATTTTACGTAAGAATAAATAATAAATTTTGAGAATGTGGATGTCTAGTGTGAACAAGCTTTTACTTTGATTTGGCCTTCTAGCCTTATCTGACCCATTATAAAATCTGACCTAGATTTTATTGATGAGCATCATGACAAATTTTAACCAGTTAAAATATATTTATTATCAAAAATGCATTCTTATGCAACAACAAATGTTAAGTTTATTAAAGAGATTAGTTAAACTGATACAAAAATAGTTGCTAATTGCACTTTGTGGAGGTATAACAGCACATTCACGAAAGTTGAAAGTTTTAAGACGAAATGTGCATTAAATAAGATTTAAAAAGGAAACATGTACATGAAACAGTACAGTCACAACAATACTATAAATTCATATTAAACACAGTTGAGCAAATGTGCACTTAAGCTTGAGCAAATAGCATACCTGAATGATAGTGAAAATACAAACTTATACATTACAATACTTAATATAATGTTTTATTTTATAATATTGATGTTCACAAGAGAAGAAGTTGCTATGAATATTTTTAATACATTGAAATAGAAACATATTAGAATTTGCAAAAATTATGTTATATCTAATTTGTATCATTAGTTCAGCATTCCTTCAACACTTACAACTGGCACAAGTAAAATACTAAAAATTAGTTTTGACAATTAAAACAAAACATTATTATGAAGTTTGTGTAATGAAAATATAGTGTTAATAATAATAATAATAATGTTCTTAGATTGGTTGTCACAAAGTACATAGCAAGCTAAAATGGGGGATTTAAGATGGCCCTATATCACTGTCATGAGTATTTACTCTAACAATCCAAATGGAAAAATCTCAATTGCCTATACAAAGTTTCTATGTTTTATCAGGTGACCAAATTAAATACTGACCTAATTCAGCCACTAATATCTGGTGACTGAGATTGCAAGCTCTATTTGGGAAAATAATCAATGGTTTAATAAAAATTAAGTTTTTACAGTTTAAATGGAAAAATGCAATAGGAAAGATTGAATTGCTTATAATATTATGAGTTACAAAAAATAAATTAGCAACATTTATACCAAGACAGTCCTGTAGTCTGGTACACACAAAAAAATATACATATTTACAAAGAAATGTAAAGATAACAATAGTGACAGGAGAACTAAAATATAAGAGAACTTTTTTGCACTTTCCTTAAAGCTTTATACAGATATACATTTGAGGAAATAATCAACGGCACATGGGTTATCAAAAATGATTTTTATGAGTTTAAATGGGAATAAAAAGAAACATGTCAAAGTTGAAAAATTGATTTTTTTTATGAGATCATACAAGTCGTAATGCAAACATGATTAACAACATTTCTACCAAGAAAGTCCTGTAGCCTGGTCTACACAAAACACAAGCAATATATATATACATAGACATATTTACTAAGATATGTAAACAACAACAATGGACAAGATAAAGCTCAAAGTCTGATCTCTGGTAAGTTTTCTATTACTTTCCAAATTAATCTTTACCCCAGATGGCCCAGTACCTAACTTTAACATAATTTAATGACAGAAAGACTGTTAATATACAGAAGGAAAAAGTATCAGAAAAGTTTATATTTCATTTTGTTATAGATGAACTAGAGCAATGAAAGTCCTACAGTATAATAAACCAAAGTGTTGTTTTTTACCATACAGTAAATATTGTAGCACAATGGCATTTGGTTAGAAATAAATAGCCATGATCAGTGTTCCTATAATCATTTGTTGGTAAGAACTTTCATAAATATGAATTGAAGAAATTGACTATTAAAGCAATAATCCTTAATTTTTTTATGTTTCTTATTAAGTTTACTGATCACTTGCATAACAAACATATATAAAAAAAAAACATAATGTTGTATTACCTGATTTCTTGGTAAAATTAATTTTCATTTAAAAAAACAATCATGAGTATTTTTTTACTCAAAAATAACTAAAAATTGCATGCACTGTCCAAAACAATTTTTTCTAAAAGGCAAAAATTGTACTGTTAACACACAAAAATCTATATATTCTTTAGTCATACTATTGTCTAAAATGCTAATTTCTGGTTTTAGGCTTCTTTCCAAAATGTAATTATACCTTTAGGCCACAACTTTTTTATTTGTTGGTTTACAATTTTTTTTTTGAAAAGTGACCACCGGTCGGTCGAAAAAAAAATATAAAAAAAATCCCGTGTCCATGTTCAAATTTGTGCCCAACAAACTACCGTATCCTATAGATTAGCCCTACTAATTCGGCTTTCCGGTTGGCCGATTTTCGTGAACGAATTCGGAAGGGCCATCCTCTCAGCCTTACAAACATCTGCATATTTATGTGCGGAATTTAAAATTACGTCAAAATTCTTCAATTACGTGCATAACTTACTTAATTCAATACAAATAACAATAATCTGCATGAATGTGCTTTAAAAAATCTGTGTTAAGTGTCAAATTTGAAATATTAAACTTAAATTTTATGTCGCGTGAAAAAAACCGGTACGAACGGACTTTAGCCTCATCCAGTTCCCCTCCGTACACAAATACCGTCGGACAGTTAATTCTTTATTGATCTTTATAATGAGTACCTAGAATTAACTAGAATTGATTGAAAATTAACTTGCCAACGTTTCGTTGACATGCCAGCTTATTTAAACGTGTACTTAAAATTATTTTGAGAGTAGGCAATGTTTACCATGACACCGGCGTTTTACCGCCATTACGCCAGTTTCGTTTTCAGTTGGGAAATAGTGGGGAGAAACAAATCATTAATGCATCTTTCAGAAAAGGTATGTGGGAATAATTTATACTCAGATGAGTATAGAAACATGTTTTCTATCCATGGAATGGTTCACTTTTGTCACAGATATTGTAGTTATCGGGCCCAACGGGTTTTAATTGGGGATTTTCCGCACACAAATATGCAGATCTTTGTTAGACTGTGCGGGACGGAGCCAAGTCGAAAAATGTCTCGCCGTCACAAAGCAGTCTAATAAGTTGGACTAGTACAGGGTAACTTAAAAATATAGGGGAATACAAATAGATTTTTTGGACCGACAAGTTAATAAGGCGACCCACAGGTGCTCTGGGTGAAAGAAAAAAAAGCAAAACAGAAATTTTAGATTTACTTTATCAGAATGTCAAATCAGCTTACCTTGTAAAAAGATATATCCTCAGACAAAAGTTAATAATCCAAATTTATTTATCATTTAATAATAATGGTCACAAAATACAATTCTAACTGAACAGATTAAATCCAAAAAGTGTTGGTTATTTTCAAACAGAAAATAATCCTGTGTTTCACACTGAATAAAAACATTTCTTACGAAATACTACAATTTCTAAAACAAGTGTTTTCCACACTGCTTCAACATGCAAGTTTTTGTTAACACTGAAAAAATTCTGTTTTTTTTTCACACTTGCTAAACAAATTCAAAACCAAAATTGTAAATTCTACTAAAAATACAATTTCAAAATGAATTACTGAACATAGATGGTTAGAAAACATTTAAACTTCCATTATCATCTTTTTTCCATTTTTAATAATGATTATTTTATTCACACTGGTTGGAACATTTATCACCAATTAAGCTTCTTCATCATTGCCTTCAGAGCAGTTATTCAAACAGTTATTGTTTACATCATGTTCATTCTTTATACCAATTTCTCCCTTGGAAGATGCAGTATCAGTTACAGTTGAAACCGTCGATTCTTCCTTGCATTTCGGTTTCATGATCATAGGCTCAAGTGCATTACTGATATCATTCAGTATTTCAAACTGTTCTCGTTGGTACGATTGAACGGCCGAGCTTTTGTGCTTACTTCTGCTCATCACAGTTTTATCTGGAAAGTTCTTATTATACAAAGTAGTGCACAGTGTTACCCGAGCAGAATGATTACTGATTTTTCGGTTGCTTGTGTCAATCCCAGCTTCCACATAAAATCTTTTTACCATTGACTTAATCGCATGCTGAGCCAAAGAAGCAGCCCCATATTTTGGTGCACCATTTTCATCTTTGCTCCCAACAGGTTTCCTGTAAAAAGCACCAACCCTGGGTATTAAAGACATGTACCGTTCATAAAGGTCAACTATAGAATACTTTCTGTCTTTTTGTTCATAGTGAATAATTGGATTATAGACAGTGTTACGGCTTTTGAGGCCCCCTTGCGAATTTTTTCGCAATCCAGGAGTAAACTTTATATAACGCAAGTCCTTGGCAGTATCTTTCAGTACTTCAAACTGATCTGCTTTACAACTGACATGCTCCTGAAACCCGCGAAAGCCGAATAACTTCCCATTATAAAAAAATACAGCATTGCTCAATCCTTCAGATGTGTCAAAATTGAAGACATTCGAGTCCCAAAACTGCATCTCATCTTCCATAGTAACAGGATCTGAAGAATTACTTTTTATTCCAACACCTTGTGCATGGAGTTCTTTCATCCTTGTATCGATACATCTGCGGAATTCACTAAACTGGCCTCCTTCACGGAAAAAGTTAATATTGTTTCTATTACAAATATAATTTAGATACCTCTGCAAGCCACTTACAATATGAGTCAGTGTGTTAGGGGGGTATTCCTTACCATCTTGCCTTCTTATTTCCATTATGAAGCGTTGCCCCCAAAAGTTAATCATTTCATCACTTAAAGCACCAATATCTTCTGGAATTGTATCTGGAGAACCACTAGTAACTGTCTGACTGTTGCGAAACCTAGCCCAATCTGACCAAACTTTTAATGCCCATTTGTTAGCGTCCCTGGTTTTCTTTGGAATAGTATTCGTGTTCCGGTCTTTTATCTCTTGAGAGGAAACGGGCAAAGCAAATCTTCTATCTACAAAAAGAAAATGAAATAATATCTAACATAATCATTATCTCACAAAGTCTTAATTTTAAATTATTTTGAACAATGCTGGCAAATTGTGTATGAGAAATAATTCCCAAATTTTAAAGGCTTGTGTATACCAAAGTTGGCTTTGTCACAGTGTGACTCAAAGTTGATACAGATCAACAGATAACATGATAAAATTATGTTCAGTGCAATTTCTAATCGAAACTTTTGCAGTATTTCATAATAGATAGTTGAACATCCGTAATTTAAAGGTAAAATTGCGCTGCCTCACCTGAGATTTCTTTTTTATCAATTGAAAAGGTGTGTCCATCAATAGGCGGTACATGTAGCATAAAATCACTCGGAATGCTGGTATCAGTATTCTTCATTTCTGTAACAGTTATTGGTCCTCCTGGTGTACTACAAGTAACCCCAGGACCTGAAAATCATTTTAGAATCCGTAAGATATCATAAACGATGATACGCTGATGTTATGATAATAAATGCCACCAGAATAAAATTTTGTATTTAAAGACATTGAACAGCTACTATATAAGTGACCCCCCCCAAAATCCACATGTGGTCTAATCTCTTGTTTTATTGCCCCTAATCAGATAAAACCAGTCTGGTCACGGTCTATAGACTTGACACCTAGTCAAAAAGTGGGGTAATAAATTTTATTGATTTACAGTGATAATAAGTTTATGACTACTTTGCTTTTGTTTTTATAAGCATAGAGTAACAGATATGTAAACAGGTGCTAGTCTATCAATGAACCTGTCCGTTTTATTACCCCCTACTGTGGAATTAGGGGACTTTCTGGTCCATAAGTCACATGCCTCGCATTACTGGTTCAATGTCTTTAACTGTTTAAACACGTATACCAAAGGCATTCCCCAAGGCTACGGACACGATAGGAACCTCTTTAATAAAATTAATACTTTATTTATTCAATTTGAAAAATAAAGTCCGCATGTTTATATTATATGATTTTTCCGTTCATTAGTGTCAGACATAGTACTCGCACGTTTGACGAAATTAATTTTAATTGATGGGGAAATCATATATGCCTGGTTATCTACACCGTTGTACTTTTGGAAGACTGAGTTTTCATATAGAAATCAAACTTACAAGCTGGCACCAACTCCTGTGTATTCAAACCTAATAGCTGTGTTGACGTGAGAGCGGAATCGAACATATCAAACTCTTCAGAGAACATTGACAGCAAGTCTGTCTCGTCAACCAAATCGAAATTTGCGTTGTTTTCTGACATTTTTACTCTACATAAAGAGTTACAGCTTTACGTCTACACATCGCGGCGCTAGCAGTCAAACTGACCTGGCGGAGGTGTAATCGATATTTTTCGCGCGCTTAGAGTGACCTTTAACATTGCATAGTAAAAAGGTCAAATAAACCCGCCCACTAAGTATATTAGTATTCATCCTGACTGTTCTATGAAAATTAGAAATGTCTCCGGTCGCTACGCTCCCGTCGACATTTCTAATTTCCATAGAACAGTCAGGATGAACACTAATATATACATGATGTATTGGATAAGGTGGCAGGTACATACATGACATTTTACAAAATGAAGCACATGTGGGTGGTTCGAACTCTGTCAATGACACTCTCGTTTTTTTAACTATTATATACAAGTATTTTTTATAAATAATTTATTTACTGAAAATATTTTGTTTTTGTTAAATGTATGTATATTACACGCTGAATAGTACCTTTTTGTATTTCAAAAGAGAAAAGAGGAAGAAGGAATGCATTTGTTCTCTTGTGTATTTCTCTTTTTTTATATGGCATTTATACATTTTATTGTATGATATCGGGACTACAAAAGTAATTTCAAATACCGTATGCATTAAACACCGGTTTCTACTTATTGTATAACTACTCCACAATTAGAATAATGATAAATGCTAATAAACTTACCCATGTGAAGTTATAATATTTTTATTTATTTAACGGAACAATTTAATTTAAAAAAATAAAATAAACATATTTTCCTATCGATATATGTAAGGTTAACTTTTTATTAAAAATGAAAAATAAAAATAAAAAGCGATGTCCAAGTCGTCAAGATTCACAAACCTTGTGCCTTACCAACTGCGCCACAGAGGACAGTGGTATAATTACTAGTATATGTTTCATAGATTGCTCCATAGCATATTACAACAATAGTATCGGTATCATCTAAACATTTACAAATGGGATCTTCCATGTATACACTATAGCGGTCGTTTGAACTTACTGGTATTTACATTACAAGCTCATGTAATAGAGTATTATAAACTAGGACATGGGTGACAGAGAAACGGTGAACAAACAGAACATTGATTGATCTAAAAGGTGAACATTTGTGACATAAACATCAGATATGTCAGGTGTAAAAGTGTTTGTTCTTGGATTTACGGGAGAAACAGGAAAAGCTTTAGTAAAACAATTAGCACAAGATGACTACTTTACTAAAATAGTTTTAATTGGAAGACGAGAAGGGGATCTGGATTTACAAAATGCATCTAAGTTTGTAAGTATGGTTTGATTCTATAAGGGTAATATATGTACTGTACAATAACTAGAATCGGTTATTAGATTAAAATATGTTATAAATGTGTGTGTACAAGGAATATGTCTAAACTAGCTAAAAAATTAAGAAGTTACGCTGTACCTAGCTTAACTCACTTATAGGAACTATCACTACAAGAATTCCTCCTTGGGTTAGTTTATTTACGATAAATGATACAGTTTGAAACTATATTATAAGGGCATTCATATGGTGTCCCTGTGTGCAACGATTGCGCTTTGATATTGCCAGGTGATGTTATAATGAAGGATATACATGAGTTATGTACATTTAAAGCAATAGTTGAATTTGAAGCTTATCGATTTTGCTAATACATGTACATGCATAGGTTTTAATCTGTTCGGAGTACCTCGGTCCATTCCGTACCTTCATCTAATCTCGGATGTATAGCTTCAAGTATATATATACGTCTTCACCTTACATTCTTGAAGCGGTTATACTTATTTACTGCTGTTCTTAAAATGACGTCTGACGATGGCCTTTAAAGTTTAAAGCAGTGTAATAGTATGTAATAATTTACTTTCTACATTTTTTTTGTAAACTGAACAATAATTCAACTTTCTATAGCCGACCTAAGTACTACGATTTCTACATCCGCTATTGTTAAAGTAGTCCATGCTGCAGTGCAAGTGTATAAGTTCAGTTTCCATGAGTACTTTTAGTACTTTGATTTAGTTTTCAGGCGATTTAGACACAAACATGTACTTATTTCATACTGATTTATTTTAGGAACAGAAAGTCATTAATTTTGATGAGGTTAATGAATATAGAGATGTTTTCAGTGGTTGTGATGTAGGATTTTGTTGTCTGGGTACAACACGAAAGACAGGTGGATTGGTAAGTTTGTGGTAGATGGAATACAATGTAACAGTCTATATACATAATTCTTTGTAATACCATATAGCACAGTAAAACCCCTCAAAAACAGACCCGTCCGGACTGGACCAAAAGTTCGATTTTCTGAGAATTCACAGAGCTTTTGGTAAAAGATCCGAGAAAATGGGACTTGGAAAATTGTCACATTTTTCAGGGAATTCCGGTTTTCAGGGAGTCCGGATTCAGGGGTTTTACTGTATTTAGTTCATCAGGCATCATGTACGTTATAAACAGGTTACCATGCATATACATATTAATGGATAAAGCACTATTCCAGCACCCAGTTGTATAAACATTGGTTAATTTTAACCACCGCGTTTCTGATTTCCATGTTTTTATAATGATCTTAAAAATCAAACGTATATTTTACAGGATCATTTTATCAAAGTGGACCGTGACTACGTTGTGAATAGTGCACGTGTTGCTAAGGAAGCGGGATGTAAGCATTTCCAGGTCGTCACAGCAACGGGAGCAAATAAAAACAGTTGCATAATCTACAATAAGACAAAGGTTTGTACGTAATTATTTGCACCGATGTGCAAGGATTAATATTAATAGCATTATTCATCAAACAATCGATTAATTTCTTTGTGAATACTTCAATTCTTGTGTTTAACGCGGTCTCTGTTTGTATTCGTATTTCTCGTCAACCGCTTTTACTCCCTCTAGGTCAATAAAACATTCAAGTAGGAAGTACATGCACAGTGCAACCTCCCCAAAGCAACACCCTTGGGGAGTAGCTACATTATGTTGTTGTTGAGAGGTTGTTGCTCTAGAGAGATTAGATTAATAGTTAAATCGTGCAATGGGAAATATCATGCTGTTGTTGAAGGGAGGTTGTTACTCTAGAGATGGCCGCTGTAGAAGGGTTGTTCTGTATAAGTTTATGTTTAAGAGTTCGTTTTAAATCTCTCGTATTTGACTCAATACCTTAATATGAATTTTTACATCATACTGATGTCTTCTCTGTAATACATATAGTGTCTATCATTAAGGAAATTAAATACTTGCGTCATCATTTCGTATTTTAGATATGTACTTACAAAAATATACAGTCAAATAATTCTTTTAAAAGCTGTCAGGTTAACATGACCTGTGTATAAAGGCCACCTGTCAATAAAGGACACGATATGTCTCTCCCATGGATGGCCTTTGTTCACAGGTTTGACTGTACACATTTATTAGTAATTAGATCATTACAGTTTGAGGGGTAATTGATATTATACATTCTTTTGTTATTTGAATTCAGGGCGAAGTCGAGGATCTTTTAAAAGAACTGAACTTTGACCGATTATCCATATTCCAACCTGGGTAAGTAGAATCATTAATGTTTTAACACACATTAAAATGTAATTAATTTAGTACTATTAATTACCGTTACAGTAAGTTGGATGAGAGTAATTTCATTGACAAATATATTCATGATCAGAGTTCTAAAGTTTCTTCTTGAGACAAGAGACGAAGGCGCAACTTTACAAAGTCAGCTTAATTATACATTTGGTATTTTACACATTCGATATTGTATTGTTTATCATTAAAGGCCCATTAGCTTTTTTGAATTTAGTAACACAGAACAATATATAAAATAATAGAAAAAGATGAGAAATAATTTATTTGCTTTAAAACAATATTTCGAGGGCTCAGCGCAACACTGTCGTAACTTGTTCTTATTTCAATATGAGTTACGACACTGTTGCGTTGAACCCTCGATTTATATAATGCCTGTCTTTAGCCACGTCTCAACTAAAATGTTAATTGTGTACCTCACTTATTCATGTCCATTTGTATCATGAAATGAGCGAATAAAAGTATTTTGACTTGACTTGACTTGTCTCGTGTAAATGTTGTCAGATGTTTCTTATGTTTTGCAATATCATTGAACAAATACTGTGCTACATTTCTATATGCACTTTGTGATTAAACATTTCGGAATGTTTTCATTGCATGTAGAAGTCAGTTTCACTGATAAGACATCTTAAATGGTAAAATAAGACCGAGTTTAATTTTAAAATCCAAAAACCTAATGGGACTTAATCTAATTGGCGTAATTCTTATTTCCAGATTTTTGCGTGGAAATAGAACGGAAAGTCGATCATCAGAATGCTGTGTGACAGTTTGCTTGTTTCCCTGTTTCAAACTTTGTCCAAAGACATTGTCCGTACATTTTGATGTTTTAGCAAATGCTATGTTGAAAAATGCAAAAACGAAGAAGCCATCATATTGGATAGAAACAATAGACAATAGATCAATACACAGTTTGAAAGAATCTGACGTTGTACTAGTTATATAGAATAGAAGTTGTGAAGAAATTTCAAAGAATCTCCTCAAAGATGAACGTTTTTTGTTTGTTCTTTATTTTTACGCCCCTTTTAACAGTCATAGTCTTATGAAGCGGACTGTTTACCTAACCATTGTTCATGGGAAGAACCAGTACTAGACTCCCATTCTCCGTAAGCAACCGCCTACTTTCTCACATAAAGAGACATGGTCGGTATAGCTGATGTAGCACAATACCCGCACCTACCAATCTCTCCAGTATGCATCTCCGGAAAGTAAACTAACAGGGGCACTACTGCACAATAACCAAAGAATAACATATGATCTAACGTATATTATCGTTAAACTTACTGAACAATAATATCTGTGCCCAAACGTAGTGAAATGAAATGTACAAAGAATCGAATTTTACTTAACGAACGCTATGGCAAGGCGGCAAATTTCGCATTTGCATAGAATTATTATTTCTAGGGACATATTTGACCAACCAAAATACAGGAATCGCCATCTAACATGTAAACTCAAACTTTCATTTTCTAAACATGAGTGACACTCTTGTGGCCCCTAAAGCGTTGGCAGGTACCTGACCTCAGTAAAAATAACAAGCGCCGGACAGGCTGACATGATTTATGGCCATCAAAGGATTATTACCGTTAATTAGATCCAGCACCAGCTTTCGGAGTCTGCAACAGCTGGCTCGAACGCACGACCCTCTATCAGTGAAAGGTCATGGCCAATGATGAAGCACATTAACAGGCTGTATTAAGCAGCCATTGGACCTTCCTGAATTTTATCGTACACTAAATACATTCATTTTTTATTTGTGATGGTTTTTATTCGTCGGGTTTTCTAGACGAATTATACTTACGAGTATTTGTTTATTATAGCTGTTTGCGAGTACTTACTGTAGTGTCTATTACTAGTTTGGCTAATCCTGGCCATTTGATTGGCTAATGGTGATGACTGAATCTATTAATAGTTGACAGGTAAGTAAATCATGAAGACATTGCCTAGATAAGTTGTTGTGTGGCTATTTGAAGTTCAGTGTGGTTTTATGATAGTGATCAGATTTATGGTGAATTCGTTAACATTTAGGGTTGATTCTATTTGATTGATGTAGGGTATGATATAACCATGTGCTTGTGACCTATATACATGAATTTATTCATTTGTCAAAATACTCATGATTGTCATTATAATGTGTATTACTCATATAATGTAAATATTTTATACACTTGGGTTGAATTAGATATACAGACAATATCCTATATGAAAAAGCAACTTCGTACAAAAAACATAAACCAATATGCTTCTTGATATTCGTCTACCAATAACGTTTTGCCCTTGTTCATAGGGCCACTGACACCAATCAGTGCATTGAAAGGGAAACTATTGCTCGAATGGACTGGCCCACACAATCTCGCGACCAAAATCCCATCGAACACGTTTGGGATATGCAGCAGAGAACGATATCTGAGTGTCCTTGCCAGCCAACAACCACCAGACAGCTCAGAGAGGCACTTCCGGAGGAGTGGGCTCGAATCCCACAATCAAGTTGAGATTCGACAGCCCATAAAATGTCTAATTTTGACCCTGTCCTCATTTCGACGCACGTTGCGCTCGAATGATTTAATCTACGGATTACATGTTGCACTCATGATAATCAGGTATCTTTGAAAATAACCAAAATTCATATCTTATATATGTAATCCAAAATCGACGATAATGCCATACGAAACAAAAAGTGATCCTTATCAAATTTTGAGTAGTATAGTTAGGGCTGTGGACCGTTGGGTAAGTGGCAATCCGATCTAACACCTTGGTGTTTTTTATACACTGAATAAGGGAAAAAACGAAGATTTTTCTTTCGACAGATTTGCGTTGTTTGATGAGTGAAATTGAAAAATAACGTCTGTAAACGTATAAAATTCACGGAATCGAGTGCCTATCCTACACAATAGCCTAAACAAACATGAAAATTCGTTGTGTGAAACTTGAGGACTGTGTTTAGAATTGAAAATAAATATTTAAAAGTGAAAATTTAAAATATGGAAACCATCAATGACATGTTGAAGTTATTGTTGGACACTGTAGTTTAAATTAATTTTGATGTTATAATACATTATTATGACAAATGGAATTAGCATAAGTTCAGGTGAGAATAATAGATACTTGTTAATCATCAAATGTTATTTTACTGGAGTAGATCATTAGCTATTGATAAATACTCATTCCGGTTATGTACTTTCAGTAATTAGTGAACAATGCCACTTCTTTAGGATGCATTGCTAAAATGTCAGATTTTGTCGCAAATTCGAATTACCTTAATTAAACCTCCATATTGGTCAGTTGTTTGAAGCACAGCTGGTAACTGTATCATGAATAGATAACAAAAATTTAAAAAAAAAATTATAAAAAAAAATTAAAAAAAAAAATTTATTAATATATTAACAAGGTATATTTCAACGAAAATTCTCTGGACGATCACTGAGGTGACTTTTGTTTTTCAATTTCAGCAAGGATTTCCGGTGAATTCATGCAAATGAATATACTTTTTACGGCCGTAATTGAACAAAAACATATTCCTGCATTGAAAGCTTTATTTATTTACATTATTTAACTTCATGACATGTAATTCAACGTTTAAATTCCGATTTTATCTAAATATCAACGTAAAAACTTCATTCTGTCGATGACTCTAGAGAAATCCCAGTGTATTTTGTAACGTTCGTTTTCATTGGTCGGGAACCAAATACGTCATTTCACCTGGGAAAACCCCTTTGAAATCGGCCAATGAAAATCGTTGTCACAAACTGGATAGCACGCGCGTCATATGAACCAAAATGGAGTCTATCGGGGATAAAAATTAAAGCCGAAAATTTGTTTATTGCTTAAAAATTCACATGTAACGAATTTACAAATTGTCATGGGGGTAAATGTGTTCCAACATTTGTGTTTTCTAAGCGTAGCTGTTCATTATGTTTGTACACAACGGTTAAGACTAAATATCGTCTATTTTATGTAAATTTAGTGGATGTCAAAATCACCTCAGTAATCGTCCTGAAGCATTGATTTACATTTTGTGGCATAACTCGTGAACTAGGCGACGGATTTCTCTGGGATTTTGCATGAATGTTGTTTTAACGATATGTTTTATGAATATAATCGATCACTGGAAATATCTTTAGCCAAAATTTCTTTTTGATGCTTTAAAAATCTTGGGATTTTTGTTGAAATATACCTTGTTAACATATTAATAAATATTTTTTTAATTTTTTTTTTTTTAATTTTTATAATCTATTCATGATACAGTTACCTGTGGTTTGAAGTCCGTGTAAAATTAAACGTCGATAGCGGTCAATTTAACCTTATGGTAGTTCGGACATTAGACCACAGTTGACTCCTACCCAGCCAGCATCACTATGTCGGCCCGACGGCGGCTAAAGAGCGGAATATCGACAATATTTGCCAACGTCAATCCTACATAGGGCCGACGTCGGTGGATTTTATAAAAAGTGGGTATTACACTTGGTGTTAACTTATTCAAGTTCTAATCTATTCTGTAGACATGAATATATAAAATATAAATGATAAACACGATGAATCTGACTCTTTACATTCGTTCAAATCTCAATGTCTAGTAGATGTCGGATTGATGTAGGGCCGCTATATGTAGAAGAATGTATTTTGTCAATAATGAGTTAACTGTTTTTACATAATCAATGAGGCAAATGAAAGAAGTGAAGAAGCGAAACGTTAATTTTGCATTATAATGTAAGTATTCATTTACATTTTGAAATATATATTACCTTGGCTTATCTTAACTTGTAACAAGAGTTAAGTATCTAGGTCAACCGCCTGCATTAGTCATTTAGTGCTGACCGCCATATTTGAATTTCTTGAACTAGTGTCAGCATCAGGTCGGATAGATTTCATGAAAATAACAAGTTTTCGTTGCAAGAAATATGTCGGTGAGTTTGGAAAATTACTTTAAAAGGCATACATCAACAACAGCGTGTGGATATTGACAGTAAAGTAATTATTTTGGGAACTTATTTTAGCTTGTTGCTTTATTGTCATATGTTTTCGCGACTGTCTTTAACAAAAGAAAATTGCTCATGTTACTAATTTCATGTTTATGCAGAATATCTACATTCAAGGAATTTTATGTTATTCATTTGATTTAATTGTTTTACCATAATGGTTTATTTACACCAATGACCAGTATGTACTCAGTCTAATGTATAATTAAATTCAAAATTATTTGTAAATCTTTACAAGTGTAAAATTACTCTTATTTCCATTTGTCTCTTGTTTTAGCTCCAGACCAGTTGATTTTTACAACTACAGTATAAAAAAGATGAAGCAGAATTGGTTTTTAAAGTACAGAAAGTGCACTTAGTTGCTAAATAATATATTAAACATGATTGATTGGAGAAAATTATGCACAGTTTAGAGGATTCAATGACAGGTATGTGTTGTATGGTAAATTTATATCAATTAGACATTGAATTTGAACTTTCAACTGCTCAAATTAATTTATTCTGTATAAATAATGAATGCATAAATAATTATTCTGAAAAGTTCTATTTATATAAAATATTTTGAAATATATTGATGGATTATTATATTAATACGATCTACCTATAGACTCTATAATAGGAGTGTACAAGTATAAATCATGTCATTGTTTGGTTAATGTTGTTATTTTTTTAGTATGACTAGATACCATAGATTGTTATAAGGTACATGTTTGAAATACAATGAGTATATTGTTTTTGAATTTGATTTTATATTTTACAGGCCAACTATCAGGGAAGGATACCAAAGACACAGCATGGCATACACATGTATTTAGTAGTTAGTCGCCAGAGAGTGTTTCGTACTATACAATGGTTTTGTTGCAAGTTGGCAATATACTAATAACATTCATTGTAAGTTACAAATGTAATTATTATCACATATATATTATATATATAAATATATCTTGTATACAACAATTAGATATTTAAGATTTTAATCTTGATTACTCTTAGTTGCGGTGTGATATATTGTAATTTGTAAATTGGCTGGGATATTCACTAGCCCGATCAGCTTAGTTGGTAGAGCATCTGACTTGCAAGCAAGAGTTCGCGGGTTCGAGCCATGCACCGGGTACATTATTTTCCTCTTCCTATTACATTTGATGCCGTTAGTATGAGACTAGCCTCGAAATCCTTTTTTTTTAATAAAAAGGAAAGAGCAATGTGGCGGTGTGAAACATTGTATTTATGAATTGGGTGGGATATTCACCAGCCCGATTAGCTCAGTTGGTAGAGCATCTGACTTGCAAGCAGAAGGTGGCGGGTTTGAGTTCTCGCATTGGGTACATTATTTTCCTCCTATTACAGCAGTATGATTTAATTTGGACCTAATTATGTACATGATATAGGAAACTTAATTTGGGTAATTGCATTAGTTAAAGGAAATGAATTGTGCTTATTGTATGTTTTTAAAGACTGTGTTATCAATTAATTGATTAATCATTAATTATATTGTAGCTGAAGCTGTACAAAGGACAATTCAAAGTGTTTAGGAAGCTGATATTAAGGTGGTGTTGAGACAGTGCCTATGTAGTATGTACCAACAGTGACAAGGGATAGTGGAAAAAGAAGCGAAAAATATTATTAGTCTACTATAAACAATTACATGAATTAACAAAAGGAACTTTTATAGTGTTTTTAAGTTTTTGGTTAAGACTTTTGGAAGATATAGTATACAGTGTATTTTTAATTTGTTAGCATTAGTAATTTTGTATTTGTGAATGTATGAGTATGATTAATTGTGTGAATAATTAAATTTAGAAGTGCCAAATAGTACAATATCACTGACCATATTCATATTTTAAACATAGGATTTGCAGAGTAATGAAAATCTAAGTTATATATTGATTTCTTATTGTATTTTTCATTCTTCATGTATTTGGGTTTCATTTTAGCTTACTTGCCATAACATGAAATACATTAGATAGTGGAAACATAGCTAGAATTTGAATATAGTTTTTATCATAAAGGGTCTGGGACTCTATTCCAGTTCATACCCTGTGAACTTTCAAGAGCTACATTAAGACTCATGTATATAATTTTTCTACTGTTATATTTTGCCCTATAATTAAACAATTAAGCACTTGTTTTTTTTAAAGAAAGAGAGCAATATTAATCTATCCTTAGTATTACCTGTAAACCTTAGATTTTACTTTGAAATTATTTCTATTACATGGAAGGAGTGTCTGGATTTGGAATATTAATCTGGAGCACAGTCCCATAATTAAGATCATAAGATGTACATGATCACCATGATGTTGATTTAATAAATATAGAAAATACTCTATTTATTTTGTTATCTTAATGAAATATGACCTGTTAGAAATTAACAAATATATGAAATAACTTGTAGTACATTTGTAACCAAACTCTTATTAGGGCTAGTTTGATTGTTTCCTCACATGACAGCAGGCTATGATCCATCTATGAACAAGTATGAGTTTATGCAATATTCATCTTACTAGCTTCTGTTCGCAGTAGGTCTATACCAGTGTTTTAGGGGTCATGAAAGCGATTCCTGGAATATCGGCAGAACATCAGATAAATGTTGGGGAAATCCTGTCGGGCCGACATCGAGCCGCGTTGCAAATTCGAGGCGGGCCGGTGCCAAAACGATCAAGATGCCGATGTAGGGCCAACATTGATGTCCATATCGGCTTGATGTCGGGCCGATGTAGTGATGCTGGCTGGATACTGACCAATCACAGGACAGAAACAATGTTTTCTAAAACAATTAGATCACAGTTAGCCGTTGTAAAAACATTCTGTATTACCTGTGTTGTAAGTCAGATAGATATCTTGTAGCTGCGCTCGCCTCTAAATTTCACGTGATCTATCAAATGCTAGATCTCTCGTAACTGTTGACTACAGTTACTAAGCTCATATGATTAAGTATTAATTAGACATTTAACGTGAGGAGCGTGAAGCGAGAACGTTAAACGACAATCGATAAAATTCGAGGATTTATAATCTCAATGATATTATGGTATGAACGAGCAGATGTTCTTGGGCTGGTGTGGCCAAACATAAAAACAAATTCATTGTTATTTTTGTACACAACATACGGATTCATCCGAAGTACTTGGTATTCCTAACTCTTTAAGAATATTGGGCCTTTTTTTCTTTAAAAACGTTGAATAGAGTTTATGGTTCTCCCGAACGAGACTAGCCAAATATCTTTTCCTTCTCCGCCGACATTGTTAAGGATCCTGGTCATCATCAGATGAAGGGGGCAACCTGGCAACCAATAAGTCTATGAGTTGGTCACCATCAAGCGCAGGGTCAGCATCTACCGGTGCCGCCATTTCCCGCGGGGCCGGTCCAGGCACCGGAAAGCAGCCTCTCCATGTGGCGCCGGTCCAGGCACCGGGGAAGGCTCCTCTCTCTCTTGGGCCGGTCCAGGCACCGATGGGGGCGCCTCTCTCTATGGGACCGGTCCAGGCCCGGGGAACGGCCTACCTCAGAGGGGCTGGACCAGGCACCCTCCTGTCAACCAATCGAACCTCGATCGCCCGCACTTGTCGGAGAAGACGACTGAATATAAAAAAGACATAAATTGTAAAGGTATATCTGTTTTTGGTTTGACCTGAGACATATCAATAATTACACGTTTCAGTTTGTACACAATTGATAAAAGCAAATCACATGGAAATTACATGGATTGTCCCAAGTTGATTTAATAGAGTCTAAGTCCAATTGTTATTCTGTAAAAACTGAAAACTTACTACATTTACTCAAAGGAAGACAGGAATACGAGCTATTTAAAATCACATACCGTACTTCGACGTTTCCAATGTCATCTGCATCCTTTCCAAGCAGGTTACTTAGTTTGCCGCCGGAAAGTCGGTCCCGGAGCTGCTTTAACGACCTTCTACGATACAACGCCTGTGTGGCATCACTCAGACCATGAAGATTGGCTTTGGTGTCATTCGTGATGTCCGTCCAGCGTGATGGTTGTAGTACATACGCCCGAAGCATCAGTATAAATTCTCCATCACTTATTTTACTGATCTATTCTGTCTATGATTCAGCTGATCTATAAAACAAACACATTTTCAGCTTTGTAATAGTTCATGAAAACAAAGGGCTATCAATTAAATATGAACAATTACATTGTACTTAAGTACTTTTTGGAAAAAGGTTATTTTGTTTGGCCTAAAGTTTGATTAGACAGAAAACCGTTTCATTTATGTGCAGGTAATGTTTCATTATTAACATATTTGTCTAACACCAGACTATATCATAACTACCTTACTTCATATTTTATATACAAATTTTATACAGATCTAGAACTTACAGTTTGCATTTTCCATTTTAGTCCGTTTATGTTAACAGGTCTCATGTACGAACGTGTATCAAGATACAAGCGGACAATATTCTCGATTCTTTTACAGGTCTAAGGTTATTTATTCATGTATATTTTGAACGACTTTTCAGTTTCTTTCGAGTCGACTGTTAATTTATTCATAATCCTTCGATTTCAAACCAGTGTTACATTAAACTTATTATTAGTTATAAAGTATTCAGTTATTTGTAAGGTGCATGTTTTGAAAACGTTTGGCATTTCATTAAATAGGTGATTCAGTTTTTGGAATTCGTTCATTTTATTGGTCGTATATTATATTCCACATTTTTCAATTTTGCAGAAATGGACTTAGAAAGCCGTCAACATTTTCTGTCGCTGGTTGCATTTCTAGCACAACCGCCTCCTGTCGTTTCACTTTAGACCCTTGTCTATGAAGTTCTGGTATTTTGTCTCCCTTACTTGACATTAGAAACCGACTTTTTTAAAGAAGATGAAGGGATATACCGATTCAGAGATATATTCGTATTATTGTCTAACAATCGCTATCTTTTCTTCGAAGTGACAGGTGATACACCAAAAACATCACTCGAACTTATTAATTCGGTTGAATTACCAAATAGGCCACCGTTATCCAAGAAAACCGGATCTTTGTTAAATTTCAATATGGCTGAGATCGTTTCCTTGTTACACGCTTTTCGCAGCATTATTCAACATAAGTATTTTTACTGTGAAATATGAAATCTGACGTTTACATCTTAGATGATGAATTAGAAAATTATCTACAGTGGTCCACAGTGAATGAATATCTTGAAATGCAGAACGGTTGGTCCAGAATGCCTTGCGCTGTTGGTGCAATAGATGACACAAGTCACGAGGTCTACAGACTAATACACGACCAACATCAATTTTACTCTGGTCATCGGCACTACAACTACTTACCTTCTCAAGTTGTGATTGACAATCAGGGTAAAATTAGAAACATAGAAACTGGTTTCCAAGGTCATCTCAACGACGCCTAACAATTTATGTTGATGCAACGCATTGGAACTGAGCTTGCATTTCATCGGGATATCATCTTGCTGACAGACAAAATTTATGCTAACCGTTGGCCTGTCATGACACTGTTTTCTGGCGCTCAGTTACGTCGGCATATTGGATTAGCTCGCCAAAATGCATTGCGTCTCAACATAATTATGTGTAACGCGATATAGGACCTAAGTGAAGCACACTATTGTAGAACTAAAAGCGTACAAGTATACGGGCTCGGTGTGGTGACAGCGTCGCAGACAGTTCGTGTTTGTGCAAAGCTTTTATTACCGTATTTTTCATGCACTGATCAATGCTATGTTTAGAGAAATCAGTAACAGAAGTAAATATATAGTAAACTTTTGAAAGAAAAAAAATATATACACATGAACTATTTCTAATTATTTTCACATTGAAATTCACTTTCCATTCAAGTACATTTGTACTTTGATAACCCCCATCAAATAACTCGCAAATAACCCGCAAGCGTTGTTCGTTCATACCATAATACCAATGAGATAAACCTTCGAATTTTATCGCTTGTCGCTTCACGTTCTCGCTTCACGCTTATCGCGTTAAATGTCTAAATTAAACAAAATAATAAAATAGTTCATGGCTGATAGTGAAACAATAAAGATTCAGAACATTAATTGATCTAAAACGTAAGCCTTTGTGAAATGTCAGGTGTAAAAGTGTTTGTTCTTGGATTTACTGGAGAAACAGGAAAAACTTTAGTAAAACAATTAGCACAAGATGATTACTTTACTAAAATAGTTTTAATTGGAAGACGAGAAGTAGATCTGGATTTACAAAACTCATCTAAGTTTGTAAGTATGGTTTGATGCTATAAGGGTAATTATGATATGTACTGTGCAATAATTAGAATCGATTATCAAATTAAAATCTGTTATAGATTTGTGTGTACAAGAAATATGTCTAAGCTAGCTCAAAATTAAGAAGTTACGTTATACATAGCTACACCTACATAGTAACTATCACTGCGAGAACCCCTCTTTGGGTTAGTTTATTGACGATATATGATACATTTGTTACTAAATGTATATTATAAGGACAATCATATGGTGTCACTGTGTGCAACGATTGTGTTTAAATATTGCTGATGTTAGAATGAAAGATATATATGAGTTATGTAAATATAAAGCAATAGTTATATTTGAAGCTTATCAGGCAATATAATATCGATTTTGGTAATACATGCATAGGTTTCAATCTGTTCGGAACACCTCGGTTCATTCCGCAACTTTATTTTATCTCGGATGTAGTATTGCTTGATATGCGTCTTTACCAAGCGGCTACTCATTTACTGCTGCGACGTCTGCCGATGGTTTTCTAGCATTGTCTTTAAAGTTTAAAGCAGTGTAATAATATGTTATAATTTACTTTCTACAGTTTTTTGGAAACTGAACAATAGTTCAACTTTCTATAGCCGTCACTTTGATGCGGACCTAAGTACTACGATTTCTACATCCGCTATTGTTAAAGTAGTCCATGCTGCAGTGCAAGTGTATAAGTTCAGTTTCCATGTGTGTTTTCAGTACTTTGATTTAGTTTTCAGGCGATTTAAACGCATACTTATTTCATACTGATTCATTTTAGGAACAGAAAGTCATCAATTTTGATGAGGTTAATGAATATAGAGATGTTTTCAGTGGTTGTGATGTAGGATTTTGTTGTCTGGGTACAACACGAAAGACAGGTGGATTGGTAAGTTTGTGGTAGATGTAATACAATGTAACAGTCTATATACATACAATGCTTTATATAACTATTTAGTACAGTAAACCCCCTCAATACCGGACCTGTCCCGACTGGACAAAAAGTTCGATTTTCTGAGAATTCCAGTACTGTTTTCACAGAGCTTTTGGTGAAAGATCCGAGAAAATGGGACTCGGAAAATTGTCCCATTTTTCAGGGAATTCCGGTTTTGAGGAAGTCCGGATTCAGGGGTTTTACTGTATTAAGTTTATGAGGCATCATGTACGTTATAAACAAGTTACCATAATATTGGACTTAAGTTCATGGAAAAGAACGTACTGTATCCTTAGCTCAATGTTGATTGTATCGTTGCATAATGTGAACAAGAACATGTTATACTTGGAAGACCTCATTCCTAATGCTATAAAGTAAAACAAAAAATGCTGGAATATTAATACATTTTCATTACCAACCATCTCACCGTCAACATCAACACCAACACTTCTACCAACTGCAACATTATCTTCAACAACACTACTACCAAAAACAACATAAATGTTAACAACAATACCAGCAACAACATTATCACGAACAACACTACCAGCAACAACATTATCATGAACAACACTACAAGCAACATCATTATCATCAACAACATTATCAACAACAAAACTACAAGCAACAAAATTATCATCAACAACATTACCAGCAGCAATATTATCATCAACAACACTACCACGAACAACATTATCAGCAACAAAACTACCAGGAACAATATTATCATCAACAACACTACCAGGAACAACATTATCATCAACAACACTACCAGCAACAATATTATCATCAACAAAACTACAAGCAACACAATTATCATCAACAACACTACCAGCAACAACATTACCAGCAGCAATATTATCATCAACAACACTACCAGGAACAACATTATCATCAACAAAACTATCAGCAACAACATTATCATCAACAACACTACCAGCAGCAACATTATCATCAACAACACTAGCAGCAACAACATTATCATCAACGAAACTAACAGCAACAACATTATCATCGACAATAATACCAGCAACAATATTATCATCAACGAAACTACCAGCAACAACATTATCATCAACGAAACTACCAGCAACAACAATATCATCAACGAAACTACCAGCAACAACATTATCATCAACGAAACTACCAGCAACAACATTATCAGCAACAACATTATCAGCAACAAAACTACCAGCAACAACATTATCAGCAACAAAACTACCAGCAACAACATTATCGTCAACAACACTACCAGCAACAACATGATCATCAACGAAACTACCAGCAACAACATTATCATCAACAAAACTATCAGCAACAACATTATCAGCAACAAAACTATCAGCAACAACACGCTATTTTCAACAACACTACCAAATCCACCAACATTACTACCATTAAAACCAGCAAGAACAACAACAACATCATGTTGTTATTTTTCAAGTATTGCTGGGCAGTTTCTGATTCTCATGTTTTTATTACGGTCTTAAAAATCAAACGTATATTTTACAGGATCATTTTATCAAAGTGGACCGTGACTACGTTGTGAACAGTGCACGCGTTGCTAAGGAAGCGGGGTGTAAACATTTCCAGGTTGTCACATCAAAGGGAGCAAATAAAAACAGTTGTATAGTCTACAACAAGACAAAGGTTCGTACTTAATTATTTGCACCAATGCGCAATGATTAATATTAATAGCATTATTCATCAAACATTAACATTTTCTGCTCCTTAATTAAACAATCGATTAATTTCTTTGCGAATACTTCAATTCTTGTGTTTAAAACGCGGTCTCTGTTTGTATTCGTATTTCTCGTCAACCGCTTTTACTCCCTCTAGGTCAATAAAACATTTAAGTAGGAAGTACATGCACAGTGCAACCTCTCCAAAGCAACACCCTTTTGGAGTAGGTACATTTTGTTCCTGTTGAGACCTTGTTGCTCAAGAGAGATTAAATTATTAGTTAAATCGTGCAATGGGAAATATCATGCTGTTGTTGAAGGAAGGTTGTTACTCTAGAGAGGTTAAAAATGTAATTGATAAATCTTGTAATTGGGAAAGAATCGTGCTGTTGTTTAAGGGAAGTTGTTGCTCAAGAGTGGGCCGCTGTGAAGGGGTTGCACTGTACAGGTTTATGCATTTGACCATTAAAATTGTACTGAAGTCTTCTATGTAAATGTTTGATGTCTATTTTGAATGCATGCATATTTTAAGAAAAAATAAAATACTTGCATCATAATACATTTTGTATCGTATTTTAGACATGGTCTTACAAAGAATGTATACATTTGTCAGTAAGTAGATACTCATTAAATATTGAGCGGTAATATATATATTCCATATTCTACTGTTATCTGAATTTAGGGTGAAGTCGAGGAACTATTAAAAGAACTGAACTTTGACAGATTATCCATATTCCAACCTGGGTAAGTAGAATCATTTGGTGTTGTACACATACAATATACGGAATGATATAAAACTGATAGTAAAATACTTTTATAAGAAATATATTTCATTTGCTTTAAAAAATATTTAAATATTCCCCTCTTTAGCCACATCTCGTGAAAATTTCGTTAGATGCTATTTCTCCTTTTTTCCAATATCATTGAAAAATATACTGTGCTACATTTCTATAATGTACGTCTTGATTGAAAAACAAAATTTCGGAATGTTCTTAAATTTATTGCAAATAAAAGTCAGTTTCACTGATGTGACATCTTTCTCGGTTAACTAAGACCTACTTAAATGTTATCATCTAAAAAGCTAATGGGACTTTAACCAACAGTCGTTTTCTTTTTTCCAGATTTTTGCGTGGAAATAGAACCGAAAAGCGATCATCAGAATGCTGTGTGTCAGTTTGCTTGTTTCCCTGTTTCAAACTTTGTCCAAAGACATTGTCCGTACATTTTGATGTTTTAGCAAATGCTATGTTGAAAAATGCAAAAACGAAGAAGTCATCAGATTGGATAGAAACAATAGACAATAGATCAATACACAATATGGCAGAATCTACCGTGGTACTAGTAATATAATGTCTCCGAAGTTGTGAAAAAAACAATCTCCTCAAAGATGAAGGTTTTTGTTTTAGTTTTACGCCCCTTTTAGCAGTCATAGTCTTAAGAAACTTGGGAAGAACCAGTACCAGACTTACATTCTCCGTAAGCAACCTACTTTATCACATAAAAAACTGGGCTCAAACTCACGACCCTCTATCAGTGAAAGGTTATAGTCAAATATGAAACACAATAAGAGGCTACATGTACAGTCATTGGACCTTCCTGAATCTTATCGTACACTAAATACATTCATTCTTTATTTGTGATGTTTTGTCGGGGTTTTATTTTTAGAATGTGATATAAGTGCACACTATATCTTAGGTCATGATGTTTTATCAGGGTATTAATACGGGGTTCCGTATCTTTACTCACCAAACTATGAATTTGCATCTTAATACATGTGTGCACTAAGTGTACGTATGAAAAAATCTGGCAATCTTCAAAAAGTCTCGGAATTTTGTGTTCGCGGACTGTTTTATATGCATCGCTATTATTTGGTATAGTATTGTATAATTTTGCTACGCACAGGTATATTTTATAGATTTAGGACTGTATTTCCGACCCCTTTCATTAAAGGCTTTGTTACTGACGACAAGTGCAACATTGCATGCTCTAATCAAATTTACAACAAACACTAGAAACATTATTAAAATCTGAAATATAAAAAGGAACAGTTTAATCTTTCCGGAGCGGCCCTCTTTTAAAAAGTAACATCCCTGCACAACAATATGATTGTTTCCAACTGCACGATTTAACTACATTGTATAAATTCAACATCTCTTGAGGAACAACCTCTCAATTACAATGTTTACATAATTTTGCTACTCCCAAAGTGTTGCTTTGGAGAGACAGCACTGTATATAATTGTAGTAAATTAGTAATATCTTGTGAAATCGCAATGTCTTAACAATGCTTTTACTATCTGTGCTAACAACACGCCATAGCAGCTGATTATGATAAAAATATAGTTTTCTAATCTGTGCATGTATCTATAGTGTATACTAGTATTGAAATAAAGTAATGCAGAAGGGAGAGTAGTTATGTATGATATGAAATCAAAAATAAAGATAAATAACATCACAATTATTATTATTCGCACCATACTGTATTTTTCTAGACGTCTAAGGCAAACATGATTGGTTGATTCTGGTTGACTTATGTCTTGGCGTGACAGCCGATAGCTCGGACATGCTTTCGTCTCGCAATAATCATCACCTTGCTGCCATCATTAATAGACCATGCATTATCTGTCATATTCGTGCTCACGCTGAAAGGATACAATGTCAAGTAGTAAGTCCGTGAGCATGTCGCCCGTACGTATTTCCTCACTATACCGCTGTTTGTCACCATCGTCGTATTGTTGGGAGCCGGCTCATGTACCCAGTATATTCACATTGAAGCAATCGAGACAGATCTTCTTTACTACTTCCAGTTCTCCCTGTTTTGTTTTGTTTAGATTTGATTTGACGGTAGACGTTGTGGATAGCACCTAGTACATCAGGGCTGTAAAGAGATCTAGAGAATGTGGTAAATACTCGGTATTGACGCGTCAGTTCTCGCAATCAATCCATTTCGATTTCAGACCACATGTGTCCCTTTCAGTTCTTTTCACGTAGTCCTAAATCACTTTGTAATGCAAGATACAAATCTTTTTACCCATAGTTTGATCTGCATGTATTAATCTTCATTCTTACGTAAAACATTTAACATTGCATACGACAGTTTATCTACAGGGAGGGCACTTGTTTCCGCTAACGATTTGACTGAACATAAATTAATTACATAATTATGTCGCCTATAGTTATGAAGTCTCCAGCCTCCGATTAACATAACATACTATATGACGTTGTTGACAGATGTTTACGGAAAAAATCCAAGGAGCATTAATTGGTTAATATTTAAACTGCTGCTTAAGAAATATTTCATTAATTTCAAGAAATATAATTATAAGCGGTACAAATAATATATATACATATACATTGTATCTTTATAGCATATCAAATGATATGTACACCATGAGTTACAAAAGTGACCATTAAAATGAAGCGATAATTGACGTGTTGAGAACAAACTATTTAAAGAAATTATGAAAATAGAAAATATCGGTAGTAACGACAAGCATTGGAACTAGAACAAATATATCAACATAATCATGCTTTAGATAAAACATTATCGACAGAAAAAGTTTGTCCATGAACTTCAAAAAATTAAGATAAAAAATGCGAACGTGTAAACTAGCATACGATATCATGGTTATAAAGTACAGGTACGACGATAACATACGGTATGTTAGTGCAAAACAATAAATTACGTCAGATATGTCAGGTGTAAAAGTTTTCGTTCTTGGATTTACTGGAGAAACAGGAAAGGCTTTAGTTAAACAATTAGCACAAGATGACTACTTTACTAAAGTGGTTTTAATTGGAAGACGTGAAGTAGATCTGGGTTTACAGAACTCTTCCAAATTTGTAAGTTTGTTCTTCTGTTCTAGATAAAACTATTTTGTCTTCTAGTACTTTTCATCTGAAGCATAAAATCGATGACAAGCGGACGGGTCATCCGCTTGAGAGGGCTAGGGCCGAATGAGGAAATAATTTATCTCGCCGTTACTTTCCACGTTCTCATGAAAAACTGAAACTATTTCTTTATAGATATACCTGTACCATATAATGACATTATTGTCTTTATTTTATTTGGGGGCGTGATCGAGTGGCTGTGGTCTATGACTAGTGATCACTGTAGACCTCATCACTGTGAGTTTGAATCCCACACGGGGACCAAATCTTACATGTGAGGCAGCTGTCCAGCTAGCTTAAGGAGGGCCAGTGGTTCTATTCAGTAAACCTGTGATCTTCCCCACCATTAAAGCTGGACAAGTCGCCATATGACCCTTATCTGTCGATGTGGTGATAAATCCCAGAAAACATTTTTTGAGTCTAAGAATGTGCCAAGGGTCAAAACACATACCGTGTAGTTTGTTGACGATCAAATTGTTGTGTATCCAAGAACGTCAGGACTTGATTGAGATTAAAACAGAACTTTGTTGTAGGAATAGATTTTGTATTTTGACAACGACGGAGATTCAAATGAAGTGGTTAGGAATTTATTATTTATTTTTTCTGTCTATTATAAACGGCGACAGTCCCCGACCGTCCACAGGTGATATGAACGAAACCCTTAATATTTCTGATGGGTTCAAAACCTTAAATCTATTACTACAAGTTTAAAGTTTAGTCTCATAAGTACATTGTATCAGTAATACACGTGAATACTCACTGTAAATCCATTTGATAGAGGGAAATAATTGTACATACAATTTTAAATTCTTATTGTTCAGAATGTCTATATCTTAAAAATAGTTACGTTGTTAAATGTTTGCCCAAATTGGAATATCCCGGAAGTGATTGCAAATAAACACAAAACACTGGGCTATATCAGTGATATAATCTTAATTCATACTGTATACGCTATTTGTATTACTTTAGGAACAAAAGGTGATTAGTTTCTATGACGTGACTGAGCATAGTGATGCATTCAGTGAGTGTGATGTAGGATTCTGTTGTCTGGGTTCAACACGAAGTAAAGGTGGGCTGGTAAGTTAAATAATCAAGTTTTCACTTCGGACCTTTGATTACTCTGCCTGATTATCAATCGATGTCATCTGAAATCTTGACTATTTTTTGCCCCAATTACTACTTCAAGTTATCAGCTTTCAAAGTACAAAGTTACCCGAATTGTGGTTGATGTGATGTCTACAGATGACACCGCGGTTATATACAACAATAATTATGTACTTTTTTACTAAATTGAAACTCGCTTAGATTCGCCTCCGTATCGGGACGAGTGGCTGATATCGCTGACTTCAAGTCACTGAAACTTAAATTATCACTGCTAGAGGGTCGTGGGTTCGAGCCCAGCTACCGACCATGTGTCTTTATGTGAGAAAGTAGGCAGTTGCTTATGGAGGATGTGTGTCAAGTACTGGTTCTTCCCAGGAAATATGCGGGTTAGGTGAACTGTCCGCCTCATAATTTATGACTCTGGCTGTTGAAAAGGGGCGTAAAACTCGATCAAACAAACAAACAAACAAATATACAGTTGAATCTCGTTATGTCAAACTCGCTTATATCAAAATTTCGGTTATGTCAAACTGTTTCGTTGGGTCCCGATTTTTTTACTGTACTCACAAATGACCAGTTTCAAACGTATATGTACTCGTATAATTCAGGAAGAGGTTATCAGAGTGGATCGTGACTATGTAGTGAACAGTGCACGTGTTGCAAAGGAAGTTGGATGCAAACATTTTCAGGTCATCTCAGCAACAGGTGCAAATAAAGACAGTTTTATAAATTACAATAAAATAAAGGTATGTACAACTTTAATATTATTTTCCAATCATAATAAAGTTTTGGTGAGTTTAACACCGTTTGTTAATCATATCTTATTTATATAAGGGGTCCGGTTGTCCTCATCCGTTTTCCTGGACTGTATTCTAACCACTCAAGACGTGGACCTACCCTATTTTTTCCCGCGACCTTTCTGCACACTTTTCAAAAACAAGAAACATCCCTTACTATCTCCCTATTTTTAACGAGCATTTAACCAGAAAGAAACATTTTGCCTATCGATTTACAACCTTTCAGCAACCGCGTTGGAAATGTTACTGATATCGAGGTTTTTATTATGAAAATTGTTTAACATCCTAATGTCATTAAAAGTATCCAAATAAGATTGATACGTACCTTGTGCTCGTCCTACTTATTTATACTACCTAAATAACCTAGTCCATTCTACATTTATCTTATTCATTGAATTAATGGTGATAGTTCAATTACAGGGTGAAACAGAAGATCTACTGAAACAACTGGACTATCAGAGGCTGACAATATTCAGACCAGGGTAAATCTTTTAAGAATTACATGTACATGTATATACATGTATGTGAGCTTTTCCAAATATTCATTATAATTGATGATATCTGTTCTAAAAAAAACTCGACGTGTATGTTCTACCAACAACGTATTTATTGTGACGATATATTTACAAACAAAATTGTGGCTAGCACGATGAAAGGATGGTGTATAAAGGACTTTAAAGCCTAAAATGGCAACATTTTTATGATAAATGTGCTTTTGGTCCGTGTTGCTATTTCGGCAGTAAGAACCATGAAACACTATCCGTTCAACGTGCTAGCCCCCCATGTTTACGAAAGTATTAGTTTGCATCTATTCAAGAACACAGGGACCTCTATGGTCCAGTGAATATTGTTATTGACCAGTAATCTCTAGCCTCACACAGCTTTTACATGTAGGGAAGCTGTCCAGCTAGGTTACGAAGAGTTTCTACTATGGTGTACACCTGGAGTATCTATCGACCGTTATAGCTGGAAATTCTGTCCACTTGTCAGGATGCAATCATTGTATCCGTATACGTATATATGTATATACACGTGTATACATTTCTCATGTACAGTCTCGATAAATAAATAAATAAATATTTTTAAACCAAAGCTGGAAAATCTGTCGGCGCAAACGGTTAAACCCAAGGGAAAAAATACGCAAATGTAATCAATGTTTTACAATATGTTTGATTTAATTGCAAGTCAGCTTTTTGTTAGGGCTAGTTTATAAATAAAGACTACAACATCATATTTCCAGATTGTTGCTAGGAAACAGAGTGGAAAGTCGACCACTAGAGTCATGTATTGCAGCGTGTTTGTGTCCATGTACTAAACTTTGTCCGACGGACTCATCCGTACATTTTGATGTTTTAGCCAAAGCTATGTTGAACAATGCCAAGATACAGAAGTCACAGGATTGTATAGAAATATTAGAAAACAGACATATACACGGAATTGCGGAATCTGACGTGGTGCAAATAGACTAATGTCTATGGTGTACAAACGGTGACATTTGTTAAACTAAACATATACAATGTAACACACCATATGATTGTACGATACCATATATTACTACGTCAGTGATAAGATATATTATCGTTATATAATACTTTATTGCATTTTACTTCAGCAAGTACAAATGCATGTATGTTGAATAAATAAAAATGTATTAAACGTAACAATGCATTTTTCACTGACTGCAATTTTGAAGTTATTTTTAAAACAGTTTTAAACACACTGTATGGCTAGACACTGTATATGAACTTAGCTGAGTATTTCAAATAAAATTCTCCCATTATTTGTCATTATAATTGTTAACAAGTGTTTGTTACTTGCAACGTGTAAGTTACCGTATGAGTAGTAAATAAATATTAATATCAACATACATACATGTACAGTGCAATCTCTCCAAACACCCTTTGGGAGTAGCAAAAGTATGTTGTTGTTGAAAGGTTGTTGCTCTAGAGAGGTTAATTTTAACAGCTACATCGTGCAGTGGGAAAATCATGCTGTTGTTGAAGGGAGGTTGTTGCTCAACAGAGGTCCGCTCTGGAGAGATTGACTTGTACATATTTGTTCCACTCCCTATTTACTATTTTCATACATCATAATAGTAGCGGTATTTAAAGTCTGGTATACAAATTAAGCTGTTAGCATTTAGAAACATATGTTTCCTGAGATTATTATCAGTATATGTTAATGATGGTTAATGCATATCATTATAGCAGTAGTTCAGAGAAATGTATTAATTTCACATTGGTATTTATATACGGATATATTCAGTTGTCATGAGTATATATTGAATAACGTATATAATATTATCTACTGGTATATAGAGGCACAAATAAATACATTTCTAAACTATTTTAACCGTGTGTTACCATGGAAATAATACAAGAAGAGGAGTCTGGGAAGAAGTTTGTGTCGGTGGGTAAGTGAAACATTCACTTGTGAGTTTTACATGAGCAATTGTTCAGTGACATGACAAATTAATTATATGATTCTGATTATTTTTGATAAATATCTAATACATATATAGTATTATACTACTCTGTGAGCGGTTATAGCCCAGTAGATAGGATTCGTGACAGAATGTGTGATCAGGTCAGGCTGGATGACTAGATCTAAGGTGATCTGTGCCTGATTTGTCAGTGCAAGAGGATGCTTACTTCCTTCTTTGTCAATATGGAGATAGACCATTCATGCTTGTACTCACTCATGTGTTGTCCAACTAATTGTACACTACATATGATATCGAGACATTTTTTGCACTAGCCGATATCTATCTTCCGACGGGGCAATAGATGAAATAGCAAACCCATGAACGAATTTCTCGTACGTCTCACAAATTAGACTAACTCCTGTGATGATCCAAAGGGCAACTACAAACTTAAGCGTGTTGAGGAAAGTTGGGAGAAGTTATACGTGTTGTTAACCCTTTCAACTAACCGTATCCTCTGTCTTTAAACATACTGTACAGTTTACAGTGTAGTTATAACCCTCTTGTTGAAGCCCCTCCCCCCAGCAACAATGAACTTTCTAAATTACTGGGAAAATTTAAGATATTATAGGAGACCAATATTAACTATATAACAAATATGAAATATGCAAACAGATTAATGGAATTCAACAAAGCACAAAAAAGAATTAAAATAATATTTTTTAATTCATTCCATTTGGACTGGTAGAACCAAGACTATGCATCCATTTAGTTTCTTTTAAAAGCCTTTGCCAGTTATTGTGCACTTTGTCTATAGGGAAATGATGGGGAAATGTAAAGAAGATGCATATAATGTTGATATATGCAAGTAACAAATCAATTACATCTGTGACACATTTGGTCGCTGTTTATATTTTTTATCTAAATTAGGCATCTGTTTCACATTCAGTACTGTTCTCCATTACATTTCTCTTCACAGTAATGAAATACAATATATATGTATAAAATCAAATAGAAAAACGCCACCCTTATCGCAAACGTTATATTATTTTTTACCATAGTGTACCATCATGTGAGTTATCAGAACGAGGTCAGTGACGTCATCAAAGAAGCAAGGACAGGAGGAACCTGTCACCTGGTAACTATATTATAGCAACATCGTTTTATTCTGTTATTATTGTTTTTGTTTTATTCACTCCATATGTAAGTAGGCTGGTTCGATTGGTCAAACGGAAGATGGTTAAAAGAGATGGAACATATATAAGTCACGTGACCAAACAGCATAACAATACCTTTTGAAATTACAATGTACCCTTTTTTAAACTGTTTTTTATAACTCACAACAAAAAATTGATATTTAAAAAAAAATTGTTTACAATGTCAGAGTGCGTGTTAGTTTATCCACATGGTTTAAAGAATACTGGTTTGAAATTTAGTTTTAGCTCGGTGGTTAGAGCGTTGGTCTACTGATCAAGAGGTTGTGATTTCGAGTCCCGGGTGTGGCTAACACTGTCCGTGACAAATTTGACTGAGGCTATTAGGTATTGAATTTTCACCACCTCCTGATTATGTGGGGTAGCTTGGTAGAAGCTTGCGGTTAGGATATGGATGGTACTGGTTAAGACCAGAACGAAGTCCAGGGAAGCTGGTTAGGATAACTGTCCGACACGATATAACTGAAGTTATGGTGAAAACGGCGTTAGTCTGCTGATACAATGATAAATTCATTTTATCTACAATACAGGTCTCAGAACGAAGCAACCAGAGTGATGTAAAAATACCTGATTATCTCCCCTTGTCACTGGTGTCCCTATTTATCTTCTTACCCTGTGGTGTGATGGCACTAAATAGTAGTTTGAAGGTACACACATCTTGTATACATTTTTTTTTGTTTCAGTTATTTATTTGATGATTATATTTTATGCCCAATTGCGTTGTCTCTAAAGATAAAGATATCAATACTTTGCTACCAAAATCGTTATTATATATTTGAATGGTACTCGCAAACAGACGCTGATTTAGTGCAAAATAATAACTGTAAATTTAGTTTAGCAACAAAGCTGAAATTCAGCGTTAATATATCATGTGCATGTAAAGTGTTCATTACAAGGACCTTATCAATATGTATTTTGTAGATAACGTTATTAAGACAAACTACATTGTAAATGACCTAATAAACGTTGACATTTTCTAAATTGAAAAACGGCCTAAATGACTATCTTAACGTAATCATGCCGTATGGTGGATCATCTGCTTGTTATGCTTCTATGAAAATAATCTGTGAGTGCGAGTTCTTACAGGGAGGTAACAACTTGATACATCAGCCATACTACGCTCGTCCACACGTGGTAATCTTTACTAGTAATTCAAATTGAATGTGAACATAATGTCCAAACACGGAATGAGCCATCTAGACACATGTAATAAATTTATGTTGATTCTACGCAAGTTGGACGTCCTTAGGAAGATGTAGATGCTAAGGAGATGCTGTGCATATCGTGAAAGATTTGGAACATGCATTTTATTATGTTTTGGGTGTTATACTTGAGAAACAAATGAACAATCTCATTTTCGGTATGCGATGGTGCTGCAGCGCAATTACAATGTATATAATCTTATGAGAATGCATAACTACATACACACAGTTACAAGTTTGCGTCTCGTAACGGCATACCAACAACTTTTTTAACTTGTCAATAATGAATACATATTGCATTGACAACAACGTGTTCGTAAAATCTTTAATTTGCTAAACATTCAGACTGGTTTATTTCAGGTAAGAAAGTCTAAAGGAATATTTGAGGATAGGTCCGCTATTGATGCTTCTAACTGGGCGATACAATATGTACTGCTGGCTTTCGTCATCGGACCTTTGATGATGTGTGCCCTGTTCATTGCCTTGTATATACCAACTCATTGAATAAAACACTTGTATGAACATTTGTTTTTTTTTTAATGTTTTTTTCTTTTACAATCCGCTTTCAAAAGGGGAAGAATATTGAGACAGTAGAAATGTTTCAAGTCTTTTACACTGCCTATTTAAATCATTACTTTATGCTTCAAATACGTTGATATAAATATCACTAACATCAATTCGCCGGCTTAACATCAAAATTGGTCTCTTAAATTCTTACTATGCCAGATTCTGTAGGTAAATGTTTCCTCCTGCGTTTGTTTCTGGTATCCGTTGTCATCGTACTTATAAAGGTATTGCTAGTAGTAATTGAATAGTGTTTGTCTTTAAATAGTTTAAAGTATGCGCATGTAAGTTTCTTCGAGTTCCTTGTATTCCAATCTCTATGTACTTTCATCTAATAAATACATCACTGTTCGCGTAGATGCATCACATAATGAAGTGAATGGAACATGAGGAGCGGTGTATACAAAATCTAAAAAAGCGACACCTTTGCTGCAACATTTCAAAATATGTCTGTACATAAGAGTTACGTCCCGTTGACGTTTGACAATATTATCCACCATCAATTTATGATGTGTGTGAAGTTGGCAATGCAATCGACAATCGACAATCGACAATCGACATTCAATGTCTAGCTCGACAATCGACATTCATCTCGACATTCGTGAAACAGGCTGTATGGCCATCATAACAATGTAAATTTCGAATGTCTAGCTCGACAATCGACATTCATCTCGACATTCGAAAAACGAACTGTATAGCCGTCAAAGTAATGAAATTTCGAATGTCTAGCTAGACAATCGACATTCATCTCGACATTCGTAAAACAGGCAGTATGGCCATCATAATAATGTAAATTTCGAATGTCTAGCTCGACAATCGACATTCATCTCAACATTCGAAAAACGAACTGTATAGCCGTCAAAGTAATGAAATTTCGAATGTCTAGCTCGACAATCGACATTCATCTCGACATTCGTAAAACAGACTGTATATAGCCGTCAAAGTAATGAAATTTCGAATGTCTAGCTCGACAATCGACATTCATCTCGACATTCGAAAAATGAACTGTATAGCCGTCAAAGTAATGAAATTTCGAATGTCTAGCTAGACAATCGACATTCATCTCGACATTCGAAGTTACGACTGTATCGCCGCCAAAGTAAAGAAATTTCGAATGTCTAGCTCGACAATCGACATTCATCTCGACATTCGAAAAACGGACTGTATCGCCGTCAAAGTAAAGAAATTTCGAATGTCTAGCTCGACAATCGATATTCGGCATCTCGACATTCGAAAAACGAACTGTATAGCCGTCAAAGTAATGAAATTTCGAATGTCTAGCTAGACAATCGACATTCATCTCGACATTCGGAAAACAGACTGTATATAGCCGTCAAAGTAATGAAATTTCGAATGTCTAGCTAGACAATCGACATTCATCTCGACATTCGAAAAACGAACTGTATAGCCGTCAAAGTAATGAAATTTCGAATGTCTAGCTCGACAATCGACATTCATCTCGACATTCGTAAAACAGACTGTATATAGCCGTTAAAGTAATGAAATTTCGAATGTCTAGCTCGAAAATCGACATTCATCTCGACATTCGTCAGACAGACTATATCGCCCTCACAGTTATGTAGATTTCGAATGTCTAGCTCGACAATCGACATTTATCTCGACATTCGAAATAAGATCTGTATCGCTATCATAGTAACACAAAGTTTGTATGACTAGCTAGACAATCGACATTTTTGTCTGGGCCTGTATATTTTTTTCATATCTTACTGCAAGTGAAATCATCCGAACATTAAAAGCTTATAATTTACGAGTATTTTGTTTAATCTGCTCAGAAATTGGCCTATTTCATTTTTGATGTGTGTTATCTTAAACAAAATAGATAATGTTCGGTATTGTCAGTTAGTCCGGGAATGTGTATTCGCCGGCCCTAGTCCGATGATTAGGAGAAAATGAAACGATTCCACGGCCCTAGGGTTTATTTTTTTTATTTCCTGACCGATTTTTTATTTCTATATATCAAATTGAAGAAAAGCTCTCCGCTTTCAGAAAATGTAAATATATTTCACATATCTTATAGGAAAAGATGCTTTTAATCGAGTGGAACTTCACCTATTTCTCGATAAAAATTACCGCTTATTTTTTGGTCCGAATTCCACGGCCCTAGGGTCTATTTTTTTTATTTTTCAATTTATTTCTATTATTATTGCGCTTTCAGAAAATGTTACCTTTATGAAAATTGATTGAGGATAAATATGTCTTTGCATACTTCAAAGTTGCACAACGATGGTTAAAAAACATCGCAAATATTTTCACCTATTTTTCGATAAAGATTACCGCTTATTTTCATTACTTTGACGGCTATACAGTTCGTTTTTCGAATGTCGAGATGAATGTCTATTGTCTAGCTAGACATTCGAAATTTCATTACTTTAACGGCTATATACAGTCTGTTTTACGAATGTCGAGATGAATGTCGATTGTCGAGCTAGACATTCGAAATTTCATTACTTTGACGGCTATACAGTTCGTTTTTCGAATGTCGAGATGAATGTCGATTGTCGAGCTAGACATTCGAAATTTCATTACTTTGACGGCTATACAGTTCGTTTTTCGAATGTCGAGATGAATGTCGATTGTCTAGCTAGACATTCGAAATTTCATTACTTTGACGTCTATACAGTTCGTTTTTCGAATGTTGAGATGAATGTCGATTGTCGAGCTAGACATTCGAAATTTCATTACTTTGACGGCTATACAGTTCGTTTTTCGAATGTCGAGATGAATGTCGATTGTCGAGCTAGACATTCGAAATTTACATTATTATGATGGTCATACAGCCTGTTTCACGAATGTCGAGATGAATGTCGATTGTCGAGCTAGACATTGAATGTCGATTGTCGATTGTCGATTGCATTGCCAACTTCACACACATCAATTTATGATGTTCTATATAACTCGTGTTCATTGTATTAGGTCCTATAAATATTATGGCTTATGCTAAACTGACGTATATACCGTATAAGGATTTATATCTTTATGGTACATTTGTAGCCTTTTAGATATTACATAATTACAATGATAACCGACCATTACTTAATCAGGTGACGGTGATATGATCAATGTGTTCTAGTTTGAACTCGTCATTTTATCTTAAGAATGCTATATACGATGATAAAGTTACACTTATGGGTACGTAGATGTACACATTCATATGCCAATTTATTCGGTGGTAAGTGAGTTTTTAAACGGCTGAATATTTATCACCGAATTTACACACCAAATACAGTATGTTTATTGTACAGCCAGTAAAAAGGTTGATAATCATCATGTGCTATTTACCTGATATACTTGATCTGATTGTTTTATATTTGTTGAACTGTCAAGTGAGATATTAGGTAAATCGTAATACCAACCTAAATGTTGTAATGCTATACGTATAAATATATCAGGAGGTAGATTAACAGTCTCGTACGTTATGGTCTAGGTCAGTGGGTTTGTAAAATTATCCATATCCTATTCAATATTTAAACTACTGTGAATAAAAAAAATTTTTTTTTTAACTTTGATAATGAAGATTGAAGGTGAACATATTCACACGAGTTGTATGACGTAACTATATATGATAAAATTTGAATTATCTAAAGTGAGCATTTGTGAAATAAACATCAGATATGTCAGGTGTAAAAGTGTTTGTTCTTGGATTTACTGGAGAAACAGGAAAGGCTTTAGTTAAACAATTAGCACAAGATGACTACTTTACTAAAGTAGTTTTAATTGGAAGACGAGAAGTAGATCTGGATTTACAAAATTCATCCAAATTTGTAAGTTTAAATGACTATTTCTTATTAATTTTATTACAAATATGTATATTATTTATATATATTGTCTCTGTGAAGTTTTTTACGATTATAGATGAGTGGTGGTTAAAAAGATGGATGCCATCATCGTCCCCTGGGCCTTAAGTTTAATAAGACAACCACAAAGACATCGCACAATCAGAAGAAATATCAAATAAAAGAAATCTTTCCAGCGTAATTTACAACTAGACCTATTTCTGCTATTGAATACAAATTTGATGAAAATGCACATCGACTCTATTGCATGTAAATGGCAACATGTGGTTGGGATCATACTGAATCATAGTATTGTACATAGATTGGACATTGCTTGTAGATGCCATTATATCACTTGTACACTATATTTAGAAACTAATTTTAATTACATAATCATATTTTCATTATCTCGCCCTTTTCCCGTTCTTTACTTCTACATACTCGTAGTAGAGTCCCAAGAACGTCAGAATGTTATTTAAAACTTAGGATCAAGTCCATGCTCAATTGTTCATCATTTTCTTTGACCATCAAGACTTAGGCGTACAATATATTTGTTACTGGTTATATACTCGAAAGAAATAGTGAAGGTAGGTCGTTTTTCGACTCTTGAAAGCGTGTGGAAAGTTAAAAATGAGGAAGTGGATGTAATGTTCATCGAGTGTAATAAAATTCCAGGGTCGCGGGGCAAATTTATGGTAAACATGTTTTACGCTTTATTTCATCAAGAATAAGTACAGGCTAGGCAACAAGCACTATTACCAAGAAGTGTTCAATCGTCTGATGTGCGTATAAGACGAACAAGGCAGGCTTTGTGGAGAGCGAGACGGCATCATTGGAATGCACCAGCACACGGTCATGATTGTTCGCCTGTTTTAGGCTAGAGTAACAATTGGTCATCTCCCATACTTGTCACATTTTGGTACGAAGTGGCAAATTGTTAGTCACTTACATGTTTGTAGCCAAAAGACGTGTTAAAAGGATTGTATGTCACTGGTGCCAATATCGATGAAGGCAAGGAGCGTACGATAGGTATCATTAAAGCACTCAGTAATGGATATTCTCAGTCAAGCTTTGATACTTGAGCGAATGCTTTGATCAAAATGGGAATTATGTGGTAGATTTCTGTCACCTCCTCGTGGCTCCATCATCTACCTAAGCAGTACGGTATTTTAACCTTATTATGTACTACATTGTTAAGGGAAACTTCTACCTTATTGATTGATTACCAAAATCTAATTTTAAATGTTTCACTTATTTTTTTTCTAGGAACAAAAGGTCATCAATTTTGATGATGTCTCGAAGTATGAGGAATCGTTTAGTGGTTGTGATGTAGGATTCTGTTGTCTTGGTACAACACGAAAGAAAGGTGGACTGGTAAGTTTGTTGTGGATGGGTGTGTATATTTAATTTTTGTGATTACTATTAATTCACGATCTTCTTTGATATAAAATGATTAATCTTTTGAGACGACTGTGTTGTCTAAGTACAACATGGCGGAAAGGTGAACTGGTAAGTTTGTGGTAGTGGGTGGAGGTGAATACTTCATTTTTATGATAACTGTTGTTCTTAAATATGATTGATTGATCTTCTGTAATTAATGATTATGTTGTTAATTAATACAAGCACTACTATCTTTAAAAAATTACATATCGATTCCCCTGATCAATAAAATAAGCAGCAGGTTTATAATGATGGCTCATCCGAAATTAAATCTGTAAAATGAAACGGAAACATAAAAGAATACTGGTATCGTAAATTATGAATAATTCTCATTTGAATACAACATGAATGATAAATATCATTATCATTTCAATGTGATACTGAATTGATGAGTGGCGATTGTTTGCAAGTATTATATACTGTAAAAAGGGCATTGAATCCGCCTTGTATCAACTTCTGTATTGCCATTGTCTGCATCTATTTAATACTGTTACAAACCATTATCATTTATTGTAAATATTAATAACTACAATTTGTACCTCTTTGTTCTAGGAGCATTTTATCAAAGTGGATCGTGACTATGTAGTGAACAGTGCGCGTGTTGCTAAGGACGCGGGTTGTAAACATTTCCAAGTTGTCACGGCAAATGGTGCGAACTCGAGCAGTTTCATAACATACAATAAGACAAAGGCATGTATATACATTATCTCCTGTGCATTAATCCAGTTTGATAAATTGTATAAGTATGATTGTCGGTACTAATTAAATATAATGTTCAAATGTGGAATTATAAGTGCATGAATTTTGATAGCAACTAATATACTTAAAGAGGTGAGCGCAAGAAGTAGCCTTAATTATTCGGCTTTTCAGTTAGCCGATTTCATAAACGAATTCTGTAGGAACATCCTCTCATCCTGTGCAGGGCGGGGCCAAATCGAAAGTGTCTCGCCGTCACAAACAATCTAATTAGTTGGACTAGCGCAAGAAGGCACAGGTCTATCTTCCTCTTTGTTTACATTGAGATAAGTTCTTCTTGTGCTTACACCTACATTTCTTGTATTGTGTGGAACAATAAATTATATTAATCATTTATTTGCAGGGTGAAGTGGAAAGCATGCTGAAAGATTTAGAATTTCAAAGATTGTCAATATTCCGACCTGGGTAAAAATAATATGTCAATTCCAACACCAAAAATACAATTGAGCCGCGAATTAACGACCTATTTATGGACATAACAAATAGTTAAATACTTGTGTAGTATTTTATCAAGTTGAAATAAGGAATAAAAAGAGTCCGAAATAATTAGAAGTCTCTTAAAGACAATGGCCAATATTGTCACTAAGTGAGACTAATTTCGTGTGCTTAGCGAGAACGGGAGATCATTAACAGAACAGATCAGCATGTTTCTTTTAAATCATATAAAATCTTTTATACTCATACTGATACATGTTCGGAGACATAAAGGTAATGTATTTTGTAATCTAAGAAATGTTGAATTGGCCTTACTTTTTCAACAAGTACTTGTATTTGATTTTTACAGGTTACTGCTCGGGAACAGAGTGGAGAGTCGACCGTTTGAGAAGTTAGCTACATTTCTATCAACACCTTTCACCAAACTTTTCCCAACCACTATGTCTGTACATTTTGATATTTTAGCTAAAGCTATGATGAATAATACACAAACACAACAATCAACAGGGTGTACAGAAATATTTGAAAATAATGTCATACACAATATGGCAAAAAATAATGTTGAAAATTAAATAATTAAATTAAATTTATAAGCGTTGTGTTAAATTAAGCAAACAGAGCATGGGAAATGATCACGATTGTCAATCAGGATTATTTACTACCGAACAATGTTTGTTTGATTGAGTTCAACAGTCAGTCATATGAGGCAGACAGTTCACCTAACCATCGTTCCTGGGAAGAACCAGTACTAGACTCCCATCCTCAGTAAGCAACTGCCTACTTTCTCATGTAAATAGACATGGTCGGTAGCTGGGCTTGAACCCACGACGCTCTATCAGTGAAAGGTTTACGGTGATTTGAAGACAGTAACCTTAACCACTCAACCACAGGGGTAGGTCACTACCAAGCAAACAATACAAGTTCACAAATGTGATTATTTAATAACATATACCAATATATGGCTAATTCAAAAATATGTTTTGGTTGTTCATGATCATTTTTTTCTTTTTGATTTATGGCTGTTTTTAACAAAACCAGTGTTTCTAGAGTCTGTATCAGTACCAAACCTTGGTCTCCGCAAGTAACTATCGATTTCTCCAGATGAGTGTTAAGCAATGGGGGGTGCAGAATGGAGAATTAGTTGAAAGTTGAAAACGCCTTATACTAGTAGTTGACACTACAACAGTAATGAAGTGGTGTGGGTGTCCACTTTATGAGCGGGACAACGAATGTTCGAACATCTGTTGAGACTGGGTTAAAACTGATGTAGTCAGAAGCTAGTTAAATAATGGTTACTGAAGGCCCATTCAGTCAGGCGCCTTGTAGAGGAGGGATTCGGGAGGTACTGTGCACACAGAACATGTGTCTCATCAGGCAACTTGACTGGTCCTTTTAATTGGGGTGACACTAAAATGAACAAGCGGGCCAAGATGGCCCTAAATCGTTCACATGAGAACAAAGACACTATAATAAATGACTAGGTAATATAGTTTTCATCTCATATAACGGCCCATAACTCTGCAAATATCAATTAAATTTTGTCCATAACCAATCTGATCAAACAACTTTAGGTCATACACATTCACTGTAAATATGATTAGGATTGGTGAAGAAATGAAGGCGCTAGAGTGTAAACAACCTAAAATATAGCAACTTTTCAAAGTCAAGGTCACGTAAGTCCTAGCCCGATTTCGACAATAATCAAACTTGTCCAAGACCTTTAGTTATGTCATACATGTGTACTGAAAATATTATTAGGATTGGTGAAGAAAAGTGCTAGAATGTAAACAAGCTAAAATACAGCAAATTTTCAAAGTCAAGGGTCCATAACTCCTGGAATCGTAGTCCGAGTTCGCCCATAATCGAACGTTTACTGGAAATATTATTAGGATTGGTGAAGAAATGAATGCACAAGAGTGTAAAAAAGCTTAATGTATCAAATTGTCAAATATCATTTTACGTTATTTTAGCGATTTTAACCAATGCCGATACGTTAAACTGTTTGATAAGGAATCATTCATGAAAAATAATTTGGTCAAATGAAAAAGGTTTCATTTGTCTGCTAGATCCAAAACATTTCATGCTGGCATGTTTAACATTTCTTAGTATAAGGAAATAAATGGTATCATCTCAGATCAAAGACACAACATTTCTTGACAGAAAAAAACACACCGGAGTCCATAATTATAACTGAGCTTCAACTCATTTTATTCATGAAATTGGGGCCTGGTCTACACAAGGTAGGATCATTGACCTCCAATGAACTAGTTGAACAACTTCCTCACACATGAAATTTGTCTGGTTCCCTTTGATTGGAATGTTCACATATTTCAGGGTAAAGAGCAAAAAGGCTGAAATAACCTACCCCCTCATGCATGCAAAAGCATCATTTTTGAGTTGGTCAGACCCTTTTGTTACAACGATTTTAAAACAAACAAGAGGGACATCATGGCCCTATATCACTCACAAGAAAAGACTCTTAGAGAAAATTATCATGAGCCTTTGTAAAATTAAGTGACCCTTGGGTGGGGCTAATTTTGCCCATACGGCAATAATTTAAACAAACTTGGTAGATGTCCACCAGACAATGCTACATACAAAATATGTAAGCTCTAGGCTTTGAGGTTTTGGACAAGAAGATGTTTTTGTTTTCCTATAATAAGCCTATATAAATCATGTGAACCCTGAGGCGATGCTGATTGTCACCCTGGGGCCATACTTTTAACAGACTTGGTAGAGGTCCACTAGACAATGCTACATACCAAACATAATTGCTTTAGGTCTTGTGGTTTCAGACAAGAAGAATTTTAAACATTTTCCTAAATTGATTAGAGTAAACCCCAGGGCAGGGCCAGTTCTGATCAAAGGGCAATAATTTGAATAAACTTGTTAGAGGTCCACTAGGTAAGCTACATACATCTAGGCTCTAGACATTGTGGTTTGGACCAAGAAGATTTTTAAAAGTTTTCCTATATAAGCCTATAATAATGAATCAAGTGACCCCTGGGGCGGAGCCAATTTTGACCCTAAGGCAATAATTTGAACAAACTTGGTAGAGGTCCACCAGACAATTCTACACACCAAATATCTAAATCTATGAACAGACCCCTGAATTATTTGGACACTGAACAATTGATCAGTTTCCTAAACCGTTTTTTATGCAGACCTTAATATGTTTTTCTACATCTGCCACGCAATTGTTAAACTCGCTCCCGTTTGATGTTGCAGTGCAAGTCTACATCAGTTCAGTTTCCATGAGTGCGTTCAGTACTTTGATTTGATATATTTCAATGGATTTCTATTAAAGACAAGATCTCTATACATGAATGATTTATTTTTGTCATTTACTACATGAATATATACAGAACAAATCTGCATGATTTTTCAAAAAACATCAATGATTCTTATTCTTCATTGGAAGAATGACAAATTTATAAGCATTTAAATGTTTCAATATAATAATTCATTATATAAGTGTTTAAACTAATTGTAAAAAATACTGTGAAAATTGCAGTAATGTAAATAATACTAATATAATCAAGGAGACAATAAACACATACTGTATGTATGTAACAAGTCCACAGTTTACATGCATGCTAGCACCTAGAATTAACAATGATTTTAACAATTTAGTATTCCTGAGTCTGTAATGACTACAAAAACAGAATCAAACAAGATTAAGCGTTAGTCCAACATTTTAAGCCAACAGATGGCTCCAATCTTTAAATTGTCTAATCCATGAAAAAGTTATTTATTCACAAAAAAAAATTCATGATTACATACACAACATTGTAATGAGCTACTTCACACATTAATGGTTCTTCTCACATTTGTGTAGGACATATTAAAGAATAATTGTTGGCCCAACTCTAAACCAGTTAATTTATTTTGAAAAGTCATCAGAATTATAAGCAATAAAGGTGAGCAGAGAGTGCAGAATTTTCAAAATAAAACCAAAAAATAACCAAAGAAATGCCTGGGATTTGAAAGCATTCAATACACAATATATATAATAATAGATATCACATCATATAATATTATAGAGACAGAAAATAACAAGAACAACAAAAAGCCATGAATGTGTGCTCTAATGCAGCTTACACTAGGTTTCCCTCGGGTATAATTTTGGATTGTGTATTTACAAAGACTGTACACGATAAAAGTTCCATTAAAATATTCCAACAACTAATTGTTTCACTTTGAAAATACATTCAACATGGATGATCCTGGTGCAAAGAAAATCTGAAATAAAAAGAAAATCATAATTATGTAAACATCTGGATAAATTATTGAACACAATGCTCAAAGCAATTCACAGCTCTGTAACAAGGCTTATTTTAAACAAACCCATCCCTTCTACAGAAAAGGAAGGTACAACATTTTACTAATTATCAAAGTAGTTGTTAACTAAAATTATATACAGCAAGATCATGCTATGTATACATGTATTTTTTAAAATGCCTTTGATCTTTTATTATATATGTTTTATCTAACCTAAAAGAAACTATGCAGTTCAAATCTGAATTTAGCTATATGTTCTGTTCTGTTCAGTTATGATATCATGCATACAATGTAACAAAAACATAACATGTACAAAACAATGAACATGTACTGTAAAATAACAACATTGTTACAATGAATTGTCAGTATTAAGATAATAGTTTTGATAACAGGAAACTATGGCAGACGGACAGACAGACGTGACATTTCTGGCCCTCATGGTACAAGGAACTTGTTCCCAAAATTATCAATTAAGTTATCAGTAGTATTATGTGTTTTATTTGTTTGAGTTTTTTCCCCTTTTTCAACAGTCAGACTCATATGAGGCCGATAGTTCACCTAACCATCTTTCCTGAGAAGAACCAGTACTAGACTCCCATCCTCCGTAAGCAACTGCCTACTTTCTCTTATAAAGAGACATGGTCGGTAACTAGGCTGGAACTCACGAGCCTCTATCAGTGAGAAATTACAGTAATTTGAAGCCAGCGAACTTAACAAACTAAGTATGTTGACTAACATACTTTCTTGATATTCATAGATTGTAATTGTCCAACATTTAGTATAAGGACATGTATAATGTTTGTTAGAAGATAAAAGAGTATTGCATTGTATGAGGATAGAAGAATTTATTTTATGATTACACTTGTTATTGATATAAAAGCAACAGTTTACAGTTAATTGCAGATTTTCAAATAGTTGAGTATTAGTGTACAGTACTTTTCATAAATTGACCTGTAATTATGCGTTAAATATATGTTTACTATCATTTGTAGAATATTAAAATAATTCAAACAAACTTATGATAATTTTATAGCTTCGTGCTTTAGAAGTTTATAGAACAAAAGGTGTAAGTTAATGTGAGAATTAAATACATACACATGATAAGAGGGTAAAATTGTCCATGTCAAGCTCACCTGAACACCCAAGGAAATAAATTATTGAGAGAATTACATACATACACACAATGGACAGTAGAAACAGGGGAGTCATAAAAGTTCACACGGAGCACTTTTGTTCAGGTGAGCATACAAAGTGGAAACCTTTAGGTTAGGCTTCAAATTCAAAATAAATACATTATCAGGGTTTTCATTAATTTTCAGTACAAAAGAATTTTTATGAAAGTAACAGATTTTGCCGGGAGTCAAGGGGGTCAACTCCTTATTTAAAATGTTCAAACCTTGTAGATTGTAACCAAGTTTTTTGCAATTTTAACCGATAGTTTTCATTGGCATCGGTTCTTAATGAAAACCCTGCCATTTTGACAGTATAGTATTCTCTGGAGTACAAACAAGTATTCGAGATGTGAGAGAATCATGTGGTCTAACCTTAATGTTATCCACCTTGGGAAATCACTGGACTTCTCTTATAGCTTACTCTTAAAAAAGAAAAAAATAGTTATGTGATTTGAAAGGACAAACAGTGGAAGAAGGTGCGTAGATAATATGTATAAATGAGATGCAAAACAAACGGTACAATTACGTTTTTCCCACCATAAAAAAAATCATTGACCAAAAACAGCTGTATTGCCTGCTATATTAAATGCAACGCTCACTAATCATCGGTTATGTCTAGGAAACACGGACAACAAAACTGAATGAGTTTATAGAAGACAAGAAGTGATACATGATTGCATGGAAGATATTTATTATTTTATTGCTATTAAATTGTCATACCACATATACATTGGTTTAACCCCTATTAACCCCTATAAGGCAAATGGAGTCAGAAATGTCACTGGCCCCAAACACCATGCAAACAGATCCCTGACAAAGAGCACATACAACATACATACAGTATAGCTCCAGTTATCTTACTACATGTAGTTAACCACATATGAGTACTTGCAATAACTATATACATATACTTGGTTTTGTTTTCCTTAATAATTAAAATCCCTAATTTATCATTAAATGTGCATATAGGTAGTCCATTTAACTTTGCCACCTGATTAATCAATAGATCACCTATTTCAGCTCGCTCAGAAGGAATACTAAACAGAACCAATACCGTTACAGATCTTTGTTTTCTTCCACAGAGGTTTAATGTTACTTTATACATACAAGGTCAACATAATGAGGACTTAAATTCAGGAAATTTTATGTCAGCAGCACGATTGACAATGTAACTGTATAAACAGCAGAAATTAGCTAAAGGCCCATTAATAAATTATTAGATTTTAAAGCATTATACAGTGTAAGTTGAACTAGTACTGATATAGTATAAAAACAGCAGAAATTAGCTAAAGGCCCATTAATAAATTATTAGATTTTACAGCACTATACAGAGTAAGTTGAACTAGTACTGATATAGTATAAAAACAGCAGAAATTAGCTAAAGGCCCATTAATAAATTATTAGATTTTACAGCACTATACAGAGTAAGTTGAACTAGTACTGATATAGTATAAAAACAGCAGATAGATACACATTAAACCATGCTATGGATAGACACTGCAACAGTCTCTATATCTACGACATACACCCACTTACATAGACAAATCATCTATAATACTTCATGTATAGCTGGAAGAAAAACAGATAGTGTATGTCCTAGAAAACTACTCACAGACCGTATCAACCTTCAGTACGTATTGTTACTTTATAATATGAATATATCAATAAATCCAGCACATACTGATTAGATAACAGAATTACTATGCTTCAACTAACATCCCCCAATTTATAGGGTCATTCAGTCGGCAATCTTTTTTCAAACATGTTTTTGGATGTTTGCAGATAAACTAGAAGTTAATTTAAAAATATGGGCCGGGAAAGTATTTACTGAGACTGAAAAATGCAAGAAATATAGGTTTGGTTGAGGAAACCAGGAAATTTCTATTTAACGCCCTATCTATAGAGTCTGTCCAGACATCAAAATAATAACAATAATAGAATGATTTACTCATTTATAGCAAACTGAATAATTCAGCGGACATCTTATTACTGGGAGTCATGTGCATATAATAAGATGAACAATTTAAAATATAATTCAAAAGAATATACCTGTGTTATTGAACAACATAATAATTCGAATATTATGTACATAACAGTAACAGATCTAATTGATTCGTAATAACAATACATAGTTTGTGCAACTAGAACTGCCAGCCAATTAACAATATTAAATAAAACAATTATAGCAGAATTTAAGCTATTTAACTTAAGTCACAGATTTTATGGACACATGCTAGTATTACAGGGTTCTATTATATGGATATACAATAAAAAAGTACAGTGAGGCCATCGTAAAAAAATATTTGTACATGGTAATCCTATACCCTGACAATTTTCACTTGGTAGGTAGGACATTTTTTTCACAATTTATTATTTATATTGAACCCATGTCAGAACACTATTTTTTTATTGAAAAGAAATAAAAAATCCAGAGACGCCAAAAAAAGTCGGATAGAGGCTTTTTTGGTGAATAGGTAGCGTTACCGCAAACAAAATATTTTTTAAGGATGGCCTGAATATACAAAGGAATCAAAACTAGGATATGTGGCTATACAATACTGGAATACATGGATTTATGTTGTCCATGTACTATACTATAAAGAAGTTGAAAAACTCTTTCTTCAATTATTTGTGCAAATACTCTGCAAGAATGCACTGTGGACATAATTGACTTTGTAATAGAGGTATGTGTGAGAGATTTTACTTTGAAGTGAATGGTCAGTTAATTAACCTTTCACAATTCGTAAATGTCATTAAATCAAAATAATTACCTTGACCAACACAGCAAATATTGTTCCAAAGACAAAGTATGGAATCAATGAAGAGGCACCACCGGATTTCAACTTCTTTTTTGTAAGCCATGCAACGGAATTTTCTTTTTTTGTTGTAAAAGGTGGGTAACGAACTCTGTGAAGAACAAGTAACGGTGTCAAACAATGCCACAGTGCATGATAAACAGTAAACCCTCGATATAACAGCCACTGACAGGATAGACAAAATAATATCTGACATTGTCCAGTAGCCATCCTGACCTTACAACAATTTAAATAACCCTTCTTAATATCAGAATTGACATTATGAACAGTTGATTTCGAAAGTCCCGAATGCTAAAAACGATTGACATTGTGTGTCAGTCCCAGACAAGAATTTCATTCTATTTTCGAATTTAGATTTGTTGTAAAAGGTCAATATAAGTATATATCAGGAAATTCCGCAGCAGTTGAGGTTAAACTATTGTAAAGAAAAGACTAAATTTAATGAAGGTTATTATACCAGAGTTGAAAATGTGGATGAAAAAGAGCTTTATACTTCACATAAAAGCTTAACTGAACCATACTTACCAAAAATACAAATCTATCACATTTAAGCATTCTCAATTTATACCAGTTTTAAAAAGTGAGGTATAGGATATCAAATACATTGGAGCAAACATAACTATTCAGGCATTTCCGTAACTGAGAAATACGCCTTTTACACAAGTGTAGGGTTACAAATTTTGGTTATGTGGTTTCCGGTCACTACTTTTTCAACATTAGGTACTTGTTTTCAAGCATCATTCTCAGAATTACAGACTTTTCAAACGTGTTTATCATTCGCGATTGATGAAATGGGCATCAAGTTCCCATTGAAAGAGAAACAGGTTTTTTCCATTGTTGGCTTCCCAGGCACAGCCATGATTCAAAGTAGTCCGTGAACAACAACAACAAAATGGCGGCCTGTCAATAATGTCTGAAGCATTTTTCATTAGCCAAACGCTGAGCAGTTCCGATTAATCAAATTGGTGTTTACAAGTCAGGCACCAAAAAATGCAACACATCTAAAACTTGCTCTTATAAAGCCGTTAGCCAGTAGCAGAACTAAGCTATATTGACTTGAAGTGAATGATAATATTTCACTGCCTCATTACACATATACTGCATGCAGTCTCAAATTGTTTGAATTTCAAGACAAGATAGCAAACAAATGCTTATTTGTTAGGGCATATTTTAGGTTTTGTTCAGTTTATACTGTCAAATGTTTTACGTTAGGAGCACAACTACAGCTTGAAAAAATAGAACCTTTTTAAAAGAAATCAGACTTCTTAATTAATACAAATATTTTTTAAGTATGCTTACATGAACAACCTATACTTGAATTTATCTTCAGGAATGGTTAATGTACCAGAATTCTAAGAAATTTGTGACAAGTAAGTAGTTGTACTTAAGTATAATAAGGTAAAACAGTTGACAGTTGTTTTATGTGAAGTATACATACACCGAATCTAATTTCTAAATGTTCACCTTATAAAACTTGATTTTCGGAAGAACTCAAATTAATTCTTGATTTTAAAAAATTACAATTTATCAATACAAAGGAATTTAGTATGCAATGTTAATGTTGGATTGAATATTATATTAAAACCAAGTGTGTTCAATAATTTATCTTCCAGTGCTATTAAGCGAACGGTGGACATTTAGAAATGCGGGTCAGCGTAGAGTCATAACAATGTGACTATAACCAATACACAATACTTTACCATCAATGTGCAAAAACAAATGAGCAGAATTTATATCAACTTTTCACATAATCGTACAGTACAAACAGTGATGATGTACTAACTTATTTACCTTCATTGAGAAGAACAATTGTTTCTTTTTCGTACATTTTCAAATAAAACAACAATTATAATAAGAATTATTCTAAAGCATAGTGCGATTTTATTAAACTGTCAAAGCTGAATAATTACTCTGTCACTGAATGCGTTCATTTTTAGCTATGTACCACAGTGGATGGTTTCTGTTTATTTTTCAACAAGGGAATGCTTTGTTATGATTATAAAGTTCATTACACGTACATTCAACAACCATTATAATGAAGATTATTGTATAACATACAAAATTTATCGAATCACATTGAAGCTAAAAATAAATGCTTGCATTGACCGTGTAATTCTTCAGCCTTGACAGGTTAATAAAATCGCACTATATTTTACATATTGTAATTATTTAGGGAGAATGCTCACTGTTAACAACATTGATGGTCTAGTTATTAAAGACAGAAAAGGTTGCTATGGAAACAGATGACACAAATATACCTTGTCTAGGATACCACACAGGTATCTTTAGGTTGTTTACCACTACCTTGTAAAAAGTTCACTTTACTCAACTTGCTCTCAGAAAATGGAGGGTACCTTATACTGTAAGAAGGTGAATATTGTATATAATACAGCTGACCATTGTCCTGGACACTTAAGACAAGGGAATTCATTAATTAATCCACAAGTTTACTTACACCATACATTTTCTAGACTCTATACTTTATTAAGCACTGGACATTTGGTCCAGTTAAAATGCAAGCTTTACTGGACGAATGATCTTTTAGTGGACCAAAGTGAATATCCACAAAATTTTATATAATTTGGATATGAGTCATATTTTTTTAGAGTGATTCAAATATTTCATTCTTTGATCTGAAAAAAGGTAAATAAATCACTAAAAAATTTACTGGACCATCGGACCACTGACCGTTTCAAATTTACTGGACCTATTGTCATTTTGGCAGACTTGGTCGAAGGTCTGGGGCTAAATTTGAAGACTGCTAATAGTCAGGATCATTAGGCGACTTTTCCAGCTATAACAGTGGATACTGACCTAGACTACACACCTGGACAGAACCACGGATCTTCCAAAAGCTAGCTGGATAGCTTCTACACATATCAATAATTCAATCATTATCCAATCTGTTACAAGTTTATTTGATGGTACAGTACAACCTCTCCTCGGTAACCCTTTCATGAGCAACAACCTCCTTTCAGCAACAGCCTGATTTTTTCCCACTCCATAAATTAACTATCAATTTAAACTCTCTAGAGCAACAACCTCTCAACAACAACATAATTTTGCTACTTCCAAAGGGTGTTGCTTTGGAGAGGCTGCACTGTATAGTGGTCATAGAATAGACAGATAATTATCTGACACTGTATCATATTTATGTAATTTAGGCCATTCTACTTTTATATGACATTTTACAAACTTAAGCCAAATAATTGCTGGCATATGATTTCAAGTTTAACAACAATATTTCAGTAATACAGAGAAAGTTTTCAATATTAGAGACAACTTCTCATCTGTACTCCACAAACATCTAATTTAGAGATAGTATACAAAATAAACAGAAACAATCTTCACAGAAAAGAGGCCAGAGGATTGGTGCTTGAGGAACCTAAACAAAATTTGTTTGACAAATCTAATGCATTCCAAGTATAACTTACTTGTTAACTCCCTCCATCTTCAAGGCTTTCTCCATACATGATCGTTTATGAGAGAAAGTTTCAAATGAAAATTTACCATGGTAACTGCCCGTACCACTGTTTCCTACACCACCAAATGGCAATGTTGGTACTGAAAGGTCAAAGAACTATGTCTGTAAATCAAAATTCAAATATTTTTTATGTCAATTCATCAATATATACCAAAAACTATGATACACAGTTTATTTCATGCTAATATATCTAAAATATCTTTTTTACATTGTTTTTGTATTTTGAAATAGACATTAACAATTTTACAAACAGAGATATTTATGCCTATGACCACTTATTTATTTATTTCATATATATTGTAGCTATATCTTCAAGTGTTTAAGCTACAATTAATGTAACATTCTCATCTTGTTAAATGTTACATGCTGAATCATATGCACATGTACATATCACATGAATATACCACATGTTTATATCACTTGTATCACCTGTATATATATCACATGTATATATCCCTTGTATATTCCACATGGACATACCACTTGTACATATCACATGTATATATCACTTCTATATCACATGTATATATCACTTATATATCACATGTATATATATCACATGTACATATCACTTATATATCACATGTACATATCACTTGTATATATCACATGTACATATCACATATTTCACATGTACATACTACAAGCACATATCACATGTACATACTACAAGCACATATCACATGTACATACTACAAGTATACCCGGTATACAACATACATAAATCACATATATATATATCACATGCATTAACTTACGACCAGCATGCATGAGACAATCATTGACAAGAAATCCACCAGATGAACAACTGTCAGCCATCTTGTCCACTAACGATTGATTCTGGGAGTATACATACATAGCCAATGGTTTTTCTCTGCAATCAAATATATACACAGAATCTAAATTCATTTTTAACTTTCCAAATAAATAAAATCTTATTGGCTTCAAACAGAATTCACAGAAGAAGCAGATAATCACCATACAAGAGGCTTTTGTAAATATTGACAAAATTGTACAACATGACCATCAGGTTTTACTACATGTAAATTCATTCCTTTTTTGAAAGTTCAATAAAAATCATTTAAGATGAAGTAGCACACTAAATTGTTAACAGTGGATAGGTTTATGGTATGTAGGCATGTTTTTAACAACGAATGTTTGCATTGAAAACAAAATGCTGGAATAAGGAACAAAAACTGTCATAAATGTTTTGGGACGGGGAAATTTTGAATGAGTTTGATGTGTAACTGTGAAACCAGCCTTACCCATCAATTATATGTGCTATAGCCTCGTCTTCATTTCTCACAGGTACTATAGGTAAAACTGGTCCGAATACCTGAATAAATAAACAAGCATATAATACAAATAAACAGTAAACATAAACAATTACAACACTGTTTTATAGTTTAAAGCCGTCCTACTCTATCACCAATCTTTATGCAAACACACTTGTTAGTCTAAAGCCCAGGGCTAATGAATTCTATTTCGGTAAGTGAACTTTCCCAACATTGCATATTCAGGTGAATTTCAGGCTTGGGGTAAATTGTATATTTTCAATAGCCAATTTATAGATTAGGCCAGTGCTTTAAAAAGATTAGTCTGAACTCTGTAACATGGTACAATAATGAATTTGAATTGCCCGAGTCTATATATACCAGCAGTGCAGAAAAGTACCTGCTTAGCACCATTCTTCAATGATATTTCAATTATATATTTGGGGACTTGTTCACCTAACCATATTTCCCGGACTGTATTCTAACCATTACTTACTCTTACTTACCCATCCATAACCTTTCCACATATTAAAAAAAATGATGTTTTGTCAAATTTTAACGGAAGGGAATGACATACTGCGACTGTGATTTGAACAGAAAAACGTTAAATCCAATAAAACATACACATTCTCCTAACAAGTTCGGTTGCTGGGCTCGAACCCATGACCCTCTATCAACGAGAGCTTACAGTGATTTAAAGTCAGCGACCTTAACCACTCGACCAGAAAAGCCGTTAGTTAGTGTTCGATCAATGGCTTAATTAAGTTGAATTAACGAATGTTGCAAAATATAGCAGGAAAAGTTGCCAAATGAACCCTGTTTGTTGGTGTAATGCTAAATCCCAGAAAAGAAAACAATGAAATTAGATGCCCCCTGACGAAATATGATATAAGGCCCCTAATGACCAATGATATATGAATCAGATCAGATTAGAGTATTTACCTCATCTTGCATGACAGGATCATTAAAGCTGACATCAGACAATATCGTAGGTGATATAAACCGTTGAGAATCATCAGTATCTCCGCCGAGGGCGAGTTTTCCTCCTCCACTGATCAACTTCTTCACTCTCCTATAAAACACAGACATCTATAAAACACAGACATCTCAGGGTTTTTACTGTTTGTTTCTAAACAGTGTTACTTATGCTCCAAAAGGAGCAGGCAAGTTCTATACATATAGAGGAAATGCTACATATTTTGGGGTCAAATTTTGATAGAAGGGTATGACCTGCTGTGATCAGGAATCAAATCAGGATCTCTAGGTTACAAGTCCAGCACATTAACCACTAGACAACGGTCGTAGCATATTGTTAAAAGAAAATTGTTTTGTTAATTTAAATGTTTTTCTGATCAAATAAAAAGACGAACTTTCTGTACTTACTGATAATGTCTATCATTAACCAATCTTGGATAGTCAGGAGAGTTAGCAGGACCATCAGGATAGAATTCTCCTAATGTAGACTTTATCTTCTGAACAAGAGCATCCTGTAACATAGAAAATGTGTACATTAAATATATGGCTCCTGATTCTGTTAATTACATGGCTATAATATCATGTTATTTATAGAAACAGAAAAAACTCCATAAATAAACCACCTTTGGGACACAATACAGTCTTATCATGGGGGTGGTACAGTAAAACCCATGAAAACCGAACTACCTGTAACCGGACTTCCCTGAATACCGGAATTCCCTGAAAATCAGACGATTTTCTAAGACCCATTTCTTTGATGAATTTATTAAAAGTTTTCTGAAAACCGGAATTCTCTGAAACTAGAATTTGGCCCAGTCCGGAAGAGGTCCAGTTTTGAGGAGTTTTACTGTACTATTATAAGGTTGAAATATAGTGGAAATATTGAAGACCAGTCACAATTTAACAGGTTATATGACAGTGTACCAGCACAATCATTAGTAAAAGATGTGTGATGGTGGACTTTTAAACAAATTAGCCATCTCATGGCTGTTACTACTGCCCGTGCATAACATTTCTTTCATAAATAAAATAATTCCAAAAATAATCAATAACGATAATACATGCGTTAGTGGCCACCTTTGAAAAAGGAAACATTGTGAATAAAGCCCATTCTTTTAAAAACCATCATTGAGTATTTAGAACAAAATAACCACTAAAAAAGGCCACCTGTCATTAAAGGTCATATATAGCATTCATTATAGCATTTCTAACAAATCATAAACACTTACCTGGGTTTCCTTGGTGCACATGATATAGTCTGGAGCAATGCATGTTTGACCAGCATTCGTACATTTACCCCACATGATTCTGTTAGCCACTACTCCAAGATCTATATCTTTGTCAACGTATACAGGACTGTGAATATAAACACATGGAGACAAAGTACATTAAACATTATTTATTCATCTCATGATTCTGTGTAACTATTAACAAAAAAACTAGCATTGTATTGGAAGAGATTGACTGAATATTCATGAATGTATAATAATTACTTTAGTTGAAACCAGGCTCTGAGGCTATAAAACTTGAGGTCTGTCTCCAAGCCTAAGTACATATCTGAAAGTTTCCAGTTCTTTGCACACAGACAAACAGGCAGAATGAAAATGTATAGAGTTTTTTTTAAAACTGTATGATCATAGCATATGAATATAGAAACATTTTAAGCGAAAAAAATTGGGGTCACGGTGCTCGTTTTTGAGTTATCTGCCTTTAAATGTGATGTTTTGGCCATACATATAAATTCACCTTTTCCCACCAAGTTCCAAGGTAACAGGGGTAAGATATTCAGCTGCAGCTCTCATTATAATCTTACCAACCATAGAGTTACCAGTATAGAAGATATAATCCCATCTTTCCTTCAACAAGGCTGTCGTTTCAGGAATTCCACCATTTATACAGCGGATACATTCCTGTATTAACAGCAAAAAAGTTCCGTAAATAAATATTACCATCAATATACATGCAGTTTAACCTGTAGAAAGCATAACCCTTTGAGGGTAGCAAAATGATTCTATTGTTGAAAATTTGTTGCTCTTGAGAGGTTAAATTAATAGTTAAATCGTGTGATGGGAAAATAATGATACTGTTGAAGGGAGGTTGTTGCTCAAGAGAGGGCCACTCTGGAGAGATTATACTGTACATTGAAACATGGTTTGATTAATTATATGAACACACTGATAGGATAAATCACATGAATACGTCAAGATGATAATTACCAAATACGTAAGTTGTGTGAACTTATCATTAGGATATCAACCATTCAAAATGAAATACTACATAACCATGAACAGTTACAAAACATAACAGGATAAATTCATATTTAAAACAGCAAGATATATTGCACACACAAATGAAGAGGATAAATTGTAAACAAATCAACAGACAAAATAGAGTGCTAGTTAGAAATTAACCAACAATCTTCCACAGTGACGATACAACGACAGATTAAGAAGTTCTTACCCATGAAATAAATGTTATGAATTCAATATCATATTTCATAAAACACTATACTGTGAACTTAAGAAGACTGATAATGTATGAACATTGTAACATATTGAGAGATCTAGCTAACCAAACTACTTGTAAAGACAAGGACATCAGTAAACCAAACACAGACAGCAAACAGTAACATTTCATGATACAATTTTTACAATACAATTTTCTTGTATTTCATTCCAATCTCAAGTCTAGTAAAAAAACACAGAAAAAATGAACCATTTTTACAAACATCAGTCATACTGGTAGGTAGTTCTTTCTAAGTGATAGCCAGAACAGAACAGAACAATTCCGTTATTTTTCCCAGGTATGTTACAGACATATTGCATGGGTAAATATATAGCCAATATAAGTCAAGAGTTACGGAATGACATCTACTAATATGACAAGACACAATTCAACAGTGTGTTCTTACAAAATCTTACTTACACTGTCAAAATATTTGGGGATTAGTTCCTCTAGAAGACGGGCAGTAGAAGCTGAGATTTCTGAAGGTTTCAGTACGATACAGTTTCCTAGTTAAATAAAAGATACAAACACATGTTAACTAAAATTTCACATGACTACAGATAAAGTCATTGTAATTATAATTGCTAGTTTATTTATTTACTGTGAGATCATGTATTGAATGTATTCCATAATTTATATAATATAAAAATTGAATTCCATATGAGATGACACTGTTCACTGGCATCGCCAATAACTTTAACCCATATTTGAATGAAAAGTCTGTAACATATTACACCCAGACTGATCCAGACCTGGTTATGAGCTGAACCACCTCTATGCACTAACTGTTCAATAAAGCATGAAGACTGACAAAGGTCAAGGTTAATACGATCTCGTGTCAGGGTTATCACCAGTCAGATGAAGGTTTACATCCAATGAGATCTGACCCAGAGGATATAAATTTGAGAACAGTCTCAGAGCTTAAATCTCAATTCCATTCTCAAAGTATTATGAATGAAAAGATAGAGTTGATTAATGTTTTAATACATGTTCAGTTCAAACATGCTTTCAGACTAATGCATCAATATAACCATTATTGTCTGATCATAATTAACTTAGAAATATTAAAACACAAGGTAAAAGATTTGAGCTCCGAGACCGATCGCAAGTTTTATAACCTCAGGGCCTGGTTATACAATGACACACAGATACAGACTTACTCCGATATGGATCAAGGCTTTTGCTAACACATTATGTAAATATAATTAGATATAGACATCATATAAATAAAGTTTCTCCTACCAGCAGCTATGGCACCAATCATTGGACATAATGTAAGTTGTATGGGATAATTCCAGGCACCCATAATTAATGCAACACCAAATGGCTCTCTTCTTATATAAACCTTGTCCATCATATTCAATAAATTTTTTGATACCTTAAAGAAAGAAATATTAATCAGTAAATATAACTCTGATGTTTGTAATATACCAGGTCAGTGTTTTTTGCTACTGACTTGGGCCACAAAATTCAGACCCATTTCCAAAAGTATATATTTTCCCCATAAAATTCATAAAAATTCCCCATCAGAAGAATTCTATTTTTCTTGGAAACATTTTTGATAAAAAAGATCATTAAAGCAACCTGTAGCACACCCGTAGCTCTTTGTCTGTACCCATCAAGGTTATAGCCTATTGATAATTAAATATTAAGAGGATCGATATGTATACATTGTAATTCCCCTTTCTCCCCCATAAGATGCAATTTTCCCCCTTTTGGATGTTGAAAAAAAAACAAATACTGCAATTAAAACATTACTGAAGTACCTAATCACTTCAACATTGAAGTCTCAAGCATGCAAACATAATAATGATAGTTTTTGTTAGCTCAGAACCTGGTGACTTCCTGGTTACTCAAGACTATAACAGAAAGTTACAATGTAGATATTGATTTTATACATAATGATATTTCATAAACTTAGCATCACCTAAACTGCACAAAAACTAAACAAGAGGGCCAAGATGGCCCTATATCGCTCACATGACAATCACTGTTCACTCATTAAAACATTGTTTGAACCGGTGACCTAGTTTTTGACCCCAGACGACTTATGTTCGAATTTGTCTTACATATCATTAAGACAAACAGTCTGACTAGGTTTGGTGAAGATACAATCAAAATTTGACATCTATGTAGTGTTAATAAGGTTTTCCTAAGATTTGACCTTGTGACCTGGTTTTTGACCCTAGGTGACCCATATTTGAACTTGTCCTTAATATCATTAAGACAAACAATCTGACAAGGTTTGGCCAAGATCCAATCAAAACCATGACATTTAGAGCTTTTACAAGATTTTTACCTAAGATTTGACCTTGTGACCCAGTTTTTAAACCCGGCTGACCCATGTTCATCCTCGACCCACATATCATTGAGGCAAACATTTTGACAAGGTTTGGTGAAGATCCAATTAAAACTGTGACATCAACAGTGTTAACAAAGTTTTCCTAAGATTTGACCTGGTGACCTAGTTATTGACCCCAGATGACCCATATTTATACTTGACCGTTATATCATTAAAACAAACGATTTGACAAAGTTTGGTGAAGATCCAATAATAACTGTGAAATCTACAGTGTTAACATGGTTTTTCATAAGATTTGACCTAGCGAGCTAGTTTTTGACCCAAGATGACCCATGTTCGAACTCGTCCAAGATATTATGAAGACAAACATTCTGACAAGGTTTCATGATCATCCAATCAAAACAGTGACTTCTAGAGTGTTCACAAGGTTTTCCAGCAATTTGCCCTAGTGACCTAATTTTACTACAGAAATGACCCATTATCAATCTTGACCTACATATTATTAAAATAAACATTCTGACAAAGTTTCATGAAGATCCAGTCAAAACAGTGATTTCTAAAGTGTTCACAAGGTTTTCCCTTATTTGGCCCTGGTGACCTAGTTTTTGACCCCAAATGGCCCAATATCGAACTCATCCGAGATTTTGTTGATATTAACGTTCTGACCCAGTTTTGCTAAAATTGAGCCAAAAATGTGGCCCCTAGAGTGGTCACCATATAAAGTTTGACGACGCACGACGCCGGACGGAGAGTGATCCTAATAGCTCACTTTGTCACTTTGTGACATGTGAGCTAAAAAGTGTTTTTAAGTCAAATAGGTTATACCAGGCCCCGAGATTATAAAACTTATTATCTGTCTCCAAGCTCAAATCTCATTTCTTGTCTTTTAATATTTCTATATTAACCAAGATCAGACGATAATAATATTACTGATACATTGGTCTGAGAGTATGGTTTATCTAAATATTACTAAAACATTAATCTGCTCCATCTTTTCAACCATAATACAAACTTTGAGAATGGAATTGAGATTTCAGCTTGGAGATTGAATAAAAGTTTTATAACCTTGGGGCCAATGCATTACTGATAACTGTAATTGATCGAAATCATTAATCTATGTTACAGCAGAATATAGAATAGATATCAAGGGCTCAGCGCAACACTATTGTAACTTGTTCTTATTTCAATATGAGTTACGACACTCTTGCGTTGAACCCTCAAATTATGGTCGCATAAGTTTTCAGGATATTCCATGAATACCTGCAAGATACAAGATCATACAAGATAGTATAACCATCATCTGCCGCAAGCATAATCCTCAATACATATATTCATGAATAGATTTTTCCACAGGCAATATTTATACAAACAAATGCATTATTATGTACATAACTGAGAAACTGGTCAACATTTCTGCTTACATACACAGTTATGCAGTAAAACCTCTATATTAAGTGCACCTATTGGTCCTGATAAAATGGTCATCATATCAAGTTAAGTTGGTCTTATTATAAGATTGAAATACAGAGGAAGTATTGAAAATCTAGTCAGAATCATGCGACCTTTATAATGAAGTGGTTGTCATATTAATTGATTTATCTACTTCATCAGATTTAATCCCATTTTCAACTTTATTTTAGTTATATATCATAGTGGGCAATTATCCTAACCAGCTTCCCAGGGCTTCATTTGGTGTGTTAGGTCTTAGCCAGTATTAACCACATTCTATCCGCAAGCTACCGCCAACATAATTCAGAGGTGGAGGACAATTTAGCATAGGATGTACTACCTTCTGTCTAATTTGTCATGGACATTGCTAGCCTAGCCCGGGGTTCAAACTCACAACCTCTTGATCAGTAGACTAACACTCTAACCACTGAGCCAACCGGATGTGCTGGGTTATAGTGAGATGATCACTAAGTGAGATTTTACTGTACATGGATGGTATGTTAAGTTATATACATTTTATACTGCTAGCTATGAATATATAACACAAATCAGGAAGTCAACCAGAAATAAAGGAAAATATCTGAATATTGTACCATCTGTTTAGCATATTATTTATGATACATGTATAGATACAAAAAAAAATATGTTTTCGCAACCCTATAACAGAACAGTATTATAGACCTGTCAACATAACTTCCAATATTTGCAGTCTTACCAAAAAGATTTTTAAGAACTTGACACTTTAACTGGAACGAATGAAGTTAAATCAGACCAAAATAAAAAAAAAATCAATTGATATTTTCAATGACGTTAAGAATTTTTTTTAAGAGTTATTAAAATATTTCATTTCTTCATAAGAAATATGATTAAGTTATTACTGGACAGTCAAACCACTGACCTTTTCAAACTTAGTGGTTAGACGCCAATTATGGTGGACTCGGTCCTCGGTCTAGGGCTAAATTTAAAGACTATATTTTGTAAAAAAGTCTAACAGTGGTTTATGAGGTACAGGGAAACTTTCTGATAGAAATTTCCTCATCTGTCTTAACTAGCTTACATAAGAAGTGTATGTATACACATTTGTGTTGACCCGCCTCTGTGGTTGAGTGGTAAGGTCGCCAACTTCAAATCACTGTAACCTCTCACTGACAGAGGGTCGTGTGTTCGCCCCCAGCTACCGACTATGTCTTTTATGACAGAAAGTAGGCAGTAACTTAAGAAGGATGGGAGTCTATAGCACTGGTTCTTCACAGAAACGATAGTAAGGTGAACTGTCTGCCACATATGACCCCAACTGTTGAAAAGGGGCATAAAACCCCAAACAAACAAAACAAATAAGGTTATTTTAATTTTGTGTCAGATTCAATATTATTTGATTACTTATAATCAAACATACGATAGATTGAGTGAAGCTTGAGTAAGTGTACCAACTATCACATACCTTTTCTGGTTGTGTCCATGCTGATAGATTGTTTAAACAGTTCACCAAATCATTCCTTGAGAAGTCTACCTCCATCACTGATGATTCATATCTGCTCTGATATATAAAACATACATAATAAGAATACCAACTTGTAAAAGAGAAGTTATACTAAGAATTATCTACTGAATAAAAGATACTTTTATCTCTTCATTTATACATTTAGCAAGAAATCAATCATAGAATTATTCAATCAGTCTCATACTGAGACAAGACTAATGGACAGTCAGAAAGAAAACTTACATAATTTACATGAAATACATTGAAAAAAATCTTAATTTAGTTATTTGAGACAATGTGTTTAACTCCAGGTGTATATACTTGAAGCCTGTAAAGGATACCTTCAACCCAGAAAATGTCTTTGAAATCATGCAATTTGCCCCAAAATTTCCCATTTACTCCTTGACATTCCATTCTCCAAATTGGTTTCAAGTGAGAATTTTTTTCCTCAAAAGAGGCTATTTTATCGCATATTAAGGGCTGGGGCCCTTACCCAAAACATAAAGAAAACCCCTGAACTTTTATAACAAACACTCACAATTAAATCATACATATAAGTTAACAAATATATCTGATATAACAACCATTATAAATGAAATACAAAGACAACCTTATTGAGATCAGCTTTCAAGGCAACTATGAACTTGTCTCTATTTTCATCCAACATTTTCAGCATGGACAACAACTGTGTACGTCTCCATTCTATATTCTTTGTTCTATTAGTCTTATAAACACTTCTTATAGACTTCACTAACTGTAATATAGAAAAACAGGTGATAAATATAGATAAACGAACATCATTATATGAGATAATTTCTTCAACACCAGAGTTCAAACTTTGTTTTAAAGCACTAGGCTAGTAGCTTAGACTATGACAGGGCTCACAAATCCGTAATTGTAATTAGGAATAGTAATCAACTGAGGATGAGAGGAAAATACTAAAAACTACTTAAAATTTCCTTCCCATCTACTCACTGAAAGTTCTCTCTGTATGGTTACCACAAACAATCATTTTTGTTGAACAGTCGGATAAGAACCTTCAACAATACAGCAATGTGAAGATGTGGAAGTAATACAAAATTGAAGATGGCGTTTACCTTAAAACAATGATGTTTAAAAAGCATTTTCAGAATCAAGCAGATTTCTTTTTCAAGTTTTCTATTCAATATGTTATTCAATTCTGTGCAATGAAACATCATCAGATATGATACTATCTAATTGAACGTCATTGAGAACAGTCTTTGAAATATTTTTAGTGACAGGTTGCCTGACTAGCATAATTTATTATTATATACTTTATGAAGAAAACCCTCTAAAAATAGGTTGTGCCCAAAAAGACTTAAAGAAGGAAAAAATCTGTTCTGACAGGGGGACAACCCACTCATTCAAAGACTGTGAGAATAGTAAACATTCTTAACAGATGTACAGGTTTTTTTTTATCTTTTATAACAGACCTATTCAAGGCCTCTTCCCAATTTAAAATTTCATTAAAATTAAGCAGTTTTCCCCAAAATCCTTACTTACACCAGCTATTCAATTTCCCAAAATCAGCAATTTTAGCAATAAATTCTTCTCAAAATCAAAAGGCTAACTTAAGGCCTTTCACCAAAGAAGAGAGAAAAACCCTGAATTGTCTCAAAATGCATATTTATGAGGGTATGAATGCATTCCAGATAGGGCACCTTTCCATAGAAAAGATTTAAATGAATTATGATTAGAAATAAAAGAGTCTATCAATTCTTAATTTTTACTCTGTGCTTTCATATGGTCTACCTCAAAGAACTTTACATATGATCATTAAGAAGAGTCTAATACTGTACATAAGATAAAACAATACATTTGTTTCAAAATTGGTTCTATGCAAAAATAATACAAAGGGTTATTGCTGGTCTAGTGATACTGTGCTGAACTACTAAACATACAAGGTTGTAAGGTCGTGGGTTCTATTCTGAGAATTTCTTGGCTCCGCCTTTCAATATTTCAGGGAAACTTTTTCAGGGTCCACATCCCAACTACCGAGCCAAGTACTGTGTTAAGAAAATCACAAAAAACTGGTCAAGGTGTATATATCGGTGCTATACATCAGGCTCGATAAAGAACCAGGAAAAACTATTGGAAACAAGAGGGCCAAGATGGCCCTATATCGCTCACATGACAATCACTGTTCACTCATTAAAACATTGTTTTGAACCGGTGACCTAGTTTTTGACCTCAGACAACCTATGTTCGAATTTGTCTTACATATCATTAAGACAAACAGCCTGACTAGGTTTGGTGAAGATACGATCAAAATTTGACATCTACAGTGTTAATAAGGTTTTCCTAAGATTTGACCTTGTGACCTGGTTTTTGACGCTAGGTGACCCATATTTGAACTTGTCCTTAATATCATTTAGACAAACAATCTGACAAGGTTTGGCCAAGATCCAATCAAAACCATGACATTTAGAGCTTTTACAAGATTTTTACCTAAGATTTGACCTTGTGACCCAGGTTTTGAACCCGGCTGACCCATGTTCATCCTTGACCCACATATCATTGAGGCAAACATTTTGACAAGGTTTGGTGAAGATCCAATTAAAACTGTGACATCTACAGTGTTAACAAAGTTTTCCTAAGATTTGACCTGGTGACCTAGTTATTGACCCCAGATGAACCATATTTATACTTGACCGTTATATCATTAAAACAAACGATTTGACAAAGTTTGGTGAAGATCCAATAATAACTGTGAAATCTACAGTGTTAACATGATTTTTCATAAGATTTGACCTAGCGACCTAGTTTTTGACCCAAGATGACCCATGTTCGAACTCGTCCAAGATATTATGAAGACAAACATTCTGACAAGGTTTCATGATCATCCAATCAAAACAGTGACTTCTAGAGTGTTCACAAGGTTTTCCAGCAATTTGCCCTAGTGACCTAATTTTACTACAGAAATGACCCATTATCAAACTTGACCTACATATTATTAAAATAAACATTCTGACAAAGTTTCATGAAGATAAAGTCAAAACAGTGAATTCTAAAGTGTTCACAAGGTTTTCCCTTATTTGGCCCTGGTGACCTAGTTTTTGACCCCAAATCGCCCAATATCGAACTCGTCCGAGATTTTGTTGATATTAACGTTCTGACCCAGTTTTGCTAAAATTGAGCCAAAAATGTGGCCCCTAGTGTGGTCACAACAAAAAGTTTGACGACGCACGACGCCGGACGCCGGGCGGAGAGTGATCCTAATAGCTCACTTTGTCACTTTGTGACATGTGAGCTAAAAAGTAGCACTATATAAAAGCCCGGTTCTCTCAGAAATGACAAGAGCAGTGGAATATGGGCAGTTAAACAACAGACAAATAAATCAATCAGCAAAATAATAACATAACATAATCTTTCTGGTTACATGCCTACAAAAATATATAGGGTAGGTAGGTCAAGGGCCCGTTGCTAAAACATGGAATGAAACAAGACAGAACAAAACAGTACGGAACAGGGTACTATGGAACGGAACAATTAATGTTTAGTATCGAAACAATACGGAACGACGTAAATAGACAAAACGTCGCTAGGTTTGGTTCACTCCACAGAGTATTTCTAAGTAAAATATTTGATTGATTTCCTCTCCTTTTAGTGCTCCTTACTCAATTTTTACAGCGATGTGAATAAAATGTCGCAACCAGTGAAAGGGCATCATAACCGGATAAAGTGAAAGTGAATAAAAACATGTGCTTTTTCTAATAATCGAAATAGTTCAAAATGAATAACTATGGTTTCAATAAAGAACCTAATACATTATATGTTTACATTGTAAAAATAATTTCGCTAATCGTTCCCTTTATATTACCGGTATTGATCGAAAAATGCGTCGGAACTGGGCAACAAACTGTAATATCACTTTTTTCCACTTGAAAGGCTTCAGGATCGAAGGTAAAAAAGTTAGGATGTACCGTTCATAGGGGCTAAGAACTATGTTTTAGGGAACGGGTGAAATTAGAGTAGGTCAGATAACCCGAACCAGAAACAAGCCCTTAATTTTTAACCCGTTTAGGCTGTTATGTACTAAAAATACATCCGAAACAGCATACACATGTAGCCGGCTTATAATATAACTCGGTATTAATGTAAAGTGCTAGGTAGATGTAACAAAAACAATATCAAATTTTATAATAAGTATTACCTCAGAATAACTTGCCATTGTTCCAATTCAACGAAAATCACAAGAATCTATTTTGCTTTTATTTACGCTGAGTGCAAAATGTAGAACGGACTGTGAACCGACCTGACTAAAGGAAAGTACGCACGTTACTAAACCGTGGTAAAATAAACTGGTTCCCGTTCCATCTTGTAGTGCACCCTAAGGCTTTGTACACACAAGTCAACGGGAACCAGTTTACGTGGTAAAACTGACACTGAGCGAGTTCGATTAATAACTACAGTTACAATAGTTCAACTAAACATAGATCGAACCAACCCTAGTCGTGCGTGCTCTAGTCTGGTTAGTCTAGCTACTCTCGTTCAACCAACGATAATACGCTAGTTTATCTCGTTCCAAGATGGCGGTTATTAATGACGTATTTCATTTGAATATATCGTATTTCTTTAATTAATATCATGATGCTAAAACTCCCCGTAGCGGTTACTTCCCTTGGTCAGATGTAAATTTGGACCCTTAAAATTCTGTCAAATTACTTTTCTCTCATTTAACTATTAAGCTTAATGAACGAAATGAAATAAACGTTAAAGAAATTCTTAAACAAAAGATAAACCTTTAATTGGTACCCTTTAAAGACCTATAATTAAGTACTATGTATAGTACCCTACAATGATTTTCTTGGATGGAACAAGTACGTCTGATGAACTGCCACCCTAGCTAGCCCTGGAAGTGTAATATTTATCCCAATCATAGGATAATGATCTCGCATATTAGTGATATTGTTGAGCAAGTTTCTGGACTTTTATCAAGGCGTGATCACACAAAGACCTATACACATGTATATAGTATATAGGTGCCTAATAAGAATTTACAAGCCCATTAAAGTCGTTAACGGAAAGTACTACATGTTTACTTTGAAAAGGCAAAAGCAAAAGCTTATTCAGGCCGTGTAATATGACAGTTATCACACATATAAAATTCATGAGCGTAGCACGATATGTGTTAGATTTTTTTCAAAATAATAACTACGTGCACCAATACATTTTTAACTCAATATGGCTTCTCTTTTTCTGAATAAATTTTAAAAATAATAGGAATTTTAAGATTTTACCTAGTTATAAAATACACGATTGAAAATATCAATCAAATAAGGATAATTAATAAATTTAGTGAACAAAATTTGGTACATGTGTTAAAATTACATATACAGTGTATATAACATCGCTCAGTAGAGGGGTCACGTCAGATTTGCTTGCGAATAGCCACAGGCTATAACAGGACTATACCGTTACGCTCACCATTGCTCAATAGACTGACCAGTGGTTTTAATTGGTCATTTAACGCGATGACGGATCATAATTGCCCGGGATATAAATCTGTGTGTCAAAATGACGATCTCAGAATGATGGATTTAGATTCCGTTCACAAACCTATATCAAATTCGTATTTCAACCTCCAAGTAACATACACCTGTAGATAATAACGTTACTCCCCCAGTGCACCATAGTTATGCGTCCTCACCACCGCTAGACATCAATACCGATCGATTTGCAAGTAAGGCTGTATATTGGTGCATTTGGAGATGAGTTAATTTTGATGGACGATAATGCCCGTCCTAATACAACCAATGTCGTCCAAGAATACTTGCAAAGAGAGTGTATTACTCATTTGGACTAGCCTGCCCGACCCCTGACCTAAATCCTATTGAGCACATGTGGTACGAGTTACAATTTCAGTCCTTCAGTTCCAACCAAGAAGCACCCATGAACGTATTAGTGTCTTCCTTGTGGAAGAATGGAACGTCATTCCAAAAGCGATGATAAAACATGATAGGGGCATGCAACGACGGTACTAAGCTGTCATCGATAGTAACGAATCACATATAGTTCAATTTTTAGGTTAGCAATGTTATTGTATACATGGACGATACCATTTGTGCATGTTTAGGTAACAAGAATACTATTGTAATTTGTTATAGAACGATCTATGACACTTTGTAATCACTGTCCTCTGTGGCGAAGTTGGTAAAGTATAAATTTAGTAAATTTTGAGGACTGTGTCTAATGTTGGACATCATTTTTTATTTTCAACTTTTTTCATTTTAATAAAAGTTTACTTTATATAATTATATCGATAAGAAAATAATATTTAATAGCTTTTTTATAATAAATTGTTCCGTTAAATTCAAAAAATATATAATGACCTCAAATGGGTAATAAGGATTTATATATTTCAATTGTGGAGTAATAATACATGTATAATAAGTAGAAACCGGTTCAGGTGTATAGTATTTTTATACAGTATTTGAAATTACACTTGTATTCGCGATTTCGTACAATAAAAGGTATACAAGAACTAAAAAAGAGCAAGGACTACACCAGAGAGCAAATGCATTTTCGTCTTTCCTTTTTCTCTTTTGAAAATTAATAAAAAGGTGCTATTCAGTGTGGATACAAACGTGTAACAATTTAGAACAAACATATTTCAATAAATAAATTATAAAAAAATAAATGTATATATAATAATTTAAAAAGAAAGTGCCATTAACTGTTTTCGAACCACTCACATCTGCTTCGTTTTGTATGTACAATGTACATGTCACCTTAATCAATACACCATGAATCTGATTCACGTGAATAAAATTGATTTTTCCACAACATACCCATCTATGACATTATCCCATTCAAATTGTAATAGTCGGCAAACAGCAAAATATCTATTTTTGTAATAACTTTGCATTTTAACTCCCTTCTAACTGTTTCCTTACTTAAACGGAATACATGTACATGTATATAAAATAAAACAAAAGCTTATCTCGGTCATTTACTTTCTGGTAGCAATTTTTAACCGACCATTAGCAGACGACCTTACCTAGCGGGAGCCGCGAATTACCATTACGGGTGTGCAGTTGATTCAGTGTATTCTACCGTCACGGCTCAAAACACATGATCGGGCTTACGTAATATGAATCGTTACCAACACTGATCAATACTGACGTATATTATGTTTGTGAATGCTGTACAAGCAGTCTGATTAAAGTAACACTGACTTGTGTGCACTTTCTATCATACATGTAAGGAACTTGAGGAATTATTTGGAAATTGTATGAAACACCATCTGTTGGTTTTGTGCTGCACGAGAAAGGTGATTAAACTAAGATTCATTTTTTGTATTTTTACTTGTAAAATTCAAGTACACTTAGGTCGAATGTACATGTATAGTTGAATAATGATTTAGCGTAGAGCTATAATTTTGAAACGTAAAACTAGACAACCTGGGGTTCCAGACCAACCAGGCTTTGATTCGATTACGTACACAGCCAGTATACTTGTCGAAATTGTTCAAGTTTTCGAAATACGATTTACTTCATTCGGTACGAATGCACCCTGATCAAACTCGATTGCACTGAGTGGATTTTATCGACATAATTTTACGTGAACTGTGCTATTCATGTGCGTGAGATAGCTAGCACACTTGATACGTTAGTTTAAGTAGACGCTCATGTCGGTGTTAACTAGATTTATCTAACAGACTAAATAGATGACAATAATTTTTGGACTGGATGCTGACAAGTGACGATAACTCGAACATTTTTCTAAGGGTCCTACATGTACTAAAAACTTAACTCGTCATGCTTCACGGAAAACGACTATAATAGAACAAACTTGCTCAAACTTGCGTGAATGCAATGATAATTAAATGCAGACAGCGTCTACCGATCGTTTGATAAGGACTAAAAGTCGTATCACGGACACGGAAAATGCACGACCTTTAATAAGTACGAGAGGGATAAAAACCTGCGCCACGGAACACAGAATTCCATTGCTCCAAAGCCAAAAAGAGTGCACCAAAAGGTAAAAACGCGCTCTGTAGTCGTGACAATAGCTTAGTGGACACGTGCCTACAGTTTATTAGACACATATTGCAACACATGATCTCAATTAAAGACACGTTGTTTATATCTATGCAACAATTCATTGGATAAGTGATTACAATTTATTGGACTCGTCATAACATTAACATATAGAACTCGTGAATACAGGATACAAATACGAGACGTTTATTACAGAGGGGAGATAAGGGTTCTAGTGGTAACGTGCTGACTACTGAACAAAATGTTGTGGGTTTGATTCTTTGCTCCAGTTTTCGAATTTCTCAGGAACTCTTTTTCAGTACCTCAAACCCGACTACAAAGTATACTGTGTCTAGAAAATTACAGGAAAAAGGGCGAGACTTGTATCTGTACATTACAGTGGACACGATAAAGAACCAGGATGAACTACATGTACATGAATTTGATAAGTGTAAGGATATGAATGCCCGGTTCTTTTGAATCTTATTTCCCCTTTCTCTTGTGCGGCTCTGGAATGACCATAATACTCACATGGGCTATTAAAGAACTGATAAATAGATACACAGTATATTACACACATACATAATGTGTATAAGTAATAGATTTTAGTCTTTTGTTCTGCAATCCGTGAAGAAGTAACAATTTCTACAACCCTCCTTCACACATCAAACGTGCAAGTGGGGTTTATCAAGCGAATACCTTTAATTGTGACTAAACTTTTACGCTTTAATTTTGATAATAATTATTATTGTATTCACTATATATTGACATTGACTTTGATATACTAACATTTCATGTTGTCTATATAGGATAATACATTTTGTATTTCGGTTATCATATCTATATCTCCAGACATGTCCAAATTATCAACGTCTGTGTTTACACTATACTAGTATATAAGTCTGTCTGGTGCACAACAATCTCACTTTTGTCGCTGTCTGTAACAAAACCATTATTGAACTACATTAAACTACTGTTGAGCTCAAGTTTTAATCAGGAATATGATTCAGTTAGCGTACTTGTCTCTTTTGTACATCATCTGCATTATTGTATTAGTATGTTTCGTGTATTTGTATCTATCAACACTGCAACTTGATGGTTTACATAAACGCTATGTGTTAATCACCGGTTGTGACACCGGATTTGGTAATAAGTTAGCTAGATCTCTGGATAAGAAAGGTGTTCCTGTATTAGCTGGATGTCTGACGCAACAAGGAGCAGACAATCTGAAGAAGACAACATCCTCACGTCTAAAGACACTTATTGTAGATATAACGGATGAAGAATCAGTTTTACAGGCCGCTGACTTTGTGAAAAAGAATATTCCAGAAGGAGGTTTGTATTTTGAGGTAACTCTTGCTATTTATCAATTAATGTTCGCTCTGTTATGCCTTTGGCAGTTTCTGTGGTATCATCCATGGTCAATCTTCATTGCTTTAGTTAATACGTGTAGCTAATGCTGTTGAATTGGTGATGAAGTGGGACGTAAATCCTCAGTTCTTGTCTTATACTAGTATTTTTCCATGTACACCTTGTAAGGACGTACTCGAATAATTACTAGTTTGTGCAGTATCTTCTTTCTTTGAGCGCTGCTTAATTCAACAAACTTGTCATACACAATGACGATTATCTGCTTAGTTGTATTATTTCAAAGTAGTCCACAGGCGCTTATTGGGGTCGCCTTGGTAACTCGTATCCTTTGCCTTCTTGTAAAAGTGACAATTCGGAATTAGAACTTGAGCCAGTTTAGATGTCAGTTATTGCCATGACAAATTTTCAAAACCATCGCATCAGTATAACCTCAATATTTAGGTCGTCCACAAACTTTATGGATGACCCTCAGTACATCAGTAATTAAACCTAATGTGGACAGGAAAACCAGTATGTCATTAAAATATTTCAATAATTCGTGTTTTGTTATTTCAAGGACTATGGGGACTTGTTAACAATGCAGGTGTCATGCCAACATATGGTCCTACAGAATGGTGTACGCTAAAAGACTTTGAGGCAACCTGTAAAGTGAATTTATTTGGCACCATATCGATGACGCTGGCTTTTTTACCAATGTTACGTAGCTCATGCGGACGTCTAGTGAATGTATGTAGCGTAACATCCAACTTCGGTTATCCAGGGATCTCAAATTATGTTGTATCTAAAGCTGGTGTGAAGATGTTCACAGCTTGTCTAAGGTATTTATATGTACTACGCACTTCCGACTCGCTTAACTTGCGATCTTATTTTAGATTGAATTCTAATAATTGTGGATTTCGAAATTATATTGGACAAGTTATTACCGATGAGTATTAGACTGCCTTCTCTGCAGGGTCTATGGACAAACTACGACAGTAACAATGTTAATTTTAGTATCAATGGATTCGAAAAATTGTTGGCTGGAACATGAGCTACATGAAAAAAACTCGAAACATTTAAACTTTCGACGAGAAATATGACTTGCCTTCGAACTCGTTGGCGCAGCCATTTTTCTAGACCCTGTGGTATCACAACAATATACAGTGCAACCTCTCCGAAGGAATATCCAGTGGGAGAAGCACAATGGTGCTCTTAATGACAGGTGTTGCTCTAGAGAGGTTGAATTAATAGTTAAATCGTGCAGTGTAAATAATCAAACTGTAATAGTGGGGAGGTTGTTGCTCAAGAGAGGGCCGCACTGGAGAGGTTACACTGTATAGTATCATTGTGTCTTTGACTTTTTCTAGACGAGAGTTGCTGAACTCAGGGTTGACAACTCATACAATTGAGCCTGGTGGATTTAACACACATATAACAGATAAGCAGAGACTGATGGACGTCTATAAGAAGGGATACACTAAAGCAACACCTGACGCTCAGAAGTTTTATGGTGGAAATATATCAAAATATTGTATGTTGGATTGTTTAATTTTCCGTTAATGAATTCGTCCTCTCCAATTCATATCAACGTCTTTAAGTGATGTCATATAGTTTCGTTTAGTCGTGCTTCCTTACCTCTTTTGTCCGTATTTTTTATCAGCCCGAGAAGCGGTCTACGTAGTTTTGGTCACTTTCTATAGTAATCCGGAGTCTCTGACCACTGTGAGTTTAAATCCATAGGGCCAGAAAAAAAATCACCCGTGAAAAAGCTTACGTACGGTCGGCCGTTTTACCTTTAGGTGTAGGCCAAGGTCTTCCTCCGACGCTATATTGAGAGTCACTAGATGATCCTGGCTGCTAGGGCGACAGTAAACCCCAAAGAAAATAATGTCCGACTGATGTATGTACCTCATATAAAATTGTGTGTGAACTTTAACCTAGCCGTGGGCATATTAATGCCAGGGTCAAATGTAGACGTTTGCACTTATAATACATTTTTATATGATGTAAAGAAAAGGGTGAAATGAAATTTGAAAGCAATTACGAGTTTAGTAATGTGTTTTAGATGCGTGTTAAGGACATATCCGGTAGTTGCTATTGCGCAACGTAGTGCGCATCCGTGACGTTAATTTTACCATTTAACATACAGGCAAAATAAAAACGTATAGAGGGTGTTTTTTAAACTTTGCATGATCATAGTATATGATAACAGAAATATCTTAATCGAAAATCAAATGGGGGTCGCTTCTGTCTGAGTTATCTGCCCTTGTTTATGACGTTTTGGCTTAATTTATGTCATTTCAAGGGCAGATCACTCATACATAAATCTTAAATACCATATTTTTTACTTTTGGTTTATGTATCTCATTTTATTCTTGGTCATAATACAAAATTTCATGCAATTCCATTAAATATTTTTATTAGTTTTTTTCAGTTGAGGTTAACAGACTGACAATTCTTCAAAATTAAACCAAGTTTTAGGAAAATTGGCATTGGTTACGGTAAAGAAGAAACAAATACAAAAACACTCATTAGCAGTTCTTGAAATTTTGGGCGATTGCATGAAAAATAGTCGGCTACTTAAAAAGGAAATTAAATAAGACCTTGTTTTCCTACATTATGAATTATCTGCCCTTTGAATGACATAAATTAGCCAAAATGTCACATTCAAGGGCAGATAACTCAAAAACAAGCACCGCAACCCTCATTTTTGTTGATCTTAAAATGTTTCTATGATCATATGCCATGATCAAACAAAGTTTTAAAAAAATCTCTCTATACGTTTTTATTTTGCCTATATGCCTATGTGCAAAATTGTGGAAACTGTCAGATATGTCCTTAAGCCATCCTTATATAATGTTGGTCTGTACTTACATGACCAAACTTTTTTCAGTGGGTTGGAAAGCATTTTTATTATAACATAAAATCGTTTTACCGAAAATGAAAAACAGGAAAAAATCACTTAACATTTTCTAAGGGTCGGGGAGAAGGTAAATGAGTATTGAGTCGGTCGCGTGTCACAAATATGACAAGCATCAATATAGGCTAATTGTTCTTTTTATATTTTAGTGATTTATGGTATCAGCCAATTAGCAAAGTTTGTCAACACCAATGAGCAGAGTGTTCCGGAAGCCATGACTCATGCACTGCTGGCTAAATTTCCTAACAGAAGGTACTTGGTCGGCTATGATGCCCATCTTTTCTTCAGAATGTTGTCCTTGCTACCAGTATGGGCGGCAGATTATGTTATAGGTTGGCCGAAACCATATGGAAAATTGTGTCCGGAATTACAGGAGTAAAGCATTTTATGACCAGTTTGCATTAAAGGGACATGAACAGCTATCTTATAGATATTCATATGTTTCTGGGCTCGTTTTATAAACGTTCTTATGAATGAAATATTTTGTAAGCTACTCGTGCTACGTTTAAAGGTCCATTAGCTTTTTGAACGTAGAAATACAGAACAATATTATAGATAAAAAGAAAGGAAATATAAGAAATACAAAATGTATTCATGTATCTTATTTGCTCTAAAACAACATACATAATGCCTTTCTTTAGCCACATTTCGAAAAATGTCGTCAGATGCTTTTTCTTATTTTTCTGCAATATCATTGAAAAAACAAACACTGTGCTACATTTCTATGATATAGTTTAAACATAGTTTATTGCTCGTAACTTTCATATAATATGACATAGAATAAAAATGATGTGTACTTCGTGATAAAAAAAGAAATGAATCGGAATGATTTTATTGCAAGCAGAAGTCTGTCACATGATTTTATTGCAAGCTGTCTGTCACTGATAAGACAACTGTCTGGGTAAAATAAGACCCCTCTTTAATTTTAACATCTAAAAACCTAATGGGGCTTTAAAATGTCAGTTCTGTCAATATATTTGTGTAGAAACAGACTCTATGATTTTTTAAAAAGATTTGTTGCAGATCTTTACGAGAATTTGAAACTCATCTTACACAACATTGTACGCTGGTCCAAGTGCACCTTGTTTTGTGTGTTACTCCGGTGTAAATGGAAAGTGTCTGGTATATGGAAAATTTTAGGACACAAATTTTTATCAAAATGAAGAAATGGATTAAATATGATAAGTAAACATAAACTATGATAGTTTTATTTTAAACTAACGATCGAAATACATTGTAGCACCATCATAAATGCAACGAGCCTTTGTTTTTCATTTTTTAATACTCAATCAATCTATTTATTTATTCCATTTTCATGTTCATAACTCATTTATATTATATACTTACATGTCGATACGTAATTTAAGTTGAATGCACAACTTCTTCTAATGTACAAGCAATGTTGTTATTATCATTACGTATCGGGCCGGATCGTGCGTAGTGACGTCACTATAATATAGTGACTGTGATTTTTTATTTGATTTTTGAAACTATTGGAGATTGCGGATTATACTTGTACTATACCAATCTGTACTTGACATTTCATAAACATCGATTACAAAATAAAGAAATTAGATAATTTTTCCTATAACTTTTTTATCACTCCTCGTATTTGAATAACCAGACATCATGTGCTTGTTGAAATATCTACTGAGTTGTTTTAATTTTGTGATGAAGCAAAATAATTCTAATCCGTTGAGAATATAACTGAATTAAAATACTAGAAGCTGCCACGTGGGAAGCTGAAATACATGCAGTGTACATGATCTGTGATTGTTTATTGGAAGGAATGGACTTTTCAGAATACAACATGCATAATTATCCACAAATCTTGTAAATAGTATGTTTTCCCCTACCATTTGATACAAGGTGTGGGTGATATATACAGTCAATCAATACATATGCTACCGTAGCCCATGTAATTGTCATTTAAAAAAGCTAATTTTTAATGTAGAGCATCGGCCAATCATATTTATTTGGAAATACATGTAGTTTTCGATTAAGTGGTTCTTACCTGCTATTTATAACTTGTTAATACAGGCATACAAAGGCGCTTACTTATCAATGTAATTATATATATCATGACAATATGTCAGTTTTCAACATCCATGTATTTTTGTATAGTATGTTTCTAGACAACTGACCACGTAAATCCTAACCACAAATACATAGGTTCTGTTTGGTGTTATGTGTGAAGTATGTTGTATGTAGCAGACAATGAAGAACCTACAGACTATTTATCTGTTGCTTACACTTGTGGTTGAACACATTCGTACATGAACAGTAAAAATCTAAGGTGAAAAAAAAAACAATCGATTTATTAAAAGAACGGTTTGTTTGTCAATGAACGGCTATTTTATTGACACAATCACGAACAATTGAATCAAGGTAAATACAAATGTATAAAACAATTTTGGCAAAAAAGATAATCAAATTACTGAAAGTACTCATGGAAACTGAACGTACATAGACTTACACTGCAACATGAAATGAGAATTAGTTTAGCCGATGATGACGGATGCTTAATAAAGTAGTACTTTGGTCCGCATCAAAATTCATGCGCGCCAAGCTAGTGAAAAAGGATGCAGAATGGAGTAAGTCACCACTTGTTAATAATAAATTGGAAACGCTTCACAGTAATTCATAACACAGCTTTTGATAAATATTATAAATGACATCAACAGGAAAGATAACCCGCGTACATTTGTTTAAATATGAGTTGAATTACCCCCCTTGAATATAAATGTCGATATCATCTTACATGAAGTCAAGTTCAGGTGTTTTATATTCGTAAGAACAAAACCAGAACTGTCAAATCTGTGTACAAAGGCCAACTGTGTGAAAGACGAAATATGGCCTTAATTGACAAGTGGACTTTATTCGGAGATTATTTTGTTCTAAAATTGATAATCAATAACGTTTTTTTTAAATACTGACCTTTATTCACAGGACGGACTTCACTCGGAAGTGGTCGCTAGCGCAGGGTTTACTGTACATGTTTATCAAAAACCGTGGGCAGATTTTGGGAACCATTTGCCTTTAAGTCTATGGAATTAGCCAATTTTTCGAAGATGAAAGACAAAATAAAATTCATTTCAATTACATTTACGGCCAAAAGATGCAATATCAATTAATTTATAAATACAGTACTAATCCAATTTGATAAAGGACAAGATGTGTCTTAAAACACGATGCCACAGCGATCTTGGTCATTTACCTATTGACCCGAAAAGACACTGACCCTGTAGAGACTGTCATGAGGCACACACATGATGTAGGTGGAAGCGTTTTGAATTCATATGGTTTATTTTTGAATAGATAAAACTACAGTCCATGGGTGCATAGAAATGGTTTTCACAGTACAAATTTAAACATATTTTCAATGACTATGGTAAAGATATTATCATTGATATACACCAAATGTTAAATACTGCAAATACAATACATTTAGATATACAGTACAACATCTCCAGAGCGGCCCTCTGTAGAGCAACAGCCTCTCTATAACAACAACTCCAAAATGTTCCTAAGCTGATATTCACTATGTATTTAATCTCTGTAGAGCAACAAACTGTAAACAATGGCCACTATTTACAGATCACACAGGGTTGTTGCTCTACAGAGGCCGTACTGTATAAGCAGGGTAAAGATTTTAATCTTGTCACACAATTCTCCTCTCTGAACGCAGCGAAACCTTGATAATGTTTTACAAAATGTTCATTAAACTGATATTTATGAAAAACATTGACATGGATGTACATGTTGCATAAAGTACTTTGGTAGATCTATCAAATGACCTTGCACCGGATAGATTTCTTGTTAAGAAACACCCAGTGTAAACTCTGACGTCAGACATATTGTCTTATTGCGTGAGGTATAGCCACTTTAACTTAAGAAAATGTAAATAAGCATTGTTCTCGCGACAAGAGGTAATTGGTCAGTGTCTAGATTGATTAAGTAACACCTACATATTGTCGTCTTTAACAGTACATACTGTGGTATTTGTCTTTTTAAGTCAATTCCAAACGACATAAATGTTTATAGTTTTCAGTGGTTTTAACGCCACTATAAACAGAAGCAAAATTATGAACTATATTCTATGTAACTACCCAACAGCTCATCAAGTAAAAACATTAAGAAAGTGTAGTCAGAATGCATCTGACAAACAAAATTTCTAATATGCTTCAAAACCTCCTGACATGGTATTCATGAAAAATTTAATCAAATGCATGTGGAATGATATGTCAGAAGCATTAGCCGATTCAGGGGGAGGCGGTGCTCGCACACCTAGTTCTAAGTCCCCGACCATAGATAGAAATGAAATATCATTAAATAAAATAGCATTCAAATACATTCAATTAAAATATATTACGCCCCTTTAGATTATAAATTGCAATCCTGGATCCGTCTCTGCGAAGAACTTCCAGTCTACAACTGGTTACAAAGAAAAACACACACAAAAGAATGTTTAATTATCTGGTATAATTTATTCATCATGTCCAGAACATAGTGACAACAAAGTATGTTTGTATAAGTCTGCTGCCGCAAAATAATGAAGTACATGTACATGATTGCTACTCTCTATACAGAGCAGACAAAACAAATCTCAAACTAATGGTTCAATAAAGACTAAAAAATGATAAAACGATTGTGTTCTAAGTAAAAATCATAAAGTATTACATCCAGTACTATACAAATGTACATACAATGTGTATTTTATTATTTAAAGGCATTGAACGGCATGTGATTTATGGACCAGCAATACCTATGTACTCCTTTGTAGGGGATAACAAAACAGACAGCATCATAATCAGTTACTATACGCTTATAAAACAACAGAAATGATTATCACCATAAATCAAGCTGACATGAACAGACAGGATGGGGCAATAAAACAAGACTTTGGCTGGGGGGGGGGGGGGGGGGGAGGTTCAATGTCTTCAAGTTTGAGTTTCTTTTTTATCTAATTTACAAATGCATGTAGTATTACGTCGCAGTCTAAATAAAAGCAATTTTGTCATTTATAACATCGAACTTGAACAAATAGTTGAACGGAATATGTCACAATGATGTATACTAGTTCCAACAGAACAATACACTTAAGACGCACCATCTGGTTATCTATGTCTCTAGTAAATACTACTGCTTGCTGTTCATGTAACTGTGGATCTTTTATGTTACTGCGGGTCGTTCTTGTTATTGCGGAGTTGTAATACTACTGTATGTTGGTCATGTTACTGCAGGTCTTTGATGTTAATGCGGGTCGTAAATGTAACTGTATGTCGTTATAACTACGGGTCATTAAGTAACTTAGGGTCGTTTATGTAACGGTGGGTCGTTAATATAACAGCGGGTCGTTAATGTAACTGCGGATCGCTAATGTTTTTGCTGATCGTTCATGATAGTTCGGGTCGCTCCATTGGACGCAGTCGTTCGGTACCGTATGTTTGTAATGTATACATTGTAAACTCTTTTAATTCTGAGCATATCCTTTGTTGTATCTCTATATGAGAGAACAGCCAATAGTAGCTATACCGTACTGTTAACGTTCACAATACCATTTATGGTGACGGTACATGAGAATATTTAAAGTCACGGTACCCGGGAACATTTTAATACACTGTAATCCATAATTAGCACACGCAATTTATCATTCAGCCGTAGCTAACATTTCGAATGTGCGTATGTCTGTGTTTTAGTAAGATCTTAGCACTATTTATTATCTGTACAATCAATACAGCAGACATTGATTGTTACATTAGATGAATGTTCAAAGTTAATAATTATGTTTATCAATATATGGATCTTGATACGAAGTATTTAATACATGAAACATGTATATTATACACGATGCGCTAAAACTTACATATACGGCTAAATCCCTGAAAACCGTATCCCTTCCGGACTGGGCCAAAAGTTCGGTTTTCTGAAAAGTCCGGATTTTCAGAGAACTTTTGATAAATTCTAGAAAAAATGGACTCGAAAAATCTATGAATTCCGGATTTTTGGGAGTACGGTTTCCAGGGGGTTTTAGTATACATAATTTATATATTATTTCTGGTATAATTTTACATATTATGCTTATACATTTTAATAACACAATTCATATAACCTCAATTATATGTATATGAATAAATATGAAATCACATGATAATGATAAAACTTGGATTTCATATAGATGACAATGTTAGCAATGCTACACGTTAATGATAATATCATATAATATCATATAATGACATTCAATGTTTTCATTGAAAGGCAAAATAGTTTATTACTTGCGAATACCTGCATTCATCTTTTTTATTTAACCATATAATGATTACTATTTACAGGATGCCTGAGCATTTTAAAAAGAAGTCGTATCGTGGAGTTCTCCACCCTTAAGCACATTATTTGGAGTATTTCACAATCACATTTGTCGAAAGTTATATTGCTGGTTAAAACAAGTATTCAACTCGCTAAACATATTCGTGAGAGCTTTACACATGTATACACTAAGTCTAGTTTCATAATGTCCACCTTTTTTATAGCACTTGAAGAAAATATAGTTACCAGATTGACTTTTAATATGTTATATTCAATCCAATATATACAGTGTAACCTCTCCGGAGTGGCCCTCTCTTAAGCAACAACCTCCCTTCGTCAACAGCATGTTTCCCACAATATGAATTAACAATCAACTTAACCTCTCTAGAACAACAACTTCTCACAACAACAACACAATTTTGCTTCCCCCAGAGGCTTTTGCTTTGGAGAAGTTGCACTGTACATTTAATACTCGATTCAACCGTATGTATTCTAAAACTTAATATTTGGATTCTTCAAGGAATCGGGTTAAAAATTATAAGTTGGATGGTTAGAAATAGGACTGAGTGTAATAAGCATGTATCTTCAGACAATATGACATGTTTTGCTTGTTCTTCCATATTGATAAGACATATACTCCATTTTGTTCGTATCTTCTGATGTATTCAGCATATTGTTCTTTATAATTACCACGCCATTATCTTTCTGTACAGCATTGGCATCAGAGCGCTCAGCTTCAGCGTCTTCGACACGTAGGGTCACGTGTTTCCGGGGAGATTCTACCGGTGTAGTTGAATGACTACTACTTATGGTTCGTCTAACATCTTCAAATGAAACAGGCGAATACAGCTGTCTTAACTCAGTATAGTCAGAATGTTGATTGGAACTGTCATGTTTACTCTCAGCACTAAATACCACATCAGGACTTTTTACTTTAGAGAGTTCTTCGAGTAGAATGGAACCAAACGGACACTTTGCTTGTGAACTTTCCGTAGGGTCACGACCCAGTAACCAATAAGTCTTCATATGGCCCTTACCCTGAAATATACCATAGTTATGAAGTTATATGCAAATTACAAATGACCTAACATTATCATCAAGTTGGACGCTGAAGATAGTTATAAGATTTCTGTAGAAGTCATTCGCTCAGCGCATGAATTTTGATGCGGACCAAAGTACTACGTTTTCTGCATGCGCCATGTAAATATTCAACTGGTTCCCAGTCCATGCTATAGTGAAAGACTAAGTAAGTTCAATTTCTAAGAGTACTTTCAGTATACTTAGATTGTTTCATGGTTAGTACAATTGTTCGATCTTCGCTATCTGCATTAGACTTTACGGTTATGTATCTGTTTCGTTTCATATTGTCAATACCCAGATAATGATCAGTCGTATGTTAGGACCTGTACTTTTTATTTGGCATTTCTTTTATTAAAATGAGTAATATGTTTGAGCGTATTAAAACCTATATAGGTTTGCTACAGACCGTACCGCGTTTCAAAGTGATATGCCCTGGGGTACTACTTTTTGTCCTACAAATTTGTATGTTTCTGTGAGTTGTGTATGGAATGTGTTGTTGTTATATTTTTTAGGAATCATTTTCTTCTTATTTTATTATTTATTCGGATTTAACATCATTTTCAACATTTCCGTTATATCGTGGAGGGCAGTTATCTTAACCAGCTTCCCTGGACTTCATTCAGGCCTTAACCAGTACTAATCACTCTATCCACAAGCTACTACCAAGCTACCTCAGATAATTTAAATGTGCCGGACAATTTAACGTGTATTATCATTAGTAAAATCACGGACATTGTAAGCCTCACTCGCAACCTCTAGATCAGTAGACCAACGGTCTTACCACTGAGCTAACCGGTCGGGCATCAAACACTATACTGGATGGACGAATACGAAACATCTGCATCCATGTATACAGCGCGATCTCAGAGACCTACAACAGTGATGATGTTTACCTTGACAGTAACTGTTCCACGTTCTTCAAGTATATATGGATAGTCTATAAGTTCATCTCTTGTTGTTTCACTTATATGTATCTTATTAGCCTGTATATAAATAAACATAAATACAAGAACATGTAAACATACAAATATAAACAGTACAACCTCTCCAGAGCGGCCATCTCTTGAGCAACAACTCCCTAATACAACAGAATGGTTTTCCCAACTGTACGATTTAACTATTGATGTAACCTCTCTAGAGCTTCAACCTCTCAACAACAACATACTTTTGCTTCTCTCATAGGGTACGTGTCGCTTTGGAGAGGTTGTACTGCACATAAATATACGCATGGAAAGCTTTATGATGTCATGTTCCTTTAAAGATGCGATTAGTCGTTCAACGTGACCTCTGTAGTCGAGTGGCTATGGTATGGCATTCAATGAATTAACTTATGTTTGTACAACATATAACCAAGACTTTCTTACCGTGGGTTTTACTAGTATAATTAAACAGCAGCCGATTCACCTAACCAGTTTTCCTGGACTGTATTCTGACCAGTACTAACTTACCCTTCCTGAGGGTAAGTTCAACTTCTCCAAATATGGAGGGAAATTTACACTTTTGTCAACTTTTCAAATAAGGGTATGCCCTGCTGTGACCGGGATTTGAACCCTGATCGCTGGGTTACAAGTTCAGAGCACTAACCACGTGACCACCGCCGCGACATTGTCAATGTTTACCTGTCCGTTAGTTTCCATCCTGGATGCCGTGTTAACAGTATCACCAAATAAACAATAACGGGGCATTTTTAACCCAACAACACCAGCCACCGTGTTACCTGTATGTACACCTGAAAATAAATGTCTTATATTGATTTCTTCTTCTAATCATTGAATAGTTTCTTAACTTATTGGCCACTTTGTAAGAGAAATAAGCCGAAAACTGACCAATACGAATGTATGTTAACATTGAATGACATGGGGTGCGTATCGCCGAAGGAAATTGAAGTGTATGACTATCGGGTATATTATAATTATACAGTGTAAGAAATATAAAACTGACAGTAAAAAGATTAACGTCACCATAGCAACTTAAGTATCGGCATGTTTGTACATGTATCATGCTTTTGTCTAAGGTATTATATCCACAAGACTGTATCTTTTTACACACCCACTCAATGCTACTAAAAAGCGTAGAAGAAGGATTTTCCATTTATAGTTACATTGTGCCTCTACACTTTCAGCCAACCACATGCGCCATCTGATTGGCTGACAATGGGCTTTTCCTAATTGCTTTGAACTCTAGAAACATTATTAACATTAATGCATTTTTATCAAATCACAGATACATAAATCTATACTTGTAAGGCGTAAATAATTGTTTCAGGTAACCTTTCCCGCGACCCTAGACTTTTAATTCGGCCTGAGGAACAATACATCCACTTTCCCCCGACCCTTTTTGACATTTCCTAACGCTTTCAAGGGCAAAGAAAAGCACTGACATACCTATCCTAGTTTGATGCGCATATTGGAAGAAAAAAAAATGTTTAGGAATATAATATATATAATCCAAAACCTTAGTATTCTTACCCACTCTGATTTTCATGTTTCCATCCGTAGAGGGATCTCTCAGATTGGACATGGATTCTAACATGTCTAGAGCCATATCACATATATGTAGAGCATGATATCTTGTCTTGTCAGGAGCTCCAGATACCACCATATAGGCGTCCCCTATAGTCTCCACCTGTCATAATGTGATCATGTACAGATTAGTTCCAAAGTTTACTAAAGCCAATATCACATACGGGGTGTTTCCATTTTAATAAATAACGCCCATGGAAATGACGTCATAAGGTGGACGTGACGTTGACGGTTTCCTAAATATTGACGTTTATCGAATGTTTGAGAGTATCACGATTCCAATGGTATAGCTATCAAACTATGAGCGTAAATAATTGTAGCCTCGAGATTGAATCATTATAATTATTGTATCAAATAGTGTGAGATAACTTTTACGTATACGATCGCTCTACGATAACTCTGTGACGTTAAAAATGGCAGAAAAGGAAGACTGTCGCGCGCATGATTTTAAGCAACGCGCGACAGTAAGGAGCTACCTAGTATATTTTTCTCATCAATTTAAATTTATATTTTTGCATGGAGTAGATAACAAGGCCTAAAATTTCTTTATATCAGTAAATAATCTTGACATGACATTGAAAACAGACTGGGCAATATTATCCTATATACATGTATGTAAGTATATTCATGTATGTCACATTCCATTCTGTATACAGTGTTACGCCACCTTAGCAAATAACTGTAAGTATAAAGCCTTATTTGATTTTTTCCTGAAATACTAGTACTACATGTCATCACAAGAAACAACATAGCGAACTTAATCCAACTAATTAACGTGGTAGCACAATATGACACAATTTGACACGTTAATGGACAAGTATTTGTTGTTTGTTCTGTATTCAGACAGGATCGGATTTATGAAACATTATAGTGGTATCCGGTAAGAAAGAAATTTGTTGTCCCGGAAATAAAACATCATTTTCTTAAAAGAAAAAAACTTAGAGAACAAACAGTGGAGTAAACATATAATAAGTCAAGGTGACAGCGAGTTAAAGTGAATCCTTTATAAATATGAAGATACTGAAATGGTTGTAATATTCATTTTTTATATATTTATGTGCATCTAACTTTACTTCATTTATGTGTACCTTACCGGCTTCATTTATGTGTGCCTCCCTTACTTCATGTATGTGTATCTTCCTTACCTCATTTATGTATACCTCCCTTATTTCATTTATTTGTAGATATCCTTTACTTAATTTATGTGTATCTCTCTTGCTTCATTCAGATATACCTTCCTTTCTTCATTCATGGTTACCTTTCTTACGTCATTTATGTATACCTTCCTTACTTCATTTAAGTGTACCTTTCTTACTTCATGTATGTGTTCCTCCTTTACTTCATTTATGTGTACTTCCTTACTTCATTTATGTGCCCCCTTACTTCATTTATGTGTACTTCCTTACTTCATTTATGTGCCCCTTACTTCATTTATGTGTACTTCCTTACTTCATTTATGTGTACATTACTTACTTCTTTTATGTACCTTCCTCACTTCATGTATGCGTACCTACCTTATACACATTATGTTGTTCACTAAGTTGATCAAACTGTGTATACATAGCATTTAACATGGATACAACTTCCATTGGTGAGATCTGACTGCAAATACTGGTAAATCCAACCACGTCACTAAACAGTATGGTGACATTCTCAAACACCTGAAACGATATAGGATACTTGCACGAATTCTGGAAAACGACTCGAAACAAAATACAGTCAAACCTGTATTAGTGACCACCTCCGAATAAAGGCCACCACGTGACTGTTCTTACATATGAGGGCTTGTATATGACTGTAGATATTTCACTATAGATATATGGCAGTAGATATATCATCGAAGTTATAAATGAAAAAAAACAGCTGTATTTTCATTATCTAGGTTATATAAGCATCTTACATGACTTAGAATGAATTATGTAAATCCTCCAATCATAATGTTTTCTTGTTTGTTTGTTTGTTTGAGTTTTACGCCCCTTTTTCAACAGCCAGAGTCATATGAGGCAGACAGTTCACCTAAGCATCGTTCCTGGAGGAACTAGTACTAGACTCACATCCTCCGTAAGCAACTGCCTACTTTCTTACATAAAGAGACACGGTCGGTAGCGGGGCTTGAACCCACGGCCCTCTGCAAGCGAGAGGTTACAGTGAGTAATTTAAAGTCAGCGACCATTCGACCACATAGGCGGGTCCATGCTTTTTTACCATATTTAAACAGTTCAAAGTTATGATGACAAACACATGTGGAGATCAGCTATTAATGTCTTTCACATTATGATTATTCATATCAAAACTAACACCAACATAATGTTCCGAAGGTTGCATGCTCTATAGCCAAGATATTCTAAGATTTGCAACAATAGATTTTACAATCGATTTAAGGTGATTAAGACAAGCCTAACCGCTAACATTCCAAGGATTATTTAAATAATAACAAGAGATATCTTATCAATAACGTATTTGAGATAGAATTTTGAATATGTTGTCTGATATCAGATGTAGTATGTATGTTAAAGAGAATACGGCATGGATTATAGATGGTGCTTATCAATCATTTCGGAACAGACAGAGAAATAATATCATTTTCAAACATTCAGACAATATTCAGACGTGTTAAAACACATTGAATAATAAATATTTACACCACAACTCATAATAAAATAAGTGTCAAATCTCTATCCGAACAGCAAAAAACAAAAACATTGATTCATCATCCATCTGAGATAGCGGACCGGGAACCACTCAGCGTATTTACCTCGCATGTAGAAATTGCTGGTTCCCCACTTCGAAGTCTATCTGCTACTTGTTTAGGAATCATTTGATACAATAATGAATCTGTACGTTTCATCTCAGCATCTAGTTTTATCATACTTTCTTGGAGTATTTTACTCTTCTTTTGTTCCTACAAGCAAATAAAAGAAGAAAACTCCAGAATGTAGTTGAGGCCATAACAATCAAGGGAGCTTACTCAAATTTCTGGATATGATAAAAATACATCATTGCAAGCAGGTTTAACTAAGAATAAACAATTCTATGGTGGCTGGTTTCTGTCATTTCCCAAATGTCGAAGCATGACTACACTAACACACGATAAACTGGCAAGATAAACTGGCAAGCTTTCTCCTTTCGATGCAAAGACACGAACACACAACAATTATAGGGCACCGATACGAAGATTTCACAGCCGCCGACACCAAACTCTACAAAAGAAGAAAAGTCGAAGGCGAAGTCACGATAATTCAGCAGTTTATCGCGTGTTCGTGTCTTTGTGCTTCGACTTTTGAGGGCGAAGACACAAAGACATGAAATGGCAGAAATCGGCCACCATAGGGTATATCAGCCACCATAGGGTATATCGTCGTATCGGCGTCCTATATTTGTCGCGTCTTCGTGTCTTCGACTCAAAAGGCAAAGACACGACAATTGCCCAATTTATCATGCGTTGTGTCGTCGTGCTTCGACTTTTGGGGTGAAGACACGAAGACATGGAATGGCAGAAATCAGCCACCATACAATGCAGTAATATACTTATTGTGAAGCCATCATACTGGAATATAGAATGAAATATTAACTTTTAATACCAATTAAAGATACGAACATTTTTTTTGTGCCTAGATATAAATATATTACAGTAACTCACATTGTAGACATGTTTTGGGGAAGCACATACATTAATAAATAAAAGTCGGCGACAAAGCCATCCTGAGAAAATGTCAGCTTACGACCTCAAACCTTTTAAAGCGATTTTGACAGAAATCATTTACGTTCTTTTTCAAGGTTTTTGTTTTCAATACCAGCATAAAACATATTAAACAAAAATGCCTATAAACCGATAAGTTAAAAGCATTGTTAAAAGCTTGAGTCGCATAAACTCAAACTAACATTTTTGAAGGATGGTCCGAAATAAAATTTACCTGATCCAAAGCAAGTTTTAGCTCAGCTGATTGTTGGGTGCCGGCAAGCACGAGATCTCTACTTGAATCATGCATACTTAGATCGTTTATATACAACCCCGTCTTAAACATAATATCAAGACTTTCCATACTGAAACAAAAATGATACATGACTCATACAAGGACATGTTTGTGCCCCTGTATCGATAGATCGGGAGCTTATTGTGTTTGACCTGTCTGTCTATTTGTCTGTTTGTTTGTACTAAACTTAAACTTGCCTATAGAATCAAAACGCTTCCACCTACAGTCATAAAACATTTATTGGTTCCCTCATAACGAAATGGTGTTGCTTTGGAAGGGCTTCACTGTATACACCACGATACATTTTATAGAAATACAGTTTAAGAAACGTTCATAAATATCCTGTACTACTAGTATATGTTAACTTTTTAAAAATAATTATGTTTTCTTAAGTTGGGAGATAAAGTTCATATAAAACTTAAAAACATCAACAAGAACAAAACGACTGAGGTCGGAAATAAGTCGGCGGATAAAAAAAGGGCCGGTCAGCTATGACTATGGAAACCAGGATTTTTTTATTTTACGCCTACTCAAAATTGATTACGTCAACTTTGTTTATTGAGGCAAGGTCTTAAGGTAAATCATAAAATAAATGAATGAAACATTAATGACTTTAAGATCTATACTTACATCGGGGTTCCAAGGAAAATGATTGACTCCCATTCTTGCATGTACATCATTTGACCTTTGAGGTGAATGGCGTAACCTTCCTGGCTGGAGTCAACCTCTAATTCTTTCTCTGAGTAAGGATACAGATTGGTGACCCCTATAATAAAACTCAAAATGTACACCATTCCGTATAAATGCTGGTTTGTGGTTTACCATCACGTGACTTTAGTTCATCAACAATCACCATATTTTCATAGGTACGATTATTTGGATATCATGAGCAGACAAAACTCTAAATTTGCAACAAGACATTTAAAAAAAGTTAACTTTCAAATAGGAGAAAAATAAAGTTGTGTGTAGTAATACTGTGTTATGAATTGTCCAAGAGTGTGTGTTTTCGTTCCAACGTAAAGATCCGAGGTAGAGCGATTTTCCGCCTTAAGCAATCAGCAGAGTAGATAGAATTTATTGACTGGAATGATCGCTATGAAAGGCTTCGCTTCCCAAAAAATGCATTTCACGATGTAGCAGTTCGAGTAAGAATGATCAATGATCATCGGAATTATTTTTGCCAGCATTCGTAGTTTTTATATTGGGTTTAACGCGTACCAACAGCAATGCTCATGTGGCGACTTTTCCTGCTGTAAGGTTGAAAGAAAATCCTATTTGTACACCTGGATATAACTACATACTTCTTCAAGCTAGCCGGGCAACTTAGTCATTTGTGAAATCTGTCTGGTACCGGGTGGGAATCGAACTCATAGCGGTCATGGTTAATGATTACTTGTCAGGGCCGCAGGAACTGGGGGTCAAGTTATGGCTAAAATGGTAATTGGGCTACAACTGATTGACCCCTCCGTTGTCAGACAAAATCTGAAATTAGCCCCCCTCACCAGAAAAAAATATCTGAAATGACACCTACGGACCTTCCATCTCAAAATCAGAAATAGTCAACCAAGGAGTTCCCCCGTAATGATGAAATTAGTCTCGTATATATGTTTAACGTGAACTATTTCAAATGTCACATTACATGTATACTATTAATATTAGTCAACAATTCTGACCTTCTTTATTGGATAATGATGAATGTAGCGTATCATGTTGACGACTCACAGACTTCTTTGACAAAAGTTCAAAGGCGTTGTTTGTATGTGCAAGTATCTGAAATAGTAACCCACAACTTTATTATAAATACAATAATACAATCCTATAATAATGACTAATGAGGCATCGCAAAGTTTCTAGTGCAGTCAACCTCTCCAGTGCGGCCGTCTCTATGGCAACAATCTCCCTTCAACAAAAGCATGTTGTACGATTTACTTTAAATTAACCTCTCTAGAACAACAACCTCTCAACTACAACATATTTTTGTTTCTCCCAAACGGGGTGTTGCTTTGGAGAGGTTGTACTGTACATGTAATTTCGTGGAATTTGCGGATTAGCGTAGCATCCACAAAATGTATGCAAGTACGTTAGTTCAATTACAAATACATCTTGTATATATATCGGAAAATACATATATTTTTGTTTTTTCGAAATTAAAAAAAATGCAAGCATTTACGTAACTATCATCGATTTAGGCAAATTAATACTAACGAAAATAAAAGCAACTACAGTATATATGAACATAATGAAAGATGTTCTGATGGAACTCTTTGAGTGTTTTAATTTACTTCTGATAAAAACAAATAACCCATTTTGTCAGCAACAAAATCGAGACCTTAGTTTCCGGTTACGCAACAAAAACATTTAACAATGGATAAGTAGGCGGGCATTTTGGTGTCATCATTAAATTCTTGTAATTAAAACTGGTTAATGAATAAAACAATTTTTATTAATAAACCTAACTAGCTTTCTTCATTGCATTTTAACCAGTAGTTCATGTCTTATCCTTCCACATGGTTCCGATAACTTCTTAACATTTGGAAGAAAATCGATATTGTTGTCAAATTTTGATAGAAGGGGTATGATCAGCCTTGACTGTGATTCGAACTAGGATCGCCGAGTTACAAGTCCAGCACCCTAACCAATGGACCACAACCGAGGCCTCCGTATGTTTGAAGTTTAGTACTACACGTATATTAGTGAAATATAAACAAAGATTTGTTGGTAGTTTCAATCTGTTATCATGTTGTAAGGAAACATATTAAGTGTTTATTTAATGCAGATATTAATGTTTTTTTCTGAATTTAACGTTTAGTCTCTTTGAAGTCAGCACGCAATATCGCGATTTAAGATCAAAACGTCACTGCAGTCATAGAATTATCTTCGATCGATGAGATATGGACACGCAAATATTCGACAGAAAATGGTTATTTATTCACAAAAAATATTCATACGTCATAAAATTGAAACAAAACTGTAGCCATGTGTGCAATACAATACAAAATACATTATATCTTTATTTCATATTGTAACGTTGGTGCCAACGATTAACGAACGACCAGCGAACCACCGGTGAACGAAAGAACTAGCGAACCACCGGTGAACGAAAGAACCAGCGAAACAACGGTGAACGAAAGAACCAGCGAACCACCGGTGAACGAAAGAACCAGGGAATAAACGAACCAACGAAAGAACGAACCAGGGAATAAACGAACCAACGAAAGAACGAACCAGGGAATAAACGAACCAACGAAAGAAAGAACCAGGGAATAAACGAACCAACGAAAGAACGAACCAGGGAACGAACGAACCAACGAAAGAACGAACCAGGGAATAAACGAACCAACGAAAGAACGAACCAGGGAATAAACGAACCAACGAAAGAACGAACCAGGGAACGAACGAACCAACGAAAGAACGCACCAGGGAATAAACGAACCAACGAAAGAACGAACCAACGAAAGAACGAACCAGGGAATAAACGAACCAACGAAAGAACGAACCAGGGAATAAACGAACCAACGAAAGAACGAACCAGGGAACGAACGAACCAACTAAAGAACGAACCAGGGAACGAACGAACCAACGAAAGAACGAACCAGGGAACGAACGAACCAATGAAAGAACGAACCAGGGAATAAACGAACCAACGAAAGAACGAACCAGGGAATAAACGAACCAACGAAAGAACGAACCAGGGAACGAACGAACCAACGAAAGAACGAACCAGGGAATAAACGAACCAACGAAAGAACGAACCAGGGAACGAATGAACCAACGAAAGAACGAACCAGGGAACGAACGAACGAACCAACGAATTAGGGAACGAAAGAACCAGCAAACGAACGAACCAGGGAACGAACGAACGACAATTGACCGACCGACCGACGGACCGACCGACCGACCGACCGACCGACTGACTGACTGACGTGTAAATGAATCATGATGAATATTATTTCCAATTTTTATCAGATGTTGAAAGAAACACACTAGTATTTTTCATTATAATTTAGTGTTTCATTTCACTTATAAAGTTGAACATCAGCAAATACATTTGCAATAAAACGACTCACAACAGACAATATTTACAGACAGGTTTGTGAGAACAATCGTTTACAAACAGAGCTAAAACGTCTGGAAATATTAATTAAATTGTGGATTATTGATTTAAAAATGGCGAATTCTTCATAACATTCGTTAAATAAGCGCTAATCTCGCCTTGGCTGAACCCATCGCGTGCCAATAACCTCACGAATGTTCATCTTTTAACACAGACTTATCCGGATATCAGAATCATGGTACTAAAAGCACGCCGCACATTACGTGTTAAATTAGGCGAAATCTAATTGATGACCAGATAAAAAATATAAATCGTGCTAATTCTTTGGAGTTAGTCATTCACACTGAATAAAAATCATAAGATAAAATTAGAGCCTGTTTGGTTGATATGAGATTTTACATGAAGATGCAACCATTTGGCTGCAGTCCATGATGAATGATAACACGACAGTTTTCCAGGAATATGGAACTAATATATCTTCCATTATATAGTGTATACACAAATTAACAAATTCAAATACGCCCTATAAACTAAATCAGACAAAACAAAAATGTTTTCACAACCATCCCGCAAAAGTATAGGGTCGTTAAGTCGGAAAATATATATGGAGACGAATTTCTTTAGAAAAGTCGAGGTTCTGTAGTAAAAGTCTAGAGTCTATAGTAAAGGTCTAGGGTCTGCAGTAAAACTCCACGCTCGGCAGAAAGGTCTAGGACCTGCAGTAAAACCCACGCTCGGCAGAAAAGTCTAGGGTCTGCAGTAAAACCCACGCTCGGCAGAAAAGTCTAGGGTCTGCAGAAAAAAGTCTAGGGTCTGCAGTAAAAGTCCAGGATCGTCAGTAAAGGTCTAGGGTCTGCAGTAAAACTTCATGCTCGGCAAAAAAGTCTAGGGTCTGCAGTAAAACCCCAGGCTCTGCAGAAAAGTCTAGGGTCTGCAGAAAAAAGTCTGGGGTCTGCATTAAAAATCCCGGATCGTCAGTGAAAGTCTAGGTTCTGCAGAATAAGTCTAGGGTCGTCAGAAAATGGTCTATGTTCTCTAGTAAATGCCTATGGCTAGTGTCTGAAGGATTATTCAGAGATTACACTGGTTTGAAATTTGGCGAGACACATCAGAATCACGCGCCATGAAAATATATTGACAATTGCTAGATGGAGTATGTGACAGATTAATATAAGAATACTGGTTAGATAAGTTGTATATATGACTAAAGTTCTGTCACAAACAAACACAAAATGCAGTTTTTAATTATTATAACCTATTTCAACTAAAAGTGTAGTAATGACAATCATTTGTGGACAATAAACGCCTGACAGTTTATCCACCAAACTTATTTCTAAAATGCATTTCTATATTACTGATACACGTAATAAATGGACAATTGAGACTAAAAATCAACCGTATATTGAATACTTACACTGAACCAGGAGAATGGGACAAGTGGAAGAACGACGTTGAAAACATCCGTTACTTTCTGTCCGACCATATCCGGAAACACGGCTTTTAAACCATGACCGGCACTCCGAACGTCCATGTCCTCACCAAAAACAATATGGAACGGAAACAGTTCAAAAAACACATCTGAGTTTAGAGGTAGGTTTTCTGCCAATTCATCTTTTTTGTCCTGAGTTTGTTTAAACGCAGTATTATCAAAATGTAACTTCATAATAACGTGTGTTAATTGTTCTGTTTCTTCTTCACTGACAACATCCACATCTACACGAGTATTGTAAAACAAAGCTCCAACTTGTCGTATCTGACCTTTCACATAATGTACATAACCTTTACGTTTACTTCTGTAATGAAGCGTTAATCCTGAGACAGACTCTTCTTCAACGAAGAAAGATGGAGGACGGAGTTTTGGATAACTAAACCTCAGATACTCGTGTAGATTGTCAAGCCCATTAAGGAAGTCTGTCATGTGACGTCCAAGTACTTTCAGTATTCTATCATAGCCATACTGGCCAACAAATGAGACAAAACAAACCCCGAATGAATCCATCAAATCATTGTACTGGTACCCGGTTATTTCAGATAATGCTTTTGCTATGTTGGGTACCAAGTTTTCACTGTAACGTTCGTGAGTTGCGAATGAGACCTGTTGAATATTTGCATGTTTTCGAACATCTAACCAAGTATTTTCACCGAATTCTTCCTTTATGTAATGTACAATAGCTTCGATAAGCAAACCGTACATCCTTCCTTCCTCAGTCCTGTAAATACATCAATAAATAAAGTTTAATACAAACATAGTAAAACTATATAAAATCAAACGTATGTCAAACATTTAGTAAGAATGTTGTAATATGCATTTCGAAATCTAGCTGATAATGACACCAAGCATACATTACAAGCATTATTGTATAATACCATAGTTGAACAATAACTGTTTGGTATTATTAGTATTATTGTATAATACCATAGTTGAACAATAACTATTTGGTATTATTAGTATTATTCTATAATACTATAGTTGAACAATAACTGTTTGGTATTATTAGTATTATTGTATAATACTATTGTTGAACAATAACTATTTGGTATTACAAGTATTATTGTATAATACCATAGTTGAACAATAACTATTTGGTATTACAAGTATTATTGTATAATACCATAGTTGAACAATAACTATTTGGTATTACAAGTATTATTGTATAATACCATAGTTGAACAATAACTATTTGGTATTACAAGTATTATTATATAATACTATAGTTGAACAATAACTATTTGGTATTATTAGTATTATTATATAATACTATAGTTGAACAATAACTATTTGGTATTATTAGTATTATTATATAATACTATTGTTGAACAATAACTATTTGGTATTATTAGTATTATTATATAATACTATAGTTGAACAATAACTATTTGGTATTACAAGTATTATTATATAATACTATAGTTGAACAATAACTATTTGGTATTATTAGTATTATTATATAATACTATTGTTGAACAATAACTATTTGGTATTATTAGTATTATTATATAATACTATAGTTGAACAATAACTATTTGGTATTACAAGTATTATTATATAATACTATAGTTGAACAATAACTATTTGGTATTATTAGTATTATTATATAATACTATAGTTGAACAATAACTATTTGGTATTATTAGTATTATTATATAATACTATAGTTGAACAATAACTATTTGGTATTATTAGTATTATTATATAATACTATTGTTGAACAATAACTATTTGGTATTACAAGTATTATTATATAATACTATAGTTGAACAATAACTATTTGGTATTATTAGTATTATTGTATAATACTATTGTTGAACAATAACTATTTGGTATTACAAGTATTATTGTATAATACCATAGTTGAACAATAACTATTTGGTATTACAAGTATTATTGTATAATACCATAGTTGAACAATAACTATTTGGTATTACAAGTATTATTATATAATACTATAGTTGAACAATAACTATTTGGTATTATTAGTATTATTATATAATACTATAGTTGAACAATAACTATTTGGTATTACAAGTATTATTGTATAATACTATAGTTGAACAATAACTATTTGGTATTATTAGTATTATTGTATAATACCATAGTTGAACAATAACTATTTGGTATTATTAGTATTATTCTATAATACTATAGTTGAACAATAACTGTTTGGTATTACAAGTATCATTGTATAATACCATAGTTGAACAATAACTATTTGGTATTATTAGTATTATTCTATAATACTATAGTTGAACAATAACTATTTGGTATTACAAGTATCATTGTATAATACCATAGTTGAACAATAACTATTTGGTATTATTAGTATTATTCTATAATACTATAGTTGAACAATAACTGTTTGGTATTATTAGTATTATTGTATAATACTATTGTTGAACAATAACTATTTGGTATTATTAGTATTATTGTATAATACTATAGTTGAACAATAACTATTTGGTATTACAAGTATTATTGTATAATACTATAGTTGAACAATAACTATTTGGTATTATTAGTATTATTATATAATACTATAGTTGAACAATAACTATTTGGTATTATTAGTATTATTATATAATACTATAGTTGAACAATAACTATTTGGTATTATTAGTATTATTATATAATACTATAGTTGAACAATAACTATTTGGTATTACAAGTATTATTGTATAATACCATAGTTGAACAATAACTATTTGGTATTACAAGTATTATTGTATAATACCATAGTTGAACAATAACTATTTGGTATTATTAGTATTATTATATAATACTATAGTTGAACAATAACTATTTGGTATTATTAGTATTATTATATAATACTATAGTTGAACAATAACTGTTTGGTATTATTAGTATTATTATATAATACTATAGTTGAACAATAACTATTTGGTATTATTAGTATTATTGTATAATACCATAGTTGAACAATAACTATTTGGTATTATTAGTATTATTGTATAATACTATAGTTGAACAATAACTGTTTGGTATTACAAGTATTATTGTATAATACTATAGTTGAACAATAACTGTTTGGTATTACAAGTATTATTGTATAATACCATAGTTGAACAATAACTATTTGGTATTACAAGTATTATTGTATAATACCATAGTTGAACAATAACTATTTGGTATTACAAGTATTATTGTATAATACCATAGTTGAACAATAACTGTTTGGTATTACAAGTATTATTATATAATACTATAGTTGAACAATAACTATTTGGTATTATTAGTATTATTATATAATACTATAGTTGAACAATAACTATTTGGTATTATTAGTATTATTCTATAATACTATAGTTGAACAATAACTATTTGGTATTACAAGTATTATTGTATAATACCATAGTTGAACAATAACTATTTGGTATTATTAGTATTATTGTATAATACTATAGTTGAACAATAACTATTTGGTATTATTAGTATTATTGTATAATACTATAGTTGAACAATAACTATTTGGTATTATTAGTATTATTGTATAATACCATAGTTGAACAATAACTATTTGGTATTATTAGTATTATTGTATAATACTATAGTTGAACAATAACTATTTGGTATTACAAGTATTATTGTATAATACTATAGTTGAGCAATAACTGTTTTGTATTATTAGTATTATTGTATAATACTATAGTTGAACAATAACTATTTGGTATTATTAGTATTATTCTATAATACTATAGTTGAACAATAACTATTTGGTATTATTAGTATTATTCTATAATACTATAGTTGAACAATAACTATTTGGTATTATTAGTATTATTGTATAATACTATAGTTGAACAATAACTATTTGGTATTACAAGTATTATTGTATAATACTATAGTTGAACAATAACTGTTTTGTATTATTAGTATTATTGTATAATACTATTGTTGAACAATAACTATTTGGTATTACAAGTATTATTGTATAATACCATAGTTGAACAATAACTATTTGGTATTATTAGTATTATTATATAATACTATAGTTGAACAATAACTATTTGGTATTATTAGTATTATTATATAATACTATAGTTGAACAATAACTATTTGGTATTATTAGTATTATTGTATAATACCATAGTTGAACAATAACTATTTGGTATTACAAGTATTATTATATAATACTATAGTTGAACAATAACTATTTGGTATTACAAGTATTATTCTATAATACTATAGTTGAACAATAACTATTTGGTATTATTAGTATTATTATATAATACTATAGTTGAACAATAACTATTTGGTATTATTAGTATTATTGTATAATACCATAGTTGAACAATAACTATTTGGTATTATTAGTATTATTGTATAATACTATAGTTGAACAATAACTATTTGGTATTATTAGTATTATTGTATAATACTATTGTTGAACAATAACTATTTGGTATTACAAGTATTATTGTATAATACTATAGTTGAACAATAACTATTTGGTATTATTAGTATTATTATATAATACTATTGTTGAACAATAACTATTTGGTATTATTAGTATTATTATATAATACTATTGTTGAACAATAACTATTTGGTATTATTAGTATTATTGTATAATACTATTGTTGAACAATAACTATTTGGTATTACAAGTATTATTATATAATACTATTGTTGAACAATAACTATTTGGTATTATTAGTATTATTATATAATACTATAGTTGAACAATAACTGTTTTGTATTATTAGTATTATTGTATAATACTATTGTTGAACAATAACTATTTGGTATTACAAGTATTATTGTATAATACCATAGTTGAACAATAACTATTTGGTATTATTAGTATTATTGTATAATACCATAGTTGAACAATAACTATTTGGTATTACAAGTATTATTGTATAATACCATAGTTGAACAATAACTATTTGGTATTACAAGTATTATTGTATAATACTATAGTTGAACAATAACTATTTGGTATTATTAGTATTATTGTATAATACTATAGTTGAACAATAACTATTTGGTATTATTAGTATTATTGTATAATACCATAGTTGAACAATAACTATTTGGTATTACAAGTATTATTGTATAATACCATAGTTGAACAATAACTATTTGGTATTACAAGTATCATTGTATAATACTATAGTTGAACAATAACTATTTGGTATTATTAGTATTATTATATAATACTATTGTTGAACAATAACTATTTGGTATTACAAGTATTATTATATAATACTATAGTTGAACAATAACTATTTGGTATTATTAGTATTATTGTATAATACTATAGTTGAACAATAACTGTTTGGTATTATTAGTATTATTGTATAATACTAAAGTTGAACAATAACTGTTTTGTATTATTAGTATTATTGTATAATACCCGATGCTTCTAGATACAGTGATCATTAGTGTATTTACCTAGTAAGGTGTTTCGTGTTCCATGTAAAATACCAGATGCATGTCAGATTCATACAAATATGGTACGTTATATCACTTACATCATGCACAGTCCTTACATTAATTAAGAACATAAGAAGATTTTATCTAGAAAATGTTTTAATAACTACAACTAATTAGGAGTTATTACGTCATTGAAATGCAAAATGAGACTTTTTCATGGCACACAACTTACCAAAGCTGTCAATTATTTTATTATGTAAACAAAATGTAAAGCCGAGTAACTTTTAGCCACATTGGTTGAGGCAAGTATTTTAACACTTCAACATCATTGTGTAAGACGTTTGAGGATATATCCAACGTGACGACAACAATGTAACAAACAACAATTCAATTAATGTCAATCAAATATTCTCAAAAAAGCACTTCGACATTTCAAGGAACAATTGAATGAACATCAAGTCACTATATCGATCAGTATTATGTTGTTGTTTTTTTAGTTTCCTAACACAAGTAAAACATCAACGGTTTCACAACGTGTTGAACATGATTTCAACAATAAAGTAAACATTTTAAACAAGTATGTAATATTGTAACTATGAATTAAACATTTTAAAATGTATTCAAGATTTCAACTATAAATTCAATTTTAACACGTATTCAACATTTAAATTGTTGGTTCAACAACAAAACTCAACTAGCATATATTTCCATTATATATATTTGAACTGCTTCATTTCAAGTCCTACACCAGAGTTTCGAGTGTTCTTCAGTCATTACGTAATCCTCGGACATTGATC